>OZ023214.1:34197697-34230197 GCA_963995525.1 Escarpia spicata | reverse complement strand
TTTAGCGTATCAAGATGAAGATTATAATTCCAAAGTAGTTGTACGAAGGTACGTATTACACTATCGCAGTTAGCAACAAGAACGCGTAGCCGTGTATTAATTCAACGAGAATTGCAACTTGCGAATGTCTACACTCGACTCGAGCCTGTCGAGGCTGACAAGTCTAAGACATAAGTCTAAGACTAAGTCTAAGACAGTCACCATATCAGCCAGAGATTCAGTCAGAGAGTGACAACGAGCATAATATTTGATATGTATTGTATTTGGTTACGCAGGATGTTGTTAATAAGCTGTTATTCCGACAATACATATTGAGAGTAGATGACGTGAGGGTGCGAAATGACAAGTAACATTGCTTTGGCAGCAGGCCCCTGTTGATCGTCCAAGTAACTTAGTCAGGGAGCATCCGTAATTTTGTGCAACAGAACGTCAAACACGGAAGTATTATGTTGGTGATCGTTTTTTTTTTTTTATTGTGACTCATATTTTTGATACTATTACTGCAGAATATTGTTGATTTGTATTGTATTTTATGCAAAATAATTTAGATTTTTATGACAAGCATGATGGTGATGATTTTATTCAATATAAAAATGTAAACGTGTAAATACATAAAATATCAATACACCTAGAGTACACCATATATATAAGGATTACACAAGAAAATGCACGCACTTGTCTCCATTGTGGTCCTTGATACCTGGCTATAGGGTATGTAATGCATTAATTGGTATCCTGTGATACCTTTCAACTGACATATGCCGGCTATTCTTATGTATTTACCAATATATGTATATACTCTCACCACAGCAATATATGAATACATAATAATATATGTAACTTGAATTGTGATATTGCTAGAGACCACACTGCAACCCATGAATGAGAATGAGAGGAGGCAGAGGAGGGGCTAGAGGCGGTCACCCGGGCCAGGCAGACATAGGGAGGATACATAGTCTGCGGCAGGCCCACATTTGATCAATCCAGGTAATTTCAAATTTATAACAATCAACCACGTATAAGTTATCAACAAATTGTAATGTGCACATTTAAATTTACCACATTTGTTTTCATACACATTTTAATAATAACATCTTGGGCATGGAAAACTAGATTGACTTCTGCACTTGTATATTATACCCACAAGTGTATCAACACAGACATATTAATACACCTTTAAACAGTATTTAGCATATGGCGATGACTCTGAAATAAGTTTATAAAATAAATTAGTCATTCTTGAAGAAGGTAGACATACGTATTATGAACCTTTGAATACTTGACGAGGAAAATATATTGTTAGCATCACAATAACACCTCATTCTGTCATTTCCAACATTCACCTTGACCATTCAACCTCAGGCTTAAAATGTAAAACATGAATATGTATAGTAGTTACATGGCAGATACTGACATGAAGTTGTATACTGAAAACAAAACTAAAAATATAAATGCGCTTTACTGATGAGCAGAATTCAAATCAGTCTATAATATTGACTAAGATCAGGCGTCACTGTAATGAAATTGAAAAATTATTAATTCATGTAATGACAATGAACACCTAGTAAAGAAAAATAGTTTAAATTGTTCACAGTTTTGAGAAATTGCATATTCCACTAATGTCTGCATGCTGTATCAAGCCACCCTTCCCCAGAACAACCCTGGTAAACACTGACTGTTCCTAAGATATCAACATGTATAGATGCAGCTGTAGTAGAACATTTCTTGCTGCCTTTTTTCTTGTGAAATGATGCAGGTCATACATGAAACATTATTATATACTGATTATGACAATGAACACATCATCATTATTTACTCCCAACACTACTATGATGCCTGTTTTTGTTTACTGAATATATGCTTTTTTTTCACAGGAAATTGAACTAGTGTGGTTAGTACCACTAGCTCTCCAAGTTAATATGGCATACTGGGCAGTTGTATTTGTCCAGGATCTCGGACAAGATTCTACAGTCATGCAACATGCTGCATATTAACAGTTTATCATATGAATGTCCACTGAGTGATCCCAATTGTGTAGTGTTGAATCCATGACAGATTCCCCAGTGCCGATGGGGTGTACACTGGCTTCCAGGTCAGTCAGTTAGCTTGACTGCCTGGAAACCAATGTAGAATGCAGGTTGCTCGACATAAGAATGTGATGACGCCTGACTAGCTCTGTAGTTGGTGATGGAACGGTGGGTGCCAGGGTCTGCAGAAGTGACAACAACTTTCGATGCTGTCAGACAGGTTCAGCGTCGAGCATTCTTCGGTGAACTGCATCGGTTTAGATATCGATGACATCACTGTATGTTTTCGCTGTCTTTGATGGTACTGCATACCAGCTTCCTGACATTTTGCTGTACGTCTGCATCTACCTATACCGGAGACAAAATGACAATTAGGACATGCATGATATTTTTATATGTGACGACACATTTATCAAAAGTCAATAATACAAGGTATTTGTATTCAATTCAACTATAACTTTTAGCAGTGTCCATGAAAAAATACATTAATTATCCAGAATTGTTACAACTGGTAGGGTTTCATTGCCTTTGTGTTGCTGATAGTCAGTGGCAGCCAGCTGAGTTCTTGCAACATACACCAGGCACAAGTTTGTGAGGAAGTAATGGTATTGAAAGCCTTTTCACATTTTTCAACAACAATCTGTTGATACACTGACAGCAGCATTTTACTTGTTTAAATTATCTATGTATCACGAGGACTGTTATATATTTTTCATGCCATGTATAATTTTTCTAAATTATTCTTTTTTATCACTGTTTTATATTTTCACAATTTACATGAATTTTCATTTTGCATGATAATTAAACAACATTGGGTAAGTTTAGTTCTGATATGGTGTAGTATCCAGTCCTTGGGATTACTCAAAGCGCTTTAAACTTTACTCCCTGGCAGACCTGTTAAATTGAAAACACCATCTTGACTTATGTGGGAAGAATTCAGCCACACTGAAATTAATATGCAAAGATTATTCATACAAAAATATCCACCGTCTGTAGCCGGTACTCTTCATACAGTTGAGTAAAGTGGAGCAATGTAGCATGTAGCGATTGTACATGTAATTCTCAGTCACATGGGGATGACCCTGTCTAGTCTAGTCACTATTTTTTGCGAGTTGTAAACATACCAAGCATTGCACATACTACAACAGTTTTGAATTTTATATCCTATTGATGTTTTTTAACAAAAAATCATAATATAGTTATTTTTACATCGTCCTAAGTAATTTGTTCTCATTGGTTTACATTTTATGGGCATTAAATATAAAAATTTGTTGTTAAATACACATAATTGTTTAGTCACTAATTTTGTGAGTTGTAAACATATAACTAGCATTTGATATCACATGTGTAGTGTTGTTTTTTTGTAACAACGAATTGTGATAAAAGTAACTGTTTGTTTTGTTATATGTACCTGACATTTTTTCAACCTCTTCCTAATTTTTGTTTCTATTGTTGCTTTGCATTTTATGTGTATGTGATATTTAAAATTATTACATTATACACATCAAGTACAATGATTGTACCTGTAGTTGTATTGTGCTTTTCATAATTTTGCAGTCATGATCTCATCAAATAGTTTCAATAAAGTGTTTTTAATTTACATTGTCTTTACTTTAATTCACATGCATTTCTAACAATATGCAATTTAACGAGGACACCCATTACTGCAAAATCCTAATGCAGACAACCAAAACTATCACATACAGTGGTGGAGTCTGGTCTGGGGGGCACAAAAACCTCCACTGGCGACTGAACCAAATGGTGTAGTCTAAATTTTGTCGCTATCAAGCCGCTATAACTTCAGCTGCTCTGCTGTCTCGGCTGGAGTGGTGATATCGGAAGACGGGGGGTGCTGTTGAAACATTTTCAAAGATGGTGTACCAAATAATAAGATTGGTAAGAATAAAACATAATTGTCAAAACAACCAAACACATGTTTGCATATCTTCCAAATGTTATGCTATGATTTATGTATATATATATATATATACAGCTGTATATATCACGTTTGCATACCGGCAGCAATTAATACTTACGTTTACTTACTGTCCTGAGCTGCATCCAGCCTCAGCAAGTGACTGGACACCCGACAGTGAGCTGCCTTTGCTATGACCGCTGATGCTCGATAAAGCCACCACAGATCTTGTCATATGTGATGGCTGCAGTGGTGTTGAGGTAGTTCACGCCTTTGTGTTGAAGCTGTCAAACAAAGTCATGAATTGGAATATGGAATGAGTCAGATTATTTGTGAAGGTGAACATGGTTTGACAGCACTACTACACGTAAATATATATAATATTATATAATATTATATATGTATGTATATGTAAATATATGTGTGTGTACATGTGGTGTGTAACTTATAAACGTTTTAATTTCATTAATAGGTAAAAATATTTTGCACGATCATTTGCCCAATGGTCATTTGCCCAGCACTCAAGTGTGAAAAGGTCATTTGCCCAGTTGTAAAAAAAATACAATAAATGATATGAGAGTGGCAAAGTTATTATTGTATTTATTGTAAAATTGTAGTATATAACAAACAAAATAGACAATTTACAAGTGTCAGAGCCAACAATGTGAAACAATTTGGATTGTGCACCATCCAATTGCCAGTATAATTAACTACCTGTAAGTGCAGGTAGAGCATAGGTGGGTTGGAAAGAAGGTCACAGGAAATAAAGTCACAAAGTAATTTTATTTAAAAAAAAAACAGTTTTGCATTTTTCACTGATAGTACTAGCGACATTATATCATATGTCTTATTAAGAGTCTCCCCAACCTTACGTATTATTAAAATAATTCCACACATTGTATGTTTAAACAGGTTAAATTAAGTTATTTTGACTTCTGATCACACACTAAAATATACATTCAAAGGTACAAATCAGAAACTGAACATAAGCATCTTGTGCTGTGCAAGCCAGTAGGTGATTATAGAGATAAAATGTCATGTGACATAACATTAACATTAAAGCAGTTGCAGCCTTTAGCAGATCTGTGCGCCAACATAAGCATAATTATTATGAAATGACAATCACTGAGGCTTGGCTATATTGTGTCACGTATACTTACTTGCATTGTATAAACACATTTATGTTTGCAATACAAACATTCCAAATTAAATAAAAAGAAACATAAGTTAAAACAATTATCTGCAAATGAAATGTGCTATGTAGTTGACAGTTTGACAACCACCCTATCATACAAACATTGAATAATTGTACACACATTAGACTGGTCAAACCAGAACATAACAGTACATTAATACCATTACTTAAACTGACATTGGTTGTAATGGTTTAGAGCTGCACCCAGCCTCGGGAAGAGACTGAATACCTGCCAGTGAACTGGTTTTACTGCGACCACCGATACTCGATAGAGCCAATGCAGCGGTTGTTGTCTGTGGTGGCTGGATTGGCGTGGACGTCATTTGCATATATTTGTGGTGAAACTCAAGTGAAGGCATCAAGTGGAATGGCCAAAATTGATTAAATTTTACATTTTTTAATAGTACTACTACCCTTAAAAATGGACAGCGTAGTATAACACATCAAAATAATATCCAGGCTATTTAAATAACTTTCAGAAATAATAAAATAAATTGTCCTCCTATGTTCATACACCCGGTGTAGTTGTTTTCTTGCTCCCTATCAAACTAAGGTTAGCATAGAGGCCTAGAAGATCTCTATCAATGTGTATACATATTCTACACTTTTCAGAGATGTAACTTATAAACTTTTCTTTATATATTATACATACTTCTACACATACTATATGCAGTTTGGGTCGTTTACCCCTTGGTAATATATGTAGACAATTACGGTCACAATATACATATAAATGATTAGTATTCTCTACAGAAATCATAAATTATTACTATTTAAATTTACATAATACAAGATTATTAAATTTATATGTTATTACAATCAGCATTCATGTTGTACATTACACATGGACAAACAGTAAAGAAGTGTTATTTTGTATTCTACATTGCTGAAGGCAAGTAAAGATATATTTATATCATACAAAACATGGTAGTAAATCTCATAGACTCATACTGCTATTGAGTAGGCATGGGTAAAGCCTAAAGGTCAATTGGTAGCTGTGTTTTACTGGGTATTATGTGATTCCTGAGGTGATTGTCACTGATCTGCTGTCAGTAAATGTAACTAGCTTTGATGATCAAAGTGCACACTACAAGCAGCCAGTGACTCAAGTTTCAACTGACATCCAAGAAAGCAAGTACTTATAGTTCGATCCAGGCAATTATTTTAGGCATTCGATTATTTTATTAGTCTCAAATGTCCAGCCAGTGGCAGTGTCAGCCAGTGATTGGGAGTAACGTGTGAATGTCCAGTGGGTGCTACAGCTGTATTATGTATTACATTATACATAGTTAAATATTGATATAATACGGCATGTCCTTAAATATGAAGGCATAATATCTACATTACTGTATATTAATTTGCGATGGAACGACACGGATTGATGGAACGTCGATGAAACGTCGCGGAACGTCGATGGAGCGGATTTTTAAGTTCATCTACCATTCGGTGTATGCTTCGCAAGAGACTGACACTTCGCACTTAGTTAACTATTGATATAATATAACATGTCCATCAATATAAAGTCATAATATCTACAATAATGTATATTCATGTGCGATGGAACGTCGCGGAACGTCGATCGAAGATGGAATTAAGATGGCGGACGATGACGGCTTTGTTTTGGCTGTTCCATCTATTGAACACACAGTCGTGTGTGTGTGTGTGCTTGCTGATAAATTCAATATTACTAACCTGTCCAGAAGAAACTTGGCGAATGCTGCATCACTTTTCACGCCAGCCGTTTCTTTCGTTCGGTTTCACAAATCCATAACCTTTCCAATATACACCTTTGTACGCTGATACTCTCTTTGTCTTTCCGCTCTCACCCTCTTTTTAGCCGAGTCGGTGACATATATCCGTGGGCATCCCTTCGTCACAGATAACATTATCGAGCTATCACTTGTACAAAAAATGGATGGCGACTCGTAAATACTGAATCCAGGCACCGAAAGGAGGGGGTCAAAGGCCGATGTCGCCGCATATTCCCTTTCACGTGACTATTACACGAGAGGTCTATCTCAGACCACATCCAAGTTCAGATATGTGTCTTGATATTCGGTTAGGACTAACCGAAAATCATTTTATTGTTTGTCTGCTAATTTCACTAAAACGAAGTAAAGCATACGTACAAATGAACCAGTGTATCAATAATGAATACCTGATACGATTACGTTTCGTGAAATTAGTCTGACACGTGAGGAGCACAACAATCGAAATGATTTAACAAGATTTAACAAGATTGCCACCCAGAGAATTAATTCTAGGTAGCAGGTGGACAAGGAAGCCCTTGGCTTATCGAGAGTCCGACCCTTTTATCTATGTGTATCCCGCCCGTCTGAGGTATGTGTCGATTTTATTTTTAAACATATTCACGCTACTAGCACCCACACAATCAGCAGGTAATATGTTCCATTCATTTACAGTCCTTTGTGAAAATGAAAACTTTCTTATATCCAATCTACTCTGCTCCTTTGCTAATGCAAGATCATGTCCTCTAGTCCTTCTATCTTTCTTAACTGAGAAAAACATATTTCTATCAATATTTTCATAACCCTTCAATATTTTAAACACTTCTATCTGATCTCCTCTCAATCTCCTGGTCTCTAGTGTTGTTAAACCGCATTTTTTTAGGCGTATTTCGTAACTAAGATCCCTCAGATTTTGTATCATTTTAGTTGCTCTCCTCTGCACTCTTTCTAGCATATCTATGTCCTTCCTGCGATATGGCCTCCACGCTTGAATACAATATTCTAAATGAGGCCTAACTATTGTTTTGTACAGCGGTATTATTAGCTCTTTTTCCTTATACGTTATGTTTCGCCTACTTAATCCAAGGATTTGATTTCCCTTTGAAGCTGCAATACCGCACTGCTCTGAAATCTTCATATCAGCACAAACGGTTAACCCTAAGTCCTTTTCTTTTACAGTAGTACTTAGTACAGTACCCCCCACTGTATATTCTACTTCTTCGTTCCTATGTCCTATGTGGAGGCATTTACATTTCCCAAAATTGAACATCATTTGCCACTTTTCAGACCATTTGATCAACCTGTCAAGATCATCTTGTAAATGCTGTCTATCTCCATCACTTTTAATCCTTCTAAACAATTTTGTATCATCCGCAAATTTCAACACCTTGCTTGTTATTTCATCATCCAAATCGTTGATGTATATTAAGAATAATATAGGACCTAATACTGATCCCTGTGGTACCCCACTCAATACCGATTTCCAGTTTGAAGCCTCCCCATCAACTACTACACGTTGTCTTCTGTCAATCAGCCATTGTTCTATCCAGTTTATTATACCATTTCCTATGCCATGGGCCTTTAGTATAAGCAGTAATCTTTGATGTGGTACTTTGTCAAAAGCTTTTTGAAAATCTAAGTAGACGATATCTACTGGTGATCCCTCATCTACCCATTTAGTGATGTCTTCCAAAAAACATAACATATTTGTTAAGCATGACCTCGCTTTAAAAAAACCATGTTGAGATGGGTTTATCAAGTTTTGTTTAACAAGAAAATCCACCATGTGATCTTTAATTAGTCTTTCTAATAATTTACAAATCACTGATGTTAAACTCGCTGGTCTATAGTTCTCTGACTTGTTTCTCGAACCTTTTTTGAATAACGGTATAATGTTTGCTTCTTTCCATTCTAAAGGAACCACTCCCTCTTCTAATGACAAGTTGAAAACTGTTGCAAGTGGTATGCCAATTTGTTCTACAATTTCCAATAGTAGTTTGGGTGGAATACCATCCACTCCAGGTGATTTATTATCCTTCATAGCCCTTATTTTCTTAGCTACCATTTCCGGGGTTACAATTAATTGTCCTAAATAGTCTGAATCTGCCCCCTTGAACTTAGCCTCTGGTATTGGCAGTGAACTAATATCTTCCCTGGTAAACACTGAACTAAAGTACTCATTCAGGTCTTCTGCCATTATGAATCCCTCTGATATTATATTTCCAGCACTATCTTCTAGAGGACCGACCTTATCTTGAATTTTCTGTTTGCTTCGAACATACGCATAAAAACTCTTGCTGTCATGTTTTATTTTACTAAAACCAAGTGTGTAGCATCCTTTTTATCGGCGTACATTGAGAAAGTCGTCAATAGATAGACGGAGCTAAGATGCATAAGCAATATTGGAAGAGCTAATCTTCAGATAACAGCAACATGATATTACGTTGCCGATCTAAGCTGAACACTTATTATTCAGATGACGTCAAAATTATATTACCTTGCCGATCTTAGCTGACAGGGAATTAATTCCACATACTTGGCGCGGCAACTGAGAAGGCTTGAGTTTCGATGTTTTTTTAGCTATAAGAACAGAAAGTAATTTAGAACCAGACGGTCGAAGCCGTGTGGGCATTCTTGTTTGAGGTGGCATTGGGTGTAAATATAGAGGCTATTTGGGGGTAGGACAAGATCGGTGACTGTACAGATCTTTGAATGTAATGCGATATCTCATACCGAGCCAATGCAGTGTTCTCCTCAATAGATGGAAATAAGTATAAGAATCGGACACACACACATGTAATAATAACTTTTTATTATTTGCAACGTTGCAACTATAACAAATGAGTACAATAAATATTAACAATTTACATAAATAGTAATAATAAATAACGTATACATAAATATCCTAACAACACCGCAATTAATAAATATACTATGTGAACATAACTTACCAAGGATTACAAAGATAACCTGATAGCGAAATTAAACCCATAAACACATTAGTAGGACACTGCTGAGTTTAACTACAGTGACCATTGTTGAAATCAATATGTAAGTGGCTATACCAGAAGTACCGATATTGTGTAATTCCCACAAAACATTAGGAGGGCTAGAGTTAGTTAAGCTAAAATTACAATTGTTATGATAAATACATAAGTTCCTGCGGCGTATGTACCCATATAGCATAACTGAGGACGGTCTCATAACTTTGAAAAGTTCACAAGAAAAGGTAAAGTGTTTAGTATTGGTTTAAATCACTCCCATCCCTTCCTCTCATCAAACACGTGGTGTGGAACTTATGATGTTACGCAAGCCAAGCTGGCTTACTAAACCAACTCGGACGTGACATGGTTGCCAAGACATTACCCGCCACGCAGACCAGCTATGATATCCATCTTGCCGTCAACGTTAGTATGTGTTACATTCGATAGCTGGCACCACTGTAGCGATGTATTTCCCAGCAATACGTGGTGATGACCAAAGAACCACAGTGATATAAGGTTTCTTGGACTTTGCAAATTGGTGCGACCACCCCTTTGCGCATTTGTCTGATGACGAATCGGAAATGGTGTTAATGTCCGTCATGCACCGCGCTAACCACCGCGCAAGTGATGTTTACACCGCGGCCTGGTGTATGAGATCGATGTTCACGTGTCAACGGTGATTTCTGTGGCCTATCCTGCTTGGATGGTGTTAGGTGTTTGTTCTTCAGTGTGTACAGTGAGTTAACAGCGCCCTTTCATCACATCAATGTTATCCAGTGCAATGTCTCCTGAGAATTCGCGACCAACCAAACCAACGAACACCAGCTGTAAAACATAACCAAATATTACTTCTGGAGAGTTACGTATTATCGTGAAGAGTATAAATGTGTGTGTGTGTGTGTGTGTGTGTGTGTGTGTGTGTGTGTGTGTGTGTGTGTGTGTGTGTGTGTGTGTGTGTGTGTGTGTGTGTGTGTGTGTGTGTGTGTGTGTGTGTGTGTGTGTGTGTGTGTGTGTGTGTGTGTGTGTGTGTGTGTGTGTGTGTGTACCCCAATTCACAGCATTTAGTTGTTAAATTAGGTGATACCATCGATGCGAAGGGTTATTGTATGGCAGAGTTGGAAACTGATTCCGTACGGATATGATACGAAGTAATTAATCTGAATAAATTGTAAATTAAGTGTTATAATACAGTGTTAATATACCATTAACATACGGTGTGAATTTAAACAAAGTTTGACTTTGTTTGTTAGTATGCTCCTATTTATGTTTCAAGGTATAACTGCTTCAACAGCGAAGCAACATAAACGAGGCAAACATTGATAATAACTGTGCATTTTGCATCGTCGCTAGCAAGCGTCATAAAATTTGAATTACACCTTATATATGGTTACGAAAGGGGGTGCTGATAAAGAGTGCAGTGGATGGAATCAAAAGAAAGAGCAATGCAGCAGTACAATACCTAGACATCGTCCATGTACACGGGAATCATGAGGAAGAACAACAACAATAATATATTACCCTTACAGGACGTCTCAATAAAAACCATGGAAGAGACAACGTACCTTGTGATATTTGTCCATGGCGACGTCCACCCTGGCAGACAACCATCTGTCGCCCTGTTTGTTATGTTGTCGCCATACTGTCTTCAGCTCTTCCCAGTCGTTCATTGTCGCCAGCCGCAGCTCGTTGACGTGGAAGCCATGCATGTGATAGTTGAACGTGACGCAGTGAGCTCCACTGCTGAACAGTCTGGGTACCGCGATACTGCAACGAGAGCCAACATTGTCACATACGAAGCACAACGTGACTAGTTATACAATCTTACTATGATCGAACTTAAATATTATATGCTTCTTTTGTATTCCTGGTCAAAATGTTAGGGTTTATCTGAATGATTCGTAGTTCAACCCACTATTACTCTTCACAGAAGTATCCTTCTTACATTGTTTTCAGCGTTTTGCGTAAAGTATTCGATTGTTCGATGTTACATTAACCGTCCCTCTCTAGCGCTCAGCGATATTAACTTACGTTATAAACTGTATTTAAAGACAATGTGATGGATGAACTATCCGTTCAGAACCCTATCTCAGTTGGGATGTTATTGTTTTATAAGACACTTCCATCATACACCGCAAGTGTCCAGTGTATGACGTCCGACTGTCTACTTACATGGCCTTGTCTTTATAGCGGCGTGGACTGCTCGCCTCTATGTAGATGTAGTTCGGCCTGCTGCCCGAGATGGCGGAGCTTGGACCTGTCTCATCTGAAGGCGTCGGGCCACTTTGGACTGTCCAGTCAAAGTTGTCACTGGTCATTTGCTGCATACCGCACAGTGTCTTCTTACCGCTGTTTGTTTCGAACGAGCACCGCCAGATTGAGTTGCTGCTACCTACGGAAGAGCATCACCATCATCACTATTAGTTTAGTTTAGAAATTGCCGATATAGATGTGGTGTGTGTGTGTGTGTGTTCGTGCGTGCGTGCGTGCGATCGTGCGGTCGTGCATGCGTGCATTTCTTTTCCACCTAAATCATCGGACACGAAACAGAGATCCACACAGAGAGTTACTCAATCACAAAATTGTTAACAAATTTGAGGATCTCTTATCTACATCGGTAAATTTAATCAACAGAGTGAGACGAATTGCCAAAATTATAGAAGGAAGTAATTTAATTAACCGTACTGACGGCCTTCTGTTGTCAATATTGTCGTGAAAAAATCAACGTCACCAGAGCACTTGCACTGTGATGACTTACGTGATAGTATTGTCGGCGTTGTCGTTGTCGTGGTTGCTGTTGTTGTTGTCGTTGGTGTAGTTGTCGTTGTCGGAACTGTGGTCGTTCTCTTCGTCGTCGGAACTGTCATTACACCATCCATAGGTTCTGCAACGTAAAAGTTGTTTTAAACACAACCTGCTAGAAAGTGTCCATAAAGTGCTCTCGTGCTTTGTTTACCAGCGTAAAGCACGTAGTCAGCGATCAACAAAAACTTGTTGTATTAATACGATGAATTATATAGATGTTTAAATATACATATAAACAATGTCCAGTAATGTTTCAAAGATCCTGTGCCAATATTACAATATTGTATGCGCAAAGATGATGTTGCGTCAGCAGCTGCTGCGGCTTCTGTTGTCATGGCTGTTGTTGTTGCTGTCGTAACAAAAGCTAGCTTGCAACTGTTATCGATATCGTGGCTAACACTGCGCAACACAACTGCTGCTTCTACTCTCGTCAGAATTTTCGTACTTCCGTGTGTAAATTACCTGCGAAAAAGGAAGCCTTGAAACCTCTCTTGGCCGTATTCCACGGCACGGTCCAATTGGTCCTGAAGACGACGACCATCTCTTCTGTCTCGCTCCATAGCACATTCTTAGGCGTGCGATGGCAGCAGAATCTGTCGACACGAAACAAATATATTATTATCGCTGCATCATGCCTTTTGTGTGCGTCTACACGCCTGTACCACAGCAGCATTGAACCTAGCATTTAGCAGTAATGATAGCATTAATTCTAGTGATTTAAAACAAATTTAATTGAAGTTATCATTCAAGAATACCTACAACAACATATCAAGAATACCTGTTATTTATACGTCGTATACTTTAGATATTAGTGTGTGTGTGTGTGTGTGTGTGTGTGTGTGCGTGCGTGCGTGCGTGCGCGTGTGTGAGTGAGTGTTTGTGAGTGAGTGTGTGTTTGTATGTGCATGCTTGCGTACGTGCGTGCGTGCGTGCGTATGCGTGTGTATGCCTGTCTCCTCTCACCTGGCTCCCTGTCTGCCGAGGTTGGCGCCTGTGCGTATCTCCACCCAATGGTGACATTGTCCGTAGTTGTGGCAGTAGAGACCAAACTCGCCCTCGAAGTTGAGAACCACGCGGTGGTTGGCCGGGGCCTGCAGCATATGTAAGGTACAATATCAGTGGTTGCTTTCAATTCACAGGTAAGATAACCATGTTTTGTAATAGAAACAACTAACATGTGTACGATGTGGGTGCATTAAAATAATGTCAGGTAAACTTGTATGTAAGTAAGTTTCGATAGAACTGCTCACATCGCTTTTCACTCCCTAGCAGACCTGTTCAGTCGATAGAAAGTATTCATCAACGTCGAAAATACTGGGCGAAAACTATTATTTGAACAAGAAACAAAAATATCCACAACAGTCTGCAGCCAGATACTCTTTCATAGATCGGTGTGATTTGGCGCAACACGGAGTGAATGGACTCGGGCATTACTTATTGACTGGAGCAGTGCGTCGATCCAAGTGTCTCACCTTAATGATCCAGCTGCATTGTTGTCTGTTGCCGTAGTGCTTGTCCGTGTCGTATCCAGGAGACATGATGTGGCGGGGCGTGGAGGTCGCCTGTATGATGCCACCGCAATCAGCTGCAACGACGAGAGAAGATACTTTATTTTCTTTACACCCACACATGTCGTTATTAAATTGTACAGCCGCCACCGATAAAGAGAATGACGGTAGACCAGTTGGTGAATACAAATCGCAGGTCAGCGAGACCAAAAATAGATATTCTCATCATAAGCACAATTTTGACCCTTCGTGTCAATTTCATTTCTACAGAGAACGGAAGATAACAATAATAATAGGTTTTACCCATAACCAGAATATTCCTCAAAGGACGTATAGTCTTAAATAATTATTACAGTATTTACCATTAACAGACGGCGCCACCTCGTGACAGTAGGTTCCCCCGAATCCCTCGGGGCATCTGCAGCGGTCACAGTGGTTCGGGTCCTGGTAGCCATCGCGTTCACACGCCCGTGTAAGGCGGTTGGGGCAGGAAGCTGTGGCAGAGACGAACGGCGTGCAGAGAAACGTCTAAGTTATGTTAGAAAGTACTGATGTTGTTCCCAATCGTGGGACTTAATCGCGGGTTCAGCATTAAAAGTAAGATAAGAAAGCGAATGTTTAGAACAGCATGAATTTAGAACTTATTTTATAATGTTTTATTTGTTCTGCCTGACCAAAACCAGGATCGAACAGTTTGTGTTTTCAACAATATATCTGAGTGTGCTACTAAGTTGTATCTTAGCTAGTTTAGTTTTCAATCAGTTTACTTATTCCCAGAAAATATTACACTATTTTTAGCTTTAACATTGGGAATGGGGGCAAACATTGAGCGCAACAGACACAGGATGTACGACGCCGTCAGAGCCGCCCTTCGGGTGTAAGTAACATCAATCAAAGGTGTCCTTGTCAACTCGATGGGTGGCAATACCAGCGCCGCGAAGTACATTAAGCATTAGGGTCGATTGCACTATGGGGCATATATTATGCGTTTATCGTATGCGCTGTAAAGTTCGGCTTGGTTAGTGATTGCGGACAGTTATACTTATGACGATTGCCTGCTTACCGCTGCAGTAAGCCAGGTTGATAGCCTTTGCGTCAAGGAATGACAGGCCTGTTCGTTGACCCATGTTGCGCTGATACATAGGGTTGATAGTCTCCATCGTATTCTCGCCGTTAATCGATCCACTCTGTCACAAAAGGAACACTTTAGATACCTAACGAACATTTGGTTCACTGTGTGTGTGTGTGCGTGCGTGTGTGCGTGCGTGTGTATATATATATATGTGTGTGTGTGTGTGTGTGTGTGTGTGTGTGTGTGTGTGTGTGTGTGTGTGTGTGTGTGTGTGTGTGTGTGTGTGTGTGTGTGTGTGTGTGTGTGTGTGTGTGTGTGTGTGTGTGTGTGTGTGTGTGTGTGTGTGTGTGTGTGTGTGTGTGTGTGTGTGTGTGTGTGTATGTTTGTGTATGTGTGTGTATGTGAGTGTGTGTGTGAGTGTGTGTGTGTGTGTGTGTGTGTGTGTGTGTGTGTGTGTGTGTGTGTGTGTGTGTGTGTGTGTGTGTGTGTGTGTGAGTGTGTGTTTGCGTGTGCGTGAGTGTGTGTGCGTGTGTGTACGTGCGTGCGCAAGAGAGTTTGTATGTGTGCGGGTGCCTTCGTGCGTGCATGTGCGCGTACGCGTACGCGAAGGCGCATCACCAAAAACAATGCTAATTACGATAACTATTAAAATACAACATGAGATCGGTGAACGATGATGAAAAAGATGACGATGACGATGATGATGATGATGACGATGATGACGATGATGACGAAGACGACAACGAGTTTCGTTGTTCTCACCTTCGGTCCGTAGTGCATGACGGAGCCGACGTCGTATGGCACACTGAGGTCGGTGTTGGCCAGCTTAATGAACTGGCCTCGGTAGTAGCCGAGGTTCTTCTTGAGCACGTTGACTACTTCGTCTCGGTCCCAACGCTGCTGTTCATGCCACAGCCCGAGCGTGTGACCAATCTCGTGAACCGGAGTGCCGAACTACAACACGACATACACACTTGTACTCACTTCGCCTCGCACACCGACAGGCATATAATTCGTATGTTTGCATAACCTTTTTGTTGTAGAATCTTGTACATTGAAGTCGATACGGAATACCCTTTTCGCTAACTTACCGTGTATTGTTTAGATTGAAACGGTTCGCTGAATATCACGTATTTTTTATTTATGTATATATATTTATGTTATCCGTAAATCATAACAGGAAGGAAAATATGCATACTATTGAACCTAGTGTGATCATGATGCTAAAGCTGGTTATGTGTCAGAATGACATAGCATATTACAACAATTTGATATATTTCAATTTATCCGTCTGCCTAACTGTAAAACAACAGTCAGTGTCTGTTTACTTACGTCTTTGATGCATACGTCTTGCAGATTAAGACATTGTGGTATCTGGTCAACCATTCCCACATGCGAATAGCATCTGTGAGAAGTCAAAAGCAAATATCAGCGAATGAATATGATGTGTAAATATGAAAACAATTACTTTCAATTCAAAAATAGCAATTTTTTCAAGTGATGTTTGAGATATATAAATATCATTCGCACTCTGAGTCCATTTCTCTGTGAAGCGCTCAACCCGTATGCAGTTATTGCTCGAAAATTATTCATTGCATATTACAAATTGGGGTGAAATGCATCACGCAAGTTCAGAATGATAGCATGATACACCGAACCGCCGATAGTACGGTATTTACTCGTTTGTTGCCACACTTCGTAATTAAATAATGTAATCTTGATTATGAATTAATTGAGCTTTTATCCTGATAAAATGGTCGTCAATGCAGTGTTCCCTTCTCTCATTCTTGTCTTCAAAGACTGAACCTTTATTTAACATTCAAAACCACTAGAAACAATGTTCCAAGTCATAGGGGCAGTGTAGACTGTCATAAGGGTAAACCTGCTTTTTCTGCAATTCATTACTCAGTATCCTACAGATAAATCTTATATGGGCAGACCAATATTTCACACGGGCTGTTTTCTCGCAAGAAAAGCCTTACGAAACACATTGCGCTCTAGTAAGCTGTTTGTTGTGCTGAGATAAACGATATCTCAATCTATTCAATATTATCATTTGTAATAATGTGTAATTGAGCAAGACGATTCGTTACGATGTAACAAAAAACAGAGTCGGTAGCCTGACTGATACCAGCACTCTAGACAGCAGTATACTCTTACCCACGGTTCGCTGTTATGAGGACATGGTTCGTCGTAATCCTATCGTTGGTTCCCAGTTCCCGGAAGCGAATGCACGTATGCTCACTCCAGTGTTGGAAGGCGCTGCGGATCGTGGCTTTCTCTGATTCGGCTGAGCGAAAGAAGCAATAAAATATGTAAACAAGTCAGAGAGACGACACCTTACAGCAAGAACATCAAAGTTGCACCAACGATTGCATCACGCCTCGGGCTTAGTGAGTCACGTTATGCGCCGAGACATGACTGGGTGATGCACTTGCTGAAATGTATCATTTATTTATGTGTTTTCTCGTCTGCTGACTTTTAATACTTTATTCCTTTATAATTTGTGGCGACTTAAAGGCAATGTAAAACACTCCTTCTCATAAAATCGTAGAAAACTATTTTGTTGATGCAACAGCTCTCATAATCACTCTAGGACGTTATGCCGTACAAAGACGGTAACCAACTTGGCGTAACGGAAAATACTCCACAGCACATAGTGAGTGTTGTGCAATGTTAAGATTACATTAGTAAATAACACCCTTTGAAGTATGGAAGATAGATTGTTTGATTTTGATTTTTGATAAGATGGTGATTAACATTAGTAGGTTACTTTATATACCCCGCTGTGTGTCTCGCGATCGGATAGATTTCCCAACACAAAATGGCCGTTTGTTGTATATCATTTTGATCCGTACAGCCACTCATTAAATTAACTTCTGGAAGACTCACAAGTGCGAGAGATTATTTACAACGAAAGTGTCAATTTCACCATTGCGATGCTTAGTCATTTGTGTTGTTGGTTTTTAATGACATGTTTTATCTATGTACGCAAAGACACGCCTTCGGTCGCGCTCTAGTTCTTCGCGGAGATGTATAAAACGTGTGTGAAACGCGCGAAACGTGATCACCAGGAGGGCACGTTCCGCTACCAAATAAAACCACATACGCAAGATGGCGACCGCCACTGTTGTATAGCATAATGCCACGACATGATCCGTTATCTGCGTAATTGAAAAGCGACTCGAACGATCGACATGGGCATGGTTTGTGTGAATCAGTCTGGTACTTTTTAAAAAGGTTCAATGCGTTTCTGTCAACAGTCGGACAATGCAAAATACCACAAGAGGGTCAACATGAGGTCATCATTGTATACAAACATCTATTCAGCACACCTAGGCTATATTTAACTGAGCGTGATAACATTATACCACGTATTTAAGCCTCGCATCCTGCTCACAATAATAATCCAAATTGGCAACTACCAAACAAAAACAATAGCTCTATGCCCTTGTCCAAGATGGTGTTACAGTACACAGTATATATTTTTTTAAATATAATTTCTGCATTTTATATTATTGATTTTGTTTAATCGTACAGCATATTACTTGACGGTAGTTTTGGTGTGGTCTTTATTCGAAACAATGCCAGAATGTTTGTTCTTACTGTGTTTGCCGTCAAATTTCCACGGTACCGGCATGGTATGCCACTTCCGAAAGTTGATGATTGTCGCTGCTCGTTTCCTGCGTTCGTGCACCGAGTTGCGTTGTTCTTCCAGGAGCTCGTCGATCTGTTTCTCCGTCAGAAGGATGCAACCGTCCAGTAGGTCAGGCATACTGTCCTCTTTTGGCTCGCCCTTCGTGGCCGACTTCTGCACAAAGGTTTAGGAACAAGATGTCAGCAATGATAGCAAGATGAGCATGACAACGATGACGCCAGCGACGATGACGTCGTTCGTGACGACTACTACACAAGCATCGTCTTACACAGAACGTATAATCAAATAATAAGCAAACGAATGTTTTTAATGTGTTGTTGGGGTGAAGCGTAGCCAGTTTGTTCATCCCTGAAGGTCAACAAGAAACATCAAATGTTCATCAAATGTCAGCACCTCAATGTATCGATATCATGCACCACGATATTGTTTACGATTTCCTTAGCGATTGAACACAAAAGTCGTGTACAGTAACATATATTCTTATAACCGTTGCAATGCAAACAGTGAACTGCGCTTGTCATGCAGTTGTAACATAAAATGAAAAATATCCTACAGAATCGTCAAAGGCTATTCGGTCGTCCAGCGCTAGCATCTTCAACTGGGCGAGTTTATTTTCGGCTCGCTGCCACAGGTCACACGGGACGCCATGGCATCGCAACCACTCCTCTCGAGTTCCGGTCTCAGGCTGCCAAAGTTGGCTCGACTTTGGCGTAATGCTTCTCGCCTGTAAAATAAATAAAAAATTGAATGCAGTTTAGGTGCACGTCTCCAACACGCCGATGGAATCATTGTAATGACAGACTGTGTTGCATAAAGCAGGCTACACTATGCATGTGAATGGATACGTAAAATAGGTGTACGAACACAAACGTGCTCCAAGTTGGACTGTCAATCCTCGTTTGGGGGGCGGATTTTTTTTATGAATATGAGTGTCTTTGTACATTATGTGTCGTCCATCTGACGCTAATGACAATATGTATCTGTATTCGTGAACACCTTTGTTGTTGGATCTATTGTTTGTGGGCCTACAGACACGCGCACGCGCGCGCGCGCATGCACGCACGCACACACGCACACGCACACGCACACGCACACGCACACGCACACACACACACACACACACACACAGACACACACCACACGATTACCCAAGCGTGGCTTTTCAAAATATCTTGGTGTATCCTAGTATCACACATTCCGACGTTGCTGTAGACCTAATTATGCAATATGTAAAAAGTGTGGCTCAATTGACTATTGGCCTATGGGCGTCGTAATTTAATCGTACACACATACATATGAACTATCCCTATGTGAAATGAAATAGATATTCGCCGCACTGTAGCTTACCGTTATTCAAAACAGTCAAAGGATTGGTCGTAAAGCTAAGAACCAAAGGCTTGTCCAAATTACAAAATAATGACATGTCTTCCAATATTAGATAACTACAGTGACACCCTTAAATATGTTTAAGCCCAAAAATATGAGTCATCTGTCATCATATAGGCACATCATACTTTCACGCAGGTTCTACTAGAAGAAATGTTATATTTTATGCCTGCCTGAGCATCTTGTCTCAAAGGCATATGCAAAATGTATATTACGTTCCAACTGACTCCATCGAGATGTTGTCAACTATATTGACGTTCGTTAAACATAGGCAGTGACCAAAGTGTTATAAAGAATGAAGTAATGCCAAAACGTCTGGCTTGTGGCACTACTATTGTGGTACTACTATTGGAGTACATGTCAAACGCGGGGCAGAATTGGCATTTATATATGCAAGCATTGGCAACAACACATGCTCTCCCCCGGGAGATGGGTCGTAAAATACGTCCACCTCGGGGCAGGGTACTTTCGTTGCAAAGTATTCTACTTATGTCAATGATGTATAGCTATTAGCGCAGTTGAATCCACTTAAACGAAACACAAAAATACTTACTTGTGTTGTTGTCCACAGAAAAGACAAGGTGACGAAAATGCAGCAGTAGATATTCATTGCTGTATATCTATATTCACGTCTACAAAGCAATCGAGTTTCTTATTACAGCGTTTTACGAAATGTTAAGCTGTCTTGTCGCGTTGTCGCTGTTGTTCTGAAAAGCTTGAAGACAAGCGTCGTTTATATACCCTGTACAACACGCCCTCTTTCCCGGATGGCTCGAAGCCTACGTGCACGATTGGCTATTTTTATCGCGTCACCGACCGACCCTCTTAACGGACGTAGACACGGTTAACTACCCGCAGCCCAGGCAGAATTAAAAAAGAGCAAACCGATCGGAAGTGAATAACGCTACACTTGCTAATCATGCGGACGCATTTGTATGAACAGAACAGGACACTACGTGTATCATTCATTGCGTAACTCGATAGTGCTGATAGAAGCGATGTGGTTGATTTGTGTCGGTCCTTCGGATATCCTTGTTGTGCAGTGGACACGTCTAATAGGAGTCGCCATGAAAGTTTTCTGCGATCGCTTCACGGATACACGCTAGGTTTTCATTCATGTACCACGATTACAATCCGTACACAACCGAGTTTTTTTAGTAAAAGCGCTTCGATTTTGCGTAAACAATATGGTCAACTGAGAAATGAATCAGGTGTTTATTAATTGTCGTGGTGCATCATATCAGTGCAATGCGGTGCTAGTAGTTGATAAACACGGGTGGGTCGCATCACACCCGGCTGAACAAACTGGACTCGGGGATTTATAAGTCCCAAAATGAGACCAACAGAACACGTTGAGCCTATAACGTTCAAATCATCGTAACATTTCGAAGATCTAAGACACAAAATCGTGTACTAAACAACGGATTATGTTTATTTAAAAAATCTCACCGGCACTGTTTCTAAATAACTAACCACGAATTATGTCTGTTCCGGGACGTTTTGAAAACAAATAAAGTGGGGTCTTACATCCCAGCCCTTTCATGTGCCCCCCTTATCTCCTTGTTAGGCCAACGAATCCCCAGTCCTACCACGTCTTGTCACCTTATCATAAGTTATCAGCCCGTTCTACTCTTCCCATGGGGTACTTTTGTTAGAGTATTTTAATAAAGATACACTGGTCGTCAATTTCAGGGCAGTTTACTCATAATGGCAATGGACAAAAAGAGCACTTTTGATCAAGACATTTACTAAAATATAAGTAGTCGGCATTGCCCCTCCCCAAAGGCTCCAAGGCCCTCTTACACTTCCACCCAGGCCTTGTTGTTTAACTTGGTGCAAAGTCGCGAAAAAGCTCTTTCAATGGTCAAAAGGCATATTGTCTTTGAAATGGCAACTTATTAGGAAAAAAGGCCAAGTTGTAATAGGTCAATCGACTTGGGACAATAGTAACTCTATCGATATTTTGTCATTGCAAAAAGAACATTTCTTTACAGACAAACGGCAGCTGTGTATTACACGAGAACTATCTCGGAGAAATATCCGAAAAGATACCTTCCGTTGCAAACAGCAAACATTTTAGATAACACATTAAATTTATCCATAAAGTGGGGATTTACTTTCAGTAATAAAAACAACACACTAGAAACTACTGATCGAAATAACGTTTTGTCAGAAAAGGCACAATACAGAGCAAGTTATTCGAATAATGTTCGCAAATTTAAATGATAAAAACGGTCTCGCTGAAATAGTGGTTCCTAGTTATGTCAAGCAGTTAAGCAGTCATCGCTGAATGTCTAGGAAACCTGAATTTCGCCACGACGTAATTTCAAACGTATTGCTTCTAGATACGTTGACATCTGTAGACCGGTCTGACTGCACATTCTGAATAGGGCTATACAAACACATCCGCTTGTTGATCATAAGGCAGGGTGACAGTGTGTGGAAAGTAGTGGGGACTATCAAATCTGTATGTTGTGCGTGTGCGTGTGCGTGTGCGTGTGCGTGTGCGTGTGCGTGTGCGTGTTTGGTTTATGTGTGTTTGGGTACGTGTGTACGTATGCGTGTGTGAGAGTGGGCTTGTTTGTGTCTTCTTCAAAACGTTATGTTGCACATTTTACTGTTGAAAGTGTTCTTTCAGAAATAGGCGTTCTCAGTGCACATACAAGTAATAGGTCCTAGTCAGTACACTAATATCACGACAGGAAACCGCTGACATAAATCAGGCTATCTGTGTAACATCCACCAGAAACACGTTCTTCCTTATACAAAGGGAAGACACGACACTGACAAAGAGTCTTGGCATCTATACGAATATTTGTCAGGCGACACCTGTTTTCTTACAGTACTCTCTACGAATAGAACTTAAAGGTTGTTGTCCGAATTGGAAACTGACCGCTATTGTATAAAGAATGGGGTAAGTTAAACCTCGAATGACTCGTGAAGAATGTCTTTATTTGGTGTGTAGACCAAAGTGCAAAGATAACACACCGTCGCTGGTCGTTCCAATGGATCAACTGACACTCGATATCTTAGACCACTGGTGATAAGTAGAAGCACCATCAGCGCCGTCGTTGGTTTTGGGATCGAACATTTTATGAACCAAGGTAGTCGTTGTTGACTTAATATTCCACACAGTTCGAGTTGTTAAAATAAAAAGATGACGTCATGTTTTCACGAGCAGTTGTTGTTGTAGGCCTACTTTTATAGTTGTTTTATTGTTGCTGGTGGTGATGGTTTTTTGATGTGTTCATCGTTCAATGATTAGTATGATTACAATGTTGTTAATAATAACTACGCTACTCGCACACACCGGCAATGGCCACGCGTGAGGGCATATGTCGACAAACATGACGGCCAGTCGAAAAACGGCTTCCATCACATTACCGGTGTTTATTTCATCAACAGCTCACCCCCGTCGTTGAACGTAGAATATCGGGTGACACTTTTCTAATTCTTCGTGTGTAAAACGAATCACGACGACGTGCGCGATGCTGTGTAGCATTCATGAATATCAAACCAACGGCTCTAATGTGAACAACGCAATTAAACTTCCGGAAATACAATACAGTTGTGATATTCAGGCATATTTGCATTACAAATGTTTTAGCATTCTTCAAATTGTTCTCACCGTATTCGAGAATGTGGGAAATTGGTTGTTATTATTCGCTGGTATTGCGGTTATGCTGTTTATTGTAATACATTAAACAACGTCTAGAAAACTAACAATCATGTCCGTCATTACTGTTATTTTAAACATGAAACATTGATTATTATTATTATTGTCATAATAATACAACCGTTAAACTAAAAATAAACAAAATTGTCATAATGGAACACATTGAGGGGAAAGAGACAGAAGTCGTAAGAGACTCAAAATCCAAAGCAGCCTGCCTTAATCCACGCAAGACAGAATTGCTACGATGTACCAATGGTCGTGAGGAATGGAGGGTCGTGATCGTGTATTCAGGCTACAGATATACACGAAAACTGATGATGATGATGGAAGTAAATTTAACAATGCATGTGTGCTTTGTTATCATTGAATCAATATACACCCGTATGCCATGACATATTTTCTCATTACATAATTGCGCAGTGATCTTACCTGCCGCGATATTGATAGTTTCCATGATACGGAAATCCGTGTTATCGTGTTTCTGTGGCAATGCCTCATCGGTGATATATCAATTTATAAATAGCACATACAGGTAGCAATGCTAAGTAACCGCCGAAATCCGTGTAACAAACGAAGCGGAACGAAAGGAACAATGGCGCAGTCAAGACATCATCGGTGTAGGTATTAATCGAAGTGGTTTTTCCTCTTTGTCGCCGTAGTCCGTCCGGGGCGAGGCTGGTCTCGATTCGGGTCCTCGATTGTTTTGGGTTCCTCTTCTTGTTTTTTCGTCCTCACAAATGTAACATTGGAAGCAATAATGATCTGCCATTGTGAACGTGGCACTCGACGACCAAACATCGGCATAAATTAGCGTTCGACAGAAAACAGTGTATGTGTGTTACGCCAAAATTGTGTCAAGTAACGGCACATTTTTACATTTGTAATGTGTTTCTAGAAACCAATATGTTAGCATTTTGATATGTGTCGTGCGATCAATGCTGGATGCACACAAACCGTCGTGCATCCAGCATCGATCGGGGATCGTGTCTAAGAGCGCCAGGTTTGGAAATAATAGGAAAATGGAACATAAAACATAAAGCAGAGTGAAAGATAGATACAGGTAAGATAAAATAAGTGAATGAAACTATGATAGTTAGCAAAAATAAACCAATTTCATAAGAAATAGGTGTTATGATACAATATCTAGGTCCTACATTGAATAGTTTAGGAGACAGTATCAGACACTGTAGAGCATGCAAAGTTTTCTGTGTATAAATAAACATACCAACAGACACCCAATGGCCATCCGTGACCAAGAACACGTTATACATTTCACACAATCACCTGAATCGTGTTGGTTGGTTGCATTTCGGAAATCCGTATCATTTTATAGGTGTGAGATCACGTCATCATATAAATAAAACATCAATGTCAACAAAAGAGACAGGGTGAATTCCCGCCGAACGTCGTAGTAGCAAACCAAGCGAGGTGAAAGGAATTGCGATTCGACGTTTGACCGCAATAATATGTGTCATTGGTTGAAGACACCGCTAACAACACGGATATTGATGAATGGCACTAGCATAGTGTTGTGTGTATGTCGCAGCCCGGGCCAGGCTTCGGACAATGATAATAGTTTGTTCGGGATACCCAGTGAATCAAACCATGGTGGATCCACCAATAAACAAGGAATTTACCTTTAACCCAGAGTACAGATACCGCATTACCGACTGCAATACGGGGTAAGACCACATTTGAATTTTACATAGGCGGCCATTGTAACGTTTCCTTCATTTCCTACAAAAAATATCTTACGATTTTCTTGAATGAAACCCCTCAATTTTGCTCCAATCTGGTGACAGATTTTGAAATATTGGTGAGTGCTGCAAAATAGCCACAGTGTGAATACGCGAGCAACTAGCGTATATTTATTGCTACCTCGTGAACGATCTAATGCAGTAGTACATTCAGTATTCACTGGACTAACATGTGCCGTGTCAAAGTGCTCGAACAAAATTCACACATCACACCAAAACGGTATTGTCAAGGGCATTCTTTCGGTCGGTAATGGCGGACGAATCCTTAATGTGGTCTTACCCCTAGGAACTAGAAACCAGGATATTGAGACGAGATCAGATGGAAGTGTTTAAATTATTGAATGGTTATGAAACTATTGATAGAAATATTTTTCTCAGTTAAGAAAGATAGAAGGACTAGATGACATGAAGTTACATTAGCAAAGGAGCAGAGCAGATATAAGAACGTTCTCATTTTCACAAAGGACTGTAAATGAATGGAACAGATTATCTGCTGATTGTTTGGGTGCTAGTAACAAGATTTAACAAGATTTAACAAGATTGCCACCCAGAGAATTAACTCTAGGTAGCAGGTGGACAAGAAACCCTTGGCTTATCGAGAATCCGACCCTTTTATCTATGTGTATCCCGCCCGTCTGAGGTATGTGTCGATTTTATTTTAAAACATATTCACGCTACTAGCACCCACACAATCAGCAGGTAATCTGTTCCATTCATTTACAGTCCTTTGTGAAAATGAAAACTTTCTTATATCCAATCTACTCTGCTCCTTTGCTAATGCAAGATCATGTCCTCTAGTCCTTCTATCTTTCTTAACTGAGAAAAACATATTTCTATCAATATTTTCATAACCCTTCAATATTTTAAACACTTCTATCTGATCTCCTCTCAATCTCCTGGTCTCTAGTGTTGTTAAACCGCATTTTTTAGGCGTATTTCATAACTAAGATCCCTCAGATTTGGTATCATTTTAGTTGCTCTCCTCTGCACTCTTTCTAGCATATCTATGTCCTTCCTGCGATATGGCCTCCACGCTTGAATACAATATTCTAAATGAGGCCTAACTATTGTTTTATACAGCGGTATTATTAGCTCTTTTTCCTTATACGTTATGTTTCGCCTAATTAATCCAAGGATTTGATTTCCCTTTGAAGCTGCAATTCCACACTGCTCTGAAATCTTCATATCAGCACTAACGGTTAACCCTAAGTCCTTTTCTTTTACAGTAGTACTTAGTACAGTACCCCCCCATTGTATATTCTACTTCTTCGTTCCCATGTCCTATGTGGAGGCATTTACATTTCCCAAAATTGAACATCATTTGCCACTTTTCAGACCATTTGATCAACCTGTCAAGATCATCTTGTAAATGCTGTCTATCTCCATCACTTTTAATCCTTCTAAACACTTTTGTATCATCCGCAAATTTCAACACCTTGCTTGTTATTTCATCATCCAAATCGTTGATGTATATTAAGAATAATATAGGACCTAATACTGATCCCTGTGGTACCCCACTCAATACCGATTTCCAGTTTGAAGCCTCCCCATCAAATACTACACGTTGTCTTCTGTCAATCAGCCATTGTTCTATCCAGTTTATTATACCATTTCCTATGCCATGGGCCTTTAGTTTAAGCAGTAATCTTTGATGTGGTACTTTGTCAAAAGCTTTTTGAAAATCTAAGTAGACGATATCTACTGGTGATCCCTCATCTACCCACTTAGTGATGTCTTCCAAAAAACATAACATATTTGTTAAGCATGACCTCGCTTTAAAAAAACCATGTTGAGATGGGTTTATCAAGTTTTGTTTAACAAGAAAATCCACCATGTGATCTTTAATTAGTCTTTCTAATAATTTACAAATCACTGATGTTAAACTCACTGGTCTATAGTTCTCTGACTTGTTTCTCGAACCTTTTTTGAATAACGGTATAATGTTTGCTTCTTTCCATTCTAAAGGAACCACTCCCTCTTCTAATGACAAGTTGAAAACTGTTGCAAGTGGTATGCCAATTTGTTCTACAATTTCCAATAGTAGTTTGGGTGGAATACCATCCACTCCAGGTGATTTATTATCCTTCGTAGCCCTTATTTTCTTAGCTACCATTTCCGGGGTTACAATTAATTGTCCTAAATAGTCTGAATCTGCCCCCTTGAACTTAGCCTCTGGTATTGGCAGTGAACTAATATCTTCCCTGGTAAACACTGAACTAAAGTACTCATTCAGGTCTTCTGCCATTATGAATCCCTCTGATATTATATTTCCAGCACTATCTTCTAGAGGACCGACCTTATCTTGAACTTTCTGTTTGCTACGAACATACGCATAAAAACTCTTGCTGTCATGTTTTATATTACTAGCTAATTGTTGTTCATAGCTTCTCTTTGAATTTCTAATTTCAGCTGTAGCTTGGTTAAGTGCTTCTTTATAATTGTTGTAGTCTTCATCATTTCCAGTACATCTGTATGACTTTCACATAATTTGTTTATACTTAAATTTTCTAATGGCTTCTTTCGATAAGTGTTTCTTTTTGGACCGTTTTCCTTGTTTTTTGAAGGGTACAAATTTATCGATTATGCACTTAATTTCACTCTTTAATATATTCCAGCATTCTGTTCCCGTCTTATTTTTCAGTGTCTTATTCCAGTCTATCTTTGCTAAATATTTCCTCATGTCCTTATACCTTCCTTTGTGGAAATTTCTCCTATACTGCTTTTTGCTATTCCTTTCTGATTTTACTTTGATGGTAAAATGTATCTGGTTGTGATTGCTACTCCCCAGTGGCTCACATATCTTGACATTGTCAACTAATTCATTCTGTGAGGACAAAACTATGTCTAACACATTCTCACCCCTGGTTGGTTCTAGCACATGTTGAGAAAGGAATGTATCTTGAACTAAAACTAAAAACTTGTGGTCCTCTCTCCCCATACTCTGTAGAGATTTCCATTGTATATGCCCATGGTTAAAATCCCCCATAATGATACAGTCCCGTTTGCTTACTTCCCTTATAGCGTTTTGTATTTTTTCATTCTCTTCTATGCTTATGTTTGGACTTCGATAAACTAACCCAACTGTTAACGTTGAGTTTCCTGTAACTATGTTACACCAAACCGCTTCTTCGCAATCTGCTCCTCTTTCTAATTTTATTTCATAAGCCTGAATAGATTCTTTAATATATAAAATAACTCCACCTCCCTTTCTTCCTATTCTATCTTTTCTAAACATTACATATCCTGTCAGTCCCAAGTAGTAGCGTGAATATGTTTAAACATAAAATCGACACGTATCTCAGAAGGGAGGGATACAAGTAGATAAAAGGTTTGGACTCTCAATAAGCCAAAGGGCTTCCTTGTCCACCTGTCATCTAGAGTTAATTCTCTCGATGGCAATCTTGTTAAATCTTGTCATATTGTATAACGTGTTTCGGTCATTTTTTTTCGCAAGTGTACGCAATCGTTAAGTTTAATAAGTCAGTGTTTCACATATCACATTGATCACGTGATTGTATGTCAGAATACCACTCGTTCATAGGCATAACTTAGCTAATTTGGCCGGTGAGTAAAACATACTTACGTCAGCACTTATGTCAGCGGTTACTTTACGGTCTCTGCAGAAACAACTTGCACAGATGCTCTTGTCTATAACTCAGGTGCTGGCGTACGCAGCAATATTACAACTAGCTACAAAGAAACGATAAAAAATCACAGTTGAATATTACATGGATATTTACTAGAGTACGAACATATAATATTTACGCATCGCAGAAAATTGTAACCTGTTGTGATTCTATGCGCGTGTAATAAAAACAATTATAAACGTGTTAATTTTTATTTTGTATTTAATAACAATTAATTTTAATCACTCCCTTTTTGTAAGACACACACACACACACACACACACACACACACACACACACACACACACACACACACACACACACACACACACACACACACACACACACACACACACACACACACACACACACACACACACACACACACACACACACACACACACACACACACACACACACACACACACGGGGACGCGCATGTGAGTATATTTACTATGTTGCACTAAAGTATCCTATGGATGGCCCCGGATTTACGACTCTTATAAACTGTAAGTAATAGTTAGTAATAGCGAACACAACGGCACTGAACCATGAACCATCGTTTTGTTCACCTGCACCCATCCCCCATCCCCCGCGGCGCAAAACACTTGATGACCCGTTTAGCCGTTGGGGGGTCAGCACTCCAGAACGTTGAGAGCGGTGTTCAGCCGCACGTAACGAAGTGGCGTAGCGTTTTGTGTTTCACCGTTGGGTTCTTTATTTGTGTGCACGCAGCACGTCAAAAGCCTGTGTGTGTACGTTCCCCACTATATCTTGCGGAATGGTAGATATCACGCGTGGAAAAAACGGGCCTAGCCGGGAGACAAATGTCCTCATAATCGACACAATTACGGGTTTGTTTAGTGAAACAACGTGCACCAGATAGGTCTGTTAGTGAACTGCATCAATTGTGATACTTTTGCAGAAAACAACTGTCACTGTGCAGTAAATTGTATACATAACCAGAAGGAAAACTATTCGAAACAGTTATTATTCTGGGAAATTATTGTTGCATATACGAATACCAATGCTTAAATAAAACACGTCTGTAAGATTGGTACTTGGTTGTTGCACTGTATATATGTGTGATTTCTACTATAATTACAGCAGCTATGCGTCTGGATGGGCAGTCGTAAGATACCGTGTAATGATATAGGTAATGACAGTCATAAACGGAAGTCAGCGTACAATGAGTATCTAACATGAGTATCTAACATAGCTTGCGAGGTTGAACAGATAAAAGGACTATTACATGTCCGGGTGCATGTATTATGTAACTTGTGTTAGACTCAATGGGTTGGCGTGTTCTATATAACTAACCACCCGATCTAAAGCGACCTTACCGATATATGGTTAATCAACCTGATTGTGAATAATGTATTAACTTCAAGGTGGAACTAGACTTTGCCGTTTAACCGCGTTTGGCCGATTTTTAATACTCTAAGCCAGGCTATGTATAATTGATAGGCTTGTCATGATCCGTCTTCCGCAGTTTTAGATCCGCCACTGGTTGGAAGTGAATATTAAATAAAAACGTGTGATTTACAGAAATGAAGGAGGATTCTCAATATCGACAAAAAATATATACTATACAGAGAAAGTCTGAACATAACATAGACACTATGTTGTCTTGCCCGGTTTACATATCAAAATATCCGTCAGCTCGTTGTCAATCTTCACCTTTCAACTTTCACCTAGGTTTTGTCTATCCACTGCAGGATACAGTCCTCCGTTAGACCATTCCACCATTCTCTGGTTTGTTAGTGGTTTCCGCGGTGCTCCTGTGCATTTGGCAACATCGTTGTGTAATCCTTTCTGCTTGCGTCTTGGTCGTTTCCGTTTTCTGGTTTGCTATTCCGTTGTTCTAACGATACAACGGTTATCTATGACCTGCCAATTTCAACCTTAATTTTCATGATACATTTTATTACAATGCATACTTTGTTTCTTCTTTCGATGACGTTATGTGGGATTTTAAATGTTTGATTAACATTCGATTCTTACCATGTTCTTTGTGTTGAATTTTGTCTATTTGTTTAACTGTTTCGTCACTAAAATTTCTTTGGCATATGGATCGTTTTTGTTCTTTACAATTCGATTTATCTGCCAAAACAGCACCTGTCATGATGTTAATACATGAGTTGTCGATTCGTTTCATAATCGGAATCTGTAACTTATAGGGTTTAGTACCCGATTGTTCTAGTGAACGCTCCAGTGTTTATTTCTGAATGTGTTTTCTACTGCTAAATGGTTGTGCCTGGACAACGCCTATACGTGTGTAAACCGAGTGTAACTATTGGACAATGACCTGCTCCCAGACAGTAGACCTTTGTCATTGGACTCATTCTCATTCACGAATTCATTGCAGAACCCGAACAAACCAGGTTCGTTGGCAGACAAGCTTCGAATTACTGCCGACAGGTTGGACCATTGTCCACTTTTACGTATTCGTGCAATTATTTTGAAAGAGGACATCGCCCGTATTCTAATTAAATGTCTATGCACAAACTGTCTGTCCCATGTAAAAGCTGACAAGAAATCTACAGATCTGTATCAGCAGTTGGTCAAAGCTTTTGTGTTTGTACGTGAACAATATTGAGCGACCAGAGATACCATATGTACAATGGTCAGCCTCCTGTTGGAAAGCACACGCTTCCGATGGTGAGAGATAGGGACACATAGCGGAGGGGGAAGAGGAGGGGGTGGGAAGGAGGGAGAGAGGGAGGTAGGCAGGGAGAGAGCGAGAGCTAGAGAGAGAGGGAGAGAGGCAGGGGAGAGAGGGAGAGAGAGGAGAGGGGAGAGGGGGAGGGAAAGAGTGAGAGAGTGAGAGAGTGAGAGAGTGAGAGAGTGAGAGAGTGAGAGAGTGAGAGAGTGAGAGAGTGAGAGAGTGAGAGAGTGAGAGAGTGAGAGAGTGAGAGAGAGAGAGTGAGAGAGGGGAGACAGGGGAGAGAAGGAGAGAGGAAAAGGGGGGAGTGGGAACAGGAAGAGGGGAGGGAGGGACAAACGGATAGAGGGGGAAAGGGAGAGGGAAGGAGTGGGAGAGTAAGAGAGTGATAGGGTGATAGAGGGAGAGAGGGAGAGAGGGAGAGAGGGAGAGAAGGAGAGAAGGAAGGGAGAGGGGAGAGAGTGTGAAAGGGAGAGCGAGG
>OZ023214.1:34173584-34197497 GCA_963995525.1 Escarpia spicata | reverse complement strand
CATCTGTCGAAATTAGGCAGGCATACGTGTATAGTTATTTATTTATTTATGTAATTAATATATATGTATATATGTATGTGTATAATAATATGTATGTATACATCAATATAATAATTATAATTAAATTATTATTACTGTTATTCATAATGTTTAATATATCGTTATTTTCAATTGTTTTCCAAAATAGAGGTGGCTCCCATGTTAGCGACGTACTTAATGTCTTAATGGGAGTCTCAGTGACCATTTATTTTATTTTATCTATTGATTGTATTATACTTATTCGGTCAAAATAAATGAGTCTGAGTCTGAGCCCCATTTGTTAATACTGATCAGACGTTTCAGTGTTTGTGTTCTCTAGAAGCAGGTCACGATTCTTACAAATTCACGGCCAGTTTATTATTGACGGGCTACTAACGGCTCGCAATGTCACCACTATATATGTTTATTATTTTAACCGATAATATATTATTTGAGTAAATATTTCGCGTTTTTTTGTGTTATTATACATTTTATACATAATACATTGTTGTTGATAATGGCATCTCGACAATACGTGATACATGTTATGTCAGCACCTGAAACAGTTCAGGCCAAAAAATACAGTTAGTAGCGCGTAAATGTTTGGGACACGAACGTGTGGCTGAAACTGCCTAATGTTGAAACGTTCGTCACTTGATTACATGGAAACAGGACAGAGACATCGTCCGAAGTGTGTGGACGTGGTGAGGTGTCTCACTGTCTGACCCTAGCTAAACACTGATTACTCATTCACGTTACCAGCCTCCGATCAACAACACGCCGGGCAAAACTCAACAGACAAAACAGCGTCTGCACTGCGTTGACTGAAGAACGGTGCGATATGCTTCGCGGTGTGTCTGCAGCTAAGACCCACGCAACGTGGTGTAGTGAACCTACCCCGAATGCAGCGAGACGACACAGACAGACATTAAATTGGCAACCCGAAACACCGAAACAATCGATAACAGTCGAGAACAACTAACCAGCGCGATCATCTTCTGTGTAAACGAGTGACAAAGCCCATTGTTGGGCGAGGTTAAACAGTGGCTGGATGGTTGCGCTTATGCATGGACCACCGCGTCAGTACAGGCGTGGGTCTTATAACCGGGAATGTACCCAGCACTGAAACTGGCCCGACAAGGATTCTTGTAAAATCTATAAAATAAGATATAAAACAGACACGCACTATCCGCTGTACATATGCAATTTGAGTCATGTAATCCATGTTACCGAAAATAAGTAGAAGAAACGTTTTATTAAATAACTGGTAATTTTATATCGGCGAATTGTCAGCATGAGCAAAAGCACGAACGAAAGAACGAACGAACGAACGAACGAACGAACGAACGAACGAACGAACGAACGAACGTAAGAATGAACGAACGAACGAACGAACGAACGAACAAAAGAACAAAAGCACGAACGAAAGAACGAACGAACAAAAGAACGAACGAACGACGTCATGTGATGTTACTGTTTTCATTACACAGCATATATAATTTCATATTTATGCATGATTTGTACCAAGTAACGTTACTGGTACATATATAAAGGGAATTATATTGACGTTGTGTGCATATTTATTTTGTTTTAGTAATGCTCCAAAAAGCATCGAAAATGTCTATGGAAGATTATCCGGAAGTTAACACATATACAAGCACAAACACAAACACAAACACAAACACAAACACAAACACACGCACACGCACACACACACACACACACGCACAAGCACACGCACACACACACACACACACACACACACATACACACACACGCAAGCACGCAATCACGCACGCACGCGCACCTCCACACACGAGACTGCAGTTACACCAACGATAATTACAGTCCTGATTATTTATAGCATCAAGTAATGCGTAGAATTAACTAAAACATGTCAAGAACAATGCAGGAATTGTTGAATTGGCTATGAAAGTCATCACCGTCACTCCATACGACGAATGCACTGTAAAAAGACTGCTAGTGTTGAAGAACGTGAGGAAATAGATGACTTCCGGTGTCTGCATACCTGGGTACGCAGCACAATCTAAGGGAGTTAATCGGCAAGTAGAAAGCTGGGTCATGCATGGAAGTTTAAACTATGAATATCCATCAGATTGACAACATTCGGTAACATCTTCGAAAAAGTGTATTACTTTATGGAACTGGCCCCTCTCAAAAGACCACCAACATGCGCAGGAAGTGTCTAAATGTCTAATGAGAAACAAAGACGTGTTTGGAGACGTAGACATACTCAAACATGATTCGACAGTTACATCTCCAACGTACTGGTCACTGCTATCGTCACACTGGATACTCCATGTCAATATTACTCTTTCATGGATACTCGTTGCAAAAAAAAGAGGAACCAAAGAGGCTGATACGTGACCACTTTGACGCTGAAGTGACTGACCTGCTTTACTATATATACAATCGATCCTTATAGAATCGACTCGTCAATGCTCCCCACCAATAATAATGATGATTATAATGATAAAGGAGACGTCATGACCAATACTGATCTAAGTGGTAACACAGATAAATGATAAACATACGACTACATATGAATGACTATCAACAACACTTGAAATGACATTCAGTGTTCGTATATGAGTTTGTTTGATTGTGTTTTCATTGAGAGTAACGATTTGTAAATATTCTACTGTTTGATTGCTGTCAATAGGGCCATCTTTATGGATGTGCATGAGGGTTTGTGTTGACAGGCGATCTTGACCAATAATGGGGCCCGCATTAAAGTCTTCAGGCGCCTGAGTGCATCAGCGTTCATTATGAGGGCCTCTAATTGCAGTTTCGTGGGAAAGGTCAGCAAAACAATCTAAAAATTGATTGAAGTAAATAGGGGCATCGTACTGAATCGTGAGGAGGGTTAGCGATGACTCGGTCTTGACCCATACTGACAAGGTTTCGGTCAGAAAAAAATAATTTTGTTACGGAACTGGCAGGCGCCTGCCACGGGTGCCGTAGGCGCCCCGATTGGTGGGGGGGGGGTCTGGTCCTCACCCAGAAAAAAATGGATTTCTAGATTCTCGGAGAAGCGATTTCCTGGCATTTGGAGTGGGAAATCCCGCCTGGCTCATAGTGATCATGTCCATGTTTCGTAGGAGAATGAATGACAAATGTAACAGTCGGCAGGAAAATTGTAAACATGCCTTCACATTTTAGAATAAATAGTCCGATTCATGATGTAGTATGGTATCTTGTTGTGTTATTTTTTTTCACCAAGAAACAATTAATACCGGATGTACTCGAAAACATAGCGAAAAATGTACGGCCATGACAGCACGCCGAATTCTTTACACTAAGCCTACTAATATACCGGTATGCCATTTTCTATCCTGAGATGAAGGCTTCATTCCCGCAGTGAATACAGGGTGTACCACGTCTAGCCAATCACAGAATAGCTAGCATAAATGTGTTGGCATGGGCTCATCCTTCATCATTAAAAACGTCATCAAGTATGAGTTTCTATGCACAGAATGTTAAAATCTGGATTTATTTTGGGTACGTATCTGTACCCTAGAAATATTTTTGGGTACGTAATTTTACCCTTTTACCCTTCGGGCAGAAACACTGAATACTGGTGCGCATGGAAGTCTTCAACCGTTCAAATACATGGGCTGTTATCGCGCACTCATACGATGAAACCGGAAGTGCACAATTGCAATAGAACCAACATGTTTGGAAACAACTCTCGCTGGCATTCATTGATTGTTATGCGTTCGGACAGTTCTTTGGCTCTTTGCTGTTATATTGCTATCTTTAAAGTCATTTATCCGCATAGAGCTACATTGATGACGTGGAGCGCAGTGGCGCAGTGGATAGAGCACTGGACCCTCGGTAGAAAGAACTCTGCTTCGAATCCTGTGCTGCCGTGTCAGAGAAGTCGAGATGGTGTTCAACTGAACACGTCTGCCAGAAAATAAAACGTAAAGCGCTTTGAACAGTCCTAAGCTCTGGATACTGCGCAATATAAGAACTTACGTTTTTAGAGATACATCTAACATCGTCCTTTCTGAAATATTAGGAAACATATATCGACTAAACGCTTCTACTAGATGCATTTGCCACTTAAAATACATTCCCTGCTAAACAAGAATCCGCTGCGTTTTCCTATTAATTTAAATTGACCGAACAGTTCTTATGGCAGGATGGTTGCGCCATCTCTGGTAAGAGTAGGTATTCGGCGAGCGGGATATTTGGCAGATTCATGCATTTTACCGGCGGTTCGCCTTAGGAGGGGGTTCGTAAATAATGCGGTTAGTCCGAAGTAACCCATGCTGCGTCTACACAGAATTAACTTCAAGTGTACGACAGTTATGCAGCACGGGACAATTGCAAAAAGGACGCGCGGCGTTGCGAGCGAACAAATGTACATTATGAACGGGCTTAAAGTTTATCATTTCTTGCGATTTGTTGTGTGGACACGCCACAACTCATAAGCTGAATTGTCAGAGCGGTGGACACTGTCCACGAATGAAGTCAATAGTAGTAGCGAGCTTTCAGGCAACGACCCCCCCCCCCATGGCAGCGAACATTTCAACACGCACCAGTTTAATAGGACGTATTCAAATCTTGCACACAAAGTCCCTGAGAGTCACACCCCAGCGGTTCAAAGAACCTCGCCAGTTTAAGTATTCACTTACTGCCGTAGTACGAAATGATATGCTCTCTTGGGTTAGTCCAATGTGATATATGTCGTTCGGATATCAGCTAAGTATCCGGTTGGGGCCATGGCATGAACTGCTAGACTATGTATTGCTAAGGGATCAAAACTACCATATCTATCTTACATTGGTATACTTATAACACACAGAAAATACACATCTTCCGCAAACATTAAATGCACGAGGTTGTAATTTAATTACCTGGGTGGCTCCTATATGGCAGCGATCAATGTTGGTCTATGCTAGAAATGCACTTTTTCATGAATTTGATTATCTAATTATAGCATATATTTTTTATATTAAAAATAACACGTTGTTTAATATGTATATGACACTGTCGTTGATATATTCATGTATGTTTGTGAAGTGCAGGTAATAGGTATGGATAAACGTTACTGTTTATGGACAACATACTTTCACACGGTTTGCAGGGTATTGTGATGATGCATATTCCTGCATTATTAATCAGTTCGGCGGATTCATTTCCTTAAACACCCCCACAACAATTACACCCAAACAAAAGCTCAATCGTCTTTTTTTGATTCCCGCTGCTCAGTGTCCTCGCTCCATTCTTAGTCAACAGTTATTTTTGGCCGAGCTTCATTGTGAATGCCGGATTCGCGTTGCGAAATATCACTCCAAGTGTTACATCTGACAGCACCGCTGTATGTGATTCTGCGAGGCTGTGGTTAGTGTCTTAATAGAGAAATGACTTTCAATGTCTGCAGTTGCTATAATACCTTGCAGCATTTCAATAAACCAGGATAAATGATACGATTGTGACGTAATATATAGGAAATACTGGTTACATGCTAATCCAGATGATTCATTCACGCTTCGCTTCACGCAATGAAAATTAATTTAAGCAAATTACGTAGGTTTAATTACATGTGTACTCTTGACTATCCCAATGACTGGACCGCGAATGTTATTACCAATCCAAATTGTACAGTTTTGTCTGATTTAATATAAAAAATTCAATGTTGCCACCCAAACTAGCGCCGGTTTTAGCGCAGGGCAGACTGCTGCCCAGGGGTTCCCACAAATCAGGAGCCTGAATCCTCTAGATTATGGTTGACCGCCGGTGTAGTAAGTTGGAAACACTACCCCTCAAAACACTACCGTAGCGTTTTGAGCGTATTTTCAAAACACTACCGCGGCGTTTTAAGCATACCCTCAAAAAACTACTGCTGACTAACACTACCCCTATTTGTACTCAATTTTTCAATTTCTATGTGTTTGGGGCCACTCATTAATTATGTTTCGCTTGGTGGGACGTCGGGGGCCTCCGAGCAAGCGATACGAAGCTTTACATGGGGTACGATATCTTGGTAATAAGGGTTGCGTAAAGATAAAAAAAGCTATTGACACCAGACTGATGTTATTAATAAACTTCGTCGCGTCAGCGATAATTTCATGAAGTGCACGGATTCGTATAGCGTCATTTTATTATTTTAAATTACTTATCGTCGGCGACGGAACGTCTGGAGAAAACGTCTGGTGGATGTTCGTATTCAAAATACGTGTGAGTGGGCAAAGTTGATAACTGTGGAGATGGAACTGAGGCTCATGTATGGCTTCGTTCCCCAAAGATCCTAAATACTCTGCTGTAGGCTTAATCATATAATCATGTTAGTATAATTACTGGCTGGATAGATCTAGGTTAGTAAAATGAAACATATATTTTGATATATTAGTTCATAAGTATAGGCATACAGTGAGGTCGTCGGTGTAATCGTTGAGAGCTTAACCCTAACCATAAACAAACCCAGCTATTACCAACCCCAAATATAGGTGACGCCAAACACAACTAGTAATAATAATACTCTTAACATTAATTAATAATGACATTTTACACTAACTATTTATTCCTGTCATAACTGACTCCAATCATAACTAATAATAATCATCTTAACCCTAATGAATAATGGCATTTCACATTAACTATTTATTCTCGTCGTCTGATTGGTTCCAACAATTACCCTAACTCCAACTACAGGTAATGATAATAACCTTAACCTAATTAATAAGGCCATTTCACACTAACTATTTATTCCCAACGTCTGATTGATTATAACGATTATGCGATTATATATAATCCTAACCCACCATACCTTATTCTAGCCACAACTAATTACAACAATAGTCTTAACCCATATGAATAATGACATTTCACATTACCTATTTATTCCCATCATGTTATTGGTTCCAACAATTACCCTAACCCCAATCATAACTGGCTCCAACCATAAGTAATAATACTAATAATCTTATCCCTAATGAATAATGACATTTCACATAAAATATGTATTCCCATCGTCTCATATATAGAAATGGTTATAATAACAATGCTAGATAAAACCCACCCCAGTTGACACCAACCATAACTAATAATAATCTTAACAATAATGAATAATTATTTATTCCAGTCGACTTATTATCACACTAACTATTTATTCCCGTTGTCTGATTTTCATACTAACTATTTAATTCCGTCGTCTGACTAGTTCCAACGATTAAGCTATAATTAACCTGAACCTCAACAATAACTAAGTCAAACCATAAATCATTATAATAATGGCATTAAACATAATTAATATTTATGTCATTCAAACTAACTAATTATTTCCGTTGTCTAATTGGCTCCAACGATTACGAACTCGACGTCAAACGAGTATAGGATGATTCTCAGAAAGGTGTCTAATATAATTGGCTTGTAAAATATACTGACGGTAGTGTTTTGAAATTGAGTATTATTTTGAGCGTACGTAGGAGTAGTGTTTTGAACTTGACAGTAATGTTTGAGGGTACGCTCAAAACACTACGGTAGTGTTTTGAAAATACGCTCAAAACACTACCGTTGTGTTTTCAGCGGGGTAGTGTTTTGAGCGTCCTACACCGGAAGCAGAACTTTCTCTTTCGCAGAGGTTTTGTGCTAAGAGTTACATACCGGTCATCGATCAATTTGTTGCTCTCCGGGACAACTATGCTTATGAGTTAATCTATTATCGGTTTTGTTTCTTGGGTCAATTCGAAAAAAATTATCCTGAGGCGGTCCAAAAAACCGCGACGATGCACGTCAACATCTACGAATAATAATTTTTTTAAAGTTGTTCAAAGAAGAGAAAGACGACGGCATGGGCAGAACATACTTACTGTATAAAAGACGACGGCATGGGCAGAACACACTTACTGTATAAAAGACGACGGCATGGGCAGAACACACTTACTGTATAAAAGACGACGGCATGGGCAGAACACACTTACTGTATAAAAGGCGACGGCATGGGCAGAACACACTTACTGTATAAAAGATGACGGCATGGGCAGAACACACTTACTGTATAAAAGATGACGGCATGGGCAGAACACACTTACTGTATAAAAGATGACGGCATGGGCAGAACACACTTACTGTATAAAAGATAACGCATGGGCAGAACACACTTACTGTATAAAAGATGACGGCATGGGCAGAACACACTTACTGTATAAAAGATGACGGCATGGGCAGAACACATTTACTGTATAAAAGATGACGGCATGGGCAGAACACACTTACTGTATAAAAGATGACGGCATGGGCAGAACACACTTACTGTATAAAAGATGACGGCATGGGCAGAACACACTTACTGTATAAAAGATGACGGCATGGGCAGAACACACTTACTGTATAAAAGATGACGGCATGGGCAGAACACACTTACTGTATAAAAGATGACGGCATGGGCAGAACACACTTACTGTATAAAAGATGACGGCATGGGCAGAACACATTTACTGTATAAAAGACGACAGCATGGGCAGAACACACTTACTGTATAAAAGACGACGGCATGGGCAGAACACATTTCCTGTATAAAAGACGACGGCATGGGCAGAATACACTTCCTGTATAAAAGACGACGGCATGGGCAGAACACACTTACTGTATAAAAGACGACGGCATGGGCAGAACACACATACTGTATAAAAGATGACGGCATGAGCAGAACACACTTACTGTATAAAAGATGACGGCATGAGCAGAACACACTTACTGTATAAAAGATGACGGCATGAGCAGAACACACTTACTGTATAAAAGATGACGGCATGAGCAGAACACACTTACTGTATAAAAGATGACGGCATGAGCAGAACACACTTACTGTATAAAAGATGACGGCATGAGCAGAACACACTTACTGTATAAAAGATGACGGCATGAGCAGAATACACTTCCTGTATAACCTCATATTAGACAAGAGTATCAAAGATGCATTCCTTAATGTAGAAATAACAATGCGTTTTGTTCGTGTGCTCATGATCACAAACTGCAGCGGCGAGAAGTCATTTTCAAAATGTGTCCCACAAGGATACACTTAAACTACGACACACACATACACGTGTACGACAACTATATTACAACGTTGATCGTGTCACGGCGGACTGGGGGTGGGAGGGAATGAATAATAATAAACTACGACACACACATACACGTGTACGACAACTATATTACAACGTTGATCGTGTCACGGCGGACTGGGGGTAGGAGGGAATGAATAATAATAAATCATATATTATAGAAAATAATTGTATGAAATTTATCCGGATCTAACCTAGATATAAAACACCTATAATTGCACTCCACACATCTGACAAGTATGAACACAGAACATGAGCATTTGAGACAAATATACTTTGAACCATTCGTCCGGGACTGTGGTAGCCGCAAAGCTCGCAAAGTAATTAATTGGGTGTGATCACAGTTTACTCTATCCAACGAATCACTGTAATGTTATTATTCACGGGGTTCACGGGGTTCACGGGGTTCACGGGGTTCACGGGGTTCACGGGGTTCACGGGGTTCACGTGAACCCCCTTTCTGCAAAATGTGAATCCCCCTCAAAATTGCATCTTTAAAATGTGAACCACTAATTGTTAACCATGTTCCTCAAAAGCGTTAACTCCCCCCCTCCTAAATGCTGCTGGATAGTGTTCAAGCATTACAAGGAATATCAAGAAAGCCTGAGTTGTACATATGTTAAAGGAAGAACCCTTATATATTAAGTGATCATCACTGAATGTATGGGAGCCTGGCTGAAGGGCCTGTCTCCAATGCCGTGTGTGAAAAGGGCAATCACGTACTAGAGGAATGTATGTCAAAGGATCATTTCATCCAATTAACCATGCAGAAGGACTTCATTATCCCAGGGTATCCTGTTATGTAAACGCATGGGGTAACAAATACACAAGAAACCAGTTTTACACCAAACGTAAAATGATGAGTCCTAATTGTAGTAACTCGGAGGTGACAGATGCAGTCAGAATACTGGTGAATGAACGGGATGACGACGATGTAACAATTATGAGCACATACATTATGCCATATAACATTATTAATTAAACATCATTATCATTAAACGAGAGGTGCGTCTTTTTAATTTTACTATGCTGATTAGGGTAACTACCGATTGTCAAAGAAGCTATTCTCAACAATCAACAACTTAAGATGTGTATTTCTTACAAGCTGCAAACCCGGTAAACAAACTCATCTGGCTTAACACAATACATCATTTTCAACTATTGCACTGGAACGCGAATATCGATGAATAATTGTATTTAACCAATACACAATAAAGTTTAGCTTCATCTATTTTAATATGCGCGTGCTGATGAGAAATCGTGTAATTATGTGGCTGTATGGTTGCCGAAATACTGTGGTTGATAGTTGCATGTTTGTAGATCTCAGAAAGGGGAGCCTTATCGCTTATGAGGATCGAGGCAATAATGTGTGAAGGGCCTTTATTTTGTGCTATGTATAGTTGTAAAATACAGTTTATGTTTCTTGGAGGCAGCGTAGTGTACAGGATATGGTACTTGACTGTTTGACTCCTGGAATGTAATTCAAATTCCACAAGAGGACACTATTTTGTTCTAATCTAGTTTCTGCTTACCGGGCATATTTGATAAAGGTTTGTTAATTTACTAACTTAACACACTCCTCGGTGCCTCGATCGTTTATTATATTAATATGAACATATTCAAAACAACTGCACACACGGCGAAGGGATTCAAGTAACTGCGTGTTGGCTTTTATGAATACAATTGGGTGTAAATTAGGCTTAATGAGGCAACAAAATGGGATCAATCTCCACAGACCACATGTGTTCCACTTTGTCTGAAAATGCACCCCCAAAACGACCTCGTTATGGGCCTGCTGGGGATGCTAATGTGGTGTTTGTATTTATGTATATATTTATATATATATATATATATATATATATATATATACATACATACATATGACATAATATCAGACGAAACCACATGATACACCAATCTCACACCCACTTCATTGTTCTTCCCGTTAGAAATGTAACCTTCTGCATTATGAGCCCCCACGTGAACATGTGACGCCCCCTGGAGTCTGAATTGATAAAATGTGAACCTTCCATTGTGAAAAGCTGGCTACGGTCCTGTGTATACTCTGAAATAAAATTGTATATGATGCAGATTTGTGTTCTAAATCGAAAACGTTGTAACCTGCGGTGAAGTCCTTGTTGTTGAAGGTGGGAGGAGTGGTAACTGATGTGATACGACACCTTGTCAATCGTTGCCAAGGCGCCCCACAGTCCTAAATCAGGCGCCGAACCAAACTTCAAGTTCCATATGGCATGTGGACAAGAATGCCTTTGGCTTTTCAACAATCCAACAATTTTGCATCCGATATATGTAAATTATATTTTTAAACACACCTACACTGCTAGCACTGATACAATCAATGGATCTTTTGTTCCGATAACTGTTGTCCTCTGTGAGAATGGATGTTTTCTAATACCTACCCTACGCAACTGTTCGTTAACTAATGCTGTTTTGTTCCCTCTCGTCATTCTACCTTTTTACGTTTGACGAAGATAGTTTTATCAATATCTTCACAATCATTCAATATGTAAATAAAGCTATACTTTGTCTCCTCTTAATCTTCTCGTAGTCTGTAGTGTTGTCAAATCACATTCTATTGGCGGCTTTCACGATTAAGGTGTTTCATTTCAAGATTGAGCTTAGTAGCTCTTTATTGTAATCTTTTTATGTATGGCATTGTGCTAGCCACAATAGGTTCACATATTACCTTTGTATTTACATTCATGAAACCAGTGATGTTAATGTTGTCACTACCGTCACTGGTACATCTAAGATGGCGTAAGATTGGTGACAACAGCGTCTTTGTCCAACGGACTGAATACCCCACAATTGTGTCTGCTATTCAACAGACCGTCTAAGACTCTATATGCAGACTTAAGATCACAGATTTAAGGTCACAAAGTATAAGACGGAATTAGACAAACGGAATCACCTACCTTGCTAACTATAATGACAGTGAACTAAACAGAATACACACGGAAATTTGTTTTCTTCTTGTGGTAGCTTTGAACGCATGTTTGTTCAAGATATTGTGTTAACATCAGCAAGGTTCCGGTGTATTGAGTATTTGCCTTGGGGGTGTAGTTTGATGAAAACGCGTGCATTCTTTTTGAAGAAGGGGCATTTTAAAACATGCTGACCATACAGGCATCTTGCGGTTTTAATGTTTTGGAGTGCGTTTTTCTACCGGCAATTGCTCCCCAAAACCCCCAACTGCACTTCCTCGAGAACTCCAAATGTATCCTTGTGAAGATCCCACAAAACCCCAAACTGTACCCAACTTGACACCTCGAGCGGAACTCTTTCCCTGAGCGATTGGGGTGCGTACGCACATATCGCACCCAGCGTCTACGGACCGGCCATACAACTGTTTATCCAACACCGCGCTCTGCGTTACACTCACTTCAATTTAAGAGAACAGTGCACCACAATGACGTTACAAATAACTACAAAAACGTTTAAACTTGACTTACTTTAGGGGCAAGGCGGTGCGACACCATTCGCCTTATCTGTGACTGGTCGTCCGCAATGGGGTAACCTTTTTTTGTAAGAGCATCACTGTCGTAAAACTATCACTACAATTACCACAAACCATCTCACGGCTGTCGCGCGGTGGTGGGCGGGCATTGTTAGGATGTGGCGTCATCGACTCTAGTAAGCAGCGATCGTGACCGACACAAACAAGACGTCACGTGAACACAAGTCGCTCTCTCACCTTTCGTCGCGAGCGCGGCTTGTTTGTGTTACGAATAACTAGCACTAGTCACGCTGTGGGTGGAATTCCGCCTTGGTGGCAAACTTGACGTGCATCAAACGGTGTCGGTTGTCATGGCTCGGATAAATTAATTGACGAATCGTGATAGTCAGGATATTTCTGTAGCCAATATGATGTTGTCGTGTGTGCTAGCAATCCACAGCCGCGATGCATGATTTCAGAAGTTGTATCCAGATATCGCATTTACTTTGCATCGTGACACAACAATGTTAATACTAATTATTATCATAGGTATAGTAGCCTCTGCACCAGTTTCTGAGTTGTGGTTTCATTAGTACTCAAAGAAAAAAGTATATAATCTATTATTTATTCAGATCACCACCCACCCATTAATACGCCGTGTGAATCTTGAGATAGCGTTAAAATTGCCATTGGACCTTGCTGCAATGAATCCGCCGGATATGCAAAACTGCCATATTAGTTTACTCATGACAGTTCAAGTACATACTATGTATGACCTTTAAGCTATCATAACTACAACGGCATAACAGTGGGTGTACAAATGCGTAACTGACGTGACATGGCTACGCACCTTGTCTAATTCGTATATCCACAACAGCGACGGCGTTGCAGCCGGGGCGACTGGTCTATTTTTGAAACGCATTACCTAGCTGACGTATTATGGCTATATTTAAATATGGTATATCGTAACTCGCCGAACTGGCAAATGTTTTATGTGAGACGTAGCAACTGGGGAATGTACTTGTACATCGGTACTGTACAACCCTAAGCGGTCCCTTAATGAACATACATATGAAGTTGTCTACAGTACCACGACATTTGTGGATAGATAAAGACGTCTCGTGGTTGTAGGTTACTGCTGCGCACAATGCTTGAGCAAGATAATAGACAAGATGCCCAGCATGTGCAGCTCTGTCGCGATGGAATCCATATGTTGATATAATTCCTATATGTAGCTGCAAATGAATGCAGTATGGTCGTTTGGATGAGTTTTAGGCACCTGGGTATGCACGGATGTCCATTCCCACGATGTTCGAAGATACATCGTATACACAACAACCTCAGTGCGTATCTTCTGATAAATGCAAATGATAGAATCACGTTTAGCTTCTGTTTTCCACAGAAACAATGCTGTTTTAAGCATTCATAACTCACCTGTGCAAGTTTTATGCACAGATAGGCCATGGGCTAGATGTGCCCCTCGTGCACCCCCCACAACTCTACCAACCCATGTTTTTTTAAGCTTTGGTGTCCGTTGAAGATGATTTCAAGTGGTAACAGTGAAAAAGTTGGGTCTCACTACCCATTTCCAACCTATCTTGGATGGTACCCTGGAATATCGTATTTGCCGTCAATGTCGCGTGGTATTTAATCACCCACACCACAATCGTCATTATATAGTCATATATGTCTCAATATGTACTTATGATATGTCGAATTGAAGGGTTTCATCTGCTGATCATTATGGTAGTATTCAATAGATATTTACTATTATGGCGTGCGCCCTAATTAGCATAGAATAACTACACCCCATTTTCACTCGTGACCGCATAGATGACATCATTATTTTTGTCAAATATAAAAATTTCCCTTGATCCCATGGCCTCTTTAAGATCAAAATAATAATGCATAACAGTCTGCAGCATCATATATTTAATTTAATACCAGAATTGTCTTTCTGTCATTACAAATGGATTAGATATGATGCTTCAAAGATAACCGTAGTGTCGCGGATCAAGAGGCGTAACGCAAAGATAACCATGGATATGGTTGGCATACATGTCGAAACTGTCTAGATTATGTGTGTGTTTTCAAGTATACAGTCACACCAGATTAATTTCAGATGCATAAAACTAAGCACTACATATTTCGTACAATGTACATGTTTATTAGCTTACTATGGTATCCAAAACTCGTGAATTAAGATGTGCCAAATGTTAACAGTACAGACAAATCGAAAGCCAGTATCTCACAATAATGATAATTCAGTTTAAAGCGAATTAAGTACGTATGGCATTCATTTAGATGGTAGACATTGATAAAACAAAATGTAGTTAGATGCCACAAAGTTATTCACACCTTAATTGTCAATCAATGACATACAATATATAGGTTGATGTACGGACACTTGCCAAACATTGATAGCTGCATAACCAATTACATTAGTCACATTTGATGCTCAGTCATAATCACTGTCACTGTCAGCATATAGTTCAATCCCATCAAACATGTCCATGTCAGACTCGTCATCACTATCAGTATGGTCGGGGTGTACCTGAGCTATATCAGCCAGTTCATGTGGCAGCACATCTTCATCATACCAGAGTGGCTCAATGCTTCCATTACTGATGTTCCAACCATGGTTTCTGCTCACTTTGGGGACGTCCGGCTCAGGAATATGTGCTCTCGTCCATATGCCAACTTGATAGTTGACTCTTCTGACATGCTGGGTGAGACTACGCTTACATGGTGGTAGATTGCCCATGTCAATATGTCAGGAATAACACAGCTCATTGATACGAATTAGCTTGAAGTCATCAACGTTTGACACCTTTGATGCTTTACCATACACAGCACAAGTGAAGCAGTCCAGCTCATCAATCCTTTCTTCAGGTACGTCCCACGTATCTCCCAGCCTCTTGAGTACATGAATGTATTTAGGAATCTTCAGTAGAGTTTTCACTGGTTTGAGTTTGACGAACTGACACTTGTTTTCATCATTGGACAAGAATGATTTCCAATCAGAAGGCCTATTGGTTGCCTCTCCTTACATAATCAGATTACTGTGCTTTGTATTCTCTAGGTTGGATATGTACACTTGTTACAGGTCAGCCAATTTCACCATCTTCCGATCATGCAGGACATCCTTCTCCATCATGCAACATACTATGTCAAATGCCTTTTCATGGGCTTCCATTAAGCTGAGCTGGTTAACACGTGCCTCTTCATCTGTACTTCGCCATTTCTCTGGTTTTTGCACATAGTTCATGCCTGCAGCAATTCTTGTGGAACTTGGCTTCACAAACAAACAGATCAAAACCTCGTATTCTTGTGAGGAGCTTCTCATCCTGGTTTATTTCAGCCATCGTCGCCATCGTCGCCACAGTCTTCCATTCATCAAATTCAAACTGACTCATGCCTTGATTGGTACATGCGCCTTTCACTTTTACCTTCTTACCATCCTCTGATCCACAGAAAATACAGTCCGACTTGAAGATGATTTTATTGCGAACTTCCACAGAACGTCGGGGTGTAGTGGCATCAGATGGTTGTGATGAGGTGAACTTCAGCCTGTCCGTATTCATGGTGAAACGTTTGTAGCATTCTCAACGGAAGCCATGATATTCCATCACTGTATTGGGGGTGAGTTTGTCCTCCATCATGTGGGTTAAAGTTGGATGTTCTGAAAGTCTCTACTCTTTGACCTCCTGCAATTTTGCCAACTTCTCTGCATCCCGCATGCCAGACATGAGTTGAAGTTCTCCATATTTCAACCCCTTTACATGAACTATACAAGTAGGTTCGACAGTTTGATCACTTGTTCGTTTTCGTTTTAATGGTAAATCCATACAAAGGTAGGTACGTAATATCAGCAAGTCAAATTGGGGTAAGTAATAAAGCTTATAATTTATCGTTATCCAACTTAAATAAAATTGTAACTTATCGATTTATTATATCTGTGAAGTTGACCTGAGGTATTCGTAAAAGCTGCAATTGAGACTTAAATAATATAACATGGGATACAACCTGGTGATCCCCACATACCACGATGAAACATGTAAGAAAACTAGTATTCCAGCTGCAATAGTACCTAGATGCTGCAGAAAGAACGTAAATGACTTATAAAACAACAATATTATTATAGTCACATCTTCATTACATTTTAAACAATCCATTGCTGATGAAGTACAGTGTGTAATCATAAAAAATGACCTGCGTTACGCCTCTTGATCCGCGACACTACGGTTATCTTTGAAGCATCATATCTAAACCATTTGTAATGACAGAAAGACAATTCTGTATCAAATGAAATATACGATGCTGCAGAGTGTTATGCATTATTATTTTGATCTTAAAAAGGCCATGGGATCAAGGGAAATTTATACATATTTGACAAAAATAATGATGTCATCTATACGGTCATGAGTGAGAATGGGGTATAGTTATTCTATGCTAATTAAGGCGCACGCCATAATAGTAAATATTTATTGGATGCTATTATGATGATCAGCAGATGAAAGCCTTCAAGTTGACATATCACAAGTATATATTGAGACACATATGACTATACAATGACGATTGTGGTGTGGGTGATTAAATACTACGCGACATTGACGACAAATACGATATTTCAGGGTACCATCCAAGATAGGTCGGAAATGGGTAGTGAGACCCAACTTCTTCACTGTTACCACTTGAAATCATCTTCAAGGGACCCCAAAGCTTTAAAAAAACATGGGTTGGTAGAGTTGTGGGGGGTGCACGAGGGGCTTATCTGGCCCATGAGGGAGGATCATGAAGGAGCCAATTATGTATTCGCGTTGTGACAAATATGCCTGGTTACGTGAAATAGAGTAAACAATTTAATTGACTATCATATTACGTCAGCGAATTCGATTACAATGGTATACATCAAAATTAAAACGATAATGTAAATGGTAATGTTTAGTTAGCGGGTTCAAATCCCACAATAATATTTCTTCTGAAAAATAATTGTATCATCCTGTACCTTGTATTTTATGTAAAACTATTAGAAACATGTATGCATTATCAGATACACTTATTCTGAACGGAAATAACAGCTCTCTCGCCAAAAGTAAATGGTGACACTTGGTGGTGAAGGTCAAACAATATGTTCGCCGCCCGTCTCTCTTCCCGTCGACTTCACGCAGGCGAACGAGACTTCACGCCGGCGGGCGATAGCCGGTCAAGTGAGTATATTTCGTAACGGACCCATGTACAGTAGATGAATATTCTGGTTATCACATGGCTAAAACGTTTCCTTACTGTTTACCATAAAAGTGATACGTGTCATCAAAATATTCTCTCATAGGTTATGTATATACTGATAATCAGGTATTCGGTTTAAACAGTTGTTTGGGGCTGTTTCCGTATACTTTTCGTTATTGTTGTTCGTGATTGTTTCTCTGCATTGAGCGATTTGGTCGTTTTTTTAATTGCGTTCAACGTCCACTCGCGGTCATCGGTAGCCCTATCAGCTGCCTTGGCGAGCGACATTTCCGTGTCGTGTGACTACTACAAACATGGTAAAGAAAGCGTTAAACAAAAATGGCGGGCATTGGTGTTGCCATGGTGAAGGCTCCTCAACAGAACATAATTTCTACTATGTTAAATGGTGATTACCAACACGGATATATGTATTAGAACCGTAAAGGTACACGGAGCAGTGGTATGTTTTAACTAAAGACGAATACGTGTGAATCAAGGTAAATGTTGTGTGCACTCCACCGGAACATCTGCCACTGAACATATGCTACTTTGTCCATTTGTCATTTCATGAACCTAGAAATGTTCTATCCCATGAACTTTTTTGTTGATTTGTACTCATATGGGGTCTTAGAACAAATTCAGCTTGGTTACCCAAACAGCAACTTTGGGCAACTCTGGTAATTTGCATAAATCCAAGATGGCCACAGGTCGATATCTTGAAAATTTTACTTTTTAACCATTTGTCCTAGTATGACGTATAATATTTCTTTTAAGAGTGCTGGGGTGCGTAGACTCCATTTCTGATGTATTTTAGTTCAAGGTCAAGATCAGATGCTGAAGGTTAGGTGAAGGTCAAATTTGATCTCTCGGTAGACAATGAATGGAAATTCCTACTAAATTATATTTTAGTTTATTTATGCATATAAATGGATAATCTTACAATATTTATCACACTTGTTCGTGAGAAAAACAGTAATCAGTCATATTTGAAACACGTAGTCACATCTATTACACGTAGTGTACAATGCGAATATCATTATGAACATTGGCATTCATATACCTTTGTGAGTGAAATTCTTGCATTAAATAATCATGTAAGAAAGTCATTGTAGTGATGTTACAAGGATTGATATCCATGAGCATAGATAAAAGGTAGTTTTACCCAATGCTATGTTACAAGCGTAAGGTTTACGCTATCTTACTAACTGCAGATATCTTCATCTTTTACCTACTTCCACTGATCATCCATGCTTGTTGCCGTTTCCGAAATGTTTGTTCGTTTCCCTACTTGCGCATTGAAGTCTCCCAGTACTATCGTTTAGCTTTTCCAAGGTCTCATCCATGTCGTTGTAGAAGTTGTCTGTGTCTTCTTCTGAGTATGATGTTGTTGGTGCATATACTTGTACTATCTTCAGCTTGTAGAGCTTTGTTATGCATAGAACAAGTTATGCTACTCTGGAGCTGATGCTGTTAACCCTCACTATATTTTCTTTCCATTTCTTGTTTATGAGAAAGCCTACTCCAGCTTGGCCGTTGTTCGCTGTGGAATGATCGCTTCCCATTAAAAACAGTCAAGCTTAATTATAAGAATACGAAACCACGGCTAACTGCTAGTTTAGACAACTCAATAAAAGAGAAGAATATACTATATTAAATATATAAGACAAAATAAAGATATAGTGAAACTAAATATAAAGTTTAAAAAAATCAATTTAATGGCTTACTATGAAAATTTGAACGTGAACATTTTGCAACTCTCTTTGAAGAAAATAAACATAACCTTAAAAATCTGTGTCCCAATTAAAAGAAGTAACACATAGGAAACAATAAACGATAACACAGACAGAATTCATTGTTAACAAAATTGAAACATCAGATTAAAACATATAAGTGAGCGTTTTAATAATTTTTATATAAGTGTAGGTTCTAACCTAGCAAAAAACATTCCACAGAATCAAGCAGATCCTATGTCATATATCAAAAACAGTAATACGAAAACTATGTATCTTGAACTGGTAACTGAAAATGAGGTATCAGTAATACTAAACTCTCTCAAAGCATCGCCTTCTGGATGGGATGACAAAACAAAATAAGTAATTTAGTAAGCCATTAACATACTTATATAACTGATCTATAAATACAGGAATATTCCAGATGAATTAAAAATAGCAAAGGTAATACGTATTTAAAAAGCTAAAGAAAAAACGTATTTATTAGCTACTGGCCAATTTCAATATTACCTACTTTTTCTAAAATATTGGAAAGACTTATGTATAACAGGTTGTAAAAATGTATTCATAAGCACAATATTTTGTAGAAATGTCAGTTTGGTTTTCGAACAACTATTGACATGGCACTTATAACCATTGTAGACAAAATATCAGAAGCCTTACAAACAAACAATTTATGCTAGGGATGTTCTTACATCATGACGTACTCTGTATATTGTGTACGAAACTCCGATGTTATGGTATCCGTGGCTTACCCAATGATTGGATTAAAACTCATTTATTTAATATAAGTCAATATGTGTATTACAATAACACTAGTTCCACGAAACAAACTATTACTTGTGGTGTACTGCAAGGTTCCATCCTGGGGCCATTGCTTTTTTTTATTAGATATCAATGATATTACTAATGTCTCAGATATTCTTTTTTCCATATTATTTGCTAATGACTCCAGTCTGTTTATAAATGGTGATTATTTGGATGATATAACTAACAAAATTAATTTTGAATTAAACAAAATTATAATTTGGCTAAATGCCAACAAACTATCTATAAACGTTGATATGACACAATACATGATACTTAGAACACCAAACATAAAACATACCAAACCGACAATATTTAAAATTAATAATATTGCTATTAAACAAGTATCTTCTACAATATTTATTGGTGTGACTATTGATAGCAAACTCAACTTTGTGACAAGTTAAATATAACATTTCTAAAGGAGTTGGCTTCTCAACAAAGCCAAAATATGTTTAACTAGATCATGTTTGGTCACCTTATATTACTCATTTGTATTCCTTCACTAGACAAATTGTATTGAAGTATGGGGAGGTGCATTTGACTCATATTGTTCAAGTATTATTTATATTCAAAAGAAAGCATTGAGAATGCTTGTCCCAGCCAATAGATTAGCTCATACAAAACCTGTCTTTAAATTACTAAATATCTCAACTTTCAGACAATTGTATGTATATTCAATACAACTGTTTATGTATAAATACAAGATGGGTCTTTTACCAACATTCTTTGAAAATATGTTTAAACTTAATCAAGATGTTCAAAGTTATAATACAAGAAAATCTGTTCAAATGCGTATATCCATGGCAACCTTAGAAATAAGACTTCTTTCTATAAGAAATAAGGGGCCTATCATTTTGAATTATTTTAGCACAAGACTTAAGTTTACGACTTATTCAGTAATTAATTACAAACGTATACTTAAGCAATTCGGTCATGTTTGACTGAACGCAGAAATGTTGATATGTGGCCTCGACAAAGCTTCTTCTTTAGTTTCCCTAGCTTACGGTACAAAATGTATGCTTAGCCAGATCGTGTATTCGCCAATTTTCACTTTAGATATAACGACTAGTGTTTTGACGTGTCCGTAGTACTAGATAAACTATGTTTTTACTTTACGTGATCGTAGAAATAAGAGAAAAGAGTCACGATCAACGAAGAATACACACACACACACACACACACACACACACACACACACACACACACACACACACACACACACACACACACACACACACACACACACACACACACACACACACACACACACACACACACACACACACACACACACACACACACACACACACACACACACACACACACACACACACACACACACACACACACACACACACACACACACACACACACACACACACACACACACACACACACACACACACACACACACACACACACACACACACACACACACACACACACACACACACACACACACACACACACACACATATATATATACTATATATGACGTATGTTTAAAGGCAACATTGTCGTACCCTCTAAAACAGCCACGATGCCGATATAAGTTAGACCAGCACGGGGAAGATATATGTGAACCTTTCACAGTTATAATCATGCACCGTTCACTTGACTTGTTTAGTGAAGCACAACCTCACAGCGTGTAAGACCGTACGCTACCGCCATCTGGCGAACATCATCGTGTATAAAACGAACCTTTAAAACTTGTTTATGAAGAACCATATTAATTAAAGACAAGGAAATGGTCATTTGCTACTACTACTCTACGTACAAATGCCTGTAAGCACCTGACGTCAATCCTGTCAAACGTACCTTCAACCTAACCCTAACGATAAACCTAACCTTTTTGCACACCACGCCAACGATAGAACTAGAAGGGCATTTGACGTGTATGGGTAACACGAAACCTCTCCTAGAACAAAGCTAACCGCTCTCAGCGACGAACAAAGTCATGTTTCGAGGAGTATGTGAAAATAACATATAAACAACTCGACTTCTAGGATTGGCAGAACTTTGTTTGTAAACATACATGATAAACAGTGACATATTGGATGGTTCGAGTTCAAGAAGGAGCATTTTCATCAGCGGTTCTTAACCCTCGGGTCGCGACCCAAATTTGACAAAACAATTTTGCGTGTGTCGCTAAGACTTCAGTGACTGTACGATGTTTTATTTGCTGCCTTATCGTACGTAATGCCTACGATACGAATACTATGTATGATAAATGCGGCATGAATTTTTGCGCTCACTGGGCGAAAAAACACCCTGTAGAAGCCTCCAAAGTACATATCCACTTACGAATATCATTTTAATCAGCACGTCCAGGAACTTTATGTTGTATTATATTAATAATAATAATAAAGTCTTATATAGCACTATATTCAGTCCTTAGTTCTGTTCAGACCGCTTTACAAAAATACCTGTTATCAAAATTAACGCACTAGTATCCTTCAAATATTGTCAAAGTCGATGAGTCCATCCCGACTTGTAAAACACATACTTCCACGGTGTGCATAATATGGCATTATAATAATTGTTCATGTATATACAAGTGTAATTCAGCTATTGAATCAAAAGGAAAATAGGAAACCAACAAACGAGCCGGCGTATTCGCATACATATCGATGAAGTCAAGAACCTAGCCCGTCATAACTGACGTCACAGCTCGGCGGTTATTTGTCACATCTCTAGCCATATCTGTTTTAGCTTTGCCAGTTGCGTTGTCTCTCTATGGCGATAAACCAATTAGCGATGTCCAGAAGATAACACATATGTCTGTAGAGAGCTATATGGTTGTCTTTTTGGAGTAACAGTTCCTCTAGCGAATTTGTAATACCGTCAAGCAATTCAACCAAGGCGTGCGAAGTTGACATGCCTTCTCTAAACCCATATTGGCATGCGTTTCACTGAAACTTTCAGATAGTACAAGAATTCATAATGCCTTCAAGTCGAGAAGTAAACAGTTTCTTGCGATCGGAATGTGGGTTGCATATAAAAAGGTTAAGAGCAGCTGATTTAAATAAAAACTATCAATCAGGATTGAAGAAGTATACCTGTTTTGTATTGTCACAGTGCTCAGGAAACGAGGAAACGTACGTATGCATGTATGCATGTATGCATATATGCATGTATGCATGTATGCATGTATGCGTGTATGCCTGTATGCATGTGTGTATGCATGTATGCATGTTTGTATGCATGTATGCATGTATTTATGCGGGTACGTTAACGTTTTCTTATTTATTCGAGCCAGCCAAAAAGAGGTCGTATGGTAGACGGGTTTTATACAATGGAAATGTACTGACGTAATTCAAAATGTTTGCTACTTGTGATACGCTAATTTCGAAAACCACAGAGAAGTTGCATTGAATAAATCTGGCCGTTTGCCTGCAAACTGCATGTGAGTAGTCATATCAGCAAGGGTTACGCAAGACTTGCAGTTTTTAGTGAACGGACATAGCCAACCAACTACAATAATCCAATACCGAGTGTGTCTGTGCGCGCGCGCGCGCGTGTGCGTGTTGTGTGTGTGCGTGTGCGTGTGCGCGTGCGCGTGCGCGTGCGCGTG
>OZ023214.1:34109753-34173384 GCA_963995525.1 Escarpia spicata | reverse complement strand
CTTTCCCTGAGCGATTGGGGTGCGTAAGCACATATCGCACCCAGCGTCTACGGACCGGCCATACAACTGTTTATCCAACACCGCGCTCTGCGTTACACTCACTTCAATTTAAGAGAACAGTGCACCACAATGACGTTACAAATAACTACAAAAACGTTTAAACTTGACTTACTTTAGGGGCAAGGCGGTGCGACACCATTCGCCTTATCTGTGACTGGTCGTCCGCAATGGGGTAACCTTTTTTTGTAAGAGCATCACTGTCGTAAAACTATCACTACAATTACCACAAACCATCTCACGGCTGTCGCGCGGTGGTGGGCGGGCATTGTTAGGATGTGGCGTCATCGACTCTAGTAAGCAGCGATCGTGACCGACACAAACAAGACGTCACGTGAACACAAGTCGCTCTCTCACCTTTCGTCGCGAGCGCGGCTTGTTTGTGTTACGAATAACTAGCACTAGTCACGCTGTGGGTGGAATTCCGCCTTGGTGGCAAACTTGACGTGCATCAAACGGTGTCGGTTGTCATGGCTCGGATAAATTAATTGACGAATCGTGATAGTCAGGATATTTCTGTAGCCAATATGATGTTGTCGTGTGTGCTAGCAATCCACAGCCGCGATGCATGATTTCAGAAGTTGTATCCAGATATCGCATTTACTTTGCATCGTGACACAACAATGTTAATACTAATTATTATCATAGGTATAGTAGCCTCTGCACCAGTTTCTGAGTTGTGGTTTCATTAGTACTCAAAGAAAAAAGTATATAATCTATTATTTATTCAGATCACCACCCACCCATTAATACGCCGTGTGAATCTTGAGATAGCGTTAAAATTGCCATTGGACCTTGCTGCAATGAATCCGCCGGATATGCAAAACTGCCATATTAGTTTACTCATGACAGTTCAAGTACATACTATGTATGACCTTTAAGCTATCATAACTACAACGGCATAACAGTGGGTGTACAAATGCGTAACTGACGTGACATGGCTACGCACCTTGTCTAATTCGTATATCCACAACAGCGACGGCGTTGCAGCCGGGGCGACTGGTCTATTTTTGAAACGCATTACCTAGCTGACGTATTATGGCTATATTTAAATATGGTATATCGTAACTCGCCGAACTGGCAAATGTTTTATGTGAGACGTAGCAACTGGGGAATGTACTTGTACATCGGTACTGTACAACCCTAAGCGGTCCCTTAATGAACATACATATGAAGTTGTCTACAGTACCACGACATTTGTGGATAGATAAAGACGTCTCGTGGTTGTAGGTTACTGCTGCGCACAATGCTTGAGCAAGATAATAGACAAGATGCCCAGCATGTGCAGCTCTGTCGCGATGGAATCCATATGTTGATATAATTCCTATATGTAGCTGCAAATGAATGCAGTATGGTCGTTTGGATGAGTTTTAGGCACCTGGGTATGCACGGATGTCCATTCCCACGATGTTCGAAGATACATCGTATACACAACAACCTCAGTGCGTATCTTCTGATAAATGCAAATGATAGAATCACGTTTAGCTTCTGTTTTCCACAGAAACAATGCTGTTTTAAGCATTCATAACTCACCTGTGCAAGTTTTATGCACAGATAGGCCATGGGCTAGATGTGCCCCTCGTGCACCCCCCACAACTCTACCAACCCATGTTTTTTTAAGCTTTGGGGTCCGTTGAAGATGATTTCAAGTGGTAACAGTGAAAAAGTTGGGTCTCACTACCCATTTCCAACCTATCTTGGATGGTACCCTGGAATATCGTATTTGCCGTCAATGTCGCGTGGTATTTAATCACCCACACCACAATCGTCATTATATAGTCATATGTGTCTCAATATGTACTTATGATATGTCGAATTGAAGGGTTTCATCTGCTGATCATTATGGTAGTATTCAATAGATATTTACTATTATGGCGTGCGCCCTAATTAGCATAGAATAACTACACCCCATTTTCACTCGTGACCGCATAGATGACATCATTATTTTTGTCAAATATAAAAATTTCCCTTGATCCCATGGCCTCTTTAAGATCAAAATAATAATGCATAACAGTCTGCAGCATCATATATTTAATTTAATACCAGAATTGTCTTTCTGTCATTACAAATGGATTAGATATGATGCTTCAAAGATAACCGTAGTGTCGCGGATCAAGAGGCGTAACGCAAAGATAACCATGGATATGGTTGGCATACATGTCGAAACTGTCTAGATTATGTGTGTGTTTTCAAGTATACAGTCACACCAGATTAATTTCAGATGCATAAAACTAAGCACTACATATTTCGTACAATGTACATGTTTATTAGCTTACTATGGTATCCAAAACTCGTGAATTAAGATGTGCCAAATGTTAACAGTACAGACAAATCGAAAGCCAGTATCTCACAATAATGATAATTCAGTTTAAAGCGAATTAAGTACGTATGGCATTCATTTAGATGGTAGACATTGATAAAACAAAATGTAGTTAGATGCCACAAAGTTATTCACACCTTAATTGTCAATCAATGACATAAAATATATAGGTTGATGTACGGACACTTGCCAAACATTGATAGCTGCATAACCAATTACATTAGTCACATTTGATGCTCAGTCATAATCACTGTCACTGTCAGCATATAGTTCAATCCCATCAAACATGTCCATGTCAGACTCGTCATCACTATCAGTATGGTCGGGGTGTACCTGAGCTATATCAGCCAGTTCATGTGGCAGCACATCTTCATCATACCAGAGTGGCTCAATGCTTCCATTACTGATGTTCCAACCATGGTTTCTGCTCACTTTGGGGACGTCCGGCTCAGGAATATGTGCACTCTTCCATATGCCAACTTGATAGTTGACTCTTCTGACATGCTGGGTGAGACTACGCTTACATGGTGGTAGATTGCCCATGTCAATTTGTCAGGAATAACACAGCTCATTGATACGAATTAGCTTGAAGTCATCAACGTTTGACACCTTTGATGCTTTACCATACACAGCACAAGTGAAGCAGTCCAGCTCATCAATCCTTTCTTCAGGTACGTCCCATGTATCTCCCAGCCTCTTGAGTACATGAATGTATTTAGGAATCTTCAGTAGAGTTTTCACTGGTTTGAGTTTGCCAATCCCCCGGAAAGCACTAGTGCTGTCACATCCATTGAAAATATGCAGAACCATCAGAGCCGTAATTTGTTTTGGCCGAGATCAACTGCTAGTTTGCTGACATCAATCAACCTTTGCTCATTTACTACACTAGTGGCAAACAAGATGGTGATGTATCCAATTGATGCAGCATAGTGCAGAAGAACGAAGAAGATGTCTGAGTCTGTGCTCTTCACACGAACGAATCGGTGATTCCTACTCCTAGCGTAATTAACATAGAGGATATCTCTTGAGTCAGTTTCCTCTTGTGATGACTTCAGAAGGGGCAGTTCATGGGTTACTGTCGTCCGGCCGTCATTGGAAGTCAGCAGAGTGGCATTCTCCTCACATATGAAGATCACTTGTCGTCCTTGCAGTTTTGATGCATATCCATCACTCCGCCACAGCTTCAGAAGCAGTTTGACGAACTGACACTTGTTTTCATCATTGGACAAGAATGATTTCCAATCAGAAGGCCTATTGGTTGCCTCTCCTTACAGAATCAGATTACTGTGCTTTGTATTCTCTAGGTTGGATATGTACACTTGTTACAGGTCAGCCAATTTCACCATCTTCCGATCATGCAGGACATCCTTCTCCATCATGCAACATACTATGTCAAATGTCTTTTCATGGGCTTCCATTAAGCTGAGCTGGTTAACACGTGCCTCTTCATCTGTACTTCGCCATTTCTCTGGTTTTTGCACATAGTTCATGCCTGCAGCAATTCTTGTGGAACTTGGCTTCACAAACAAACAGATCAAAACCTCGTATTCTTGTGAGGAGCTTCTCATCCTGGTTTATTTCAGCCATCGTCGCCATCGTCGCCACAGTCTTCCATTCATCAAATTCAAACTGACTCATGCCTTGATTGGTACATGCGCCTTTCACTTTTACCTTCTTACCATCCTCTGATCCACAGAAAATACAGTCCGACTTGAAGATGATTTTATTGCGAACTTCCACAGAACGTCGGGGTGTAGTGGCATCAGATGGTTGTGATGAGGTGAACTTCAGCCTGTCCGTATTCATGGTGAAACGTTTGTAGCATTCTCAACGGAAGCCATGATATTCCATCACTGTATTGGGGGTGAGTTTGTCCTCCATCATGTGGGTTAAAGTTGGATGTTCTGAAAGTCTCTACTCTTTGACCTCCTGCAATTTTGCCAACTTATCTGCATCCCGCATGCCAGACATGAGTTGAAGTTCTCCATATTTCAATGGAATCCATACATGAACTATACAAGTAGGTTCGACAGTTTGATCACTTGTTCGTTTTCGTTTTAATGGTAAATCCATACAAAGGTAGGTACGTAATATCAGCAAGTCAAATTGGGGTAAGTAATAAAGCTTATAATTTATCGTTATCCAACTTAAATAAAATTGTAACTTATCGATTTATTATATCTGTGAAGTTGACCTGAGGTATTCGTAAAAGCTGCAAATGAGACTTAAATAATATAACATGGGATACAACCTTGTGATCCCCACATACCACGATGAAACATGTAAGAAAACTAGTATTCCAGCTGCAATAGTACCTAGATGCTGCAGAAAGAACGTAAATGACTTATAAAACAACAATATTATTATAGTCACATCTTCATTACATTTTAAACAATCCATTGCTGATGAAGTACAGTGTGTAATCATTAAAAATGACCTGCGTTACGCCTCTTGATCCGCGACACTACGATTATCTTTGAAGCATCATATCTAAACCATTTGTAATGACAGAAAGACAATTCTGTATCAAATGAAATATACGATGCTGCAGAGTGTTATGCATTATTATTTTGATCTTAAAAAGGCCATGGGATCAAGGGAAATTTATACATATTTGACAAAAATAATGATGTCATCTATACGGTCATGAGTGAGAATGGGGTATAGTTATTCTATGCTAATTAAGGCGCACGCCATAATAGTAAATATCTATTGGATGCTATTATGATGATCAGCAGATGAAAGCCTTCAAGTTGACATATCACAAGTATATATTGAGACACATATGACTATACAATGACGATTGTGGTGTGGGTGATTAAATACTACGCGACATTGACGACAAATACGATATTTCAGGGTACCATCCAAGATAGGTCGGAAATGGGTAGTGAGACCCAACTTCTTCACTGTTACCACTTGAAATCATCTTCAAGGGACCCCAAAGCTTTAAAAAACATGGGTTTGTAGAGTTGTGGGGGGTGCACGAGGGGCTTATCTGGCCCATGAGGAAGGATCATGAAGGAGCCAATTATGTATTCGCGTTGTGACAAATATGCCTGGTTACGTGAAATAGAGTAAACAATTTAATTGACTATCATATTACGTCATCGAATTCGATTACAATGGTATACATCAAAATTAAAACGATAATGTAAATGGTAATGTTTAGTTAGCGGGTTCAAATCCCACAATAATATTTCTTGTATGTATCATCCTGTACCTTGTATTTTATGTAAAACTATTAGAAACATGTATGCATTATCAGATACACTTATTCTGAACGGAAATAACAGCTCTCTCGCCAAAAGTAAATGGTGACACTTGGTGGTGAAGGTCAAACAATATGTTCGCCGCCCGTCTCTCTTCCCGTCGACTTCACGCAGGCGAACGAGACTTCACGCCGGCGGGCGATAGCCGGTCAAGTGAGTATATTTCGTAACGGACCCATGTACAGTAGATGAATATTCTGGTTATCACATGGCTAAAACGTTTCCTTACTGTTTACCATAAAAGTGATACGTGTCATCAAAATATTCTCTCATAGGTTATGTATATACTGATAATCAGGTATTCGGTTTAAACAGTTGTTTTGGGCTGTTTCCGTATACTTTTCGTTATTGTTGTTCGTGATTGTTTCTCTGCATTGAGCGATTTTGTCGTTTTTTTAATTGCGTTCAACGTCCACTCGCGGTCATCGGTAGCCCTATCAACTGCCTTGGCGAGCGACATTTCCGTGTCGTGTGACTACTACAAACATGGTAAAGAAAGCGTTAAACAAAAATGGCGGGCATTGGTGTTGCCATGGTGAAGGCTCCTCAACAGAACATAATTTCTACTATGTTAAATGGTGATTACCAACACGGATATATGTATTAGAACCGTAAAGGTACACGGAGCAGTGGTATGTTTTAACTAAAGACGAATACGTGTGAATCAAGGTAAATGTTGTGTGCACTCCACCGGAACATCTGCCACTGAACATATGCTACTTTGTCCATTTGTCATTTCATGAACCTAGAAATGTTCTATCCCATGAACTTTTTTGTTGATTTGTACTCATATGGGGTCTTAGAACAAATTCAGCTTGGTTACCCAAACAGCAACTTTGGGCAACTCTGGTAATTTGCATAAATCCAAGATGGCCACAGGTCGATATCTTGAAAATTTTACTTTTGAACCATTTGTCCTAGTATGACGTATAATATTTCTTTTAAGAGTGCTGGGGTGCGTAGACTCCACTTCTGATGTATTTTAGTTCAAGGTCAAAATCAGATGCTGAAGGTTAGGTGAAGGTCAAATTTGATCTCTCGGTAGACAATGAATGGAAATTCCTACTAAATTATATTTTAGTTTATTTATGCATATAAATGGATAATCTTGGAAATAAATGGATAACACTTGTTCGTGAGAAAAACAGTAATCAGTCATATTTGAAACACGTAGTCACATCTATTATACGTAGTGTACAATGCGAATATCATTATGAACATTGGCATTCATATACCTTTGTGAGTGAAATTCTTGCATTAAATAATCATGTAAGAAAGTCATTGTAGTGATGTTACAAGGATTGATATCCATGAGCATAGATAAAAGGTAGTTTTACCCAATGCTATGTTACAAGCGTAAGGTTTACGCTATCTTACTAACTGCAGATATCTTCATCTTTTACCTACTTCCACTGATCATCCATGCTTGTTGCCGTTTCCGAAATGTTTGTTCGTTTCCCTACTTGCGCATTGAAGTCTCCCAGTACTATCGTGTAGCTTTTCCAAGGTCTCATCCATGTCGTTGTAGAAGTTGACTGTGTCTTCTTCTGAGTATGATGTTGTTGGTGCATATACTTGTACTATCTTCAGCTTGTAGAGCTTTGTTATGCATAGAACAAGTTATGCTACTCTGGAGCTGATGCTGTTAACCCTCACTATATTTTCCTTCCATTTCTTGTTTATGAGAAAGCCTACTCCAGCTTGGCCGTTGTTCGCTGTGGAATGATCGCTTCCCATTAAAAACAGTCAAGCTTAATTATAAGAATAAAAAACCACGGCTAACTGCTAGTTTAGACAACTCAATAAAAGAGAAGAATATACTATATTAAATATATAAGACAAAATAAAGATATAGTGAAACTAAATATAAAGTTTAAAAAAATAAATTTAATGGCTTACTATGAAAATTTGAACGTGAACATTTTGCAACTCTCTTTGAAGAAAATAAACATAACCTTAAAAATCTGTGTCCCAATTAAAAGAAGTAACACATAGGAAACAATAAACGATAACACAGACAGAATTCATTGTTAACAAAATTGAAACATCAGATTAAAACATATAAGTGAGCGTTTTAATAATTTTTATATAAGTGTAGGTTCTAACCTAGCAAAAAACATTCCACAGAATCAAGCAGATCCTATGTCATATATCAAAAACAGTAATACGAAAACTATGTATCTTGAACTGGTAACTGAAAATGAGGTATCAGTAATACTAAACTCTCTCAAAGCATCGCCTTCTGGATGGGATGACAAAACAAAATAAGTAATTTAGTAAGCCATTAACATACTTATATAACTGATCTATAAATACAGGAATACCAGATGAATTAAAAATAGCAAAGGTAATACGTATTTAAAAAGCTAAAGAAAAAACGTATTTATTAGCTACTGGCCAATTTCAATATTACCTACTTTTTCTAAAATATTGGAAAGACTTATGTATAACAGGTTGTAAAAATGTATTCATAAGCACAATATTTTGTAGAAATGTCAGTTTGGTTTTCGAACAAATCACTCTATTTACATGGCACTTATAACCATTGTAGACAAAATATCAGAAGCCTTACAAACAAACAATTTATGCTAGGGATGTTCTTACATTTATCTAAGGCATTCGATAGAGTTGATCATGACGTACTCTGTATACTGTGTACGAAACTCCGATGTTATGGTATCCGTGGCTTACCCAATGATTGGATTAAAACTCATTTATTTAATATAAGTCAATATGTGTATTACAATAACACTAGTTCCACGAAACAAACTATTACTTGTGGTGTACTGCAAGGTTCCATCCTGGGGCCATTGCTTTTTTTATTAGATATCAATGATATTACTAATGTCTCAGATATTCTTTTTTCCATATTATTTGCTAATGACTCCAGTCTGTTTATAAATGGTGATTATTTGGATGATATAACTAACAAAATTAATTTTGAATTAAACAAAATTATAATTTGGCTAAATGCCAACAAACTATCTATAAACGTTGATAAGACACAATACATGATACTTAGAACACCAAACATAAAACATACCAAACCGACAATACTTAAAATTAATAATATTGCTATTAAACAAGTATCTTCTACAATATTTCTTGGTGTGACTATTGATAGCAAACTCAACTTTGTGACAAGTTAAATATAAAATTTCTAAAGGAGTTGGCTTCTCAACAAAGCCAAAATATTTTTAACTAGATCATGTTTGGTCACCTTATATTACTCATTTGTATTCCTTCACTAGACATATTGTATTGAAGTATGGGGAGGTGCATTTGACTCATATTGTTCAAGTATTATTCATATTCAAAAGAAAGCATTGAGAATGCTTGTCCCAGCCAATAGATTAGCTCATACAACACCTGTCTTTAAATTATTAAATATCTCAACTTTCAGACAATTGTATGTATATTCAATACAACTGTTTATGTATAAATACAAGATGGGTCTTTTACCAACATTCTTTGAAAATATGTTTAAACTTAATCAAGATGTTCAAAGTTATAATACAAGAAAATCTGTTCAAATGCGTATATCCATGGCAACCTTAGAAATAAGACTTCTTTCTATAAGAAATAAGGGGCCTATCATTTGGAATTATTTTAGCACAAGACTTAAGTTTACGACTTATTCAGTAATTAATTACAAACGTATACTTAAGCAATTCGGTCATGTTTGACTGAACGCAGAAATGTTGATATGTGGCCTCGACAAAGCTTCTTCTTTAGTTTCCCTAGCTTACGGTACAAAATGTATGCCAGATCGTGTATTCGCCAATTTTCACTTTAGATATAACGACTAGTGTTTTGACGTGTCCGTAGTACTAGATAAACTATGTTTTTACTTTACGTGATCGTAGAAATAAGAGAAAAGAGTCACGATCAACGAAGAATACACACACACACACACACACACACACACACACACACACACACACACACACACACACACACACACACACACACACACACACACACACACACACACACACACACACACACACACACACACACACACACACACACACACACACACACACACACACACACACACACACACACACACACACACACACACACACACACACACACACACACACACACACACACACACACACACACACACACACACACACACACACACACACACACACACACACACACACACACACACACACACACACACACACACACACACACACACACACACACACACACACACACACACACACACACACACACACACACACACACACACACACACACACACACACACACACACACACACACACACATATACTATATATGACGTATGTTTAAAGGCAACATTGTCGTACCCTCTAAAACAGCCACGATGCCGATATAAGTTAGACCAGCACGGGGAAGATATATGTGAACCTTTCACAGTTATAATCATGCACCGTTCACTTGACTTGTTTAGTGAAGCACAACCTCACAGCGTGTAAGACCGTACGCTACCGCCATCTGGCGAACATCATCGTGTATAAAACGAACCTTTAAAACTTGTTTATGAAGAACCATATTAATTAAAGACAAGGAAATGGTCATTTGCTACTACTACTCTACGTACAAATGCCTGTAAGCACCTGACGTCAATCCTGTCAAACGTACCTTCAACCTAACCCTAACGATAAACCTAACCTTTTTGCACACCACGCCAACGATAGAACTAGAAGGGCATTTGACGTGTATGGGTAACACGAAACCTCTCCTAGAACAAAGCTAACCGCTCTCAGCGACGAACAAAGTCATGTTTTGAGGAGTATGTGAAAATAACATATAAACAACTCGACTTCTAGGATTGGCAGAACTTTGTTTGTAAAAACATACATGATAAACAGTGACATATTGGATGGTTCGTGTTCAAGAAGGAGCATTTTCATCAGCGGTTCTTAACCCTCGGGTCGCGACCCAAATTTGACAAAACAATTTTGCGTGTGTCGCTAAGACTTCAGTGACTGTACGATGTTTTATTTGCCGCCTTATCGTACCTAATGCCTACGATACGAATACTATGTATGATAAATGCGGCATGAATTTTTGCGCGCACTGGGCGAAAAAACAGTGTTCTTTTCGACTCACTCAATATATACACCCTGTAGAAGCCTCCAAAATACATATCCACTTACGAATATCATTTTAATCAGCACGTCCAGGAACTTTATGTTGTATTATATTAATAATAATAATAAAGTCTTATATAGCACTATATTCAGTCCTTAGTTCTGTTCAGACCAATACCTGTTATCAAAATTAACGCATTAGTATCCTTCAAATATTGTCAAAGTCGATGAGTCCATCCCGACTTGTAAAACACATACTTCCACGGTGTGCATAATATGGCATTATAATAATTGTTCATGTATATACAAGTGTAATTCAGCTATTGAATCAAAAGAAAAATAGGAAACCAACAAACGAGCCGGCGTATTCGCATACATATCGATGAAGTCAAGAACCTAGCCCGTCATAACTGACGTCACAGCTCGGCGGTTATTTGTCACATCTCTAGCCATATCTGTTTTCGCTTTGCAAGTTGCGTTGTCTCTCTATGGCGATAAACCAATTAGCGATGTCCAGAAGATAACACATATGTCTGTAGAGAGCTATATGGTTGTCTTTTTGGAGTAACAGTTCCTCTAGCGAATTTGTAATACCGTCAAGCAATTCAACCAAGGCGTGCGAAGTTGACATGCCTTCTCTAAACCCATATTGGCATGCGTTTCACTGAAACTTTCAGATAGTACAAGAATTCATAATGCCTTCAAGTCGAGAAGTAAACAGTTTCTTGCGATCGGAATGTGGGTTGCATATAAAAAGGTTAAGAGCAGCTGATTTAAATAAAAACTATCAATCAGGATTGAAGAAGTATACCTGTTTTGTATTGTCACAGTGCTCAGGAAACGAGGAAACGTACGTATGCATGTATGCATATATGCATGTATGCATGTATGCATGTATGCATGTATGCATGTATGCATGTATGCATGTATGCATGTATGCGTGTATGCCTGTATGCATGTGTGTATGCATATATGCATGTTTGTATGCATGTATGCATGTATGTATGCGGGTACGTTAACGTTTTCTTATTTATTCGAGCCAGCCAAAAAGAGGTCGTATGGTAGACGGGTTTTATACAATGGAAATGTACTGACGTAATTCAAAATGTTTGCTACTTGTGACACGCTAATTTCGAAAACCACAGAGAATTTGCATTGAATAAATCTGGCCGTTTGCCTGCAAACTGCATGTGAGTAGTCATATCAGCAAGGGTTACGCAAGACTTGCAGTTTTTAGTGAACGGACGTAGCCAACCAACTACGATAATCCAATACCGAGTGTGTCTGTGCGCGCGCGCGCGTGTGCGTGTGCGTGTGCGTGTGCGTGTGCGTGCGCGTGCGCGTGCGCGTGCGCGTGCGCGTGCGCGTGCGCGTGCGCGTGCGCGTGCGCGTGTGCGTGTGCGTGTGCGTGTGCGTGTGCGTGTGCGTGTGCGTGTGCGTGTGCGTGTGCGTGTGCGTGTGCGTGTGCGTGTGCGTGTGCGTGTGTGTGTGTGTGTGTGTGTGTGTGTGTGTGTGTGTGTGTGTGTGTGTGAAATAGAGAGAGGGTGGAGAGCGAGGAAGAGAGAGCGAAAGAGAGAGACATGAGTGAGAGAGAGAGAGAGAGAGAGAGAGAGAGAGAGAGAGAGAGAGAGAGAGAGAGAGAGAGAGAGAGAGAGAGAGAGAGAGAGAGAGAGAGAGAGAGAGAGAGAGAGAGAGAGAGAGAGAGAGAGAGAGAGAGAGAGAGAGAGAGAGAGAGAGAGAGAGAGAGAGAGAGAGAGAGAGAGAGAGAGAGAGAGAGAGAGAGAGAGAGAGAGAGAGAGAGAGAGAGAGAGAGAGAGAGAGAGAGAGAGACAGAAACAGAGACAGAAAGAGAAGGTGACATTTACTTCAAGCTGCTGACCATGTTGAAGTACTTCTTCCTCGCTGGTCACGTGCAGTACGCCCGCTATCTCACTGAGTACCTGAGGAATTGTCACCTGAAGAATTCTTCCCTTGTACCGTTCGGAGGTTGCTACAACTCGTAGTCACCAGCCTAAGATAAAACAGGTGTCGTGTGTCATACGTGTATGAGCACAATCACCCCCGTATATCAACAGTATTGGTGCGTGCATGCGTGTGTGTGCGTGTGTGTGTGCGCGCGCGTGCGTGCATGCAAGATTACGATTAAAAGGTGACTCGCTGTGCGACCACGAATCGTTTTGAACAACAGATGATTGTTGCCGTTTTATTTATACTCATTTCTTCATTTTTTTTTAGTTATAACAACACATAAACATACTACCAGATCATAAATAGTATGCATTTGAATCTCACATCACAGTCATGAAGTCAGATTTATATACTACCGACGCCATGGCAGACGATGGTATCATTGGCAAGATAGAGACCACACACATCAATACATTTGCAGTCAATATGTCATAGTTTTCTATATTTCTTCTTTTTTCTCCAACGTCGGTTGGTTGGTAATTAAACCGGTTTAACGCAATGTGGTTCCAAAAGAATTTCCTTTGGTCGTTACATCTGGTAATTTGCCAAAAAGCAATTTACTTGGCCAACATGTAGTATTCAACCTACGGAACGTGTTTTCTAGAGAGCAAACAAACTCAAAGACACCAAACAGAACAATGTGGTCAAATGTATCGGCACATTCACATTGAAGATTCCAATTCTGGTAGTCACTTGAGTTACTGTTGGATCCAACATTAAATAATTATGATTTCACCAAGATTTGGTTTGTGTTTTTGCCAAAAAAAATAGAAATGAGACGAGCGAGAAAAAAATCGATATTAGGCAGCATCATTAAGGCATCACACTTCGGCTTTGTTGAGGCGCACTGTGAACATGTCAACGTACCTCGGTGTCTGCACAGAGCGAGAGAAGGGCCCCTAGAAACAGACACAGTCGTCTCATATCTGATGGTGGTGGCAGTCTATGGCGATTACGCGTAACTCCCGCTTCTATACACCGTAGATTACATTACATTATACGCACGCCATAGGCGAATCCATTGAAACGTTCATAGCTGGGGTTACCATGACCGCGGGGTTGCAGACTGCATTGTGTATATTATTGTCAAACAGTTGGGAACAGAGCAAGCCTTTGTGTAAGGTGATTCATTGCAACGTGCGTCAGTGCGTGCACAAAAACAAATGCACATTGACACCAAACATGCACTTACGTTACCCCTGAAATCGAAAATTAACTTTACTATGTCAAATATTCCTCCCGTTGCCAGTAAGTGAGAACTACAACATGCATCATCCAAAAGAAGTGTCATTGTTTGTCCTGTAACGAACAACTGAAATGAAACATGAAACGTTCATGTGAATAACTGACACCCATTAGTTTATTCAATATCGTCTTATACACAATGCATTTATTAATATAATATATGGAGTAAAATAAAATACTAGTGACGTAGTATATGAAAGGAATGACGTCTGTTCATGTAAACTTTGGCTTTATAGTCATATATTCGATAACTATTAAATTGATAGCGATGGGATTATTCCTAGATAAAAACTGTCCAATGTAAAATATAGGTTTGAATGTATTTGAGAATTATAAGTTTTATTAACTCTCTTCGATGTTTAGGCCCAAACAATTGCATATTTTATACCGTTATTATTTACCTTTTTTATGCTTTTATATTACGCTTATTTTGTTAGTGCATTTCAACCGTATCAAGGTCGATCTTTTTTGTTTTTGTACCGTATTGAACTTAAACTACGGAGAAAAACTTGTTGTTATGAGATGCAATCTAAACACCGGGTGTACCAAAGCGGTTATGTCTTTATGCGAACTACATGTCAATAACATGTCCTCATTGTTCATCGTTGCACAGTCACAAACACTACATTATCGTTATTGTGGTTAGGTAGTGCAGTCTGGCGCCTACCATGCTCCTAAAACAGGAGCCAGTGCAATTCGTCGCGCAACACGCTTTATAATGATTGTTATCTAGGACTACGTTCATAAATCTCGCTTGGCCATTTACTTATTTTATGTTCTATGGGGTATTAAACGTAATTATCCTAAATGCCCGTGTTTTCGCCAAAACAACTGTATCGACATTATGAAACATTTAGGAAAACGTTTTATTAAAACATTGGGCACTTGGTACTAGAAAGAACTCATTCATAACTTGACTTACTTTACTTCAATACACAGGCCAACTTCACCCCACGCTGTCCTCTTGGAAGTCACACCCATCCATCTTGTCCTATCTAGAGCACACCACTCTGCTGTTTACAGCGAGAGTCCAGTATTATGTTTGATTTTGTCGATCCACCTCTTCCGTGGCCTCATTTTCGTTGTACATAAAATCTAGGAAGCCTTGTAAACGAGGGTTTCTCCGGTATGCGACAAACACGTATAAACCATATACAAACTCGTTATTTTGAATAGATTTTGCATTTGTACTTGGCACTTATCAAGCACTGACGACCGTGAATGATAACGTCTTGAGAGGATAACAAATGTTCCAGCTTCCTTTTTCTGTTTCTCTTCTTTACGGAAATAATTACGGAATGTGACAATATTATCAATAACACTGATGATGTTACACATCGGATTTGTGTTCGACGTTGAAATGTCGATGGTACGTCAAGTGCAACACGTATGTCGTGCAGCATACTATCACCTGCGTAACATTGCTTCCGTACGACAGTGTCTATCGGAGAAAGCAACGGCTCGAATAATACATTCACTGGTGATTTCGAAACTCGACTACGGGAACGCTTTGCTGTTCGGCATCCCAGACGTTTTCATCTCTAAACTGCTGAGAGTACAGAACTCAGCACTCGTTTTGGTAGTCCGCTGCAACAGGCGAGAGCACATCACCCCGGTGCTAAAGAAGCTTCGTTGGCTTCTGGCGAAACAGCTTATCGTGTACAAAATACTGCTGCTTTCCTTCGAAGCCTAGTATGGCATTGCACCGTCGTACATCACCAACTTGCTCGACGCGTATCGACCAGCGCGTGCGCTACGTTCTGCCAACAACAACGACCGGCATGTGCCGCCATCCAACAGCAGATACCGCGATCGCTTCTTCTCAGTTTTGGCCCCACGGATGTGGAGTACTCTTCCGTTAGAATTAAAGACAGTCACAGCGCTAGCCACATTCAAGCGACTTTTACAAACTCACCTCTTCAGTGTAGCATGCAATGTTTAGTTTAGTCTGTGATCTCGTACATGACATAGTGTTTTTAAATAATGTATTATCACTTAACTAACTTATTTATGTCTTATGATGCACATATTATGTCACGTTTTAATTAATGTTATATCCTTTTACCATATAATCTTACGGCCTATGTATTATGCATCACGGTTTTAGCAATTTATTTTATTTATTTATTTTATTATCATTTATTTAACTAGCTAGTTTTAACATTCATGTACTAATCTATTTTAGCGCCTCTGAATGGACTTTTGTCTCGACGATTTATGGCGCTCTACAAGTTGACTCTTTATTATTACTGTTATGTAAGCACTGTTGTTAACACTAAACTAAAAAATTAGACCTGTGGTTCGGAGCGAACAAATTATCGCTCAATGTGACTAAACACATTTTATAATGTTTAACAATAAAAAAACAACCTAGAACAGATGTGAATATAGTTTTGAATGGGACAAACATTGAGCAGGTATCACATACAAAATACCTTAGAGTAACAATTGATGAAAACTTAACAAGGAGCGAATACATAAAATGGTTGCATCAAAAGTATCAAACAGCACAGCAGTTTTGTATAAAAACTATGCATGTTCTTGATTGTCAAGAGTTACACACGTTATATAATTCACTTGTTGAACCACATATGTCATATTGCTGTGAGACTGGGGAAATACTTATCAATCTAGACTCAGAAAACTATCTCTGTTACGGAAAAAAGCTATACGCATAATTTATAACCTTAATTACCATTTTCAATCTCTCAAACATGCTTAAATTTCATGATTTAGTTAAACAAGACTATGATTATACTTTATAAAGCAAACAACCAGTCTTTAAATGGTCATGTTCAAGCATTCTTTGAACCAACTGCAGCAATACACATGCACGATATAAGACAAAGCAAACTGTTCTATATTAAAAAGACAAACACCACGCTCAGACTGATGTCACTCACCTTCAAGGGTATAGAAACGTGGAACAATTTATCAAACAAATTTACTCAGCTTCCAAGTTTAACACAATTTTAAAAAGCAATCAAGTTGTCATGACTTTCTGCATACTTGTGAATTGTTAATTGAAGATAATGTTTAGTTAAACCCAAGCATTAGTAACACAAGCACCATGATAGCAAGTTTATACATGAATTTTGAATATAATTTTGTAATTTATTTATAATTCGTATTATATTTATTCATTTTTTTAGTTTGAGAAGGGCATAGCAACGTACAAGTCTATGACTTCAGCTAGGTCTTTTCAGCAGCAGCAGCAGCAGCAGCAGCAGCAGCAGCAGCAGCAGCAGCAGCAGCAGCAGCAGCACACCATACTGTGCATGTAGTATGCTTTTGTTGAATAAACTTCCATTCATTTAATTAATAAATCAATCACTATATTATATGTCGAACAGGCAATTTTAATTCCTCAGCGTACAGCACCATATTCAAAATGTGGAATAAAGGTTATTAAAAAAATAATACTAAGTGGATTGTGAAACTTCATGGGTGAAATTCGTTTTTTGTTACATCAATGTAGGTCTACAACTTCGGCGCTATGTATTTCCTTTTGTTTTGACGTCGTGATAAACTTGTAACGCTGGTCTTTACATTCCCCTGGATTACATTCGTCTTGAGAAAGACCCCCATCCATATCATGCACACATCAACTGTATATTCGCTGCATGTCTGTATTGACTCGTAGTCCACATGTTTGTAGTTCACTTGTTCATAACTAAGAACACCAAATAGCATAAAATGTCCATGTTTGTTTGTCTAATGTTGTATATAGGGGACGGGATTTAGGTAGGTGTCAGATCTCGACAAACAGACGAGCTCACACGTTTTGCTTTTAGTCGTTACGTGACGCATATACAGAAACCCCTGCCTCCGTGTACGCTTCGTAACGCTTACCCGCTGATCCCTCAACCCCACAGGCGTGACGTACTTTGTGGATGACCCTTCAATAAGGTGTTATTGTTATAATACTAGGGCATTACTCTTTTGAATACCATTATCTGCGTATATATATATATACTCACTGGCGTCGGGACGAAATTCATATTGGGTGGGCTGAACCCAAGCTTCTACGCTGTCGGATCATGACATCTGAAGAGAGGGGGCTGCCGTTGAATATTTATCGCGGTGATGTTCCACATTTTTGAAACTCACCAAAAACTTTATTTCAACTGCACCACCCTCACCCAAAAAAACTCTAATTGCAACTCAAAATGCACCCCTTCCTAAATATTGAGGGGCTCATACTGTGTCAGGCCCCCCACCAAAAATATCGGGGGCTAACCCCAAGCCCCCCGGGTATCGGCGCTTAAGGATACTATACGATGGCATGTTTGGCATGGAGCTTATGGATGACGGTCTTGTCGGTTGACGTATGCCCCTTGGCACACGCGCTGTAAACCACGACCTAGACAGGCTATTCATATTGGTGCGAATGGCTTCCGGTTATGACTAGAGGGTAGAAATACTGAAGGGGTTATGTCACAGTTGGACTTCCTTCCAAAAAAAAGTGCAATGTATTTTTGAGAAATGACTTTTTTTACAAAATTCATCTGCTCTTACATAAGTGCATTTGAGTAGTCAGATTTCCTGGTGTGATTGTAGATGCTGTTGACAGTAAAATTGTGTATTTTAGCTGATTTTACTAAGCGGAAGGGTATTCGGCAGCAATTTGGCTAGTTGACCCTTTAGCCGGAGTACTGCCTGCATCCATTCGTAAATATTGACGGATGTCAGGCATACAGGCATTTTACGAGAGCTAGAAATATTATATTTTGACTAAACTCAACCAGCATGTCAGTGAGATGATAATAACAGCAGGTGAAAAGTTTATGAAATTTTGTAGGTCACGGTTTCTTATAATCACCCAAAACGTAAACATGGTCGAGAATGGGAAAACCAGCAGTGTGCTGAGCCCAATTAGAGAGCCTGGCAACGGAAGCACGCTGTAGTCATTGCACAATCATGGAGCAGGGGTTTTACTTCAAAAATCTTGAAATATTTACAGAAAATACGTGTATGGTTGAATTTGTCCCATTCAACTACAGTTTCAACAATACAAACCGTTTTTGGATATTACAGACTTCTCATCAGTCTGCAGCAGGATGATTCATCAATCTTTTTTGTTTACTTCAGCTAATTAAACACACGTGAAGATGTTGTCATTGACCCTAATGAAGTGTGATAGTCCAGTAGAAATTGACGATGACCCGGACATTTTGGTTATAAAGCCAATTTTTGTTTTAAGGTGACCAGTAGGGTTTCCTGAACTTCCAAAAAACCCCAACCAAAATCAACCCTGGGGAACTTTGTTTTTACCCCAATCCTTGTTTTGGGGTGTTTCGGTCCAATTTCGAAGTAACACTTTTTTTTGCGTTTGTTAATCATATTTTTAACTGTTTCATTTATTGGTTAATACATTTGTAATTATATGTATACTGATCTATTAAGCCACACATTAATGATGGAGTTTAATTAATCAAATAATTAACCAATTAATTAGTAATATATTTCTTATATAGCACTCCGTCCCAACGTTGTTCTGGATTTAATTAATATCTTAACTAAGATGACATGAATGTCACTTATACGCCAAACAATGAATGGTAGCATTCAAACTTGAATATCAGTAGATGAGATCATAAATGTCCTACCTATAATCTTCTAATACATCATTTGTTAAATGTTATCATTAGCATTGTCATCGTCGTCACTGTCTGGTAGCTGTACAAGAGTTGGGCCGTTTGAGCACTGTCCTTGACATTCGCAGTGGACGCTACAGGCAAGACGCTTCTTTGAGCAGTTGCAAGACACACACAAGTTATCTTGGCGCTTGCAAGAGCAACGGATCTCTTGTAGAAGATGTTCGGGTGCTGGTTCCGTGTCTGTGAAGACGGGCACTACTGAGTATGCGTCACAGTGGAAGCCATATTTCTTTCTGTCCAATACCGTCTTCAGATTAACCCAAGTAGAAACCCGTAGGTGCATTCTGGGTGAATGGAAGTAGCATGCTCGATTTACTGGCAGCATTCTTTCAATGGCTACGTACTTTCATGAAATTACGTATCGTAGGTCGTCGAAACTTACATTTCAGTTGCTTTTGATGTAAAGCAAAACCATATATCACTCTCCAGCTGTTGCAATGTCGGCGTTCGATGCAGTGTTACTGCCGAATATGGCAACGGATGTTCTCGGCTCTGTTGAAGATCCTAGAACGTTCATATGTTTGACTTTGCCAATACTGTAAATAGCTGACGTGGTGTCGCAGCGTGTGCAAATGGCAAGCACTTACACATCTCCTTTCCGGGAGCATGTTGACCAGCGCTGATACTGATTAGTCTTTGCTTGGTTTGCATGTAAATAGTGGACTTCTCAGGCGAGTAGTAAAGCAGGATTACGAGCAGATCTGTATCATCACAATGGACACATACGTTCTCGTGGGATTCTACAACTTCTATGGTACACTTCACAGTTGTGGTATCCGCATCTCCATCCTCGCCAGCGTGACGCACCTCGGTACCTTCTTTCAGCAGGTAAGTAGAGAGGAGATTAATGAGTTGCTGTTTGTTGTGCTTGTTTGAAAGAAAACTACTTTTGTGTGAAGGCAATGGAGTGTTACGTCCAACCAACACATCAGCGGAAAGAATCTTGCCCAATTAATGTCATTTCTGCACGGGTTCCTTGGTCGTGAATACTTCATAGCTGTCGAACAGTAAGAACCAGGCCCTATCGTGTGCTGTCAACTGTAGAACATACATAACATAAGATGAACATACTTCATGAAAGGTACCTGTCTTTGACCAGGGCATCTGGTGCAGAATGGCACATCCATCAACAATTGTGGCTTTGACGTTAATTTCATCATTGCAGACAACATGGAGATCGAGGGTGGCGATGTACGAAACTAATTTAGACTTCACTGGCCTTCGCATTGTGCCATTGTCGTGGAATAAAGCTGGGTCTACGGCTGCTAGCTCATGTGAGAAGACACTGCGATCTGGTGGTCCAGAAGTATATATATTCTCTGGTACAGCTCCGTCGACGACATGCGCACTTCTTTTCCATCTATCAGTTTTCCTCATAACTGCGTAGGTTTTCACTTGGTCTGACTAAGAACGATGTATCCATATTTCTGATCTGTGATCTTCTGGTGGATTTCATTCATCCACGGCTTGGTCTACATTGACTCTCTCATCGGCTATGGCCCCAGTAGCAACATTTTGCAGGTGCTCGTCACTGTCAGTGGAAAATGGGTTGTGACTTCTCAAAAAGGTCAGGAATTTGTCCAGATCAATGTTGTCCTGTTTGATGCGACAGTGAATTTGATAATCGAAATCTCTCGAGGTCGTACGAGTTGGCATACATTCTGATGTAACAACCTGGTTTGTTACCTGAGATGAATTAGGAACATTTTGTGAGGCAGTGTAAGTCTTTCCACATTTTTCATGGACATAATGATCACCTGCATTATTGAATTGTTCAGACAACTCATCACCTCGTAATGTTGACACCGCCACCAATGAATCTACCCCTTTCTTTCTAAATTTAATCATTATGCCACCACCACCTTCTTGACAAATGACACATTGCTCCATATCAGTGACCCGTTGCTAAAAAAGATGTACGACTATTTTCTAGGCAATCTTCATAATATGACTATGTGTACTATAATTATGGGTAATATGTTCAACAACAATTGCTAACTTTACTTTATATAATTACTCAAACAGAACTTTCGGATTTAAAATCCTATCTTACTAACTATGATTTTTTCACTATTCAATCAACCAAGACCTACCGTTACGCCTTGGCCACAAAATTATGAACAATGTCATGTTTGGCTTTCCATACCACACATTTTCAAATCGCTCAAGCACAAATGCCTAATAATACGTAACAATCATTACATAAATTTATTATAACTTTTCTAACAATCTGTAAGCAAATAATTAATACAACAGCTGTTATTTATTTAGAAAATAGATCTATTGCATAACATGTCTTAAAATTGAGGGGGTTTACAGAAACGGTTTATTCTATTAAGTACTACGAATTTTGGTCCAATTAATATATTGTGATATTATCGCTCGTGTTTGGATTTTAAAACATTGGCTTTCGATACACAATGGCAAGATCTAATATTGTGGCAAACACTTGATTTCTTATATTAACGTGTTAATGGATACATAAAATACAAATCAACACAAGTATCCTAACGCCGTTAACTTGCTGGCCAGCGGAAGCCAGTGCGCAAAAACTCTTTTGCATCTATGTATGGACAGCCAATAAAACGAAAATGTTACAAAAAGCGACTGACAGGGTACATATATTGTTCATGAAAAAAATCGAGGTTCCCCAGGGTTGAATTTGGTTGGGTTTTTTCTGGAAGTTCAGGAAACACTACTGGTCATCTTAAAACAAAAATTGGCTTTTTAACCAAAATGTCCGGGTTTTGGTTAAAATTGTGCTGATTTCTACTGGACTATGAAGACAGTGATTAGCTGGAGTCAGCCATAGCCGGAGCCTGTTATCAGATACTGTCTACTGACTGGACCTTCTGGCCAATTAAGCAAGTGGCATTGTTTTTAATTAGGATGTGTAATATTATGTATAACATAGCGTTCATAGCGCTTTACATAAAACTAAAATATAAATAGTAAAAATTAAACAAATTAAATATAAAAGTAAAAACAATTAAGATAGTAATGCCGTGTAAACATAGATTAAAAAGAAAACAATTATCATGGTAAAGTAAGTAGTTAAAACGTTCTTTCTGCTGTTAAGAAGATCAAGATAAAAATATGAATAACTTAGAATAAAAATGTTTCTGTGGTCTTTCAAGCAGAATACGCCATAATGAAAAGGTAAGTTTTTAAGGCTGCCTTGAAGGATTGCAGGGAGGATTTGGAAGTAACAGTAGTTGGTAGATTATTCCATACTGTAGCGGCAGCGTGAACGAATGAGCATTCACCAGCTTTGGTTCGGGCTCTTTCAACAAAAAGATTATTACCATCAGCAGAACGGAGATGTCTGGCTGGTTTGTGACTGCATATAAGGTGGCGATAGTTCAGCATTTAACGCCTTATACGTGAGTTCAGCTATTTTATAAGTAATGCGTTGCTGGACAGGCAGCCAGTGGAGTTGGCGCAGTAGTGGTACCGCACTGTCGCATCGCGCACGCCGAGTTATTAGACGAACAGCAGCATTCTGCAGTCGCTGCAGCCTGCCGATGTTCTTGGCAGAACTGACAAACAGAAGCGAATTGCAGTAATCTAAGCGTGATGTTATCATTGCATTTACAACTCGTTCTGCTGTCGATTGTGGCAGGTAACGGTGAATTTGGCCGATGTTACGTAAATGCAGTGAACAAGTACTAATGGTACGAGAAACCTGCACCGTCATGTCAAGATGTTTATCTAAGTAGACACCAAGATCTCTCACACATTCCGCGGCATAAACGACTTCAGATCCAACGCGCACATGCAGTCCAGCAACCAAATCAGATGCCGACCTGGGTACAACCGGTAGAACCTCGGTTTTTGCATCATTCATCAGCAAGTAGTTGAACGTCATCCATGATTTGATGTCGTCGATGCACTGCTCGACACGATGCACAGCGGTAGTAAGAGAAATGACATTCAAGTCAAAATGACATAACAATTGTAAGTCATCGGCATAATGGTGATACTTCAAATTATGGTTACAAATGATGTCACCGATCGGCTGCACATATAAAGAAAACAGCAGTGGACCTAACACTGATCCCTGCGGTACACCAATGTGCAGAGTCGTTTCTCTTGAAGTTGCGCTACCGACAACAACACTTTGCCTGCGATCACAAAGGTACGACTCAACCCAGCGTAATACAACTCCGGCGAGGCCATACCGCCGTTGTAGACGATTGAGAAGTATTGTGTGGTCGATCGTATCGAACGCAGCGCTTAGGTCAATGAGCATGACGACAGTGCCTTGTCTACGGTCAAGGGCCGTCCTAATTTCGTTTACCACACAAAGTAGGGCGGTCTCCGTTGAATGGTGTCGTTTGTATGCAGACTGAAGAGGATCAGTCAGTGCTTGATTGACCAAGTGAGTGTTCAGTCAGGTGGCCACCACCTTTTTAATTATCTTTGAGAGTTGCGATAGATGGCCGACTGGGCGGTAGTTGCTTATCGTGTCTTTGCACAGAGATTGTTTCTTTAATAATGGGTGCACAAGAGCACGCTTCAAATCAAGCGGCATTTCTCCTTCTGTTAGGCACGCGTTTGTTATACTGGCAGCATTGATAGCAAGTGTGTCAATGTTCTGCTTTATATGATCAGAGGACAGAGGATCAAGTGTAGACGTTTTACACTTCGCTCTGATGATAGATGTTACTTCACAAACTGTTGTTGGTGTGAAACTGTCAATCGGCGTCACATAGCAAAGCGGTTCGTGCAGCGGCGTGATGCGCTGTCGGGCAACGTGTAACTCATTTCGAATTTCGGCAACCTTAGTTTCAAAATAGACGGAAAATGCATTGCAGCAATCAAATGCGCAGGTATGTTCTGGGTACGCAAGTGGTGGCTTCCCACTGAGAGAACTGACGATTTTAAAGAGGTTCTTGTTGTCAGCATTTAGCAACTTGTCCTGGTAGTACTTCGTCTTTGTGAGAGATATAATGTTATGGCACTCATCGTGTGCAGCAACAAAGATTTGGCGATGAACTTCCAGTTTCGAACGCCTCCACAACAACTCCATTTTACGCCGTTGTCTTCTCGCATCGTCAATGTCACTGTTATACCACGGATTGGGTTTGTGGCCTCGGAGGATAGTCGGGCGTACAGGCGCGTGCTTGTCTATGACTTTCATTAAGTCAGTGTTGTAGCGTGATACAAGTTCCACAGCGTTTGATGTTAATGCAGCAGCGGCTAGCAAATCACACGTTGTTCTTACGTCATGGTTGAATGTGTCAGCGTCAAACGAGCGGTAGTTACGTTTGAGTATTTCTGTTGATGTCTTGGGTGGTCTACTGGCATCAATGATACAGCACACGACGTGATGATCAGATATTGATAACGGAATGACTTGCACATTATCGTCATTGTGCGTAATTACGAAATCCAGTGTGTGACCAGCTGAATGTGTAGCTTCACTGACGTGCTGGACAAGGTTGAAAGAATTGAGTAGCTCAAGTAGTGGTCGTTTTTCAGTTTCCACGTCATATTTGATGTTAAAATCACCGACAATGCAGGAAGGAATCACACATAATGACAACTCTGTAAAAAGCTGTTCAAGTTCCATGTAAAACACAGTCTTTGTAGTGGCCGGTATAACGTGTACAAGTTAAATTTCTTGGAAAAGTCACCAGTGAGCTGCAAGCCCATCAGTTCAAATGAAACATAGTTCGATGAAGGAATCAGCTTGGACGATAATGTGTTTCTGTGTAAGATGGCCACACCTCCTCCCCGACCCGTAACACGTTGATACAAGAGTAACCAGTCGGCATTAATTCCGCAATTATTGGTTTGACGCTAGACTTCTTCAACCAAGTCTCGGTAATCGCAAGTATATCAATATCATGATCTGTTACAAATTCATTAATGGTGGTGGCTTTATTTCGGACAGATCGAGCGTTCACGATTGCAGCAGACAAGTTGATCGTCGATGGTCTAGTCGCACCATTCGACGTGACGTGGATTAGGTTGCGTGTTGAGAATGCAGCAGACAAGTTGACCGTCGATGGACTGGTCGTACTGTTCAGCTTGGTAAAGGTTACCGGTCGTGTTGTTGTAATTACCGGTATATGCCGTTGCTTGTGGGCACCCCCAAGGCAGCCCCGGTGGAGTGCCACCCCTGCATTACATGCTGCTCTCCAGGCAGCATTGTTGAGACGGGTGTCTCTGCAGGGGCGGAAACAATGCAGGCATTCTGCAGTGAATGTCGTCATGCTTGACTTGACCATACTTGATTTGTAAACAGCAGTGGTTGTGCATGACCGCACCAGCATGGTAGTGTCACACAGGTGCAAACAGCAAACTTAAAAAGTCATCAAATCATGAAAAGACGCAAACACTTGCCGTAAAAAGCAGTCAGATGAATGCCTGGTATGTTAAAAAAACTATAGGTAAATTGGTGACGGTGTAAACTCCCTAAAATTTGCAAAAATCAGCGATGCTCCAGAGACTACATTCGGTGCAGCCAGTTAGGCGCGACCTTTCAACTCCGAAAGTCAATAGGGCACAAGGTAAAAAATCAATATAAATTTGAATGTAACATAACAACTGGCTCTATTGAATTTTCTTATAAAACACATATTGGACTGAAGCCGATTACGACAACATAACTCGTTGAGAATCAGTGGATACATGAAGCCAAATAAGGCAGTGTGTTCTTGTTGTTCCAAACGTATTTTGTGCGTGTGGTTACGAGTCTGGCAAAACTCCAGTTTAAACATGTATAGCTAACCATAGGTTTTTATCTAAACCGACCTACCATCAATGCCAAGCTGACGTAAGTGGGGATAACTAATCGACCCTCTTAGTTCAAAAACTCAGATGTTGTTGAAACATTGGGTCTAACATGAACACTTATAAGCTATAAAGGTAACCCATACAATTACAAAACGTCGTAATAACTCTTCTATGTTGCACTCTTCTGCAGATTTCACTTCATACAACGTCTTTTAAAGTCTTTTAAAGTTGAGGTTGCAATTTTGTTTAATAAAAGTCGTCATAACTATTTAACCTCAAAACTTAACAAATGTTTATCATAATAATAGTCAAGATATAATTAAGCGTATTGAGGTATACTTTGAAAGTGTTGAGTGACAATTCAAATATATTACAAAAATCGTTCTAATTTATTATTCCACGTTCCAAACCTCAACAGATTTCAACACGTCAATTATCCGGATATGCTACGTCATATAATATTAACAGATATTGAGTGTAGGCAGCGTTCAACATTACTACAGACCCTGAGGCGCGAGACATGAACATTTGGAGTCGGACCGCCAACTTTACAACGTTAAAGGTCCGACGAACCACCAACTTTTCAGCTCAGGTTTCAAACACTGTATGCCTAATACGACGATACAGTGATGGAGTTTCAACAGCCGTTGTAAAGACCACCTACGAACCTTTCACACAGACCATTACAAACAGTCGCAGTCCGTATTATCAAATATCAGTTATCTATTACACCTTTGAAGAAACAGGTCTACCATCAGACGATATATCTGTACGAAAACAGTTACTTAAGATGATAATTATCGAGTTAGCTATAAATCCCGTCTAGCCGACAGCAGCAACTAATTATACCTGATGAATTGCGTCGCCTAAAACGCAGTCTTGACTGTTGTTCGTAAAAGTTTGATACATTTATTAACAAAAACGATCGTGTGTTTAGTAATGAGACTTTATTGAGAAATCGACGAATGCGACGAACCGATGACGTAAGCCACGACATACCGGCCAGCGGCATTGCTTACTCCACCGATTAAAATAGAATGTTAGTTCAACTTCGTGCGCCAAGCCAGCGGCGTATGATGTGCTAGTGAATGAATCTTTGTTCGTAATGCTGGTGACTGCAAAAACGTTTTGCATCGTGGTTAGATTGGTTTGGTTTAGTGCGTTGTCTTCTGCAGCCACCGTTTCGCATCAGTGGCGCAGGACGACAAAGAGCATCGATAGACCGAGACAGAACAGCGATATCGGGTTGTGCAACCAGGCGGCGCCGCTTGTGTCGTTCACAACGTCGGCTGACAGGGCTGTGGTCGTTGGAGGCGCGGTCGCCAGAGACACGAATTCTGAAACGAAGACAGACGCAATGGAACAGGCAACTATACACAACAACACACATACTCAATCGTACGTTTCATCTGGGAGAAATGATGATGTGCGTAAAAGAAGTCCAGGAAGGCACCAATGGCTATGGATCTAACAATACACCAGCATCGCTGATACATTATTTTGTTGCGGGAATAATTTGTCTCGGGTTGGCTTCAGTGTAAATGAACGTGAGTAGATATTAAAGTTTGCAGTGGACTCTCGCTAGAAGCAACACGTTGCGACATATTCAAACCGTTCAGTATATCCAATGCTACTTCTGTCCGTGCGTATAAACGGGGTGGTCGGCTAAGTTTGCAAACTGCCAAGATACGTTAAGCATTACGTGGGAGCGGTTTCGTCGTCACCACGTATCGCGGAGACAAAACGTTGATACGGTGGCGCCACCTAGCGAGTTTTAATGTGAATTGATGCTAATAGGCATTTTGGTTCGTAGAAACTGCGAGTCCCCCACCACGTATTAGTAAGGTAGCGTTGTTTGAACCTTAAGTTTTGTACTTTGCGAACTTTTGAGACTATCTCTAACATAGCGCAGACCAGAACGAGGATTTCAAAGTTATTCCTTGGTGGATGTCCATTGTATGCGTGGTCCTTGCAGCGCGAACACTCTGTATCTTAGTTTGTTGTACAACAGCTACACATAGTAAAGATGTCGAAACATGTTTGCAGTAACCTGGTGGAGAGGGGGTCGACTACGTGTGTGGACACTTACCACAAATCTTCCTCAGCATCGCGACGATTGTCTTCTCAGACTTCAGGTCGTCGAAGTTCCACACATACGTCACGCGTTCGTCGCTTCCGGTGATACCGTCCAGCTCGGCGTGGTTAACTTCCTTCCCGACTCCCGTAGCGAAGATAGCTATCCCGGCATTCCTTGCGGTGATGGCGTCTGGAACGGTCCGAGTCTGGTCCTTGTTTGACGGCCCGTCGGTGATGACGATGCAAACGTTGGGTGCGTCTAGTCGGTCACCGTACTGTGGCTGAAACACTTTTTTGGCCATGATTCGAATTGCGCCAGATGTGTTCGTCCACTGGTCCTTCCACGGGATCGTCTCCACGGCGGTCAATGTCTCTTCGAGGGTGGCGTGGTCGGAAAGTCCAAAGTGAAGCGTTGCCTCGTTTCCGAAAGAGATCACCGACACCCGCACGTGGTCCGGATTCACCGTCAGTTTGGCGAGGAATTCCTTGACGAAGTCGCGCATCTTCCGCCAGCCGTCTTTTTTGATGCTTCCCGAAGAGTCTAGAGCGAAAGTCAGGTCCATTTTGCTGCACGCTGGAAAAGGAGTTGCCGGTGTTATTTCTTGGAAAAAAGTATGACCATGATAATTTTCGATGCAGAGTAGAACTGAATGGACAAACATGTCTTAACGATGCACATTATATTAGTGCTGTGGGTGGGTACTTATTGGCTTAGGTAGTATTTTGTAACAAATTGTGTCTATATTTATCGTTGTGTTTTGTTTATTAGTTTACATTTCAGTGATTATGTTCTTCATAAAGGTCTGCATGACAATGTTTAGAACAATATATCCCAAGCGTTCTCGTGATGTATGCATAGTGATATGATATTGTTAAATTTGAAATGTTTGCAAGACGCTGCAGTGGCTGACGTACTTTAGCCTTTATCATCGCAACTGACATTATCAACATCATCCACGTACATAACAAAACATTCAACACTGCGTCGTTATAAAGTGGTACCACTGCGAATTGCACCCCGGGGTAATCGTGCGATGTGAATAGTACACATTACCGGACGAGGTGTTACTCCGCCAGATGCGGATTATGATGACACCGGAGTGCAGATTGCATGTGGGTTAGCGTGATGGTGCATCGCTTACATTTGGTGATGGAGTCGAGGGTCTGCGTGGTCGTGGTGGCGGGGGTAGTTGTCTTCGGTCGAGTCGCCGCGGAAACACTTGGTGGTGACCAGCCGTCTAACCGCTCTGCAATTACCATACGGACCATGCTAAATGTATAGGTTGGATTGCAATGATGGGCAACACTTGAAGTTAAACTCAATATTTAATCACATTGTTCGCCACCGTCGCTTCGACGATAGTGTTTGTGTTTGTCCAAAGAATGTTTATCTGTGATAACTGTTTTATTTCCTTCGATATGCAGTGATCGTTGTACGATAAATGTCTGCGTTCGTCCCTGTAATCCTTTGCATTTCTAGTGGCACACTTATACAGTAGAACGTCGCTTTACGTTCCCCTCGGTAATACAGCCACCTCGCAATTAAGGTCACCCTGAGACAGTACCAAATTATTTCTGTAACAGTTACGTACACGAACTTTTTCTTTTTCATTATAGTATATTAGATTTAACATCACTAAATAATGTATACAATGAAGCCTTTGATTTATCGATAGTTCAACATTTTATGTATCTGCATGTAGCTGGCTCTTCTGATATAATTGTCAATTGTTTTAAACATATTCACGCTGATATCATTTAGTCAATCAACATGAATTGTGTCCACTTCTTTATATTCCTGTATGTGAATAAGTACGTTCTTAAATCTAATCTACACTGTTCTTTCATTTGTGTTTCTTCATGTCCTCCAGTCTTTTGTTTTTCTTAATTGAAAGACAAATACTAACATCAATATATTTCGTTATAATTTGGGTATGGTATCAGCCTAATCTTCTTGCCTCTGTGGTTAGATGGTTACATGGTAATATGTCCGTCCCTACCTGCAACAAACCTTGCCTTGAAGCCCCTCTTGGCCGTGGGCCATGGCACGGTCCAGTTTGTCCTGAAGACAATCATCATCTCGGTCGTGTCGCTCTTAAACGTCACCTTCGGAGACTTATAGCCACAGAGCCTGACCAGAAGACACAACGACAAATGTAACATGTGACACGTCATGACGTTCGATGAATTTTTAATCGAAATGCGTTGTACATCAAACAAATTGACAATTACAGTATAGGACCGTAGATCGTTATAACAATATCTAGAAAATTGTATATGAGAAAATTGTTTTGCGTCAACATTCGTGCATGGATGTTACTTCACGGAAGTGCACATAGCGTCTGCCTGACGAATAGCAAGGTAAAGGAATCCACTCAGAACAGCTCAAGCGCTTTACAATTCACCCTTTTCATTCGAACACCTTCTCAAAGTTTTAAACCACGTTGCAGTTACTGCAGGAGGACAGAACATTCAAAAATAAGCACCTTCATCTATAGTCAGGTATTTTATCATACAGCTTAGTGAACTGAGGCGACATGTAGTTAACTAACGAAATTGTCAAAGTTTCGAAACGGCCTCCAGATGATTTGACGTCGGGCTCTCTCCACTGAAAGTCCGTGACCATAAAAATATCCGAACTACCTGTCCTCTTCAACTCTACCGCGCCCCAAGATGGGTATGTTACTTGTTGTGGTGTTCAACATACCTGGGTCCCGGCATGCCCATGTTGCTGCCGTGTCTGACCTCGACCCAGTGGAAGCACCGCTGGTGGTTGTGGGCGTATACTCCGAAGGCACCTTCAAACTTCATCACAATGCGGTGGCCAGAGGGCGCCTACAAAGCAGACGACATTGGTTACGCCATGGTGTCTGGCGTCTAACTCTGTATACACACACGCACGCACGCACGCACGCACGCACGCACGCACACACACACACGCACACACGCACGCACGCACACAACATACACACATATACAGGAGCTATTTCAACCTAAATTCCTACTTTGCGTGCTCAAGCAAATGTTATGGTTATATTTAATTAAAACATTTTTTTTTTTATTTGTCATTATCTCATCGGTTGTGTGGTATACGTGTACGCCCTACTACTATACACACTAAAATGCGACGAATCACAATTAGTCCACATAACGTCCACGCTAAAACCGTGTGAAGACGGCAGAAGAGTGTAGGAGAAAATAAGACGAATGTTAATGTCCCTGGTTCACCGTGCCTAAGCTAAGCCCCAATACTGACGCAGGCTGTGCTTATCAAACTATCGGCTTTATCTACTAACATGGCTTCATTGATATATGACTTATTCGAGAGGAGTGACGCGAAATCCCTTTCATTTAGTTTTACTAATCAAAAAGGAGTATTTCCTTAATGGGTCCATAAGCAGTCAATCAATCAAGATTTATTCTCTAGTACCATACATTGGTGTATGAGACAAATACTTAACAGAGTAATAGAGTACTTGCAAGTAATCATAACAGGCAAAATTAATTTAACATCAGCGTATGCCGACTCCACTGAGCGTCGTAATCCATAGGCGAGCTAACGTGCCTAACGCGTCATCGGTATGTGGGTAGGCATCTACTAGATGTTATGTTAATGAACGCAAATGATTACGTCGCTGCCGCTGTTCACTTTCGACCATGACAACGTTTACTTCTTCTTCCAAGAATACGCCTGGCGTCAACATGCAGAGGACAGGTTACTTTGCAGCTATCCGGAAATAGCCTTGTTTCTTTGGCAGAGATTGATGACAGGTTCCGTGTTAACACATGTTTGTATTCAATTTAGCAAATTAATTGGTAGGGGTGGGGGTCGTGCGTTAGAGCGCCGTACCGTGGTTCAAATCCTATTACCGACCACCATTTATTGACATTTTTATATTATCGAATTTTTTTATAATTTCGTTTACTCCACGTTGCCTGTAACCTACCTTTCCGAAGAAACACTATCAGCCGTTGGTCCCTTTACCAGGGAAATATAGGTTCCCCCGCAGAATGTAAATATATACTGGACTCGCTGAGCTGGGATCTCATTCCATAAACGCCCATTGGCACCAATATCCTTGTCCATAACAAGCAAACAGACTTAGACAATTCGTTACAGGTTTGACCCAGTCTCGGATTTGTGACATACCTTGATCAGCCAGCTGCACTCGGGTCTGTTGCCATAATGTTTGAGGTCGTCGTACCCCGGCGTCTTGATGAACTGGGGCGCGTAGGTAGCTGTGACGACGCCACCGCATTCAGCTGCCACAAAAACGATCCTTGAATTATATGTAAAAGGCAACTTCCAAAAATAGGACTGCTCGCCACTTTCGGCAATGATACCCTAACGTAATTCGTGCATCTGCAACAGTTACTTTCGTGCAACAACACCAGTTGTATAAATAATAGTACTTGGGATGACGTCATGAGTTATCAAATTTCAAAACAAATGTATAATGTGCCTAAATGTTTGTTCGAAGCACTACCCTGTTCCGTCAATAAGCTTGCCTGTGTGGAACCTGACATAACATGCGTATTGATAAATGATAGTCAGTTTTATCCCTATGTTTATTATTGATACTCCAAGTATGCCACCCGGAATTGAATACATGGAGAGGAGACATGCCTCAGGCCACTGGTCCCATTACTAATTTATTATCTGGATACACATGTACAAAACTGCCACATTGATTCGCTACTGACAAATCTGACGGCTTAGTATGATTTAAATGAAGAGCCAATGGCTACCGAGACACTACCTTCTACACTACGCTAGCATTGTTGTAATATCCACAGCAACGTTGATGGCAGTAATACCAAATTTACTCATGACGCGGCACAACTGGAGCAATTCTTTTTTACAAAACGTGACGAAACACCAATCCACCACCCGTATGTAACGTGACGAAACACCAATCCACCACCCGTATATAACGTGACGAAACACCAATCCACCACCCGTATGTAACGTGACGAAACACCAATCCACCACCCGTATGTAACGTGACGAAACACCAATCCACCACCCGTATGTAGCGTGACGAAACACCAATCCACCACCCGTATGTAACGTGACGAAACACCAATCCACCGCCCGTATGTAACGTGACGAAACACCAATCCACCGCCCGTATGTAACGCTACACGTTTATTTGATTTTTGCAAACGTACGCGACCATTCCATACCAAACGGAGTTTGTTTCTTTAGCATGATAACATGCAGTGTATTAAATGGTGTTATTTTGTTATGATTATTACAGGTGGTTTTCACACAATTTCGATAAAAACAAATTAATATTAGGGCATACTTGGGAAATATGCCAATATTCGTTGCATGGTTACATGTGTTTACAAGCATCTTGTGAGAAAACTTTCACTTACCGTTGACAGATTGTTGTACGTCTGAACAGTAGGTACCACTAAGCCCATCCGGACACTTGCACTGGAAGCAGTTATTCGGGTCCTGGTATCCTGAGCGCTGACACGAATATGCGAGCCTCGTAACGCACGTATCTATAGAAGAAGAAAAAAAACAATCAAAACATGTCTAACATATCACACTATGCAAAGGTTTGGTTTCAGAATCACCGGATGGAATGTGCATCAAGTCTAGTCAATGTTTTCAGTTGTTTGTTTGATAATTAATACAGTTCTTATTATTAATTTGAATTATATAATGTGTTCTTTTTGTGCGAAATAACGTCGTTTAATTCTGTATGTATTCATTTCACCGTCGATATCGTGATATAAGTTATTATAACAATAAAATTATAAGTTATGATTTAGAGTTGTATTTAATGTGTGATGTGTTCCATCTTGTAATGTGCATAAAATTGGCAGATTCATCAATTAAAAATGCAAATATTGCGATTACAATGTGCATGTTATTACATTTCATACAAAGTACGAATAATGTTACGGCAACGTGTAAACATGGAAAGCGTATCTTACTGTTGCAGTAGGCGAAGTTGATAGCCTTGGCATTGAGGAAAGACAGCCCGACTCTCTGGCCCATGTTGTGTTGATAGAGTGGATCCCGAGTTTCCATTGTATTGCTCACTCCGTCCTTCGACCCGATCTGAAAGGATTGCCGTAAGTATTGGTCTTCTCGATGCATATGTACTAGCATTATTTTGTGAACCCAACTGAATTGAATTCGACACCAAGGCGCAGACCCGTGCCCCCCCCCCCCCCCCCCGATACTGCAGGATGGTCACTACTTGTTCATCGCCATGAGGCAAAGAGGTTTACGTCTGGCAGGGCGTATGATGCGACGCGATGAAATTGCCAACCGGATTCTCCTTTGGAAACCGTCGGGTCCTCTGAGAAGAGGTCGCCCTAACATGACCCTTTGAGACACCACTCGGAGTGACACCGGACTCAGTGGGACTTGGTCGGGCTGCCACAATGACAGACAGAAAACAATGGAATAACTCATCATGTAAGAACGTTAAGTGGATGTTATAAATAAGTAAGTATGCTTCAAATTTACAATTCCTCATAAATTACATATTAACTTTGCTTTTTTTTCAGACAAATATAAAATATAATCACAAACTAAGCCGGTGGAACGGGAGTACTTGTTATGCTACGCAGACGATTTCCAGCAAAAGAATATCGTTTGACAAGTAGAATAAGAACAGTTTGAATTATAATAACATAATAATGTAAACTTAATAAAGTAGCATTTGTGTGTTTCTTGCATAGTATAATAAATGGCGATACTCGCTTGGAATAGGAACACTATATTAAATATCCCAACGAAAATTACACGGATTTAGATAAAGCTTTAAACAAAATAAATGGGAAATAAGCAAAAAGCATTATCACGGTAACAGTACTAGTACCACCGCCATCATTGTCACCAACGGGGTATGGGGCTACCACCTTTGTCTTCCCCGCCTCCCGTCTATTTCCGCTCACCTTCGGCCCATAATGCATCACGGAGTCGACGTCATACTGCAGCTGGAAGTCGGCCATGATGGGTCGCTTCACGAACTGCGACTTGTAATAGTTCAGATTGCTCCACAGGATCCGGATGACATCATCTCTGTCAGGACGCTGCTGCTCGTGCCAGAAGCCGAGCGCGTGGCCGATCTCGTGCACGGGGGTGCCGAACTGCAACGCATGGGCCCGTTTATGATTGTGTTTCTGCTGACGATTCGTCTACCTCTATTTAAACGTATAGTGTACTTATATCACGCAATGATCATTAGAATATCTGCGCTAAATTTTAATGCTAGTGCTGAAACGACCGCGTAGACACCGATGTCAGTGTATATACGAGTAATCACGGAGTAGTTTTAAATCGATTATTGTTCTCGGACCGGCTGTGGTTGATTAAATGCTTTGAAACAAGGCGGGTTGTGTAGACTGTTTAATTGTTTTGTTGCTTTATCCTTATTTTATATGCTTAATTACGTTGACATGAATATGTGGTCGCGTCAGTTATTACACACTGTCGTTAACAAATATCACATGATATCAATTGTTGCTGTCCTTGTAGGTACTGTAGTGCCTATAAATCCAATGTATACTGGTCGGTTTCTTTTCATGGGTTTGGTCAGATAGGTGGTCTAGACTACGTAAACGTCTCTGGTCTCTATTATTGTTGCAGTTCATTTTCATCTCTGAAACGTGACAGAGAACACAAATGAGTCAACTGCAAACCAAACCGGAACAATTGCTTACCTCCGTGAGACACGACGCCCGCAGATTGATCACCTGTGGAATCACGTTCACCTTGCCGATATAAGAGTAGCACCTACGGACATAACACAGGCATTCTTTCACTCCATCGCCGTATGAGATCATCAATGTATTCAGGTATGGTCGCGTTACTTCCCTGGAACTACTAGTTCGTAGCCACTGTGTAGCTACTGGTCAATCATTCACGGTAAACGGTATTAATATTCGTTTGTGTTTGTAGCGTTAATACTCCAAATAGTACGACAGACAACTGGAAAGTCATGCACTTTTTGAAAAAAGCATGAAACTTGGCATAATAGTTATAACTCACAAAAACAAGAATATTTAGCCCCGTCAGACATTCACATCCGCCATTTTTAAAGATGGCAACCATCGACCCAGTTTTCCCTATATCTTATGAAGTACGCCACCTAGAGCCATAATGTTGGTATCAAAATAAAGGTGTGCGGACAGCGATTGAAATAATTTGCATTTGACCTTCACTGACATTCAATTTTGCCTTTTTAGAAAATAGCTGGCGTCAAAACCAATTATTGCATGCATAGACAACTAAGTGATCTACAGCTGTTATTTGTTGTATCAAAATATAGGTATTCCGGGATAACAATTTCACGTATATTACTTTTGATCTTGTCCAACATGCAGGTCAGCCATTTTTTTAAATGGCAAACCAATTTCCCCATATCTAAAAAATTACGGCACGTAGAGCAGTCGTGTTGGAGTCAAAATATAAGTAATCGGACTGCGTTCTCAAGTACATCAAACACGTTACGTTTGAAGTTTAAATCGCTGTCTCTACACCTTTATTTTGACACCGACATTACGGCCTATGTGGCGTAGTCCTTAAGATATAGGGACAATAGTGTCGATGATCGCCATCTTTAATGGCGGATTTAAATGTCGGACAAGGTCACTGATAACATATTTGAAATCATTGCCCACAAAAACCTATATTTTGATCCCAAGATGACAATTGTATGTGACAGTTCTCAAAATATGAGGATTATTAGTTTTGGCGTCCATTTTAAAACTGACTGCCAAAGGCATCCAGGACAAATGCAGAGATGCCCCGGGGTCAAAATATTTTTGTTTTTATGCTTCTAACTGTGTGCCAAGTTTCGTGCTTTATCAAAAAGTGCACGATTGGTCAAAATAATGCAGTTATCTGCTGTAGTAAAACGTGACGTTTTGTTTTGCACAAATCTTTGCAAAAATCGAAGAGACATTTTAATGAAACTAAATATAACAGAAGGCCATAAGTTAAATCTTTCCAAATTCTCAAAAATGCAGTTTCATTAACGAGCAATGTGTTTCAATGATTGCAGTCCACTGGTATGGCAAGGCCTCAGTGAGACTTTCAATTGCCAACAGGCACACATTTCCATAAACGTGCAATTTACTGAAGGGAACCAACGGTGCACTTTCAGTTATTAAAAGAGACGATGGTCCATACACAATTATTGTTTACTAATGAGCAAGGACTCACCCGCCGCCATTGCGAGAGACGATGATGTGGTTGGCCTTGTATTCCTCATTGGTGATGAGCTCTTCAAAGCGCACGCACGTCTGGTCCATCCAGTGCTGGAATGCGTTCCTGATTATCGCCCGCTCTCTCTCGGCTGCAAAGAACAGGTGACCACGTGAGTGTTATCGTTGTTACACTAACTAGACAAATATCCATCCTCCGGGGGGGGGGGGGGGATAACGTAACGATCATGTTCATAGATAAGTCAGAACCCAAGCAGTCTAGTTCTTAGTGTGACGGCATGTGCCAGAGGATCGAGAGATCAACAGACGAAAACATGTTAACGAAACCACATGGATACTACAAATACATGCAGTAATAAACACAATCACAGTTTCATGGTTCAAAGGTCTTTTCTCCTAAAAAATCAACCTGGATCGGTGGAAATGATCGTATATAACACTGGACATCTGGAAAAAGAGTATTTTAATACTTGTATACATGTATTGTATGCTTACTGAAAAATATGTTTAAAAAGAGCATAGAAGATTTGTATGCGCCATAACGATACAACGGCGGTTTATTTTGTATTTTTGGAGATTTAACCTGTTGCACCGATTGCGTGACCCGACGTATATGCCTATATAAGTCAAACTGTGATTTCGTGTATCAACCTAGATGTGGGGAACTATAGGCTTTCGCAAGTATTATGATGACGTCACATGACAGTGACGTCACGCGTACTAACGCAGCCATCTTGGTGAGAGACGAAAGTGTTTACTAATAATAACAATAATAACAATACTAATGGAATGATTTCAGCAAGTAGAATCTATGGAAAAGTGAAGACCAAATATACTCGTGAACATTTTAAGGTAGAGTCCTACTAACTGTGTTCGCCATCGAATTTCCAGCGGATGGGGAGCGACCAGCGCCGGAAGACGCCGTTGACGAGTGAGCGCCGTTGTCGACTGTGACGACTCTGGCTGTTGTAGGCGAGCAGGGCGTCTATCTGCTCCCCGGTCAGAAGGATGCAGTCGTCGAGCAGGTCGGCCGACGACGTAGGGCCAGTCTCGTTCATATTCTGCAAACGCAACAATATTCTCGGAATACTAGAACCCAAAAGTATCCGTTTCCAATTAACATCAGTTTAGACAGAGACACTATATGAAGGGTGTTGGTGTAGAGCAATACAATGTAATCGTAAAAAATTCTGGAAATATAAACGGGCTAGTTAGAACTCACTACATGACGCCCTTCATTTGGCCTTAGGAAATGGCGGCGCATTGATTCTTCTATTCTAAAATAGAGGTAATGAAAATTAACTGTGCCTGGTCACGCTTCTGTGTTTTCTCTTTATACATGCGGCCGCACACGAACGGTGGGCTTGGCGTTCTGCTTCGTTAACTCCGTGATTGTCACCATACATAGTATCAACTCTGTGTGGTGACGTGTCGTGGATTGAGTATTTCCCACAGTGTAAACAAATTGACTAGCCCGTTCTAGTTGAACACGACCGTCTTATGTGGCTCACGTTTAACTTACACCGGTTTCCTGTCGGTTCAGTGAATGTCAGCACCGTCATCCTGCACTGCGTGCGTGTGCTACACAACTGACTCAACAGAAGGCTGCCGATCGGTTTCCATCAACTCGCACCGTCAAGCGGCAAACTCGCCATACATTTTTTTCCGTATTTTTACTTGAAATTCTGTACAAATCCGTATGGATCTGTTTTGTGTAATAGCTGGGTAACCAGCCTTTTAGCTTCTTTATTCTGGTCAACCGTCGCCATCTCCCAAGTTACAAGATATTCATAGGGCCTACATGAAACAAAACCCGCTGCCGTTTGTCAAAAATATGCATAGCACTAAACATATTAATTTTGCTCTTCGAAACGTATAAATTATGTTCAATGTATACTGGCTGACGGGTTGATTAAAGTACGTTCTTTTTAACGATATGAACATTTGATTCAAATTCACAGTAAAACAATACGGTTTAAAAACTCCTTACTGTAGGCCTATAGGGGAAATATGTACACGGTGATCTGTCTATGCAAATCTTCATGTCATCTGTGTTCAGAGTATTGGGATAGGCAGTGTGAATAAAACGCTGGTAACACACCAATTTGTCGACCAATAATTTTTTTGTATTTCTGTTAATTAAATTTCATCGCATACTTCAACACTCCTAATATTAAACACTGATCAAGCGAACAATGCAATCATGCCATTTGCACGAGTATCTTTTATCCTAACAACACCGCAATACTGAATGCCCTCTAAAATCTTTACGAGTAAACATAACCAATACGTAAACGCTCCATTGGGTGTAAAATCGGCAATACAAAACACCGCTAAAATAGGCCATCGCAAACCAAATACAATGATTACGAGCTGAAATTATGGGATCAGAAAACAAGTTGTCGTTATTGTAAATACTGCGCAGCTGTTAAACTTCACCTGAAAATATAACCATGACTCATGGCTTCATACAGGTAGGTGTGCGATCAGTGATGTATAGACTGTGGCTCTGTTTACGGATGATCGACGGACAAAGACACCTGAATGGCGTAAAAAAAAGTGTCTTTCAGACAGTCGTGTTTGTGTTTCCTAGGTTAGTCACTGCCTGCGAAGAGAGCCAACGTGTGAACGATGTATCTTATATTTTATTATTCAGTTGTGATCAATAAATTACATTTCCGTGTTTGCCATAACTGAACAAAACGTCAGCAAGCCTACTCTGAGCACGCGGCGTATCGCGTCCCACAAAGAGAACAGAAAGAATAGGGTCAGTAGTAACACAAAGAAGGGGTTAGTTTCTTTAAAAATATATATCCCGTGGAGAGGCAAACAAAAAACAACGTCGAATTTTATGGAAATCGGTGTTCTTTTGTTACGCCCTAATTTCCTTCGCATGCATGTTCGTATTTCAATTAGACGATTATAAGTGTAGGCCGGTAGTCAGGTGGGGTTTACGGAGTTCACGTGAACCTTTTTGTGAACCCCCGTTCTCTAAAATGTGAAATCTCCCTTCAAATTTAAACTTTAAGATGTGAACTCCTAATTGTTTATGTTAAGACTATTCCATGTTTCTCAAAAGCGTGAACCCCCTCCTAAAACCTGCTGGATGTTGTTCAAACATTACCCAGCATGCCAGGGCAGCCTGATTGATACACATGTTAAATACACAAGACGCCATTTTTACTATAAAGGTGCATGACTACAAATTGTAGTCAGTCAGGGGTGATTGATGCAGACAAAACAGACAGAGTTATACTAAAGGATTTACGTGAGTGACTCAATTTGATATCGACATTTCATTGTATAATGACAATGGTTCTCGTAAGTATTAAGTTAAATGCTAGTTGGTGAAAGGGATGACAATGATACAACACTGATTAAAGGACAAATACGGACACAGATACAGTGTATTTATTAAATGTAAATGATGGGTGCTGTTTTAATACCGTGAAGTATGTGGCCTTAGTTGTGGTTGCCGAAATCCTGTTGCATAGTTATATATCTCAGAAAGGGGGGCCTAATCTCGGAAAGAAAGTGTAAAGTAGCTTTATTCTCAATTATTACGTACATTCACACACACACACACACACACACACACACACACACACACACACACACACACACACACACACACACACACACACACACACACACACACACACACACACACACACACACACACACACACACACACACACACACACATACACACAAACACACACACACACACACACACACACACACACACACACACACACACACACACACACACACACACACACACACACACACACACACACACACACACACACACATATATATATATACATATATATATATATATATATATATGTATATATATATATATATTCAGAACTGCACATATGGTGATTCTAGTAAATAATTAAGCTGTGTTAATAATGTAATACCATTGCCTGTTGGTTTTTATGAATACAATTGGGTATAAATTATGCTTAATCAGCAAAAAAGAGACAAATTTCCACAGACCACATATATGAATCCCACTCCCTCACCCCCCCCCCCCGCCCCCGAGACAGCCTCGCTAATGGCCTGCTGGTGATACTAATGTGGTTTTTGAATATAAGATGAAATCACACGGTCCACGAACCTTACACCCCACTTTAATGTCCTTTCAGCTAGAAACCCGACCCTCTGCATTATAGGGGTGAACTGCCACGTGAACATGTGGTGCCCTCTGCATTGTGAAAAATGTAACCCCACACAAGCGTGTGGCGCCCCTGGAGTCTGTATTGGGAAAATGTGAACCCTCTGTTGTGAAAAGCTGGCTACGGGCCTGAATTACCTACTTGGTTTTAATGGAATCTTTCTGCGGGAAGCCGTAAACCGTTGTCAGGGTAAGAGCTCGGGTTAGCAACAATGTTGATATGATGAATATAGGTATCTGCTAAGGTCAGCTTAATTGTATATGATGGTTTTAACGTACGCACCGAAAACAAAAAAATGCGATTACCCCAAATGTAGGCCGTTATTTCGTGTTATTGTTGTTTGATGGCTACAGCAATAAGTGGAGAAAGCTAGCCACGGTTACCTGTACGTCTCTTGCTACGTAGGCGCTGGGCATACTGTTATCGACCACCGAGGTCTTCAGTTTCTGTAGTTTGTGTCGCATCTTTACGCATTCTTCACGTGAGACGCCATAACATCTCAGGAATTCTTCTCTGGTTCCATGTTCCGGCTTCCACAGTTCACCCGCCTGAAATAAACAAACCCTGTGTTAATGTATTGCTATTGCTATAGTATTACTGTTAGCCATGAAATCGCCACGCTGTGTGTTTCGTCCATATTTCGATATATTACACAATAATTTATGTATCATTTTATGTAGTACCTTTTACAATGTCTTCGTTCATTGAACAGTGTATAATTGTTTATACTTTTAGAGATAGATTTTGATATGATAGGTAAATTTAAGTATCTGCTCTCCACTATCACAGAAGTGCCAGGACTAACGCTTTGGCGGTAAAACTCACATTTGTCTTCATAATCGCGTGACCAACAGCTTTATTGCTGAAATCTATCGCCAAACCGGTATACGTTTACATCAATGTTCTTCTAAAAAAATTCCGGCCATAGGGCGGTTCCCTTTTCCGCACGCACTCCACCTCGTAACTGCAGTGAGAAGTTTTTTGCGCTAATTCCTCGTCAAGCACCTTTACATCTTGACGGTAGATCTACCGTTTTTGTGCGATAGTCTCGGCACTTCTTTTTATCACATGTTCAATTGTGAACTTTCAGAAGAAAATGTGAATGCGCTGCAGGACAGCAATCACCAGATCGCAACATAAACGCTTGCTCACTCCACGACGCCCCAGACCGAGAAACTGTAATTGTCTATGTGGCGACACAAGAGTGGCATACGCAAGAAGAGTCGATACATGGCTGCATTCCCTGGAACTGGTCTCCCAACATTACTGTAATGTTGTTGTGTTTGGGTTGTTTTACTGTGAGTTTGATAATCACCGAACACGCCGTGTGTGAAAAGGATAGAAGCGGAAGTTCCATAATGTATTCAAAAGTAAAATACAAATCTGCGCGTAGTAAACGGCTACATTACAATTACTTCAATATTTTTGTTCGAAATGTGTGTGCGCGTGAGCGGTGTGTGTGGTGTGTGCGTGCGTGCGTGCGTGCGTGCGTGCGTGCGTGCGTGCGTGCGTGCGTGCGTGCGTGCGTGCGTGTGTGAGTGAGTGTTGTTCCGTTCGTATTCGTGTGCGTGTTACGATCTTTCTTCATGGTAGAATAGTCCACAAAATTGTCATAAAATGCAGTCTTTAACGTTCATTGTCTCTAGTGATACACATTTATATGACACATCATGTATTGCTTGTACTTGGTTAAAATATTAACCAGGCCATCTCACGCTGCTTCAAGGATTGCTGTTTTAAAGATGGCCAGTTCTCCGCTACGTGTCCAGTATGGATACAGATAAAGGTATATGTCACTGTAACTGGTCATCAGTCAACAACAGCAAACAATGACGACACACCCGCTGAGTCACTATCAATGACCCAGAATGAGGATGACGAAGTTCCCCTCATTATGCCATCACTCGGGGACTACATGGTCATTGTGCACCGCAAGAACGTGTCCAAGGTAATTAAGAAAGAGGATGACGAATTCTTCATCACCAGTCTTACTCCAACACATGGCAAGTGGCGCTGGAGGAAAACCGATGAGATTTACATTGGCAAGGAGGACATCCTCTGTAAAATGTCTGAACCCGTGTATGTCAACAAAACAGTCATGGACATTTGCCCATCTGATCGGGCAAAGGCTGAACGTGTATTTGAATGTTTAGTGCAATCTAGTGCTTCATCGATTATGTCGATTGTTTCGTATTGTTTATAGAGATACATTGAAGTCACTTATTCAACCATGTGCCGACCTTTCGTGAGAATCGACCATATATGTTTAAGTTGCTATAATTTTATATGGGCTATTAACACGATTAATTCTGATTTAAGAGTAAGCCCGATGTAAAATCACAACCTATGAAGATTAAGGAAGAGTAACACATATTTGCAATTGTTTCTACTGGCATCCCAAACCCACCCGCTTAGAAATATCAATTTTGCAGACGAAACTCATATGTGCATTATTTCGTATTCTTATTTGAGGTAAATAACATAGCCGCTGCGTGGTTCTACCGTGACATGGTTCTGCAGTGGCATGGTTCCACAATGACGTAGATCTGTGATTTATGGTTTTCCAGTGACATGGCTCTGTAATATTCTGGATTTTGTGTACGAATAGTCTTCGCGCATTAATTGCAGCGTGGCTGGAAGCTTCCCAGAGAAGTCGAAATGGTCTCAATTGTCAGGGAATAAATTGTAAAGCGCTTTGAACACTCGTGGGAATTGGATACTGCGATGTATAAGAACCTTTACTTTACTTTTACTTTAATGATATGGTGTTACGGTGGTATGTTTCTGTGGGGGTACGGTTATGCAGTCGCATGGTTCTACAGTTATATATTTTTACAGTGGCCTGGGTCTGCAATGACGTTGTGCAGACATGGTTCTGTAAGGGAATTGTTATGGAGTGGCGTGATTCTACAGTGATATAGTTTTATATATAGTTTTTTTTATAGTGACATTGTTTTGCAGTAACATGATTTTATTCCGGTTATGAAGAAATGCCACCCCTGAATTAATACAACAGGATACACTCCGTGAACCAGTTAACTTCTGGATTAGTCACCCAGATATATGAACCTACGATTTAGAGCTCTCACTCTAACGAACATCTGATACAGATCGTCTTTATAATTGTATGTGTCGACTGATGCTTACCAGGAAAGCAACGTATCTGACCTCCGAGGTAATCATCAACGGTCAGGAAGATATATATATCTAAGTATACCCACATAACTGCGTACGAGTATTGACCATTCACTGTCACCCAATCATTTTGTCAACACCGGTCGATCTATGCCGAGTGACAATAACACAGTGCCCGCCTCGCGATTATGAGTCACCCTGCGAGCAGAGTAGGGGTAAGACCACATATAGATTTTACATAGGCGGCCATTATAACATTTCCTGCAAAATTTGTTATACGATTTTCTTGAAATGTGGAAACTCGTGAAATTCTCGTACCTCATTTTTAAGAAAAATTAATTTCGCCCCAATCTTGGGACGGATTTTGAAATATTGGTGCGTTCTGTAAAATAGCCACTAGGCGAATACGCGAGCGACTAGCGTATATTTATTGTTACCTCGTGAAAGATCTAATGGAGTAGTACATTTAGTTTTCACTGGACTAACATATGCCATGTCAAAGTGCTCGAAAAAATTCACACATCACACCAAAACGGTATTTTCAAGGGCACTCTTTCGGTCGGTAATGGCGGAAGAATCCTTAATGTGGTCTTACTCCAGTGCCGCTAGCACTTACGCAAGTAGCTCTTATCACCATATCCAACAGCGGCACATACACTGCATACATACTAGGTCGTTATTATTGGACAGTATTCGGTAAAAACAACAATGTCATTGCTTACTTGTCCGTGTGTAAACATCAACGCCAGAAACAAAACATAGCCCAGCCATCGTGTGTCCATGTTCACTTAGAGACAACTTCGTCGAAATGACGGTCCTGTGTGTTAGTAGAACCACTAAGACACGTGAGTCACCAGGCGACGTCATTCGTATGCTTTCGGCCCCCACATAAAGTTAGCCGACGAACCGACACCAACCGGTGTTCCGTTCCGCGTGGCTGCACACGCGTGTCGTCACCGTATCGGTATTCTTGGCAATACGGCACATGGTCATACGTGGCTTGGTTTCCGCAGCTAATTACAACAGCCGCATATTCTCAAGACAAAGTAACAACTTTGTGTGATGTTGGTCACAGCAGTAAAACAAGCCACGCCTGTTAGCTCCGCTTGGATCGTCGGCGTACCAAAGGGTAGCTCATTATGAGTATTACGATATGTGTGACATTCTTACCGAGGCACTAGGACAAAAATAGATCATGACGCGCGGTCGTGAATCGGCGTAATCGACACTCAAAAAAAGAATGACTTATTCGTGTGTTTTGAGGGTTGACAGCGTCAGACAAATGCTCCGAGGCCTAATTCGACGTCCGACGGATGAATGCCTTCTGTCAGCACCACGCAAGCTTCCTTCTGTATTATGAAAGACGTGGACAGGAAAGAATAAGAACACGATATTTTAAATGGCAGTTGAACGTCTGACACAGACCACGTGTATTACATTGCCGCGAGTAGTATATGACGACAGAAGCACTTCTTTATCTCAGAGTTTTCTTTTGAATTACAGGTAACCTAAGCTCCTCACGCGTTACCGTTATTACTGACTAAGTACGCAAGCACGTCGCATTGTATTTGTTGCGCTTTACGTCTCTTGTTTTCCGTCTGAAGAAGGTATATCTCCTGGGTTTAACAAGGTTGCCACCCAAAAAAACACAAACCAGACGGCAAGTGGATAAGAAAGGCTTTCACTTATCGTGAGTCCAACATGACTGCGACTGTGTAACCCGTCGGCGTCCCTCAGATAGAATATATATTTTCTATTTTTAAGTATATCCGCTGTTAGCAGTTACACATTGAACGTACAGATTGTTCATTTATAGTCGTCTTGATATTCCCATAATGTCCCTGTCACTATGGTTGTTAAATTCTGGTTTTGTTAGTTCTAGAATAATTTTAGTTATTCTCCTCTGTATTCGTTCTAGCTTTTACCTACGTGGGCAATGCATCTAGGACTATAGTCTAAATTGTCCCCACTACATCTGCATTCAGCACCGTGTAATGTACACATTTTGTCTGTAAGAGACCCATTAAAACTACCTAAAATTGTCTAAATGCACACTTTCATTGTTTATGCCCATGTACGAACCGCAGGGCAGATATATAGATATATATCGTTCAAATCAAGTTAGTATGCCCCGCAGTAAGTGCTGATGTTTCGTATATATATATATATATATACATATATACATATATATATATATACCAAAACACGCTAATGACTATATATGTATATATATATATATAGTCAATAGCGTGTCTTCTTTCTTGCAAATAACTTATTTGCAGCCATTCAGCAGAAATAGCCACAGCTGGGCCGTCTACGAAATCAAGATTTCATTACAGTGCGTTGACCGTTTCTTCTGTCATAAAAGATCACCATCAGCGTAAGAAACGGTTATATAACGGTGTCTGGTACTAGTGCTATATAAAACAAATAAAAGTAAAAGGTAAATATTCCAAATTGACATACTTCTTCTTTTCTGATCGCCGCCTGAGTTGCCTTGGGGCCAAATTTATTGATACGTTAATCCTTCGCTATCTGCAAGATAACCACCCGTGCGACTAACTGTGACTTGAACATAAGTGTGTTGCACTAAGTTTGGTTGGTGTGGTGTGCGTGGAGAGAAGTGTTTTTCAAATCAAGCTAGTAAATGTCGGCGTCAAGTTTTTTTATTTAATGTCAGTGAATTGTCTGTAATTTCTTGTAAATCAATTATTTCCAGCAACCAATCATACATATTAGGCCGTCTACGAAATCAGGTCTACATTACAGTGCGTTGATCTTCTCTTCTTTCATAATGCAGGTCAGTATAAGAAACGGTTAAATAATGGTGCCAGGTACCTCATCTTTGTTTTGCATAACTCGCACTGATGGTTGGCATGTGCCCACTATACATATTTCTTTTTAGGCGAATCACGTCAACACATTATCCAAATTTAGATACTTCCTCTTTCCTGATCGCCGACTGAATTGTGCCTGTGACTCATATGTTTCTGTGTTATCGCTCCGCTAGCTAGCAGGCTATAACCACCGATATGGTTCATTTTATGTGAACATAGATATATCGCAATAACTAAAGGGATTACTATAGCATATGCGTTGAAAGCTATATCATATTTGTGAGCTGTGGTTCATGGCAGAGCTTTTAAGGGGACTTGTCAAACAGTAACAAAATAATTATCTTGTTTTTGCCCTCTCATGTAATACGCCACAGCGATAGACAGAACCCACGTCAAAAATTACATAACAATAAACTGTCCCTTCATGTTCAACGTACCATCCCACATTGTTATTGTAAACCGGACATGAGTTAAAGATATGTTTAAAATAACTCCAAAATACTGAATTTGGCATGGCATTTGGAACAATCGCAAAACGCATTAATGATAAAAGAAGACTGCTTCGTACACAGCTGCGTCAAAAGTGCGGGTATAACTAAACCCTAACCTTCAGAATATAAACATTGTGAAAACAAGAAATATGAAGAATCATTTGAGTCCAATTGGACTTGAAACCAACATCTACGCAATTGAAATCAAGCGGCAATATTCATTAGGCCACGAAACATTAAACACATTCTTGAATGCTTGGATGTAGTGTTGATCCGGTTTCTTGGTTATTCATGTTGGGTATATTTATCTTTCAATAAACGTTTTTGTTTTTCTCTGTATAATAAAATTAAACACATTCTACTTCTACGTCGTATTTGTAGCATGTAGCCTAAAACGAAAAGAGATGCCTAAGAAATAAAGCAGTAACTAGCTATATAGGGAGGATGCCCGGCTGAAACAAAACCACCACATACAAACTACACACTCACGCGCGCGCGCACACACACACACACACACACACGTACGCACGCACACACACGCACACGCACACACACAGGTACACACACACACACACACACACACGCACGCACGCACGCACGCACGCACGCTCGCTCGCTCGCGCACCTCCACACACGAGACTACAGTTACACCAACGATAATTACAGTCCTGATTATTTATAGCATCAAGTAATGCGTAGAGATAACTAAAAAAAAATTCAAGAACAATGCACGAATTGTTGAACTGGCTATGAATGTGAACAAAAACGAAGGTCATCACCGTCACTCCATACGACGAATGCAAAGTAAAAAGACTGCTAGTTTTGAAGAACGTGAGGAAATAGATTACTTCCGGTGTCTGCATACCTGGGTACGGAGCACAATCTAAGGGAGTTAATAAACAAACACACAGACACATTCACCCACAAAGACTTACGTGGATGATTCCCGAGAGAGCTAGAAGCAAGGTAGGCACCCTACAAAATCTTTCCATGCCGTTGATGTCTAGTCCGACTTTGGTGAAGTGCAGTATGTCAGCACATATAAACTGTTCTGTTGTTCGGCAGGTATGAAATATCGCTCTGCAGAATACGAATGGTCGAGGTCATTCACGGTTGAGTGACCATGAACTTTCCGCATACCAATAGCATGACAACACCGACCAAATCACATATGCTTACTTACTTACCCTCGCCGTGCCGGGCGGCACATAAGGCTCGGACAAAATCTTGCCAGACTCCTCTATCTTGGGCTCTCCTTGCTGCTGTGCCCCAGGTCAACCCACAACAGTCTTCATTTCTTCTTCTATTGTCCGTCAACAAGTTGGTTTGTTTGTCTCTTTTTCTATTTCTTTCTGGCGACCAGGTCTGTGCTTTTTTGTTGATATGGCACTACATACCAACAAATCATATACACTGACACACATACAAAACAATGCGAATGTTTCAAAATACGTTTTTGTTATTGCAATGGTGAACTTGCCAGATTGTAGTAAACATAGAACGACGCAGCTGAATACGATACATCAATGTGCTTCTAGTCCGACTACTTCAGGGCCTATGAGTAGTATGTAGGGCCCACAACGGCTCGCCCCGCCCCTTTTCAGACCTCGTCCTATGCATAAAAAATCGTTTTCGGAAACATACTTATAAAAAAAGATCAAAGGGTTTTGTGTAACCTGATCGATTTCGGGAACATACTTATAAAAAACATGATTGATGGCCTGTCACTTTTGATTGATGACCTTGAGGCGCCACCTAACGGTTATCCCAGTGACTATTTTAACCCTAGCGGTCAACGTAGGACCTATATATATATATATATATATATATATATATATATATATATATATATATATATATATATGTGCTTATGTAAGCCTGTATATAACCACAACGGTTATAGCAGCATATATATATATATAGGCCTGTCACTTTTGATTGATGACCCTTCCCTTGAGGTGTCACCACCTAGCGGTTATCCCAGTGACTAATTCCCTAGCGATCAACGTAGGACCTACCGTTGTGCTTACGTAAGCACTTATATAGCGACATAAAAACAATGAATGCAAAGAGTTCGAAATAGCAATAAACGGAAATTTAAATACATGAAATGAAGCGTTGTATACGCTTAGCGAGGGATCGGGCATCTTGTGGTGAATTAATAATAGAGACATTCGATGTAAAAGTCACATTTGACATTGAATGTACTAAAGTGACCGCTAATTTTTTTCCTCCTGAAGCGGATAACTAGAAACCGAATGGTGACGCATAAACAGCTGTGGCGTTAATCGGGGGATCGCATATCACGATCGGAATGTGAAGCTAGAACAATGCCATTTCAAAAACGATACACGAACTATAAAAGCATGAATTGAAGCGTTGTTTAGGATCAGTGGGAAATAGGGATCTGTGTAGTGCCATTATATTATAGAAAATCGATGTAAATAACGTTTGTGAACGAAAAGCACTACATGACCGTTCATTTTTTTTTCCGAAAGCAAAGACATCCGAGACTAGTCAGTTATGCGTTAGGCGAACTGTTGTAATAGAACCGTAAATTACATAATGGCATGGTGCTCAGCTTACGAAGCGAACTTATTTAAAGCATGACATTTTCTTCTGTAGGAGGTGCGTCGCGTACTGCTGGATATGTTAGCGAACAACGAGAGGATGCGTGCAAGGTATGCGGAGGTTGCCTTGTTCGTACAAACACTGCTGGACGGGGAAGTGGCGGATAGTGAGACGAAAGATGCTGTGCTGATGGCCCGAGTTGCTAAAAAAAAGGGCGGACTAATTATAATAATGTGTGTTTGTAGGCGGCACGACAGCGCACCAGGCGTGAATGTATGTGCGAGTTCCTAGATGCTGACGGTGGTCGTAAAGATTAGTAGGATCTGCTTTGTGCTGAAGGGGTGCGTGCGTAGCGATAACGAGTTGGACGTTATCATCGAGGAGGCGCTAGGCGTACCACACATCGAACCGCCGACGTACGAGAGTCTGTACACGGTGTCGCCAACACCGCCGGAAGTGATACAACGTCAAGTCGTCGCGATGGGTCGGGGTCAGTTGGCCTTCCGCTATGAGCGGCACGCGATGTCCCTCCTCGCCGAACACCTCAGTGAGATGATTCTAGAGAGGGCGCGCGATCGATGCGGCGCTGTATCTAGTCCAGTTCGTTTCGGACTGGCTGCTAGGCACGGACTGGCGCGACTACATCAACCGCGCTCTGCTGGAGTCGACCGTCCATACGTACATTCAGCGCAGGAGCGGACTCGAATAGAACATTATGCTTGCTTTGTTTGCTATAACATTGGTTAAAAATAAAAGCCGTTGTTTTGAATGTTGTACTACGATGGCGACGCTTAATAAAACGTTGAAAATGTACTTTCCGTTCGACAGTCCCACACAGCTCCCTGAAAGTGCCACACAATTTCCTGACAGTCGCACACAGCTCCTTGACAGTCACACACAGCTCCCCGGCAGTACGTCTAGCTTGTTACATGTTTGCCTTCCGTACATGGTCTAGCTTGTTACACGTCTGCCTTCCATACATGTACTAGCTTTTTACTTATTTGCTATCCATACATGGTCTAGCTTGTTACATGTTTGCCTTCCATACACGGACTAGCTTGTTACATGTTTACCTTCCATACACGGTCTGGCTTGTTACATGTCTGCCTTCCATACATGGTCTAGCTTGCTACATGGCTGCCTTTCATACATGGTCTAGCCTGTTACATGTCTGCCTTCCGTACATGGACTAGCTTGTTACATGTTGGCCTTCCGTACATGGTCTAGCTTGTTACATGTTTGCCTTACGTACATGGACTAGCTTGTTACATGTGTGCCTTCCATACACGAACAAGCTTGTTACATGTTTGCCTTACGTACATGGACTAACTTGTTACATGTTTGCCTTCCATACATGGTCTAGCTTGTTACAGGTCTGCCTTTCATACATGGTCTAGCTTGATACATATTTCCCTTCTGTACATGGACTAGCTTGTTACATGTTTGCCTTCCATACACGGACTAGCTTGATACATGTTTGTATTCCATACACGGACTAGCTTGTTACATGTTTGCCTTCCATACACGGACTAGTTTGTTACATGTTTGCCTTCCGTACATGGTCTGGCTTGTTACATGTCTGTCTTCCATACATGGTCTAGCTTGCTACATGTTTCCCTTCCATACACGGACTAGCTTGTTACATATTTGCATTCCATACATGATCTAGCTTGTTACATGTCTACCTTCCATATATGGTCTAGCTTGTTACATGTCTGCCTTCCGTACATGGACTAGGTTGTTACACCTCCCTGACAGTCCCACACAGTTTCCGACAGTCACACGCAGTTCCCCGACAGTCACACAAAACTCCCAACAGTCCCACACAGCTCCATAACAGTATTACACAGCTTCCTGACAGTCCCACACTGTTCCTGGCAGTCCCACACAGCTCCATGACATTTATTTTATTTAGTTCTTATTATTTAGCAATAGACCGGTAAGTTGCCTTTTACACGAGTCCTATTAATTAGCTTTATTAATTAATAAGAACCTCATTAGTCATGTTTTGATTTAATTTGGGAACCTCCTCATTAGTCACAGCGATAGAGCGGTAGGTTCTGGCAGTCCCACACAGCTCCATGACAGTCCCACACAGTTCCCGACAGTCCCACACAGCTTCCCGACAGTCTGACAGTCCCACACAGCTTCCGACAGTCACACGCAGTTCCCTGACAGTCCCACACAGTTACCCGACAGTCACACAAAAAGTGGTGCGACGGCTCCTACATACCTACATACATACATACATACAGAACCCCTGTATGGGACTGACGAGGAACTGCGTGGTACTGTCAGGGAGCTGTGTGAGACTGTCAGGGAGCTGTGTGGCACTGTCAGTCAGGAGTTTGTGTGTCTGTCGGGTAACTGTGTGAGACTGTCAGGGAGCTGTGTGTGATGGTCAGGCGCTGTGTGGGACTGTCATGGAGCTGTGTGGGACTGTCAGGGATTGTCAGGGAACTGCCGGGGAGCTGTGTGTGACTGTCAGGGAGCTGTGTGGGACTGTCGGGAAGCTGTGTGGGACTGTCGGGAACTGTGTGGGACTGTCATGGAGCTGTGTGGGACTGCCAGGAACTGTGTGGGACTGTCAGGAAGCTGTGTAATACTGTTATGGAGCTGTGTGGGACTGTCAGGAGTTTTGTGTGACTGTCGGGTAACTGTGTGGGACTGTCAGGGAACTGCGTGTGACTGTCAGGGAGCTGTGTGAGACTGTCAGGGAGCTGTGTGGGACTGACCGGAACTGTGTGGGACTGTCAGGGTATTGTGTGGTACTTTCAGGGAGCTGTGTGGGACTGTCGGGAAGCTGTGTGGGACTGTCGGGAACTGTGTGGGACTGTCATGGAGCTGTGTGGGACTGCCAGGAACTGTGTGGGACTGTCAGGAAGCTGTGTAATACTGTTATGGAGCTGTGTGGGACTGTCAGGAGTTTTGTGTGACTGTCGGGTAACTGTGTGGGACTGTCAGGGAACTGCGTGTGACTGTCAGGGAGCTGTGTGGGACTGTCAGGGAGCTGTGTGGGACTGACCGGAACTGTGTGGGACTGTCAGGGAGCTGTGTTTGACTGTCAAGAGTTGTGTGGGACTGTAAGGGAATTCTGTGGTACTGCCGGGGAGCTGTGTGTGACTGTCAGGGAGCTGTGTGGGACTGTCAGGGAATTGTGTGATATTTTCAGGGAGCTGTGTGTGACTGTCGGGAAGCTGTGTGTGACTGTCGGGAACTGTGTGGGACTGTCATGGAGCTGTGTGGGACTGCCAGGAACTGTGTGGGACTGTCAGGAAGCTGTGTAATACTGTTATGGAGCTGTGTGGGACTGTCAGGAGTTTTGTGTGACTGTCGGGTAACTGTGTGGGACTGTCAGGGAACTGCGTGTGACTGTCGGAAGCTGTGTGGGACTGTCAGGGAGCTGTAACAACCTAGTCCATGTACGGAAGGCAGACATGTAACAGGCTAGACCATGTATGAAAGGCAAACATGTAACAAGCTAGACCATATATGAAAGGCAGACATGTAACAAGCTAGTTCATGTATGGAAGGCAAATATGTAACAACCTAGTGCGTGTATGGAAGGCAAACATGTAACAAGCTAGACCATGTATGGAAGGCAAATATGTCACAAGTTAGACCATGTATGGAAGGGAGACATGTAGCCAGGGAGCTGTGTGGGACTGTCGGGAAGCTGTGTGGGACTGTCGGGAACTGTGTGGGACTGTCATGGAGCTGTGTGGGACTGCCAGAACCTACCGCTCTATCGCTGTGACTAATGAGGAGGTTCCCAAATTAAATCAAAACATGACTAATGAGGTTCTTATTAATTAATAAAGATAATTAATAGGACTCGTGTAAAAGGCAACTTACCGGTCTATTGTTAAATAATAAGAACTAAATAAAATAAATGTCATGGAGCTGTGTGGGACTGCCAGGAACTGTGTGGGACTGTCAGGAAGCTGTGTAATACTGTTATGGAGCTGTGTGGGACTGTCGGGAGTTTTGTGTGACTGTCGGGTAACTGTGTGGGACTGTCAGGGAACTGCGTGTGACTGTCGGAAGCTGTGTGGGACTGTCAGGGAGGTGTAACAACCTAGTCCATGTACGGAAGGCAGACATGTAACAAGCTAGACCATATATGGAAGGTAGACATGTAACAAGCTAGATCATGTATGGAATGCAAATAAGTAACAAGCTAGTCCGTGTATGGAAGGCAAACATGTAACAAGCTAGACCATGTATGGAAGGGAAACATGTCACAAGTTAGACCATGTATGGAAGGGAAACATGTAGCAAGCTAGACCATGTATGAAAGGCAGACCTGTAACAAGCTAGACCATGTATGGAAGGCAAACATGTAACAAGCTAGTCCGTGTATGGAAGGCAAACATGTAACAAGTTAGTCCATGTACGTAAGGCAAACATGTAACAAGCTTGTTCGTGTATGGAAGGCACACATGTAACAAGCTAGTCCATGTACGTAAGGCAAACATGTAACAAGCTAGACCATGTACGGAAGGCCAACATGTAACAAGCTAGTCCATGTACGGAAGGCAGACATGTAATAGGCTAGACCATGTATGAAAGGCAGCCATGTAGCAAGCTAGACCATGTATGAAAGGCAGACATGTAACAAGCCAGACCGTGTATGGAAGGTAAACATGTAACAAGCTAGTCCGTGTATGGAAGGCAAACATGTAACAAGCTAGACCATGTATGGATAGCAAATAAGTAAAAAGCTAGTACATGTATGGAAGGCAGACGTGTAACAAGCTAGACCATGTACGGAAGGCAAACATGTAACAAGCTAGACTGCCGGGGAGCTGTGTGTGACTGTCAAGGAGCTGTGTGCGACTGTCAGGAAATTGTGTGGCACTTTCAGGGAGCTGTGTGGGACTGTCGAACGGAAAGTACATTTTCAACGTTTTATTAAGCGTCGCCATCGTAGTACAACATTCAAAACAACGGCTTTTATTTTTAACCAATGTTATAGCAAACAAAGCAAGCATAATGTTCTATTCGAGTCCGCTCCTGCGCTGAATGTACGTATGGACGGTCGACTCCAGCAGAGCGCGGTTGATGTAGTCGCGCCAGTCCGTGCCTAGCAGCCAGTCCGAAACGAACTGGACCAGATACAGCGCCGCATCGATCGCGCGCCCTCTCCAGAATCATCTCACTGAGGTGTTCGGCGAGGAGGGACATCGCGTGCCGCTCATAACGGAAGGCCAACTGACCCCGACCCGTCGCGACGACTTGACGTTGTATCACTTCCGGCGGTGTTGGCGACACCGTGTACAGACTCTCGTACGTCGGCGGTTCGATGTGTGGTACGCCTAGCGCCTCCTCGATGATAACGTCCAACTCGTTATCGCTACGCACGCACCCCTACAGCACAAAGCAGATCCTACTAATCTTTACGACCACCGTCAGCATCTAGGAACTCGCACATACATTCACGCCTGGTGCGCTGTCGTGCCGCCTACAAACACACATTATTATGATTAGTTCGCCCTTTTTTTAACAACTCGGGCCATCAGCACAGCATCTTTCGTCTCACTATCCGCCACTTCCCCGTCCAGCAGTGTTTGTACGAACAAGGCAACCTCCGCATACCTTGCACGCATCCTCTCGTTGTTCGCTAACATATCCAGCAGTACGCGACGCACCTCCTACAGAAGAAAATGTCATGCTTTAAATAAGTTCGCTTCGTAAGCTGAGCACCATGCCATTATGTAATTTACGGTTCTATTACAACAGTTCGCCTAACGCATAACTGACTAGTCTCGGATGTCTTTGCTTTCGGAAAAAAATGAACGGTCATGTAGTGCTTTTCGTTCACAAACGTTATTTACATCGATTTTCTATAATATAATGGCACTACACAGATCCCTATTTCCCACTGATCCTAAACAACGCTTCAATTCATGCTTTTATAGTTCGTGTATCGTTTTTGAAATGGCATTGTTCTAGCTTCACATTCCGATCGTGATATGCGATCCCCCGATTAACGCCACAGCTGTTTATGCGTCACCATTCGGTTTCTAGTTATCCGCTTCAGGAGGAAACAAATTAGCGGTCACTTTAGTACATTCATTGTCAAATGTGACTTTTACATCGAATGTCTCTATTATTAATTCACCACAAGATGCCCGATCCCTCGCTAAGCGTATACAACGCTTCATTTCATGCATTTAAATTTCCGTTGATTGCTATTTCGAACTCTTTGCATTCATTGTTTTACGTCGCTTTCGCGCATGCGCACTTAACGCATAACATCACGCGCCGCAGCTGTTTTGTGTCAGCATTCGGTTTCTGCTGCAGGAAAAAAATCAGCGTTCTCTTTAGTACATTCGTTTTCACAAATGTGACTTTTTACATCGAATTTCTCTATTATTTATACACCACAAAAGGCCCGATCCCTAAATAATATTATACAATGCATCATTTCATGCATTTATATTTTCGTTTATTGCTATTTCGATCTCTTGCATTCATTGTTTTTACGTCATTTTCGCTTAACGCATAAATGACTTTAGGAAATAATGCATGCATGCAACGGTCGTTGCTCATTTTCATTCAATCATGGCTACCGCCAGCACAACGTCTGAGCAACCTTCCACGAAAGATCAGCGGTAAGTTTTATTTTATTTTATTTATTTAATAGAGCGTTAAGTCGTCTTTTATCCTATCCGTAAGTTTTATATTCTTTATTAATTACTTTTATATTAATAATATGCTATTCTTTATTAATTACTATTCTTGATTAATTATTTATTTAGTTCTCCTCTTATATTAATAACAGTGATTTAGTTCTCCTCCATTATTCATATGCAAAGAACAGCGGTAAGTTTTATTTTATTTATTTTATTTAGTACAGCGGTATTTCGTCTTTTATCCTATCGGTAAGTTTTATATTAATTACTTTTATATTATTTATATGCTATTCTTGTATTAAACTATTCTTTATTATTTACTTTTATATTAATAACCGTGATTTAGTTCTTGGGAAACTCCTCATTATTCATATGCATTATTTCACAGAATCCACCTGCCTCGACGTGGAAAGGAAATACACCTGCCTACACACAACACTCTACAACAAACCTGTATGTCGTGTGAAAACTTGCCGTTAATTCCAGCCGGTCGCTCAACAATGCTACAACGGCAGTTTGACGGGGACAACTCACGCGCCGCTCGGCTACGGCACCTGAGCCAATTGGGGGGACGAGGCTCTCAAGCAAACATTACGCATGCCTGGCCGCCTGGCTCAAGCCACCGTGACTTCTATTAATAAAACATAACTTACACCATTTTGCGTCCATTCGTCTATCCACCGCATTTAACCATCCTGCTTTAACAGGCCGCTGAGTACAGCTTTTAAATGCTAAACGCATGCATGTGATTCGTTTCGTTTTGATAGCGCCACGGCTGAAATTAACGCCGTTACAGAGCCGGCTAGCCGCATGGTTATATTTAGAAACTAGGCCGCCGGATCATAGGTCACGGCTGCTGCTGCTGCTGCTGCTGCTGCGAGCGCACGCCGCTGCTGCTACATAGGGTACAGCGGGGTTATTTTCACACAATGGGTTTAGAGCGCAGCGCGCTATAACCGTTGTGGTTATATACGGGCTTACATAAGCATATATATATATATATATAATATATATATCGTGCTGGAATTAACTGGCACGAAGGTGGAGCTCAGTGTGCGTAAGACGTCGTGGCAAGGCGACTAGGCCGCCAGATCATAGGCCAGCGCTGCTGGCTGCTGCTACATAGGGTACAGCGGTGTTATTCTCGCACAATGGGTTTAGAGCGCCGTTATAACCACAGTGGTTTTAGCTATAACCGTTGTGGTTATATAAAGGCCTATTACGTATATATATATATATATATATATATATATATATATATATACAACGGTCGCTAGGGACGCTATATAAGTGCTTACGTAAGCACAACGGTAGGTCCTACGTTGATCGCTAGGGAATTAGTCACTGGGATAACCACTAGGTGGTGACACCTCAAGGGAAGGGTCATCAATCAAAAGTGACAGGCCTATATATATATGTATATATGCCGCTATAACCGTTGTGGTTATATAGAGGCTTACATAAGCATATATATATATATATATATATATATATATATATATATATATATATATATATAGGTCCTACATTGACCGCTAGGGTTAAAATAGTCGCTGGGATAACCGTTAGGTGGCGCCTCAAGGTCATCAATCAAAAGTGACAGGCCATCAATCACGTTTTTTATAAGTATGTTCCCGAAATCGATCAGGTTACACAAAACCCTTTGATCTTTTTTTATAAGTATGTTCCCGAAAACGATTAGCGCGTTTTTTATGTATAGGACGAGGTCTGAAAAGGGGCGGGGCGAGCCGTTGTGGGCCCTACATACTACTCCTATGGGCGTAACTGGGATACACGTACATGCGTCGCAGTTAAAAGTATTAACATTTTCCATTCAGTCAACAGGAATAACCGAAAAATACAAATTGGGGTTAATCTCGCGAAAATGTAATGTTTTGTGTCACTGGGACAAAAACATAACATTTTCAGAAAAAATTATACAGTTATACAACAATTTTCGCGAGATTAACCCCAACTTTTTTCTCTATCTAACCCTAATTGGATATTTGTACCCGCTAGATGGCACCATCATGTAACGTAGTACTCCAATTATCCGCTAGGGGCGCTACGCCGGAAGTGATGTCGTACCGGAAGTCACATGACTGTCATGGCGGTCTCTACGGTTCCACCATTCCCGGTAGTGAGTCGACGAATAGAGATCTATCATGACCGGTAGATGGCATTACTCTGACTAATTACATTGGTGTCTGTTGGGTGGCGCCGGATGTCGCATGTCTCATGAACGCGCACAGTTTTTATATTAAGGAAAGTCACGTGATGAACGTTCGATCTGATTGATTATGCAAATGAGATGCCGCTGAAAACTGGTGATTCATATGATTCTGTTATGTCCTTTTTCGATTCTCGAGAATATCATATCGTGTCTGGTCGCTCAAGCTATTTGTAAATATGGAATTGTGTCGTTGTAAAGATGGCTGTTTCATATACATATGTTTTCCGTTAAAAGAAGCGATACCTCATACGAGTTCCATGGCCGCATCGTTGGCTGTGAATCTAAACAGATGGCCGCCTCTTGAAATGGAGGTATGTGACGTGATTTTCCTTGGCTGCATCCTTAGATTTTGTTTTAGTTTGGACATAGAAATGTTTCAATAACAACCTTTTTTCTTTTTTTTCTTTGTTGTTGAAAGTTACTTATCCGACCTGGTCGCCCCAAAGCTGATACGTAAAGTCACTACGTGGCGCTTCTCAGTAGGTCAATAGCTCAAATTACGATGTAAAAGTCACCAGACGCCACTTGTCGGCACGACCAAAATATCGAAGACCACGACTCGATAGATAGATAGATAGAAGGGTGCCCGACACAAGCTGAGTCGTTTCCTCGTCTTTTTTTCACGCCGGTTGTCCCGTCTGTTATCTCGTCCGTTGTCTCATCCGTGGTCTCGTCTGTTGGCTAGTATCTCTCGTTGGATAGCGAAGAACGTCACCTATGTCTCGTGGCCGCGCCCACTGTTTATATTAACGGATGCCGAAACAGTAAAATTTGTTGAGTTCTACTGTCGAAATAATGAAATTTGTTGAGTTGAACTGTCAAAACAGTGAAATTTGCAGAGTTGAACTGTCGAAACAGTGACATTTGCGGAGTTGCACTGTCGAAACAGTGAAATTTGCTGAGTTGAACTGTCGAAACAGTTAAATTTGCGGAGTTGAACTGTCGAAACAGTGAAATTTGCTGAGTTCTACAGTCGAAACAGTGAAATTTGCTGAGTTTCCTACCAACTCTAAAAATGTATAAGTCCTACCAACTCTAAAAATGTATAAGTCCTACCAACTCTAAAAATGTATAAGTCCTGTCAACTACGAAAATTCTCGTTGGTCTAAGTTTGATTCGTGCAACTAGTTGGTCTAAGTTTAGTGTTTCCTTTGTGCAACTCGCTGAACTGAGTTTGGTTCGTGCAACTTGTTGGTCTAAGTTTAGTGTTTCATTTGTCCAACTAGTTGGTCTAAGTTCGATTCGTGAGTGAGGAAGTGAGGGAGTGAGTGAGTGAGTGAGTGAGTGAGTGAAGTAGGGAGTGAGTGAGTGAGTGAGTGAGTGAGTGAATGAGGGAGGGAGGGAGGGAGGGAGGGAGGGAGTGAGTGCGTGAGGTAGGGAGTGAGTGAGTGAGTGAGTGAGTGAGTGAGTGAGTGAGTGAGTGAGTGAGTGAGTGAGTGAGTGAGTGAGGGAGGGAGGGAGGGAGGGAGGGAGGGAGGGAGGGAGTTAGGGAGGGAGGGAGGGAGGGAGTGAGTGAGAGAGTGAGGGAGGAAGCGAGTGAGTGAGTGAGGGAGGGAGGGAGGGAGGGAGGGAGGGAGGGAGGGAGGAAGTGAGTGAGTGAGGAAGGGAGGGAGTGAGTGAGGGAGGGAGGGAGGGAGGGAGGGAGGGAGTGATTGAGGTAGGGATGAGTGAGTAAGGGAGGGAGTGAGGGAGTGAGAGTGTCAGGTAGGGAGAGAGTGAGTGAGTGAGTGAGTGAGTGAGTGAGTGAGTGAGTGAGTGAGTGAGTGAGGGAGGGAGGGAGGGAGGGAGTGAGGGAGGGAGGGAGGGAGGGAGGGAGGGAGGGAAGGAGGGAGGGAGGGAGGGAGGGAGGGAGGGAGGGAGGGAGGGAGGGAGGGAGGGAGGGAGGGAGGGAGGGAGGGAGGGAGGGAGGGAGGGAGGGAGGGAGGGAGGGAGGGAGGGAGGGAGGGAGGGAGGGAGTGAGTGCGTGAGGTAGGGAGTGAGTGAGTGAGTGAGTGAGTGAGTGAGTGAGTGAGTGAGTGAGTGAGTGAGTGAGTGAGTGAGTGAGTGAGTGAGTGAGTGAGTGATGGAGGGAGGGAGGGAGGGAGGGAGGGAGGGAGGGAGGGAGGGAGGGAGGGAGGGAGGGAGTGAGGGAGGGAGGGAGGGAGTGCGTGAGGTAGGGAGTGAGTGAGTGAGTGAGTGAGTGAGTGAGTGAGTGAGTGAGTGAGTGAGTGAGTGAGTGAGGGAGGGAGGGAGGGAGGGAGGGAGGGAGGGAGGGAGGAAGTGAGGGAGGTAGGGAGGGAGGGAGGGAGGGAGGGAGGGAGGGAGGGAGTGAGGGAGGTAGGGAGGGAGTGAATGAGTGAGAGAGTGAGGGAGAAAGCGAGTGAGTGAGTGAGTGAGTGAGTGAGTGAGTGAGTGAGTGAGTGAGGGAGGGAGGGAGGGAGGGAGGGAGGGAGGGAGGGAGGGAGGGAGGGAGGGAGGGAGGGAGGGAGGGAGGGAGGGAGGGAGGGAGGGAGGGAGGGAGGGAGGGAGGGAGGGAGGGAGGGAGGGAGTTGAGTGAGTGAGTGATTTTCCTGATTTTTCTGATTTATTTCATCTAAGTTTGGTTTATGAAAGATGTTGGTCTTAGTTTGGTTAGTCTTCCATATCGTACACGAACCTCTTTTACGCAGATCGATGACGTTAGTATTGACAATACCGATATTCTTTCTTCATAACTCTAAAAGTGTCTAAGTCCTACCAACTCTAAACATTTCTCAATCCTACCAACTCTAACAATTTCTGAGTCCTACCAACTCTAACAATTTCTAAGTCCTAGACCAATTTACCAAGCGTACCAATTTAATGACGTCACTGATCGAGATTACATACACACGCGCAAGTTCAAAATTATGGCTAACCGAATTCCCACTCGTTGGACCGAACTACCATGCGTACTGATTTAATGACGTCACTGATTGAGATTGTTTACATACGCGCAAGTTCCTAACCTAACTACTACAAGTTTTTACTATGCATACCTAAGCATATAGCCGTCAGTTTGACTAATTTACTTCTTGAAACTTACTATATAAGGAAAGTATAATGTTTACTTGTACACGTTTTCGGTTATCAATGCCGCATTATGCCTTGACACGCAATGTTATTGCGTGTCAAGTATAAAAGATACAGAAATAGGGTTATAATCAAGCATAATCTTTATTTGTATCCGTTTTCGATTATCGATGCCAGGTTATGAGTTTTAGTATTATTCTTGGATCCAACGTTTTTGCCGAAGAAGCACGAATTTAAACACTACAGTACAAAAAAAGATTTTAAAAACATTCTAATATCAGTTTGTACACTTGACCGCTAATACAGTAAACTATATAAATACTGGTACACCTTATCTGGATGATTATTATACTGATATACTGTTCATCATAACGCTTCACTTTGTTACGCGACTGTTTCGATAAAGAGGCTTGCAACCAATTCTTTACTCTGTCAGTTTGTTGTCAAATACTGTTCAGGGACGAAGAGTCGACATCGTGCATGCTTACTTATTTAATGATGTCGTTGAACGAAATTATATAAATACGTGCAAGTTCAGAATGCTGGCTTGATAAAATGGTGAAACCGTACTGTTGGCCTCTAGGTGCAGATGAGACTTGGACAGGGGATATCACTTCAAAATAGTTTGCAACCAGTTTGCAACCAGGCAATCAACTGACGTAAGTGCAAATGTCCTATGTAAAACTGTAGCATTAATTAAAAACTATAGCATTTGATCATCTTAAAAGATAGGGAAACCTTGACTTTGTTGATAAAGATATCCCAAAGAATGTTACATGTTCAGGAATCACTTCACGTGTGCTATTAATAACAAACATAGGTAGACAAAAATTTACAAACAGTGTGTTGGGAAGGTCGTAGACCTGTATGGTAACCAGA
>OZ023214.1:34049753-34104753 GCA_963995525.1 Escarpia spicata | reverse complement strand
ATGGTTCAATATTTACCACAGCATTATCAGATTGCAATTTTCAGGCAACCGATCTAGTATACAGTTACGAACACATATTTACTTAAAATAATTGTTCAGACACAAAACACTTGCGTGAGCTGCCAGTAAAAATATGAGAGGGTATATGGATGAACACGGAGAACACTGCCGCTATGAACACAGGATAAACGGTCTAAACTGATCCCAATGTTGTACTGTAGTCGAGAGCGACCTAACGTTTTCGTCTCAGTAACTCACTAACTATATTTGTTCATCGAAAGATAATCTATCTGCGATGTTTAATTATACAATATACTGACCAAGACATCAATGTTTCAGGCGCGCACCACTGTTTCTGTTCCCGGCAACACATGGCGTTCTGACAACAGATCGACGGAAGACTGGATTCGTTATCACGGGATGCCGTATGACCAATGGCAACGCGTTCAGCGCAAAATGCTTCAGCTTAGGTCGTCGGCCGCTGCGGCTGATGGGCTACAGTTCGACATCCAGGTATGGCTTCGAATGTATACACTACATTTGCAGCTATACCATTAGTTAATAACCAGGTCATGCCGGTCGTGGTAGAAATGCAGATGCGGGCTTTATCATTGTATTTTTACTATTGTTGTTGTAGTTGTTGTTGTTGTTGCTGCTGCTGCTGCTGCTGCTGCTGCTGCTGCTGCTGCTATTGCTGCTGCTGCCACTGCTGCGTTTTGAACACAAAGAAACCTTATTAATGATGGACTAAGAGAATTGCAGAAACAATGTTAAAGTCGTGTTACATAATCCGCCGCGCTTCGCCATTTCAGAAAGCGAACGAGTCGATAACTAATTCTGAAGACGAACGACTTGAGGACTGTATCCTACTGACGGAGGAACAGATCGACGAACTGATCGAGCTACAGGAGGAGCAGTTCTACCACGGAGACGACAAGCGGCGACGACGAAAGCGAACACTGAGTAAAGGTGCCTTCAGTCGGTGGTCGCTGCCGATCCAATGGAAGTTCGACGGAAACCACAGTGAGTGTAGTTCCTCTTTGACAATTGCTAGACACAGGTCACGCGGTCTGTGGGTTTGTCGGTCGGTCGGTCGGTCGGTCGGTCGGTCGGTCGGTCGGTCGGTCGGTCGGTCGGTCGGTCGGTCGGTCGGTCGGTCGGTCGGTCGGTCGGTCGGTCGGTCGGTCGGTCACCAAAAGATGTGTGATATGAACAACACAATTTATGTCGCATCACATGTACACACGCATAACACGTAGTATTTCTACCATTGTAGTTGCCGAAGAACAGAAACTGGTGAGAAGCGCCTTGTTTCACTGGACGGAACAGACTTGTGTTCGCTTCACGCTTTGAAGGCAACCACATCGTCTTCACTCGTCGGCCCAAGTAAGTCGCTATTCCAACCGATCCGTCACATGACCATTTTCAGGACATTACACAGCGATAAGTTCCCGTTTTTAATCAGACGGTGTAATGTTATGCCGATACAGTTCAATCAATCGGAAATATATTTCCAGCAACATATAGTTTGAATTTCAGTTACTAAAAATATATAGCTTTACTTAAAACATATAATGTGTAAGTTGTGTGGGCAGGGGATGAACTGAACTATAATACCTACATATGGTTTATCCCCATTTCGTACATAATCGCAGAATGGTGTAACGGACATATTCACCACATTAATAAGTGGGAAACACCATATTCTAGTTAATTTTTAATTTTGCTCTAATTTCCAAGGGACAGACAACATAATTCAATGTAGCCTCAATTAACAATCTAATATATTATTAGAACTATGTCGTAAAGAAATCATCGTTTTCTTTTATTTCCTTTAATATATTATTCATGTTATTAGTGCAACATAGCTGACATAATATTATTAGACCTCAATTAAGCCTTTCATATAGACCTTGTATATGCTTTGCAGGATGTAGCCCTCAATTAAGCCTTTCATCTAGACCTTGTCCATCATTTGCAGGATGTAGCCCTCAATTAAGCCTTTCATCTATACCTTGTCCATCCTTTGCAGGATGTAGCCCTCAATTAAGCCTTTCATCTAGACCTTGTCCATCCTTTGCAGGATGTAGCCCTCAATTAAGCCTTTCACCTAGACCTATTCCATCCTTTGCAGGATGTAGCCCTCAATGAAGGCTTTCATCTAGACCTTGTCCATCCTTTACAGGATATAGCCCTCAATTAAGCCTTTCACCTAGACCTTGTGCATCCTTTGCAGGATGTAGCCCTCAATTAAGCCTTTCACCTAGACTATGTCCACCCTATGCAGGCTGTAGCCCTCAATTAAGCCTTTCACCTAGACCTTGTCGATCCTTTGCAGGATGTAGCCCTCAATTAAGCCTTTCACCTATACCTTGTCGATCCTTTGCAGGATGTAGCCCTCAATTAAGCCTTTCACCTATACCTTGTCGATCCTTTGCAGGATGTAGCCCTCAATTAAGCCTTTCACCTAGACCTTGTCGATCCTTTGCAGGATGTAGCCCTCAATTAAGCCTTTCACCTAGACTTTGTCCACCCTATGCAGGCTGTAGCCCTCAATTAAGCCTTTCACCTAGACCTTGTCGATCCTTTGCAGGATGTAGCCCTCAATTAAGCCTTTCACCTATACCTTGTCGATCCTTTGCAGGATGTAGCCTTTAATTAAGCCTTTCACCTAGACTATGTCCACCCTATGCAGGCTGTAGCCCTCAATTAAGCCTTTCACCTAGACCTTGTCGATCCTTTGCAGGATGTAGCCCTCAATTAAGCCTTTCACCTATACCTTGTCGATCCTTTGCAGGATGTAGCCCTCAATTAAGCCTTTCACCTATACCTTGTCGATCCTTTGCAGGATGTAGCCCTCAATTAAGCCTTTCACCTAGACCTTGTCGATCCTTTGCAGGATGTAGCCCTCAATTAAGCCTTTCACCTAGACTATGTCCACCCTATGCAGGCTGTAGCCCTCAATTAAGCCTTTCACCTAGACCTTGTCGATCCTTTGCAGGATGTAGCCCTCAATTAAGCCTTTCACCTAGACTTTGTCCACCCTATGCAGGATGTAGCCCTCAATTAAGCCTTTCACCTAGACCTTGTCGATCCTTTGCAGGATGTAGCCTTTAATTAAGCCTTTCCATAGTTTGCTGTCTTTGTTTGTATTCTTCAAAGTGCACCTGCCTAATCGGTTATATCATCGTGTCATCATCTCTTCTGCACGCCTTGTGATATTTTACATTTTGTTGAGTTGTCATTCAGTTGTTCTTATGGCTATCTTGCGGTTTAGCTACGTACCCTTCCAATCTCTTCTTCGCTCTCTTGATATATGTCTTTATGTCTTATTTTCCATGTAATTGTCAACACGTGTCCTTTTTCCTCAGATGCTACTCGTACATCGGGAAAGTGAATATGCTTCAGCAACCTCTGAATTTGGGTCCTTCGTGCTTTAAAGAGGTAAATTCATTTCCATAAGTCATATCAGTATTTTTGTCGACATCACAGTTGTACTATATGACTAATCCCGAATATGATTGGATCCAAATTATGAGCGCAACCTAAATGAAACGTCGTCTTGACGACCATATTTGCATAATATAATGTCGTAGTTTATTAGGGCGGCATCTGTCAAATCAACTTTTCACGTATATTGTTCTAGTTTAAACAAATTTCTCTTTTGTTTTTGTCGCAATTTATTTTTGCTACATTTGCATTGAAAATCGGCTTCTCGTTTGTGGCTGCTATGTTAGTAAGGTTGCGGTGCTGTATCATAAGCAAAAAACATACAAAATGGATCAAACAGGGCCTTAATTAATAACAGAAACAATAATTTTTCGATGCATTGTTACGTGTTCGTTATACAAGCAGTATGTGGATAACACTCCCCAGATATAGATTTAACAAGATTTAACAAGATTGCCACCCAGAGAATTATTAACTCTAGGTGGCAGGTGGACAAGGAAGCCCTTTGGCTTATCGAGAGTCCGACCCTTTTATCTATGTGTATCCCGCCCTTCTGAGGTATGTGTCGATTTTATTTTTAAACATATTCACGCTACTAGCAACCACATAATCAGCAGATAATCTGTTCCATTCATTTACAGTCCTTTGTGAAAATGAGAACTTTCTTTCTGTAATCTACACTGCTACTTTGCTAATGTAACTTCATGTCCTCTAGTCCTTCTATCTTTCTTAACTGAGAAAAGTATTTGTATCAATATTTTCATAACCATTCATTATTTTAAACACTTCTATCTGATCTCCTCTTAATCTCCTGGTCTCTAGTTAGATCAGTTTTTGTATAATTTTAGTTGCTCTCCTCTGCACTCTTTCTAGCATATCTATGTCCTTCCTGCGATAGGTATAGTCTTATAATAATTATTATTACAATAATATGCTTACTTAGTAAGTAAACTTATACTGCGCCTAAAATATATCAAGAAGTTGAGCTCAGAAGCATAACAAACCAGCAACGTTACCGAACACAATGAATGGAACGGACAAAAGCCATCCCCAGAGCTACAGCAGATGGTTTGGGGTGGAAATGCAATTTAGAACAGACATATTTGTCGTTTGAAATGTGTACTGGCGAAATAATGTTGAACAATTGTATTAACATAATTGACTTCGCGTCCTAGTTCGGAACTCCGGTGCACGGAGTTGGACATGCCCTCGGTCTGTGGCACGAAGAACAGCGACCGGACCGCGACGACTTCGTCAGGGTATTGTACGACACGAACCTGTTCACTAAGTGGCCAATATCCGAGGCTAGTGTCGTGCCATATAACATCAATTCGCTAATGCACTCCGGTCCTAAGGTAAGATATTCACAATTGTGTTTAACCTGTAATAATATGACGTATTGGAAATGATAGCAGCGATGTCTTGAAATACTAGTACTACTTCTACATTTCAATAATTATTAATCAGTAATATTTCGTCGTCGTCATCGTCGTCGTCGATGCTGCGTGTGCGTGTGCGTGTGCGTGTGCGTGTGCGTGTGCGTGTGCGTGTGCGTGTGCGTGTGCGTGTGCGTGTGCGTGTGCGTGTGCGTGTGCGTGTGCGTGTGCGTGTGCGTGTGCGTGTGCGTGTGTGTGTGTGTGTGCGTGTATGCGTATGTGTACCGTGAGTGCGTGTGCGTGTATTGACCTATGAGAAATATTGCAGCCTGCAGAGAAATACCCGACGTTGCATCATATCTTACTTTAATCGAGTTCGTATAATGTATGTATGTGTGTGTGTATGTGTGTGTGTGTATGTACGCACGTACGCACGTACGCACGCACGCACGCACGCATGCATGCATGTATGTATGGAAACGGCCCCTGCATCTTTGGCTTAGCAACGTGAAGTAGACGCCGACACAATATCCTTATGCCAATAGCATAGCAATAAAATATTATTTGACAATTCTACACTATCAAGATTAGGACCTTTCGACGGACGTGAACATCACATTCTAGTCGACCTGCGAGCGAGTTATGTTGTTAAAGTAACGACGTTGTGTGTTTTCTAATATTTACTAAATATTGCTATCATGAATGTAAACTACCAACGCATCCCGCCTGGCGACGATTTATGCTAGTTGTCCTAAACGAAGAATGGCACGCGTATATACGCTCTGGAATCGCATTATACTCCTGTACTTATGACACTTGTGGCTGTGCACATATATAACAAACTCCTGACTTGCCTGTTCAGATTGGGTCAAAAGACGGAAACAACAGAATCGAGGCGGTGAATCCTCTCTACCAACGTAACATCGGCCAGAGAGTTGGACTTTCTTTCTTGACCTCCAAACTCATCAACTTTGCCTACTGCAATGGTAAATATTTAAACATACAGTGTGTGTGTGCGTGTGCGTGTGAGAGTGCGTGTGTGTGTAATACACTGAGTAGTATATCACAGTGTATTACACAAACACAAACACACACACACAAACACACACACACACACACACACACACACACTCACACACACTCACTTTTTAAACAAATTTTGCTCAATCCTTCTTCATACCAAATAAAATCTCAACGTTTGACTTCGTGACGTTGCCCTCCGGTTTGTACACCAAATACCAATGTTTGATTTATTTTGTTGTAGCTGAAAACGATGATTCGCGTGGTTATCCGTTGGTTGATTTTCAAAGAATGTGTATTAGGCAATCCATGATGATACATAGAATGTTGAATATGTATTGTAAGAGTGTATATTTTCCTGTGTAGATACTTGCAAGACTAAGCTACCTCAGCCGTGTCAGCGCGAAGGCTACCAGGATCCGAACCACTGCGACCGGTGCAGGTGCCCGGATGGATTCAGTGGCACTTACTGTCAGGACGTTGCGCCCCCTGTCAACGGTAGGTGGCGTTGTACTAAATATCAATTACAATTTGCTTATTTGGAAGTCAAACACATTTCGAAAGTGTCGATGTAGTTATATGTAACCGTGTCTAACCGAATAAGCACATTACCCTTTGATTGTCATACAAATAATTGTATTTCCAATTAAATTATGATCATATATGAAGTAGTTCGCATAACAGTATTCATCATTCGAATGGTTCCGTTTTCAGCGGACTGCGGAGGAAGGTTCTTTGCTACATACTCACCCCAAGTTATTCGTTCGCCTGGATACGATACGGTCAAACATTACGAAAACAAACAAGAATACAACTGGATGCTTTCTGTAAGAATGCCCTTAAATTAAGTGTTTTAGGCATTCATTTTAGTCTTGTAAGTTTAAAATACGTTGAGACAATGTAACATTCGAGTATTCAGTGATGAAGACGATGTGATATATGCTATTTCAACTGTAGCATGTAGCTGCGGCCTTTCCACAGCAACAATGTTTCCTGTTAATGACGACAATATACATATACCAATAAATACTGCGATTAGACACATTAATACCCATTATAAAAAGTAGAACAAGAAAAGATAATAACCAGATATTTCCCCACCTTAACCAGATATTTCCCCACCTTGGGTGATTAAAATGGACAGAGAAGTGGAGAGAGGGAAAAGGGTTTTAGTCCAACAGGGCTGCGTTTGTTACAGGCGCCGGCAAACCACACAGTTGAGCTACGTTTCGAAGATGAGTTTGGTCTGTACGCGCACTCAGAAGGTCAATGCTACCATTACCAAACACTTCGGATCCCCCGGCCCAAGGTAAGCACCCCGTCGAACACCCACCACCACAGTGTCACAGAACGCTCGTCGAAACAAGGAAATTGTTACCTATGTGATTACAATAAAACAAATATTTTTAAAAGATACTCTTGCAAAGTTAACCGACGACGCCGACGACTGCGACGGTGACGACGGAGATAACAGTGATGATGGTGATTATGACTATGACGATGATGATGACGACCACGACGTCGATCACGACGACGACGTCGGCGATGATGATGATGATGGTGATAATGGAGAAGAAGTCAACGATGAAGTCGACGAAACGATGGTGAAAACAAAAGCAGAAATAATACATGTAAAACATTTGTCAATGATATACAAAACCGGTTTTTTACATTTTCATTGTTTTTTAGGTTCTGTGAGTATAGACGTCCCGAGGAGACGTTGACAAGAGAAACAAATGAAATGAAGGTCACATTCAGGAGCAATTACACAATTCGACAGGACGGTGTCCGACGCGGCTTCAATGCCAGTTTTGTAGCTGGTAGGTCGTCATTACATTAACCTAAGATTTATAGGTACTCCTATTTTTTTCACACTGTACAGTTATTTATTGTACAAATTGTGCACTGAAATGTTGTGGCGTTGAATTGATCGTACATAACATACATAATTTCATTTAAGTAAGCATCAGGTTTAATATGCTTCATACATTTATGAAATGGTTATATTTTCAGTTCCCTTGCCCGGAGTTCCTCGCATCCCGAACCTTTCCTTTCCCACACAGACGTCGACAACAACCGCTTCCCCAGCCTCGACGTCAGTTGACCCATCCAACACCGGTAAGCTTGTCTCCATGTTCAGTCAAAACTACTAACCTATTTGCGTTCATCCATTAATATAGTAGGCTTAGGGTGCGATTATACTTCCACCCTTCACTGAGACAAAAGAATTCCGCTTGGGCGAAAGTAGATCCGCTTGGATGGTTGTAATTGTCAAAAGTGTAAGACGTGTAAGACTGGAGAAATGCCCAACACTGCCCCACTCGACTTGATGCAGCAACCGAATTTCCAGGCTGAAAAATGCACCCCAACAAAACCCAATAATGCTAGAATGGAATAAAATAAAACTTTATTTCGGTCACATTACAAATTTCCGAATATAATTTACAATGGATTACAATAAACATATACTGCAACCGATCAGATCCTCTGGAAACCCCAAGAGGCTTATCTCATATACAAAGGCAAATCATTGTGATTGCGTGCCTGTTCCATTGCGTCTGTTTTCGTTTCAGAATTCGAGTCCTCGACGTCCACGCCCGCACAGACCACGACACTGTCAACCGACGGTGTGAACGAAGCAAGTGGCGCCCCCTGGTTGCGCAACCCGATGTCGCAGCTCTGTCTCGTTCTCCCGATGCTCCTTGTTGTCCTGCCTTACTGATGCGGAACGGTGTCTGCCGAAGCGGAAACGAAGCAACGCACACAATGAAGCTAATGTATCAACGCAACAAACTGGTTGTGCAGCAATCACAAATCGTGAAAACGTGCACTCTTGTTCCACTATTAGTTCCAAACTCTGCGTATTTGATCTGCCAAAGGGACTGACAGTTGTTTTAATGTAAACGTCACCACGTGGAGTCATGTGAAGATCAGTGGTTTTGTTATTAAACGGTTATCAGCAACCTCGTGGAAATATGCTTTTCTACTAAAGTCGTGACGCGTCATACGGCTGATACGGACTGACCTAACGTATTACTACGTAAAAGACAGCGCGCTCACATGACTGACGATTTAGTCTAGCCAAAATATTGCGTGGTGAGGTTACCCGCGCCGATTCGAGAGTTAAATACGATTCTATTAAACACAAATTGCGGCAGTGAATGATTCAGGATCCCACGATTGGTGGAAACATATGGAAAATATAATGGGACTTAAATCAAATGGTAATTCGTGCATGCAAGGTATTGCTAACAAAACATACGATGGTGATTGTAGTTTACTAGCGAGCAGAATGGACGAGAATTTTGTCCCTGTAAGTAACAATTTGTTTCGCTTAAATAATGAAAATAAAATAGAGTAAACGAGAAAGTGTAAGATCAGTCTGTCGTCAGAGTTATGACAACTCTCAAAGCATTACAGAATGTTAAGGTGAAATATGCCTACAGCGCCTGGTAACATTCGTGCCTGAGTGTTACGAAATCACGTAAACGTTATCGGTCCTCAATTAATTAATTGCTATTTTTAACAAATTACTACGAGAACGGATACTTCCTATGGGATAGAAAACGGTAAATCTTCGCAATCTGGTCACCCCAGTAGGGGAGCACCAAAGGGAACCATGTCTGGATATAAATGTTTCCTAGCTTACATAAACTATTTAAAACAGACTGAACCTTTATTCAAATATGTAGACGATAGTACATTATTCGAAGTATACTATGGAAAATATGTACATGAAAATAGAATATGTATATTATATTATATATATATATATATATATATCATGTAGACTACAGCACCACTAGTGGTAAATTGTATTACAATTTACAGTAGCATATTGTCTAGTTGATGGCCGGTGGCACCGACATTTGGTTGCTTTTTAGGTTTATATTTAGGATTAGCATGGTTGGACTTAATCGAACCTGTAGTAGAATGTATATTCGTTAAAATGCAACTGTGGGACTAGTCACTAGGTTGTCTTTGTATTTCTATAATTTGTTTATGACAGTAATCAAACAGCAGTATTTCCAGCATCTCTTTCTTGTTTCAATTTATCATGTACATTTTACATGTAAATTCAGCGACTTATATATATATTTATGTAGATATATATCATATGAAAATTAAAAGAGATGAGCATCAATTTTGCACAATATGAACATTTTCGAAATACCATACCGGATATAAAGACCAATTGAATAGGTGTAAATCAATAGACCATGCCAAACGTTTTAGGTGTTACAATTTCTCATGATCTCACAAGGAATAAACGTGTGGGGAATATTGTGAAAAGGCCGGGAAATGATCATATATGTTGTATAGGTTGAAACGAACTAGCATTAACCAGAACGATCTGGTGCCTGTATATGTCAACATTGTGGGAACGATACTAGAATATACATGTCCTGCGTGACATACCTACAACACTTGTCAGACAGTATTGAAATGATAGAGAAAAGAGCATTAAAATGCATTTTCCCTGGTGCATGTCGTGCTGAGATGCACCGTTATGTTGGTCTGCAGGCTTTGAAAGAAAGGCGGGAATGTTTGTGTGAACAAGATTTCAACAAGATGAAAGTTAGCACACACATATTAAATTACCTGCTCTGCCAAAAGACAGACAAATTATGATATACGCCAGAGTAATAAGTACATATTACCAATAACCCGGACGAGCATATAGTGTAACTCTTTAATACCATGGTGGTTATACAATTGACAATAAACTCTCGATGACAAAAGGAAGATTGTACTACTAATGTAGGACGTTTCATTGTATTCTTTGTAATATCTTAATGACTGTATAATGTGATCCAACTCGACTGAGTTGTTAATAAAAACATGTTTCATTCTTATTGTCATGCTGTACGTATTCCATACAACAATCCATGTGATAGTTTTTTCAGAAGTTGTACCGGAATTAAAGTACACATTTCTGTTACGTCGCAACGTTTTTAGTGAGGACAAAATACAATATCCACTGATGGGGTTATCTTGCGAAGACAGGCATCTATTAGTCTTTTAGAACTGCTAGATTGAACTAATGCTGTGTTACGTGTAATGGCAAGAATTGACATTCATTTATTTTCTTAACATCATTATCTTCTTAAAACACTTCTTTTATCAGTTGATCAACATTGTCAATAATGACAGCACAGCATGACGACTTGTATTCCTTACGGTAAAATCTAAGGTTGGAACCTTAATTAACAACTTCAACGATAGATGGCCAAATATCGCTGATTCATGTTAGGTTTCCCATAATTCAGAAGAGTTCACATAACGGTTGCTGCAGAATTGACCTTTCCATCATGTGACCTGTTGCCTAGCAATCAGAAAAATCGATTGTGACGTAGGCAAGCCGCGTCGTAATGGATATGTCAATTGGGTCCATTAGCGATTACGTGACATCCGACCGCTTACCATAGCAACGGCCTTTGGCGGGCTATACACACCAACTGCCAGAAGACGCGTCAGCGTCTATTGCAATCAAACGAAGGAAACAGTCTACTAGTTTTTTTCAGATGCACATCTTTGGCCGGTCACCTTAAGAACTTGTATATTACTGTCAGGCGTTAGAGATGTCACCATCTATCAAAATACTGCTGCATCGTTTCGGTTCCATGGTAAACAATATACAACATTCGATTATGTATAGTCAAGATGGCGAATCACTTTGACGATCGGACATCAAATAAGAGCAATGACGTATGACTGATGAACTCATGACTGGGGGCGGGTGGAACTTCACCACAAAAAACTCCAACAACCTTGCCTTCCCAAAACTTCAATAAAATCCGTGTAAGAAAGATTGAGATCATCAGGACATTACAGCTGACGCAAAGAAGAAATGGTACCAGCAGTTTTATTCTGGGAACCAAGACATGCAATGCCTGGATCAAGTTACAAGACATTCGTACAAGGCTTAAACCAGGTAATTGATATACACGCGCAATGAAAAACTTACATATCTGGGCAAATCATTATGTGAAACAGACAACATCAGGGAGAAGAGGGACGAGTTGTAGTGGAACGAGTCGACCGCGGCAGCCATGATGATGATGAAGATGATGGAGCTGGTCGTAGCCATGGTGGAAAAGCCACGACCAGCTCCATCATCGTTGTCATGATGAAGTCAGTCGTGCATGACCTGACGTAGGACTAGAAGTTGGACCAGAAATAAGACCATAAATAGGACCAGAATTAGAAGAGTGCTGGAGGCAGGACCAGAAATAAGACCAGTCGTCGGATCAGGAGTAGGATCAGAAGTCAACAAGCAGAAGTCAATAACCAGAAGTTGGACCGTGTCAGAAGTAGGCAGCCACAAACAACCGTAACACTTTATCTATTGAGCTCAACTTTCACTTATTTTGTGCACTCGTTCCCGTCTATAGATGTATTAAGGGAAAATAAGGATATTTGTCATACTTGACTTACACGGGAAAACTGCGAAAGTGGGATGTAAGAAAAGCTGAGGAAGATGGCAGGTTGAGGGAGGTGGTTGCAGATAGGGAGACATGGAAAGGGATATCAGCTGGGGCGGTGTATCAGTAGAAGAACTTGACCACTCGCTTTATAAAGGGAACAACCAGGAACACACATCTGCGGCTAACGTCTCAAACGTTCATACTTTTGATGTGGCTGTCTGGTGGTCGAAGCGATGACGATGACGTATATGACAATTATACCATCATAAAGATGGTTAATGCTATGATATGATGACCATAATGAGTACTCTTGTAACGATGATGATGATGACAACAATGGGGAAGTGGATAACAATGATTATCGGTTCTCAGAAGCCGGACGAAATAATTCTCACGACACCACTGTTAGTTATTACAGCATTTAATTAATTTCATGACGCATGTACAGTCAACACCGTGATACACGTATCTAAAACGCCGGACCACCAGCGTGGTAAAATATATCCAAAAGATAAATATAAAATAAATTAATATGAAATAGCATACATATGAATTACGTACACATTATTATGTATACACTAATTTAGTAGGAAGTCACATACACACAGAGCAATACATAATTTTGCTTATTCAATGATTATATAGCGCTCATAACGGCTCATCTTTTGTAGTGGCGACGGATAATCCTACGTAACAGCAGATCCTGCAATCATGACGGTTCGTTCTATCACTCCTCATAGCTCCTTGTTTAATGACAGGAACCGGAATTCACTTTGATGTTATCCAACGCAATGTCTCCGGAATACTCATGTCCCCGTATGCCAACGAACGCCAGCTGAAATAATGTAGACATGTACTCATTAAAATTATGTTCATATGAACACCTATCTTCAGTAACGATTAAAGATACCCAACACGTGTTTACTAACACTGAAGATATGCTATACTAATCTAATTTTGGACGGGTGTTATGGGGAAGACGTAGAACATGTCTTAAAGTGATGCACACAACGGAAAGTTGGTTGAAACGGAAAGGTTGCAACTAACCAAGACAAGAACGAATGCACTTACTATATTCACATGCATCTGTGAATTAATATTACACAGAGCAGGACTGTTTATATATAACATCCACGTGTAAAACTTGAAAGAGAAGTTGTTCTCTGAATTAAGAAGAAGTATTAAACTATGCTGTAACAAACACGCGGCCAATCCCTGCTGTTACTGTTAACATAAGAACCACGGTATATGTGAACTGGACGTTTTCTAAGTCTCACCTGATCCGGAGACGACAGTTCTACATCGACGTCCGCATTTAGCCACCTGTTTCCCTTGTCTCCAACCATTGACCACACTTTAGTGAGATGACCAGACGATGACCGCTTGGCCAGTTGTAGTTCGTTGATGTGGTATCCGAACATGTGGTAGTTGAACTTGACACAGAAGGTTCCCGCTTGCGATAATTTCGGGAAAAGCATACTAAAAACAAAGAATAATTTGTCAGCATTTACTTAGAATATGATAGTGGCGAAGTGAAACATGTCATCAAATAATAATGTGAATAAACTCAATTCAATCAATACTTGTTGACCACGAGAGACGCTGTTCGACCTTCTAACTGACATGCTACGCAATTTGTTAAATATTATCCTTATCGGTCAGCATTGGTTTATGCTAACGGATCAGGAGATTTGTTTGTTTATTCACTAAACATACATATTTAAATGCCGTTTCGCGGTGTGTGTATGTAATATTTTAAGTAAATACGTCTGGATCCCACAAGATCGCCACCCGTCACCTGTGAACACTTACACTGCCCTGTCGCCGTATCTGCGAGGATTGCTCGCCTCAATGTAGATGTAATAGCTGCCGTTGTACGCCGAGTCGGGTCCAGTCGGACGCGATGCCGTGGGGCCCGTCTTCAGTGTCCAGTTGAATGTGTCCTCGGATGACTGCACCATGTCACAAGGGCTGCCCTCTCCCGCCGAACCCTCGAAGTCGCACTGCCAACTGACCTTTCTCCCGGTTTGAAGATTAGGTTCCGTAGTCGTAGACTGGGTGGTTTTAGTTGTTCTCATCCCAGATGTGGACGTCAGGTCTAAGGAACCAATTATTTTATTATAGTGCAAAACCAAGGTTATAAATCGTTTAAAAATGTAGATGCTTAATAGCAAAATATAATTATTTCACATACGATAGCACTTATGTTTGTAATAGGTGAAAAGTGTCGCACCTGGATCACGCATACTGCATTAATTGGCAACTCTATATCCCCCCCCCCTCTCTCTCTCTCTCTCTCTCTCTCTCTCTCTCTCTCTCTCTCTCTCTCTCTCTCTCTCTCTCTCTCTCTCTCTCTCTCTCTCTCTCTCTCTCTCTCTCTCTCCCTCTCCCTCTCCCTCTCCCTCTCCCGCTCCCGCTCCCTCTCCCTCTCCCTCTCCCTCTCCCTCTCTCTCTATGTATATATATATATATAATATATATATATATTATATATATATATATATATATATTATATATATATATATATATCTGTATATCTCTCTCTCCTCTCCCCCTTCTCTCTCTCCCTCTCTCTCCCTCTTTCTACCTCTCTCTCCCGCTCTCTCGCTCCCTCTCTCTCTCTCCCTCTCTCCCTCTCTCCCTCTTTCTACCTCTCTCTCTCCCCCTCCCCTCTCTCTCTCCCTCTCCCCCTCTCACTCTCTCTCTCTCCCTTTCTCTCTCTCTCTCTCTCTCTCTCTCGCACTTTCTCTCCCTTTCTCTCACATACACTAATGTAATTTTAAGTCAGTTTCATCGTAAGGTGAACACTTACTGCATATCTTCGAGTACATCATCTTCATTGTCGATTCTCTCAAAATCTCGTCGAAGTCCCACACATAAGACATGCGGTCTTTGCTGCCGGTAATGCTCTTCATTTCGACGGGGTCGACTTGGGAACCGACGCCGATGACAAAGATGTTGATGCCGGCGTTACGAGCTGACTTAGCATTCGGCACGGTCTGCCAAGATTCCTTGTTTGATGATCCGTCTGTGATCAACACTGCGACATTGGGCACGTTCGACCTGTCTCCGTTTTCAGTCTGCAGGCGCAACACAACTTTGTTAATTCAATTAGTTAATTAGTGGGGTTAATTAATGGAATACATTGTTTCTTCAATGTATCAACATGGCATATGTTCAATTTCTTAGTTAACACATTTTAGAAATACAAATACACATATTCATATTAATTTAAATCTTTCTCGGTCATACCCAACCAACAAGCTTGTTACAAACCTTGAATACTTGGTCCTTCATGACCCGCAAGGCGGCGCCAGTGTTTGTCCATTGATTCTTCCATCGGATCTGGTCAATGGCGTCCTTCGTCGACTTGAGTGTCACGTGACTATCCAATCCGAAGTGTAGCGTCGCCTCGTTGCCGAACGATATGACGGAGATCCGGGCGTGGTCCGGACTCACCGTAAGCTTACTGCTGAGTGTCTTCAAAAGCTGGAGCATCTTCAGCCAGTTCACCTTGCCGATACTGCCCGAGGAGTCAATGAGGAACGCCACATCGACGGGACCGCAAACTGGAATCACAACAAACAGGTGCTACACTGTCTATCTACTTTAGCGCTACTGGTGAATGTTTCCTTATTGTTGATTTCACATCGTCCATTTTTCCGCTGTTCTCACTGGCGGATTTGTAAAGACTCAGTTGGTGAAAGACCGAAACCAGTAACCGACGTTCGGGTGTTTTTCTACCGTTCGGTGATTATAAAATCTAATTTTTCTTACGCCAAGGAAAACCAGATTTAACACCTGTTTTAGTTCATTTATCTATGCTCTGTTTATACTTAGAGGCAAGGGGTTTGTACAAGGGGGCTTGCGTAGTTTTGACTGGAGATGGAGACAAACTTACCAGTGTTGAATGGGTCAACTGTCGTCGTGGTCGGGGGAGGGGGGGTCGTTGGCTTCTGTGTAGGAAATGAAGGGCTTGGGATGCGAGGAGCTCCAGGCAGAACTGAAAAACAAACCCATTACTTAAATATTTAAAACATGGTAAGCCTGGTGCTTAACTGGATGAAATAATATCCTGTACGTACGATACATATAGCGATATATACACTGCATATAACGTTTCAATGACTAATATGTACCTCTAACAACAGAACAATGTGAAATATAAACATGAGTGTCAATGAATCGTATTCTAATATCATTAAAGCCAAAGGCTTCCTTGTCCTCACTGCCTTGTAGGGTAAGTCATCTGGGTGGCAATATTTCTAAATCTGGTTAAATGGTAAATGACAACCTACCAGCCACAAAACTGGCTTTAAAACCGCGTCGTACACTGGTCCATCGAGTTGAGTAGTTGCTCCTGAATGTGATCATCATGTCATTTGTTTCACTTGCCACTGTCTTCTCAGGACGATTATAACCACAAAACCTGAAAAACGGTACAAATGAACTAAGAACTCATTGAATGTAGCGATGATCCCGTTTCTTAGTTATTCGTGTTGGATATATTTACCTCTCAAGAAACTGTTTGTTTTTATCTCTGCATAATTTCGACCGCATCTCTTGCCTTCTTCAGCAGACTGAATTTACGGTCGTGTCATATGACCTACGTCATGTGACACAAGCTGGAGCATGATTGACGGGAACTCCTGGCTGACGACTCTGTTTAGAGACAGCTTTCCCCTGTATATGTTAATCGCCACCTTGATCTTTCTCCTGTTGATCAGTTTGTGTTACACTGGTGCATCATAGGACTTGAAAATCCTTGCCAATTGTTCAGACTTCTTACTGATAAAAAGATAGACCTATGGCATGTTGTCTTCTGTTGGTTTCTTTGATGTTGACGTTATCCTTACTTCTCCTTGGTTGTGTGGTGTTTTTCAGAACTTTCTTGATGTGCTCCACCTCTGTTTGTCTTATCTTCCTCTTCAGTTACCAAATTGTATGCCTTTTGGAAGAGTGTCCTCACCACTGATCGCTTGTGTTTTAATCAGTGATCTGATCAAACCAAAGAAGAAGGCAAGGATGTTCAAGTCATATGACATACCAGTGTACCACAAACCGATCAACACCCCGAGGTCCCTGCTGGTGCGAACGTGAATTCAGTCTGAGAAGGCCGCGAGATGCGATAAAAATTTTGCAGAAAAAAAAGTTTCTTGAGAAGTAAATATACCCAACATGAACTAATAACTGTTTTGTATTGTATTGAACAATGTTTTACGTGCATTATTTCTGCTCCTGTTACCAACATCGTCGTCGTCTTCTTCGTCGTCTACTTCGTCTCCTTCATCATCATCATCGTCGTCTTCGTCATAATAATAATAATCACCATCAGAATAAAATATACTTTTTAAAACAGTTTTGCTATTCGTCATAACGATTTCAATTTCCTTGCTCCGACGAGTGTTTTGTAACACTGTAATGATTTGTGTTCGATGAGTTGCATACCTTGGGCCGGGTGATCCGAAGTGTTTGGTGTAGTGCACTTCTACCCAGTTGTAACATTGACCCTGTTTGTGCATGTACAGACCAAACTCGTCCTCGAAACGGAGCTCAACCGTGTGGTTTGCTGGAACCTATAACAAACATAGCCGTGATGGACCTACACGCTCATACCTCTCCCCACTTCTCTTCTCTTCTCTTCAGGCAACCCAGATAGAGAAAGCAGAACTGATTATACAGTATCCTCTCCTAAGTGTAATAATGGTTATGTATGCGTTTAATAGTAATATTCATTGATGTGTTATATTGTGTCGTTGTCATTAGTAGGAAACATCGATGTTGAACGACAAACTATTACATACTCCAGCTAAATCTGGAGAGATTACATCGTCCAAGTATGGATTTCAGTCACAAATCAAATGTGGCTATGCTTCAAAGAAACGCGTTTTCAACTTGTAAGCTTAAAATGCATAATGCATAAATTACTATGCATTCTTACCGTAAGCAGCCAGTTGCATTCTTGTTTGTTTTCGTAATGTTTCACCGTATCGTATCCAGGAGTACTGATGGTTTGGGGTGTGTATGTAGCCACGAACTTTCCTCCGCAATTCGCTGAAAACGGAACCATGCGAATGATAAATTTGGTTTTCCGAACAATTTCATGTACAATCATAATTTAATTGCAAAGTAAAAAAAGAAACCGTATGGCCAACAACGGGTAACGTATGTATTCAGTTCGGCTAAGTTACATATTATCAGTTTGATAATATGTTCTATTTCCAAACAAGCAAATCGTAATAATTATTGTTATTCCGCGTAGAGCTACCTACCGTTGACAGGGGGCGCCACGTCCTGACAGTAAGTGCCACTGAATCCATCCGGGCACCTGCACCGGTCGCAGTGGTTCGGATCCTGGTAGCCTTCGCGCTGACACGGCTGAGGTAGCTTCGTCTTGCAGGTATCTACACAAGAAAATACACACACTTACAATACACATTCAACGAGCTGAGTTTGCCTGTCATTAGGCTTGATACCCAATTACATGGTGAAAATCAACGTTTGGATAACCATGCAAATCGTTGCTTACAACATAACAAAATAAATCAAGTATTGGTATTTTGTGTAGCGCCCCGATGACCACGTCACGAAGTCTTGAATATCGTAGGAATTTCAATACGAAATAGGATGGAGCAAATTAAAGGTAAAATGAACCATGCATATAATTTAGTTTCCCACAAAACCAGTTATTTCAATTCCAGTACCTTAACGATTGTGCCTAACAAAGATAAATAGGTTGTGTCGATTGGAGTACTGTTATGCACTGACAATTTTACTAAACCATTTTTAAATGAGGATATCTCTGTGTCCATCTCTTAACCACGACATTATAATAACGTTATGTTTATGTGTGTACCTTTATGTGTGTTTGGATGTTTGGACTCCAGTAACAGAAGCAGAATAAAATAACAATAACAATAATATACGAAATTATACCAGAATCAGCATAAGGAAAACCAATTCTAAATGTGTATGTTTCCATAATATTATATTTACCATTGCAGTACGCAAAGTTGATAAGTTTGGAGGTTAGGAAAGAGAGTCCAACTCGCTGGCCCATGTTACGTTGGTAGAGGGGATTCAGCGTCTCCATTGTGTTAGTGCGTCCGTCTTTCGATCCAATCTGTTTTCGCAAGAAAGATGGTTACGAGATTAGTTATACGCACATACAACACACATGAAATATTTAGCCTCTGGAATGTCTGAACGAATATAATGTATCAGTATATGAATACAGTGCGATTCCTCTGCGCGTAATTTTATGTCTACCATTTTTCGGTTAGGACAACGAGAGGCCATGCTGTCTTCTTCTTCAGCAATATTTCTCGCAAGTCAGTATTAATACGTATGCACGTGCACGAGCACGCACAGATACGCACTCCCAAAGTGTTTTAACAATAGCAACAACAAGAACAAGAACAAGTACCTGGAGACGTGGAGGAAGGCACTGGAAGAGAGAGGAATGAGGGTTAGTCGACCGAAAACCCAATTCGTGGACTTCAGATTCGAACGGAATGATGAGATAGACAGACCAACTGTAAAGATACTGGGAAACCAGCTGGAAAAAGTGACACATTTCAAATATATCTAGAGTCAGTCGTGGAAGAGAAAAAGAGGCATGGAAACGGATATAAAACAGGGAGTGAGTGCAGCTTGGAGAAATTGGAAGAAATGCAGTGGAGTGTTGTGTGACAGGAGGACATGAAGTTGAAGGGGACGATATATAAAACAGTGGTCAGGCCAGCAATGCTGTAGGGGCAGAGACCTGGGCAAAAACGAAATGACAAGAAGCAAGGATAGAGGCAAATGAGATGAGGTTGCTGAGGTGGATTTGTGGAGTAACAAAGAAAGATAAGAAATGTATTACAGGAGCAACGAGAGTGACACAAGCATCCGAAAAGATAACAGAAAAACGACTGAAATCGTATAGGCATGTCATCAGAAGGGAAGAGGAGCACATAGTGAGAAGAGTGCTAAATGCAGAGATACCAGGGTGAAGAAGGAGTGGACGACTGAAAACCAGATGGAAAGACACATGCTGAAGAGACATGGAATTCGTGGGTCTGAGACAGATGTTGTGATGGACAGGGCAACATGGAGAACTAAAATTACCAGCCATACCGACGACCCCCCATGACGGGAACAGTCAGAGAAGAAGAAGAAGAACAACAACAACAACACCAGAAACAACAACAGCAACAACTGCAGCAACAACAACATTGACGACGACGATGACACAACAACGAATTACTCTGATTAATAATTATCGCAATGTAAATGTTGTATTAATACTTCAAAACATTACTTCTATCTAATAAAAACGTAAATAACATAAAATCCACATTGTTCTTATCGCTTCTAATACATTATATTATTACCGGTTACCAACAATACTGAATCTCTTACCTTAGGGCCGTAGTGCATAAGAGAATTTATGTTGTATGGCACGACGGCATCTTCGGAGATTGGCCGCTTAATGTACTGGGACTTGTAGTACATCAGATTGTTGTACAGAACCTTGACGAAGTCGTCGCGGTCCGGCCGCTGTTGTTCGTGCCACAGTCCGAGGGTATGTCCAACTTCGTGCACCGGGGTTCCAAACTGAGAAGGGAAGCAAGTTATTGTTCAACTTCGTTTCGCCAAATCACACATATATGTCTATGCTAAATTGCATTTCTGCCCAAAATCATCTGCGTTGGGCCTACTTTATATGTAGATTACTTTTGTGCGGCCCTATTCGTGATGTACAACACTGAACGATTCTGGTTTATTGAGCCTCTGAGCTCGGGGTCTTGTCATCTTGAGGTTTTAGGCGCAGTAGAAGTTTACTATTATCATTATTATTATGCCTATTCTTATTAGCAATTATTTTATTTTATCTGTCTGGGAAGAGTGACATTTGTGAAACGAATACGTAGCTATGCATTATAGAATAATTTATCCTGTTAATAAGGACAACTTTGATCCATTTCGTGAATCGTTGCTTGGGAACAAGAACTGTTAAGTTGAAAAAAAATCGCAACTGCAAATTATAATCTGTGTCAATGCAAGTTAAGCCCGAATATGTTTTGCGACAAACGCAAAGGGCAAATATGTTCCCGATAGACCAGTACGCGGGATAGGTTGATCTGGCAGAGGAATGCCGCCCTAAAATGTAAATGTATTATGTTAATTTATGCAAATGGTGTTCGCTGTGGTGACGTTTCCCCGGGGTAACGCTAATAAGTTGAATTGTGATGTTATATCTTGGATCCGTCATATAACTTCGACATCGACAAAATGACTCATGAGTCTGTGTGACTCACCTCGGTAAAACATGAAGAATGCAAGTTCACAAGTTGTGGAATTACAGGCACTTTGCCGATGTACGAGAAGCATCTAAGAGAGAAAACAATGTTGACAATTATTGCAAGTAAGCTTCTGTCAAAGTAAACGAGTTACCATAAGATGTACGGTGAAAACAAAAAGCAGATGGGCCGGTCACCTAGCCAGAAAACAAGTAACCAGTCAACCACCAAGGAACCTGAATAGCAACTAAGGAATGGGAAAGTATCAAGAGGCAGGCAGATGAGACGATGGCACGATTATATTTCCAACTATGCAGGAGCACTTTGGACAATAACAGCCAAAATAGGGAAAGATACAAAGATCTAGCGGGGATAGGGAATATCAAATTGTAACAGTGAAGGGTTGAACAAGAACTAGGAATTTTTGAAAACAAATGTCTTTAAACATTTGACCTACAACATGCCTGCAACACAGCACTCATACACCATGCATTACACATGGAAGGACATAGTTCTAATAATAGCAATAGCTGCTATTATTGTGAAGGTCACGTGGAATTCTGTCGTGTGTTCCTCAGAAGTTAAAACAGAATTAAGAAAGAAGTAAAATGAACGGCGACAGTTTTAACGACAGTGTGTAATACTTGACGACTTACCCTTTGGACCGACGGGTGAAGAAGATATGGTTGCCTTGAAAGTGTTCATGGACCCCGAGCTCCGAGAAGCGAACACAAGTCTGTTCCGTCCAGTGACTTAAGGTGCTTCGCACTAGTTTCTGTTCTTCACCAGCTACAATAGAAATCATACATGTTATGCGTATCTACATGCGATGCGACAGAAATTGTGTTGAAAATGCCACACAATTTCATTTTTCAGATATTTAATAATGCAGCTGTCAGAAAGGAACTACACTCACTGTGGCTTCCGTCGAACTTCCAGTGGATCGGCAGCGACCATCGCCTGAAGGCATCTTTCCTTAGTGTTCGCTTTCGTCGTCGTCGCTTGTTGTCTCCGTTGAAGAACTGCTCCTTCTCTAGCTCGATCAGTTCGTCGATCTGTTCCTCTGTCAGTAGGATACAGTCTTCAAGTCGATCGTCTCTAGATTTCATTATCGTCTCGTTCGCTTTCTGAAATAGCGTACCGCGGCGGGATATGTAACAACTGTTTAACGTTTCTTCCGCAAATGTTTAGGCCATAAGGAATCAGGTATGTTGGTGTTCAAAACGCAAGAGACGTTTTATTTATTAAAGAATAATCAACACGTGGAATTATAAGTACAACTTAAGATAAATCATGTTGTTATTTTAAATTATTGCTCGTCATTTATTTGCTAAGTTATTTGGAACCAGTTTCCATAATGTTGATTTATTTCTGCCTATTATGCCGTTTATTTTAATGTTTTTATTAGTGGTGTTGACGTAGTTTTCATTTTGCAACTATGTTGTCATTGCTGCAGCAGCAGCAGCAACAACAACAGCAGCAACAACAATAATTAAGCAACAACGATAACGTCCGCATCTGCATTTCTATCTTGACCAGCATTACCTCGGTATTGCAGGTGCAAGTCAAATGTAGTGTATACATTTGAAGCCATACCTGGATGTCGAACTGTAGTCCATCAGCCGCAGCGGCCGACGACCTAAACTGAAGCATTTTGCGCTGAACGCGTTGCCATTGGTCACACGGCATCCCGTGACAACGAACCCTCTCTTCCGTCGATGTGTTGTCAGGACGCCAAATGTTGCCGGGAGCAGAGGCAATCGTACGCGCCTGAAACATTGATGTCTTCGTTAGTAAATTCTATAACCAAACGTCGTAGACAGACTGTTATTTGATTAACAAATATTGAGCGTGTTACTGAAGTGAGAACGTTTCGTCGCTCTCCACCAAAGTATAACTTCTATATTCTCTTAAAGTATTCAGCGACGTTGTATTTACTGCACGAAGACTGTTCTTTCACTCTGTCTATAAACCAGGCACTCGTGTTTTTCGATCCCAGAATCTCTCCATTGGAAGCCAGATGTTCAAATATATTACAAATAAATAATTATAAATATGTGGCTCTTCCTCTTCCTTTTATAACACCACGTGCTATCTCCCAAAAATCAAATTACGTAGGTCACGATGTTAAGACGTGAATTGATCGCGTGGTGAAAAACCGTGATTACTGTACGTTATCAGTATATCGTGAAACACACTGGGCGTTTTGAATGTAGACATACATTAGCATAGGTTACTGCGTCATATTCTCTTGACGTTTTATGCGATGTGTGGCAAACCTAATCAGCGTTGATCTGGGATTCATTCGTGACGTCATTAAGCATATACGCATGGCCAATCATGGTTTTATAGTGCCAACTCAGACCAACACTGCTAACATCGCCACAACGTTGCAACGTTATTGTGATCTGATTTAAAAGACCAATTTACAATTTCATAAAAACACCAGAATTTACGTGATGAGGATACTATACGTCCGCATAATTAGTAATATAATGTAAAAAGTTTACGTCAACAGTCGGCAAAGAAGTATATATTTTTATGACACTATTTCTCCGTTTGTTTCATAATATCTCTTGTTTATTAAAATTTTACATTTAATTTGTTTGATTTCATATTAAATACCCACCGTCCCGGATCATATACGTAAATTGTTGGCATCAAAATGTTATCACCTATCTACTTCCTTGTTGGCACAAGTTTCCGTTTAGTACCTGTGTATAGCGTCTCGACTACTAATTTTGATTGAGAGATGACCAAATATGGACTGCTCATGCATAATGTGATTTATAATACCTCATCGATTTAACCACAATACTTATGAACATTGTTTAAGCGATTGGCTTTTGATCAGTGTTCAACAGCATTGGGAAATCATGCGCAATATATTTGGGCATTGTGTTTGTTCCCGATTAAAAACAAAATAGTTGCCGTATGACATTTTAAAACCGTTCACATTCGATGTTGACAGCAACGTTTTGAGGTGTCAGGCTAAACCTGGACCGTTTTGAAAGCAAATGTCTGTTAAATAGCTGGTTCGCATTAAACGGTCGTCGATTCATGTAATGTTTTACTCGTAAACGGTTAGGAAACATTGAAATGAAGGCACTTAAATGAGGCACTAATGACAATCCTCACTACACAGTTCTAACATTTTAGTGATTTCAGTACACATTTCAGAAATGCGATGGTGTGTTACAGTGTGGTAACAATCGCAAATCGGGGATTCATTCGTGACGTCATTAAGCATATACGCATGGCCAAGCATGGTTTTATTGTGCCAACTCAGACCAACACTGCTAACATCGCCACAACGTTGCAACGTTATTGTGATCTGATTTAAAAGACCAATTTACAATTTCATAAAAACATACCAGAATTTACGTGATGAGGATACTATACGTCCGCATAATTAGTAATATAATGTAAAAAGTTTACGTCAACAGTCGGCAAAGAAGTACATATTTTTATGACACTATTTATCTGTTCAAACTGTTTCATAATATATCTTGTTTATTTAAATTTTACATTTAATTTGTTTTATTTGATATGGTTTATTCGCCATTGACCTAGTCGAATGCACGAGCGTAGACGTTGTTTCTTCCGCGTGTTTACGCTAAGAACACATTGTCAACTAGTTCCGCGTCATGTGCGCGATATACACCAACAGCGGCCGTCTTTAGAAGGCGTGCGACGGGGCATGCTCAAGATACTAATTACGCTTGGTCGTGTGGCTGTCAGGGAAGATTGACTGCGCTGCGATAGATGACACGTCTCGGTCGAATTGATGCATACGAAATTGTTTTTAAATGTTGTCATACACGCACTAACGCACGCACGCAAGCACGCGTGTATGCTACAAACGTTATATCCGAAAGTGTTCATGCCGATTGCGATATTTTCAAACATCTAATTAATATAAATTACGCATAAATAATAAGTTTAAATATAGTTTTTACGGCGTCAAAAGTAATGTTCTCTAAACGACAGCTACAACTAGTATCGAGTCCGGCAGACAAGTACCGTAGTCCGAATGGTTTATATAGGGTTATATAGCTGTCAGGATTCACTGGACTAATTGTCATGAAACATGTCATGTGCAACAGGTAGACATAACACAATTAGTGTCCCAACATTAGCATATATAATAACTGTGCTCAAGTTTACCTATAGCGTATAGTTTACAAAACAATTTTGATGTTTTCCGGAGAAAGGTCATTTGCTGAAATCCCCATGCTTGAATTGATTACTTGTGAACTGTACTCACCTGTATTACGAGAAAGACGCTGGCGAAACCCAGAAGAACACACAAGATCCGACTCATGTTGTTTACACTTCACTATATCTGCTAAAAGTATGGTTGGACTGTGCAATAAATCACTACGTTGCTCTGTTTATTAATGCTGACACGAACATTAGCTACTCAGTCGCACAATCGCTCAACGCGGACGACGTTTAAATACCCACCGGAGCATATACACAATAACCCGTCACGGATGATATACGTAAATTTTTGGCATCATAATGTTATCACCTATCTACTTCCTTGTTGGCACAAGTTTCCGTTTAGTACCTGTGTATAGCGTCTCGACTATTAATTGTGATTGAGAGATGACCAGATATGGACTGCTCATGCATAATGTGATTTATAATACCTCATCGATTTAACCACAATACTTATGAACATTGTTTAAACGGTTGGCTTTTGATCAGTGTTGGTTCAGTGTGTTAGATTTACATTCAACAGCATTGAGAAATCACGTGTAATATATCTGAGCATTGTGTTTGTTCCCGATTTAAAAATAATAGTTCCCGTATGACATTTTAAAACCGTTACCATTCGATGTTGACCGCAACGTTTCGAGGTGTCATGCTAAATCTGGACGGTTTTGAAAGCAAATGTCTGTTAAACAGCTGGTTCGCATTAAACGGTCGTCGATTCATGTAATGTTTTACTCGTAAACAGTTAGGAAACATTTAAATGAAGGCACTTGAATGAGGCACTAATGACAATCCTCACTACACAATTTTAATATTTTAGTGATTTCAGTAGACATTTCAGAAATGCGATGGTGTGTTACAGTGTGGTAACAATCGCATACACTAACGTTAGACTAGAACTAACTCTCGATAATTTGAGATAAAATATCTGACAGCTTGTCCACATAGAGCCTGTATGTGATGACGGGGTTTCATATTATTACTGTGTGTGTTCTTATGCGTTCGTTTGGTGTCTGCTGATTACGCTAACTCGTCGTGCATTTTGTCCTTTTCTCAGTAGAAAATGGTACGCGTGACAACAGGACACAGAGGTACAAATCAAAAACGACAAGCGAATTTGAACGACGACCTTAGCGCCTTCGGCAGATTTATATCATACAGTTATCAAAGTTTTGCCCTTCAGGCTATGGATATACGTAAAATGTAAAGGTAAGTTCTTATACAGCACACTGCTCAAAGCGCTTTACACTTCACACTGCAAACAATAACCGAAAACGAAAGGTTGGATCTAAAGATATAGTTTATATATCATATAAAATATATTATTATTATTATGAATTGTCGTTCGCAAAATGTTATTTGTAAAACGCCCGCATGCGATCGGTGGTTATACATACACACTTACATAAGTTAGCCTCATTACAGTTACACCTGCCTTTGACGTGCTGGACATTGAATCATTCAACACGGCTACTGCGGCTAGACGCGGAAGCGGGGTGTAAATAGCCGCATGACGTCAGTGTTAGATGAGACGGCTAGTATGTCTAATAGCGTGGACGGCTCAACCGGGAAGTAAGTCCGATGTAGGAGGTTCAAAGCACACTAGTGTTTGTTCATTCAAGAAACAAAATATAACATATAACCATCACAAGAACAAATTATTCAACAATTTATTCATAGTTATTATAGATTACAATAAGACGTTGTGCACTTCTGGAACCTGTCTGCCCATGTCGAATGCTTACACGACGATTTATTGGTTAATGCATATACATGTGTGTGTGTGTGTGTGTGTGTGTGTGTGTGTGTGTGTGTGTGTGTGTGTGTGTGTGTGTGTGTGTGTGTGTGTGTGTGTGTGTGTGTGTGTGTGTGTGTGTGTGTGTGTGTGTGTGTGTGTGTGTGTATATATATATATACATATATGTATTTACACACATATAATTTATATATATATATACACACACATATATATATGTGTATATATATATATATATATAATTCAAACACACTTAAACTATATGTATATATATTTATATATACATATATATATATATATATATATACGTGTATATGTATGTATTATATATGTGTGTATATATACATATATATATATATACATACACACACACACACACACATATATATATATATATAGATATACGTGTGTGGGTACATATATATTTATATATATATATATATATAAACGTATAGTTTAAGTGTGTTTGAATTTGAGTTTGACACTATTTTATCTGACAAACACATACTGACACAACGTTATCACAAAATTACAATTACATTCCTGTAACGATATAAATTCACCCACAAAGTAAATTAAGCTCGACATATTCATTAAAATGCGTAGAGATTGTGTTGTTTTCTTCCCCAGTTTGCATTGTAGGCTCTCTCCTCTCTAGAGGTTTATTGGACGTTTGTATAACGACATAAGCCAGTAGTAACTTTCAATAATGTCTTCCACATCTTACTCATGTGTATAATATCCTACTCGTGATAACATGCTCTTATCAACTTGTGTATATTATTGTGTGAAATCATTATTAAATATATTATTATGTGCATGGATGGCAATTTTTTATTAATCTAAAACAGTTTTATACTTTAATCACTAGTTTTTGCTATTACCGATTAAAAAAGCCTATTATATTATTACCGTATTACCGATTAAAAAAGCCTATTATATGAGCACATGGCCTTACGTATAAATATTAAACAACACCAATATATATAACAGGAAAGTCTGACACAAATGTCGTGTAATGTATTTATAAATGCATTACAGTGTAATCAACGGCAGGTCGCGTATTTCGGTATATTGTGACGAAATTTAACCTTGTGAGCGACCATCCCAGGTTGTTCGCCAGTCACGGCCGTACAGATATTCATACGAACAATACAGAATTAATTCATGTTAGTTCATGACCTCTCGCATACCGGATTGGTTTTCATGTCCGGCTGAATTATTATTGCACATGTAGTGCACAACTACTAACATTTCTATAGCGCCATGTATCCGGGACCAACCGGTTCATAGACACAATGAAAAACGTGCTGAATCATAAGAAATGATTACATATACATATATGGAAAGATAAGGTCGACGGGGTTGGAACAACCTACGTTTGTACATTTGTACGTCCGTGTCGCTAACTATCTCGAACTCATCAAATCTCAGCTTAAGACATATCGTTTTAAAAAAGCATTTGAAGATTATTTATAGAATATTTTCATTCTAACTATTACACATCGTCACTACATGGTTTATTGTATACTGTATTTTATTTAGTTATTTCGTTTAATTACTTGACAGGTTTTAATGCAACAAATAGTTTAATTTTAGATAGTTAAGTCTAGTCAATATTTAGCCTATGCTTTATGTTATATAAGGTATTTATTTACAAATGTATAGTTTATTTAAAAGTTTCGTAATCTATTCTTATTATGTTATATACTTTTTATATTTAAAGTAATTATTGTATCATAGCGATTGTGTTTTAACAATAGTGTATTACAATGTTGTATATTAAGCGCCTTTGAACATATTTTTATATCCGGACACTACAGTACGGTGATTCGGTCAGTCCTTATGTATGGAGTAGAGACATGGACTCTGAAGAGCTCCTCCTTATGCGAACTGAGATGAGAATGATCAGATGGGCGATGAACATCTCGAACAGGGAGGAGAAAACAATGATGAAGTGCGACAGCTGGCGGGAGTTGAGGGCATAAACGAGAAGTTGAAAGATGTCCGGCTTCGCTGGTATGGCCACGTCCAGAGAAGAGAGGAAGAGCACTATCTGAGAACAGCAGCAGACTTGCCAGTCCCCGGGAAAGAGGGAGACCATCAATACATCAAATCATGCAAGACCGGAAAACGTGGCGACGACTCTTACACTTCAGGCCGACCCCGTGAGGAATAAAAGCGACGGAAGAAGAAGACTTGGCGCTATACAAATAAAAAGTATTATTATTCTATTCCGATGTTGCGAGTGGTTGGTGATGGAACAATGATACATCTTGCACGGGTTTACGATTTGGTGGCGTGATGATAACTGCCTCGGACTTGTTTTCGAGGAGATTATGGTCTGACATCCACTGCCTCGCTTCTTCATCTGCATAAAGATGGTACTGTAGCTTGCTGAAGATTTAACGCAACGCAGAGTGCATTTGGAGATGAGAATTGGGCCCAGCACAGACCCTTGTGGGACGCCAGATTCGATCAACGTTCTCTATGAGTTGTAGCAACCAAAGCACACCGTCTGTGCGAGGAATACTAAATGTTGGAACGGGGGTGGGAGGTGGATGGGTTTAGGGGGTGGACCCCCAATAGTTTTGGTGGTGGGGCTGGGATAGGATTATCGTCCTAATATTTAGGGAAGGGATGATCTTTAGAGTTTTGGTGTAACATTGCAGGTTTTATTGGAGAGTCTGTGTGTAGGTGGAGCCTCAAGTGGGTGCATTTGAAGTTTTTTGGTGAGCCTCAGCCCCAAAAAAAACAATTCACCACGTTGCGAAACCAATGGACTATACATATATACAGTCGGTCGTATAGGATCAAGAGATACAAATTAAAAAAATAGTCGAACTTAGGTTTATTGATTAAGAAGGATTGTTTTGATGCAATCGGTGATTTAAAATAAAAAGTTAATGTTTAATAAGAAAAATGCCGTCATAGAAAATGTTTGTCAACACACTGTGTTGTGGACAGCTGTGATATATAATCATCAGAGTTCTAATATATTCGCTCCACTTAGGCAATTACACTGATCATGACGTTGCACGAATTGGTCATACTTACTTACTTACTATCCGATAGGCCCTCTGGCGTTTCCGGCCATTCGCTGTATGGTGCCCCAGCTGTGGTTCATTTCCCGCTGCTCCGCCTCCACTGTTCTCCTCCATGTTGTTTTGGGCGGCAACGTTTCCGCTTCCCTCCCGGCGTCCACCAGACAACTGTTTTTGTGATGGCGTCTGCATCCATGCGAAGGACATGTCCAATCCACCTTCAGCGTCTTCTTGGAATGATGGTGGGCATGTGCTCTTGCTGGCATTGGCCAAGCAACTCCTGGTTGGATATGGTTCTTGGCCAGAGGATCTTTCATGAGGCAGGTTGTGTGAAAGGTGGATAGGTCCTGCTCCATCGTTCTCCTCTGCTCCATTCAGCAATATTGACCGCACGCAATTGTACCAAATTCTGAGTTTTGTCCTTGTGCTGTACTGTGCTAAGAGCCAAACTGTAGGTTTTAGCTCATAAAGGCATTCCTGCCTTGCTCAATCTGTTGCAGGTGTCCATCTTGGCTAATGACACTTCCAAGGAAAGTGAATATTTTTCAGTGCTGGAAAGGTCCATGTTGTCCATCTTCACTGAGGCTGGCATGCCAACATTCAGGGTCATGACTTTGGTCTTCTTCTGGCTGATCCGCAAACCAACCTGACGGCCAAATCTGCTAAGGCTTCTCTTCTCTTGGATGTGTTTGTGGGTGCCGTATGATCTATGAATGAGCCAGAGGCAGTCTCTGTGGATGCTATCAAAAGCTTTCTCAAAATCTATAAGGTTTATGTACGACTTTCTTTGCCACTCCGAACACTACTCGATGATGTTCCTCAGCATAAAATCTGATGACTGTGAACAAGGGTTCCAGAATGTTAGCTGGAAGCTCGGGGCCTACTTTGGACACTTCAGCATTGAGGTTATCATGCCCATGTGCCTTTCCATTCTTTAATTACCTGTTGGCTGAAATGATTTCTGCTCTCTGTGGAGCATATGCGTTTATCTCCAGGTCTGCTTCTGCTTCCTCTATAATAGCATCCTCTTCTGGTGGTGGCCAGTTGAGTATTTTACTGAAGTGTTTTGTCCATCGAGTTTCTTGTTCCTTTTCTGTCGTGTGGAGATTCCTTTGCTTGTCTTTAATTTGGGTATCGGAAGTGGTACGACATTTCCCGCTAATGATCTTGTTTTTTTTGTGTACACGGTTCCTTGTTCGTTTCTCTCAGCCGCTTCTTCCGACCGTTTTGCCAGGTTTTCCATGTAAGCTTTCCATGTCTGCTCGCACACATCTTTGGACCTCCCTCTTTGGATCCCTTAGCCTCTCAACATCATATCTTTTTTACCAATTGTTAGGTGGACTGTACTTTTCAGTTTTAGCTTGATGTAAGCTGTGAACAGGTGATGGTCATTTCTGACATCTGCTCCTCGCTTCACTACCACGTCTAATAGAGAGTGGCGCCACTTGCCGTTGATCATCAGTGGTCAATCTGATTACGGTCCCTTCTGTTTGGTGAATACCAAGTGAGTTTACGGATGTCAGCGTGTTGGAAAAGGGTCCCTCCAATGAAAAAAAAATAGTGTTCATGCCACAAACGTCTTTCACCATTGTTGTTCATGATGCCACATGCGTTCCTTCCCATGACCCTGTCGTTGTGGGTGTTGTTACTTCCAACTTTTGTATTCCGTTATCCCATGACAATTGTGACGTCAATGCGTGGTAACCTCTCCACTTCTGCTTGAAAGCTTTGATAGAAAGACAAGTTTCCACTCGAGCAGTGACTTTTCCACCCCTTTCTTTTGGCGAACTGCTACACCTTCACGATGTGGGTTGTCGTATCGTCCAGTGTACAATGCCGTCTCTCCTGTTGCTGTTGTCAGTCTTCCCGATCTGGTCCACCTGTTTTCGCTAACTCCAAGGATGTGCAGGCTGTGCAGGCTGTGTCGTCACATTTGTGTGGTTATCTGCGCCAGTTTTCCAGTTTTATACATGTCCTCACATTCTAAAATCCAATCCTGATCTTCGTTTTTGCACTCAGCACTCCCATAATCGTGTATTTTGGCTTTCACCACTGGCAGTCATACGAGTCGCTGACTACGGAAGGCCGTCATGCATAGCTGTGAGAGTTGTCTTCGTCGCTGTTTCCGTAACATTAATATTTTTACAAGACGGAATTGTTAGCCCTGTGCTAATCCCTCCCCAACTTGGAGGACCAGAGTACTTGTTTTGTCTGGCCCCTCCCCCAAGATCTGTCCGGCTTGGTTGAACTTGCCAGGAGCACAAGGCTCCCGCCGGCATAACTCTGGGGATCGGTAGAACACGCAAGCCATCCCGCCCCGACAAGCCACCAGCAGATGGGATCAGAATTGGTCATAGTTAACAGAATATACTGTTTTCCAAATAAACCGGATCAAATCTTTTCGAAAAGTATAAATATTCTAAATCACCAATCTTTATTTAACCAATACAATGCAACGAAAATGTTCACAAAGTTGCTTTAGGTGAAACACTTGCAATATGTTCAAAGAAAATCACGCTGCGACAACCGATGGTATCTCGCAAATTCGGTTGTGAATAGCCCCGTTCTACGGTAAGACGCAACGCATTGCTAAATCAATCACTTGGGGGCCGTTCGTTAACTTTCTTGTGATTAACATCATAAATAATTGCGTGTATTTTTGCTAAAAGGTAAAATATGAAGTATATTTCTATTACCATTATAGATCTTGCGATTTGTAATGCGCTAGTGCTGCCACCTTGTGCACTAAGTACTAAACACGTATCTAAAGCGGTTTTTCTTTTTTCTTCGAACATTTTAAATTAGTAGGAGAGTGATACTCTTAGTGAACAATATATCTTATTAATGGCATATTTAGCATACCAGCCAGTAAGTTGTTCAGGCTTTCGCTAAGGGGTAACTAATATACGAGAGAAGGGGTAACTAATATGCGAGAGTGTCCACACCGTGCAAGGTAAACTTGTATATCGTAAACTTCTCTTCTATTGTTCTGGATTCGACATTACGTTCGAAATAGGTGACATAACTGCAGCAATGTTTAGTAATTTCTTCGAAAAGCGGACCTCTCTTCATATACGTTGCAGTAATGCCATGGATTCTTTAGTGGCGAGCTTTCATGGGTGGCTCCAGAGTAGTCTAGGCGGTACAAAAATCTCCACTGCCGGCGTAACCAAATGGTCTAGAAATATTTGTCGCTGCCGGGTCGCCGTAACTTCAGCTTCTCCGCTATCTCGGCTCAACTGGTAACATCGAAAGACCGGGAGAGGGGGTGCTGTTGACAATTGTTCGCCTGCACGTCGGCGTAACTTCAGCGTATTGTTGCCTGAACAGGGGTACATTTCCAAGGATATTGAGAGCACGATCATATGGGCCCATTCAAAAATATCTATGGGCACACCGAATATCAAAGGTCTACGGGGGCCATACGACCCAGGCCCCCGTGGGTCCGCATATGTCTTTATATGACAATAAATTATGATTTAAATGAATTGTTTTTTTGACGGAGTACTAGGCCCCAAAACTAGCCTAGCTTCTGGATCGAATCAGAACAGTTTAAGCAAATTGATAGGCGAAGTTAACATTATCAATAATTATATAAAAACAAACAAACAACTACTACTACTTCTACTACTACTATTACTACTACTACTACTACTACTACTACTACTACTACTACTACTACTACTACTACTACTACTACTTCTACTACTACTACTACTACTACTACTATTACTACTACTACTTCTACTACTACTATTACTACTACTACTACTACTACTACTACTACTATTACTACTACTACTACTATTACTACTACTACTACTATTACTACTACTGCTACAGTTACAGCTACTGCTACTGCTACTGCTACTGCTACTTTTTATGCTTCTTAGATGATTGGCAATTTGTAAACACCCGTGAACGGGGGTCATTAGTCCCGGATTTGATGGTGTATAAATAAAGTTTATTATTATTATTATTACTGCTACTGCTACTACCAACAGAATAGCAACTCCCCTCCCACCAAAACTATTGCCCCCCCCCCTCTAAACCTGCCCGCCTCCCACACCCGTTCCAATGTTTAATATTCCTCGCACAGACGGTGTGCTTTGGTGGCTGCAACTCACAATGAACGTTGATTGAATCTGGCATCCCAGAAGGGTCTGTGCTAGGCCCAATTAACTTCTCCAAATACACTGTCATTGCGTGCAATCTTCAGAAAGGATACGCTACTGTACCATCATTATGCAGATGACGCCCAACTGTAAGTTGATCTGAGTTGAAAGCGGGATGGAGAAGTCACTGATGAGGTTCATCGCATCGAGCGATGGATTGAAGAAGCGCGGTAGAATCTCCTGCTGAACGAAAACAAGACCAAGACCCCTGCGGGGTGGGAACCACGTCACTTGGTATCTTCTTCTACTTTTCTTATCAGTTCTTTCTACCAGTTGAATGTACTCTCTCTCTCTCGTCCACAATGGCCGTCCATCGTCCATTCATGGCTGTTCACACCAGCCCTCCCCAGGTCTCGTTTTATGCTGTCGTTCCATCTCAGCCTTGGTCTTCCTCTCCTTCGTCTGCCACCCTCTTCTACTTTCCACGCTCTTTCGGCATTCTGTCTTCACCCATTCTGTGTACATGTCCCGCCCAACTCATTCTGTGTCCGGCTACTTTCCTCTTTAGGTGTTTTTTCATTCCAATCTCCTCTATCAATTCCTTCATCTTCCTTCTATCCTCTCGCGTTATTCTACATATTCTTCTGACCCAGTTTTTTCTGCTAGCTGTAGTCTCTCCTCCTGTCTCTCTCTCTCTCTCTCTCTCTCTCTCTCTCTCTCTCTCTCTCTCTCTCTCTCTCTCTCTCTCTGGGCAGTGGCAGTGTTAATGTCTTCAATTTAATAGTTAGAATGAAAATATTCTAGAAATAATCTTCAAATGCTTTCTTAAAAACATGTGCCTTAAGCTGAGATTTGAAGACTTCGAGATAGTCAGCGACACGGACGTATAAAGGTATGTTGTTTCAAAGGCGCGGTGCCCTCACGGAGAAACCCCGTCGACCGTATCGTTCCATATATGTATATATAATCATGTCTGATTATTTAGCACGTTTTACACTGTGTGTAAGCGCCAATGAATCGGTTAGTCCCGGATACATGGCGCTATAGAAATGCTAGTAGTACTACATGTGTAATAATAATTCAGCCGGACATTGAAAAGCGAATCCGGTATGCGAGAGGTCATGAACTAACATGAATCAATTCTGTATTGTTCATATGAACATCTGCATATTCGTGACTGGCGAACAACCTGGGATGGTCGCTCACAAGGGTCAATTTCGTCACAATATACCGAAATACGCGATCTGCCGTTGATTAATGCATTCACAAATACATTACACAACTGTAGTTGTAGACTTTTTTGTTATATATATATATATATATCGGTGTTGGTTAATATTTATACGTATGGACGTATGACGCATATAATAGGGTTTTTAATCGGTAATACAAGATACAACCTAGCAAAAACTTAGGTTAAGGTATGAAACTGTTTTAGATTTAATACAAAATTGTCATCCATGCACACAATAATATTATATTTCATAATGATTTACTCAAGTCGATAAGAGCATGTTATCACGAGTAGGATATTATACACAAGATTAAGATGTGGAAGACATTATTGAAAGTTACTACTGGCTTATGGTCGTTATACAAACGTCCAATAAATTACTTCCCGGTTGAGCTGTCCACGCTATTAGACTACACTAGCCGTCTTGACTGGCAATGACGTCATGTAATGGCGTCATCCGTTTCCGCGGCTGGCCGCAATAGCCGTATTGTATTGTTCCACACGTCCAGCGCGTCAAAGACGAGTAAAACGCCAAGTCACGACGTTATCGCAATCAAGCTAGCCTATGCATGTGTGTATGCATAGCCACTGATCGCCTGCGGGCGTTTTATATATAACATGAGTTGCGAAAACTGCTCCAGTTTACACCTTGGGAAATATCTTTAAACTTTTGAAATATCTTATTTTATATTCTATTCATAGCCTACCATAATTTGTCATGGTATTATAAGTGATTAAGTTTTATTTTGTTGTATTCAATGTATTTCTGATATTTAACATTTAATGTAGTCAAAAAACTGTACCATGTCCTAATATATAACTTTATTTATTTAGCAGTCAACCAATTTAATTTTTTTTAAACCACCTATTCATGTATATACTATTCACCTTGTTCCAGTTGAATGTACTGTTTTAATGTTAATTGTAATGTTATGGTATAAGGAACCTGACTTATATAATGATGATTGTCCAGATTGTCCTCGACATAAGCCTCTTGGGGTTTCCAGAGGATCTACTCGCATGCAGTATAGTTTTTTGTAATGCACTGTAAATATATTCAGAAATGTGTATTGTGACCGAAATAAAGTTCTATTTTATATTCGAATATATATATATATATATATATTCGAACTCGTTTGCGTCATGGAAACCGACTAGCTTTATATATTGAGGATGTATATCATGATTCCATACGTGATTAAGACGTAGTGATTCCATTACAGTTCCTACGTACACAAACTCGGTTCATAATTAAACTTAGTTATTGGGGAGTGTTTATGTGGGTAGACCCATTCCTCGATGGTGCTGCGGCCTGCAAATATATTACGTTGTGCTACAAGGATTTATCTGAGAAACATGAGCCAACGACGATGCACATGCACTCTTTTAAGGCATTTTGCGATCGACAATTCGTAATAATAATAATATATTTTATATGATATCTAAACTATATCTTCAGATCCAACCTTTCGTTTTCGGTTATTGTTTGCACGTTTTCCTGATTGTTTTATTTCGTGGTTGCGATTTGACGTATATCCATAGCCTGAATGGCAAAACTTTGCAGTTGTATAACATAAATCTGCCGAAGGCGCTAATGTCGTCGTTCCAATTCGCTTATCATTTTTGATTTGTATCTCTGTGTCCTGGTGTTGTAATGCTATTTCAATTGACGTGCAATGTTGTCACGCATACCGTTTTCTACTGAGAAAAGGACAAAATGAAGGTCGAGTTAGCAGACACCAAACGAACACATAAGAACACACACACAGTAATATTAAATTAAACCCCGTCATCACTTTTTCACTGGCTCTATGTGGGCAAGCTGTCAAATATTTTAAACAGGTATTCTAACAAATTATCGACAGTTAGTTCTAGTCTAACATTAGTATTTGTGATTTGCGAGTGTTAATAATACACCAACGCATATCCGAAATGTGTACTGAAATCACTAAAATGTTAGAATTGTTTAGTGCTGATTGACTTTAGTGCCACATCATTGTTCTGGCCATGGAAGTTCATTTCAATGTTTCCTAACAGTTTATGAGGAAAACATCGACGACCATTCAATGCGAGCCAGCAATTTAAGAGATGTATGCTTTCATAACGGTCCGGGTTTAGCCTGACACCTCGTAAAGTTGCCGTCAACATCGAATGTGACCGGTTTAAAAATGTCATAAGGGAACTGCTGTTTTTCTGAATCGGTAACAAACACAATGCCCAAATATATTACACATGATTTCCCAGTGCTGTTGAACATAAAACTAACACACTGAACACTGATCAAAAGCCAACCGCTTAAACATGAGTGTTGCGGCTAAGTCGGTGAGGCATTATTGAATCACGTCACGCATGAGCAGTCCATATCCGGTCACCTGTCAATCAAAATTTGTAGCCAGAACGATGCCAAAATATACTGATGTGATCCGGGACGGGCTATTGCGTACACGACCCGGTGTGTATATAAACGTCGGCCGAGCATAATCAAGAGTTATAACTTTCGTCAGCATAGACGGCGAAGCAACGACAAAGCGACTTGGTGACAACAATTCAACGACAGAGTCGTTAGTTTTCGTGTCAGCATTGGTAAACAGAGCAACATCGTGATTTATTGCACAGTCCAACCATACTTTTAGCAGATATAGTGAAGTGCAAACAACATGAGTCGGATCTTGTGTGTTCTTCTGGGTTTCGCCAGCGTCTTTCTCGTAATACAGGTGAGTACAGATCACAAGTAATCAATTCAAGCATAGGGATTTCAGCAAACGGCCTTTCTCCGGAAAACATCAACATTGTTTTGTAAACTATACGCTATAGGTAAACTTAAACACAGTCATTACATGTATTAATGTTTGGACACTAATTGTGTAATGTCTACCTGCTGCACATGATATGTTTCATGGCAATCAGTCCAGTGACTCCTGACAGCTATATAAACTTTATAAACCATACGGGCTACTCAAACAAATTGATTCCCAACAACACACCCTTTTGTTCTTTTTCTTGTTTAGAGAACATGACTTTGGATGCCATCAGAACCTATATTTAAATTTATTATCTGTGCGTAATAAATTATAATGTCATGGTTGAAAATGTCGCAATCGACATGACCGCTTTTGGATACTATGTTTTTGGCATACGCGCATGCTTGCATGTGTGCGTTCGTGCACGCGCTGTGTGGGTGCGTGCGTGTGCGTGTGTGACAACATTTAAACAAAAATTCCTACGCATCAATTCGACCGAAAAGTGTCAACTGTCGCAGTCAATCTTCCCTGATAGTCACAGGCCCAAGCGTAATTAGTATCTTCAGTGTGACTCGTCGCTCGCCTTCTATAGACGGCCGCCTCGCTCTGACGGTTTTGCAATAGAAGTCGTGCCGTTGTAAATGTCATAAACAATCTTCATCACAATCTTCATAGGTTCATGGATGACTCACGGGTAGAACATGTCAGAGCATTTATCACGGGGGAATCACTAATTACACATGCAGGTTCGATGCCTCGCGAATGTTTTATTCTTTCGATGCATGAGTCATTCCTCTGAGTAAGCGAGTCTTGACGACGTCGCGCATGGTCTATATCTCGTACATGGCGCGGGACAAGGTGACATATGTGTTACTGGCGTAACAACGTGAAACAAACAACTGAAATGTAAAACAATTATAAACAAGACATATTATGGAAAAGTTGGAACGGAACAATAGTTAAATAAAATATGTACTCGTTTGCCGACAATTATGTGCGTGTGTGACAACATTTAAAAACAATTTCTTACGCATCAATTCGACCGAGACGTGTCATCTGTCGCAGCGCAGTCAATCTTCCCTGACAGCCACACGACCAAGCGTAATTGGTATTTTGAGCATGCCCCGTCGCACGCCTTCTAAACACGGCCGCTGTTGGTGTGTATCGCGCACATGACGAGGAACTAGTTGACAATGTGTTCTTGGCGTAAAAACGCGGAAGAAACAACGTCCACTCTCGGGCATTCGATTCGGTCAATGACGAATAAACCATATCAAATCAAACAAATTAAATGTAAAATTTAAATAAGCAAGAGATATTATGAAAACGTTTGAACGGAGAAATATTGACATAAACTTCTTTGCCAACTATTAACTTAAACTTCTTTTTACATTATATTATTAATAATTATGCAGATGTGTATTATCCTCATCACGTAAATTTGGGTACGTTTTTATGAAATTGTAAATTGTTCTGTTAAATCTGATCACAATAACGTTGCAACGATGTGGCGATGTTAGCTGTGTTGGTGACTTGATTGCTTCGTTTGGTCTTAACTGACACTGTAAGACCATGCATGACCATGCTTATATGCTTAATGACGTCACGAATGAATCACAGATCAACGCCAATTAGATTTTCCACAAATCGCATACCAAAACCTCATTGGAATATGACGCAGTAACCTATCCTAATGTGCGTCTTCAATCAAAACGCCCAAAGTGTTTCACGATATACCGATAACGTACAGTAATCTAGGTTTTTATACTAGGCGATCAACTCACGTCTTAGCAATTGTGATTCGTGACTTACGTAATTTAATTTTCGGGAGATAGGACATGGTGTTATAAAAGGAAGAGGAAGAGCCAAATATTTGTAATAATTGCAAATACCCGTCGAACTGAAAGGAAGTGTCCATAAGTGTATCAAATAAAAAATATCAAGCAGTTTAATAGGCGAAAACAATTCGACACAATATAGTTTACCATAGTTTTTGGTTCAGCGAATGTACTGATTTGAAAATCTGATTTCTAATGGAGAGATTCCGGGATCGAAAAAAACGAATGCCTTGTTTATAGACAGTGTGAAAGAAGTCTTCGTACAGTAAATGCATCGTCACTGAATACTTTCAAGAGGATACTGAGAGTTATACTACGGTCGAGAGGGACGAAACGTTCTCACTTCAGTAGCACGCTCACTATTTGTTCATCGAAAAACAGTCTGTCTACAACATTTGGTTACACAATTTACTGACCAAGACATTAATGTTTCAGGCGCGCACGATTGCCTCTCCTCCCAGCAACACATGGCGTCCTGACAACACATCGACGAAAGACTGGGATCACTGTCGCGGGATGCAGTGCGACCAATGGCAACGCGTTCAGCGCAAAATACTTCAGTTTAGGTCGTCGGCCGCTGCGGCTGTTGGACTACAGTTCGACATCCAGGTACGGCTTCAAATGTATACACTACATTTGACTTGCAACTGTACTAGCTGTCAATACCGAGGTAATGCCGATCATGACAAATTTCCAGATACGGACGTTATCGTTGTTTCTTAATTATTATTGTTGTTGCTGCTGCTGCAGCAGCAATGACAACATAGTTGCAAAATGAAAACTTCATCAACACCACTAACATAAACATTAATGTAAACGGCAGGAAAAAAATTATGGAAAGAACCTAGCAAAATAAATGACGAGCAATAATTTAACATAGCAGCATGACTTATCTTAAGTTGTACTTGTAATTTCACGTGTTGCTTATTCTCTATACAGATTAATAAAACGTATCTTTATGGCCTAAACTATTTAAGAAGAAACGTTAAACATTTGTTACATATCCCGCCGCGTTACGCCATTTCAGAAAGCGAACGAGACGATAATGGAAACTGGAGACGATCGACTTGAGGACTGCATCCTACTGACGGAGGACCAGATCGACGAACTGATCGAGCTACAGAAGGAGCAGTTCTTCAACGGAGACGATAAGCGGCGACGACGAAAGCGAACACTGAGGAAAAGTGCCTTCAGTCGGTGGTCGCTGCCGATCCACTGGAAGTTCGACGGAAACCACCGTGAGTTTAGTTCTCTGACAGTTACGTTATTAAATAACTTTAAAAGTGAATATGTTTGATCTTTTCAACACAATTTATGTCGCATCACATATAAATAGGCATAACACGTAACACGTTCTATTGTAGCTGCTGAAGAACAGAAACTTGTGCGAAGCACCTTACGTCACTGGACGGAACAGACTTGTGTTCGCTTCACAGAGCTCGGGGTCCACGAACACTTTGAAGGCAACCACATCCTCTTCACAGATCAGTCCAATGGGTAAGTCGACCAGTATTAAACACTGTCATTAAAACTGTCGCCGTTCACGTTAATTCCTTCTTAATTCTGCTCTAACTTCTGAGGGACATACGACAGAATTCCACGTAACCTTCATATTAATGGCAGCTATTGCTATTATCAGAACTATGTCGTAGGGGAAGCATTAGTGCTTATTTTGTCTTCCTTACATTTCTAACTCATAGTATATCAGTCCTATATATAAGGCATAGTATGATCAGATTTTAAGGAAAATTATTTGCAACAAATTCTAGTTCTAGTTCTAGTTCTAGTTCAACCCTTCATTGTTACAATGTGATACTTCCTATCTCCACTAGATGTTTCCCTATATTGGTTGTTGTTGTCCAAAGTGCTCTTGCATAATTGGAAATATCATCGTGCCATCGTCTCTTCTGCCTGCCTCTTGATACTTTCCCATTTCTTAGCTCCTATTCAGGTTCTTTGATGATTGACTGGTTACTTGTTTTCTGGCTAGGTGACCGGCCCATCTGCTTTTTTGTTTTCATGATACATCTTATTATAAATCGTTTACTTTGACATAAGCTTCCTTGCAATAATTGTCAACATTTGTGTCCTTCTGTTCAGATGCTACTCGTACATCGGCAAAGTGAATTTATTTCCACAACTTTTGAACTTGCGTTCTTCGTGTTTTAACGAGGTAAGTCATTTTCCTATATATTGTATATATATATATATATATATATATATATTGTCGACATTGAAGTTATATGACGGATCGAAGATACAAGGTCAAAAGTCATATTATTAGCGTTACCTCCGCGAAGCATCGCCATAGCGAATATCATTTGCATAAATTGACATAATACAGTTACATTTTTAGGGCGTCATTCCTCTGCCAGATCACCCTATATATATGTGGCCTTTATTTTTGTCTCAAAACATATTCGGGCCTAATTTGCATTGAAACACAGATCATCATTTGCTGTTGCTATTTCTTGTCAATTTAACAGTTCTTGTTCTCAAGCAGATGATTGTGGGCAGATGTGCAGTTGAGCATAGACATATATGTATGTTTTTGCGAAACGAAGTTGAACAATAAATTGTTTCCCTTCTCAGTTTGGAACCCCGGTGCACGAAGTTGGACATGCCCTCGGACTGTGGCACGAACAACAGCGGCCGGACCGCGACGACTTCATCAAGGTTCTGTACAACAATCTGAAGTACTACAAGTCCCAGTACATTAAGCGGCCAATCTCCGAAGATGCCGTCGTGCCATACAACATCAATTCTCTTATGCACTACGGCCCTAAGGTAAGAGATTCACTATTGTTGGTAACCGGTAATAATATAATGTATTAGAAGCGATAAGAACAATGTCGATTGCATGCAATTTATGTTATGATGACATAGATACAATGTGTTGAAGTACTGATACAACATTTAATTATAATCATTAATCAGAGTAATTCGTTGTTGCGTCGTCGTCGTCGTGAATGTTGTTGTTCTTGTTGTTGGTATTGTTGAAACACTTTGGGAGTGCGTACCTGTGCGTGATTGTTCATGTGTATTAGTACTGACTTGCGAGAACTATTGCTGCAGAAGAAGACAGCATCGCCTCTCGTTGTCTTAAGCGAAAAATGGCAGACAAAAAATTACGTGCAGAGGAATCGCACTTTACTCATATACTGATACATTATATTCGTTCAGACATTCCAGACACTAAGTATTTCATGGGTATTGTATGTGCGTATAACTAATCTCGTAACCATCTTTCTTGCGAAAACAGATTGGATCGAAAGACGGACGCAGTAACACAATGGAGACGCTGAATCCCCTCTACCAACGTAACATGGGCCAGCGAGTTGGACTCTCTTTCCTAACCTCCAAACTTATCAACTTTGCCTACTGCAATGGTAAATACAATATTATGGAAACATACACATTTAGATTTGATTTTCACACACGCTGATTCTGGTATCATTTCATATGTTATTTTTATTATTATTTTATTTTATTTATAAACACAACGTTATTTTAGTGTCGTTGATAAGATATGGACAAACATATATCCTCATTTTTTTAAATGGTTTAGTAAAATTGTCAGTGCTTAAACGCACTCCAATTGACTCAACATATTTATATTTGTTAGGCACAATCGTTAAGGTACTGGAATTAAAAACTGGTTTTGTGGGAGAGTCGCTCATACGCATGGCTCATTTCAACTTGCATTAGCTCCATCCTATTTCGTATTGAAATTCCTACGATATGCAACATTTCGTGACGGCGCTACACCAAATACCAATGCTTGATTTAGTTTGTTATATTGTAAGCGACGATATGCTTGTTATCCGTACGTTGATTTTCACCATGTAATTGGGTATCAAGCATAATCATAGGCAAACACGGCATGTTGAATGAGTATTGTAAGAGTGTGTATTTTCTTGTGTAGATACATGCAAGACGAAGCTACCTCAGCCGTGTCAGCGCGAAGGCTACCAGGATCCGAACCACTGCGACCGGTGCAGGTGCCCGGATGGATTCAGCGGCACTTACTGTCAGGAAGTGGCGCCCCCTGTCAACGGTAGGTGGCTCTACGCGGAATAACAATATATATTACGATTTGCTTGTTTGGAAGTCGACCATATTATTAAACTGATAATATGTAACCTAGCCGAACTGAATACATACGTTACCCGTTGTTGGCCATACGGTTTCTTTTTTAATTTTGCAATTAAATTATGATTATACATAAAATTGTTCGGATAACCAAATTCATCATTCGCATGGTTCCATTTTCAGCTAACTGCGGAGGAAAGTTCGTGGCTACATACACACCCCAAACCATCAGTACTCCTGGATACGATACGGTGAAACACTACGAAAACAAACAAGAATGCAACTGGCTGCTTACGGTAAGAATGCATGTTAATTTATGCATTATGCATTTTAAGCTTGCAAGTTGAAAACGCTTTTCTCTGAAGCATGGCGACATTTGATTTGTGACTGAAATCTATACTTGGGCGATGTAATCTCTCCAGATTTAGCTGGAGTATGTAGCAGTTCGTCGTTCAACGTCGATGTTTCCTACTAATGACAACAACACGATATAACACATCACTGAATATTACTATTAAACGCATAAATGGCCATTATCACACTTAGGACAGGATACTGTATAATCAGTTCTGTTTTCTCTATCTGGGTTGCCTGAAGAGAAGAGAAATGGGGAGAGGTATGAGCGTGTTGGTCCATCACGACTATATTTGTTACAGGCGCCAGCAAACCACACAGTTGAGCTCCGTTTCGAGGACGAGTTTGGTCTGTACCAGCACTCACAGGGTCAATGTTACAACTGGGTAGAAGTGCACTACACCAAACACTTCGGATCACCCGGCCCAAGGTATGCAACTCATCGAACACAAATCATTACAGTTACTGTTTTAAGAGTACATTTGATTCTGATGGTAATGATGATTATTGTTATTATTATTATGAAGACGACGACGATGATGATGATGGTAACAGGAGCAGAAATAATACATGTAAAATATTTGTAAATACAATACAAAACAGTTATTAGTTCATTTGCACCGTTTTTCAGGTTCTGTGGTTATAAACGTCCTGAGAAAACGGTGACAAGTGAAACAAATGACATGATGATCGCATTCAGGAGCAACTACTCAACCCGATGGAACAGGGTACGACGCGGCTTCAAAGCCAGTTTTGTGGCTGGTAGGTTGTCATTATCATTTAACCAGATTTAGCAATATTGCCACCCAGATAACTCACCACACATGGCAATGAGGATAAGGAAGCCTTTGGCTTTAATTATATAGGATTACGATTTATAGGCATTCATATTTATATTTCACATTGTCCTGTTGTTTGTGGTATACATTAGTCACTGAAACGCAATTAATCGCTATATGTATCGTACATACTGGACATTAGCATTTCACCCAACTAAGAATCAGGCTTATCATGGTTAAATTTTTAAGTAATGGTTATGTTTTTCAGTTCCCCTGCCTGGTGTTCCTCGCATCCCAAGCCCTTCATTTCGTACACAGAAGCCGACGACCCCCGCTCCTCCGACCACGACAACAGTTGACCCATTCAACACTGGTAAGTTTGTCTCCATCTCCAGTCAAAACTACGCGAGCCCTCTTGTACAAACCCTTTTGTTTTTAACCATAAATTTAGCATTGTTAAATGAACTTGAGCAGGTGTTTAAATCTGGTTTTATTTGGCGTAAGAAAAAATTGATTTGATAATCACCGAACGGCAGAAAAATACCCGAACGTCGGTAACTGCTTTCGGCAGTCTTTCAACAACTGAGTCTTTAGAAATCTGCCAGTGATTACAGCGGAAAAATGGACGATATTAACTCAGCAATAAGAAAACATTCACTACTAGCGCTATAGTAAATTATATATTTAGCGCCTGTTTGTCGTGATTCCAGGTTGCGGTCCCGTCGATGTGGCGTTCCTCATTGACTCCTCGGGCAGTATCGGCAAGGTGAACTGGCCGAAGATGCTCCAGTTTTTGAAGACACTCAGCAGTAAGTTTACAGTGAGTCCGGATCGCGCCCGGATCTCCGTCATATCGTTCGGCAACGAGGCGACGCTACACTTCGGACTGGACACTCACGTGACACTCAAGTCGACTGAGGACGCCATTGACCAAATCCGATGGAAGGATCAGTGGACGAACACTGGCGCCGCCTTGCGGGTCATGAAGGACCAAGTGTTCAAGGTTTGTAACAAGGTTGTTGATTGGATATAACCGAGAAAGATTTTAATTAATATGAATATGTGTGAATTTGTATTTCAAAATGTTGTTACCTAAGAGATTGAACAGATACCATGTTGATACTTTGAAGAAACAATGATTCAATTAATTAACCCCACTAATTAACTAATTTTATTAACAAAGTTGTGTTGCGCCTTCAGACGGAAAACGGAGACAGACCGAACGTGCCCAATGTCGCAGTGCTGATCACAGACGGACCATCAAACAAGGACTCTAGGCAGACCGTGCCGAATGCTGAGTCAGCTCGTAACGCCGGCATCAACATATTTGTCATCGGCATCGGTTCTCAAGTCGACCCCGTCGAAAATGATGAGGATTACCGGCAGCAAAGACCGCATGTCTTATGTGTGGGACTTCAACGAGATATTGAGAGAATCGACAATGAAGATGATGTACTCGAAGATATGCGGTAAGTGTTCACCTTACAGTGAAACTGACTTAAAAATGACATTAGTATGAGACAAAGGGAGAGAGAGAGAGAGAGAGAGAGAGAGAGAGAGAGAGAGAGAGAGAGAGAGAGAGAGAGAGAGAGAGAGAGAGAGAGAGAGAGAGAGAGAGAGAGAGAGAGAGAGAGAGAGAGAGAGAGAGAGAGAGAGAGAGAGAGAGAGAGAGAGAGAGAGAGAGAGAGAGAGAGAGAGAGAGAGAGAGAGAGAGAGAGAGAGAGAGAGAGAGAGAGAGAGAGAGAGAGAGAGAGAGAGAGAGAGAGAGAGAGAGAGAGAGAGAGAGAGAAGAGAGAGAGAGAGAGAGAGAGAGAGAGAGAGAGAGAGAGAGAGAGAGAGAGAGAGAGAGAGAGAGAGAGAGAGATAGAGAGAGAGAGAGAGAGAGAGAGAGAGAGAGAGTGAGAGAGAGAGAGAGAGAGAGAGAGAGAGAGAGAGAGAGAGAGAGAGAGAGAGAGAGAGAGAGAGAGAGAGAGAGAGAGAGAGAGAGAGAGAAGAGAGAGAGAGAGAGAGAGAGAGAGAGAGAGAGAGAGAAGAGAAAGAGGAGAGAGAGAAAGAGAGAGAGGGGGGAAGAGAGAGACAGTTAGGACCAAAGAGGGGGGGAGACAGAGATTCAGAACGAACGGGAGGCAATGATAGATAGGTTTCCAATTAATGGAGCATCCGTGATCCAGGTGCGACACTTTTCACCTATTACAAATATGAGTGCTATCCTACATGAAATAATGATATTTTTGCTATTAAGGAACTACATTTAAAACGATTTATAACCTTGGTTTTGCACTATAATAAAATAATTGTTTCCTTAGACCTGACGTCCACATCTGGGATGAGAACAACTAAAACCACCCAGTCAACGACTACGGAACCTAATCTTCAACCGGTAGAAACGGTCAGTTGGCAGTGCGACTTCGAGGGATCGGCGGGAAAGGGCGGTCCTTGTGACATGGTGCAGTCATCCGAGGACACATTCGACTGGACACTGAAGAAGGGCCCCACGGCATCGCGTCCGACTGGACCCGACTCGGCGTACAACGGCAACTACTACATCTACATTGAGACGAGCTCTCCGCGCAGATACGGCGACAGGGCAGTGTAAGTGTTCACAGGTGACGGATGGCGATCTTGTGGGATCCAGACGTATTTACTTAAAATATTTCTTACAGATACACACACCGCGAAATGGCGTTTAAATGTGTATGCTTAGTGAATGCATAAAACATTGCTGATGGATACGGGGAATATTTAACAAATAGCGTATTATTTTAGTTGGAAAGGCGAAGAGCGTCTCTCGTGATCAACAAGTAATGATTGAATTGAGTTTTATTGACATTATTTTTGATGACATGTTTCACTTCGTCACTATCGTATTCTAAATAAAATGCTGACAAGTCGTTGTTTCTTTTCAGAATGCTTTTCCCGAAATTCTCGCAAGCGGGGACCTTCTGTGTCAAGTTCAACTACCACATGTTCGGATACCACATCAACGAACTACAACTGGCCAAGCGGTCAACGTCTGGTCATCTCACTAAAGTGTGGTCAATGGTTGGAAAAAAAGGAAACAGGTGGCTAAATGCGGACGTCGATGTAGAACTGTCGTCTCCGGATCAGGTGAGACTTAGAAAACGTCCAGTTCACATATACCGTGGTTCTTATGTTAACAGTAACAGCAGGGATTGGCCGCGTGTTTGTTACAGCATAGTTTAATACTTCTTCTTAATTCAGAGAACAACTTCTCTTTCAAGTTTTACACGTGGATTTTGTATTTAAACAGTCCTGCTCTGTGTAATATTAATTCACAGATGCATGTGAATATAGTAAGTAGTGTATTCGTACTTGTCTTGGTTAGTTGCAACCTTTCCGTTTCAACCAACTTTCCGTTGTGTGCATCTCTTTAAGACATGTTCTACGTCTTCCCCATAACACCCGTCCAAAATTAGATTAGCATAGCATATCTTCAGTGTTAGTAAACACGTGTTGGGTATCTTTAATCGTTACTGAAGACAGGTGTTCATATGAACATAATTTTAATGAGTACATGTCTTCATTATTTCAGCTGGCGTTCGTTGGCATACGGGGACATGAGTATTCCGGAGACATTGCGTTGGATAACATCAAAGTGAATTCCGGTTCCTGTCATTAAACAAGGAGCTATGAGGAGTGATAGAACGAACCGTCATGATTGCAGGATCTGCTGTTACGAAGGATTATCCGTCGCCACTACAAAAGATGAGCCGTTATGAGCGCTATATAATCATTGAATAAGCAAAATTATGTATTGCTCTGTGTGTATGTGACTTCCTACTAAATTAGTGTATACATAATAATGTGTACGTAATTCATATGTATGCTATTTCATATTAATTTATTTTATATTTATCTTTTAGATATATTTTACCACGCTGCTGGTCCGGCGTTTTAGATACGTGTATCACGGTGTTGACTGTACATGCGTCATGAAATTAATTAAATGCTGTAATAACTAACAGTGGTGTCGTGAGAATTATTTCGTCCGGCTTCTGAGAACCGATAATCATTGTTATCCACTTCCCCATTGTTGTCATCATCATCATCGTTACAAGAGTACTCATTATGGTCATCATATCATAGCATTAACCATCTTTATGATGGTATAATTGTCATCTACGTCATCGTCATCGCTTCGACCACCAGACAGCCACATCAAAAGAATGAGCGTTTGAGACGTTTGCCGCAGATGTGTTTTCCTCGTTGTTCCCTTTATAAAGCGAGTGGTCAAGTTCTTGTACTGATATACCGCCCCAGCTGATATCCCTTTCCACATATCCCCATCTGCAGCCACCTCCTCAACTTGGAGTCTTCTTCCGCTTTTCTTACATCCCACTTTTCGCAGTTTTCTCGTGTAAGTCAAGTATGACAAATATCCTTATTTATCTTTAGTACATTTACTTTTATAAGTCAAATTTGAACTAAACAAATGAATGTGTTGCGGTTGTTTTGGCTGCCTACGTCTGACAGGGTCCAACTTCTGGTAATTGACTTCTGATCCTACTCCTGATCCGACGTCTGTTCTTTTTTCTGGTCCTACCTTCAGCACTCTTCTACTTCTGGACCAGAAGTAGGACCTACTTCCGGTCCTATTTTTGGTCTTATTTCGGGTCCAACTTCTAGTCCTACTTCATCATGACAACGATGATGGAGCTGGTCGTTGCTTCTCCACCATGGTCACAACCAGCTCCATCATCATCAGCACCATCATCGTCATCATCATCATCATCATCATCATCATCATGGCTGCTGCGGCCGACTCGTTCCACTACAACTCGTCACTTTTCTCCATGCAGATGTTGTCCGTTTCACATAATGATTTGCCCAAATCTGTCAGTTTTACATTGCGCCTGTATCTCAATTGCATGGTTTAAGCTCTGTACGAATGTAAATGTAAAAAGGTAAGTTCTTATATAGTGCAGTATCCAGTCCTCAGGACTGTTCAAAGCGCTTTACACTTTACTCCCTGGCAGACCTGTTCAATCTCGAACACATTCCCGACTTCTCTGGGAAAGCATCCAGCCACGCTGCAATTAATGCGCGAAGACTATTCGTACACAAATATCCACCACTGTCTATAGCCAGGTACTCATTCATACAGCTTGTGATGACGTTCAACATTTTTGCTGGAGTCTCAGTCACCATATGGATCCTGTCGAGTATGACATCGAAAGACGCGGGGCTGTTGCATTTTCTTCAACGTCACGATGTCAGATGGAACTTGTTCCCTCAAGCGAGATTATTTTGCCTCGCCGTCGGGGGTTCGAACACCCACTTCGCACCCGCCCCCAGCCTACGGGCCTGGGTGTGTGGCTCTGCCAACGTGTATTCAGGGCTGTTCTGGGAAATATTTTGTAGCATCCGTTTCGTCTAGCTTTGAGCTGTTTTGTTCGTGTCCTGTATGAAACTGAAGCTCCATATAAGAGACCTGTTTCCACTATTGTCTGGAATTGTTTGATAGCCTTCCACGTTTTGATTACTTTGTTGACGTCTTGCCATGCCAGTGCTTTTCTGACATGACCTGACAAAAAAACTACGTACCTGTTTGCGCTGTGGCAAGATGCATATGTTTCACCCAATTCTGCATGGCGTCGCTACCATAATTGAAGTTACATATATATACAGTATGCGCTAACTTTTACACATTGTATCTGAATGTCCTGCAAAACGCCGAAGCCCACTCGTCCATTTTATGTCCACTCACTTCATTGGACAATTGGCCTTTGATCTACCCACTGGCGGTGAAAACTAAAACCTCACTTTACGATCACCTCAGTGATATAGCCACCTCACAATTAAGGCCACCCTAGGACAGTCCGAGATTATTTTCGTAGCAGCGGTGTATAGGAAATTAGTCCCACTAATGCGATAATCTCGCCATTCAAGTAGTTATTATCCAATCCAGACCTTAATAGTGAGGTCTCATTGTTTTTTTTATAAACAAACAAAGATAGCTATTTATCTTTTTTTCAGTAGGCGCATTGAATTATCAGCCATTCTCCAGGGGCGCCCCGTTATGTTCGATTCACCAAGAAGCATCCTCGCAAGCCAGGGCTGTTTGCCATGCAAAACTAGCCTTGGCTGATCCCCTACGCGATGTGCGGAAGTTAGCCGAGTCAAACTAGTAATTGACTTCGCCAGTCGCGACTGCATCACCCGTGAGTACATCGCAAATACCCGCCCCAATTTGAAGACGGATAAACGACTTCTGGGAATCCAAATATAAAATGATCCGTTCGCCCATTCGCACGAGCAGCTGAGCGGTATTGTGTATTCGAATAATTGCTTCTACTTCCTAAACATTGCATGTAACACGAGCCACGGTTGGTTGAAATTTGTTTTATTATGATCACCTGACCTGCCGAGATCCACTGATCTAGTGTGCGATTTCATAGGCTGAGCTTAAAATCAGAGTTTCGTAAAGCGATCAGCCAGGAGGTACTGCTGGCTGGCACAGACGTAATCAGCAGCAGCGACCCCTGGCGCGCGAGGATGCCAAGAAGCGATCGCTAGCGTGAAACTATTATATGCTGCACGCAGTGCTGTCAATGGCCACAGCAGACATTAAATGATCAGCCTACGACTTTTAGATATAAATACTTTAACGGTGATAACAGTTGCCCTTGCTTGGTTGCTCCATGGGTCAGCTAGTAGCTAGCAAAGCAGGATGAGATTTTCACAATATAATTGTGTAGAGAGACATTAAAACCAACTCATACATAAAACAAATGTACGAATTATGCAATGTCGAAATAAGTTTATGATTGTTACTGTAGCGGCAGGCAGGCCATTCTATAAGAATTAACACAAAGAACATAAAAACCTCAAGGCCTAAGGAAACGCAGAGATGGGAGGACGGTGTAAAACGGACTTGTAGATAGACGGAGGAAGACGCTTTGTGGAGAGAGGCTGCTGATTAAGAACAGTGGATGGCGACAACAGATTTATATAAAATACAAGACATATACCCCACCCACGTAAAGGGAATCAGACGAGAGAAAAGAGGATGAACAATGAACTGGACACCACCGTTACTTCTTGCATCATTTAATTAATTCCTATACACCGGTAACATGATACACGTTTTTACAAACGCTGAACCAGCAGCGTTATAAATATAATATGAAAATAAAGATGTATAAGATATACTAACTATTATGTATGTATAAATAATGTGGATATGGACCAGCATATACAATAATATCTGACGTTGGTCAAAAGACGGGCATATATACATAGCACTGGTTTGTTTGCTTAATAAGTCCATTTCAATGAATTACGATTGTCAAAAAAACCAGCTCGTGTTTAAGTAATACTTACGTTAACCAGCTGTTGTGTGCATACTATATTATAGTACTAATATACTTTCTTCTAATATAAAGTATTGCGCATGCTTATTTTTTAAACCATCGCATACATGTCGACATCTCAATACGATAATTATTATACAAATTGTGTGAACAAAACACCATCAGTAAACAGTATCAATAACTCTAATAATAAATACGAGTTGAAAATGTTCTTTTAGAACTTGATCAGCGGCATTGCATTGCCATGGCAAATATGGCACTCATGATGGCTCGTTACGTTGTCGTGAACTCTCACAACGGCAGAGTTGGCATTCATAACAGTTCGTTGTGTTGGTATGTGTTGCTGTTGTACTGGCAGAGTTGCTATGAACACTTATACAGCCCCGTCTCTTTTGAAGGCAGATTTGGCACACACGGCTGTTTGTTCTGTTGTAAATGAAGACGATGCACTCGTGGTGGGTCACTCTTTAGTGACAGCGACCAGAATTCACGCTTATGTTATCCAATGCAATATCTCCAGAGTATTCGTGTCCTCGTATCCCAACAAACGCCAGCTGCAATGAGGAAGACAGTTTTAAAAGATTGTTCATGTGGACATATTTCTTCAACAGCGATTAACTAACTGTTAACTGACACTCACGAAACGTTACGCTAGACACATTTCGGAAGGTATTTGTCAGGCTGTCGGTGAGCTTATCTTCATATATGCACAAAACGTGAAACTTTGTTAAAATTTTTGCAAAAAGTTGCTATTAACCAAGACACAAACGAATGCCAGATTTTCTATATTTACGTTTGTGTAAACGTGCAGATGCCAAACTTTGGCATCGTATGAAGACATTTGTTGACCAAAATATCAAAGGTGGCATTTGTTCTTATAAACGGAGAAGACAAACTAAAACAAACGGTGGCAAAATGCAGTCAACTAACAGGAGAATGATGTTGACCGTCAGATGGATGTCAAAGCCTCACCTGATCCGAAGACGACAGTTCTACATCGACGGCCGCGTTTAGCCACGTGTTTCCTTTCTCTCCAACCACTGACCACGCTTTGGTCAGATGACCAGACAATGACCGCTTGACCAGTTGTAGTTTGTAGATGTGGAATCCGAACATGTGGTAGTTGAACTTGACACAGAAGGTCCCCTCTTGCGAGAATTTCGGGAAGAGCATTCTGAAAACAAACAATGACTTGTCAGCACTAACTTAGTATTAGACAGCATCGGAGTAAAAACGGTCTGTCAAAACCTTATAAGAATAAGGTTTCAATCAATTCTAGGCCACAGCTGAGATGGGAGGACTGCGTAAGGACGGATATGAGAAGATCGGGGAAGGATGAAGATGGAGAGAGGGAACTATAGATAACAAAAAAATGGGAAAGTTAAAGTACATCGAGAGGTTCGGCAATATTGTACCTGACCCTCATCCCTGTACAATATGTAGGGAACAAGGAGGAGAGCAACAATTCTTGTTGACCTATGAAGACGCTGCTTGCTACCAAGTTTCATTATCTCAATACTTATGCTGTACAATGTGCAATTCATAATTGTTATATATGCACTACATGATAGAATAATTCTTTACCTCCTTACTTATAAATGACTTAGTTTAAAAACCGACTGTTTGGTATATTTAGTATGTGTGTAATGTAGAGGCATGTATACATTTATTGTGTAGTGATGATTCGCTAATTGTACTAGGGATTTTCATATGTTTATATAAGTTAAATATTGGTTCAAATTATTTCATAGGGTGGTGCTTACGACAGCGACTATAATTGGTCTTAGTAGGAGTATCCCGTCCCTTATATGACATAATCCTTTATTTCCCTATCATACATTATTTACTAACCTCTTTGTTTTTTACTCATGTCGATTCGATTGCAATGCATTGTATGGTCTTTTGTTTTTATAACGATTTTTTGTGTGTGT
>OZ023214.1:33487253-34047253 GCA_963995525.1 Escarpia spicata | reverse complement strand
TTCTCTCAATATTCTCGTTGAAGTCCCACACGTAAGACATGCGGTCTTTGTTTGCCGGTAATGCCCTTCATTTCAACGGGGTCGACTTGGGAACCGACGCCGATGACAAATATGTTGATGCCGGCGTTACGAGCTGACTTAGCATTCGGCACCGTCTGCCAAGCGTCCTTGTTTGACGGTCCTCTGTGATCAGCACTGCGACATTGGGCGCGTTCGGTCTGTCTCCGTTTTCCGTCTGCAGGCGCAACACAACATTGTTAGCATAACAGAAGGTAGGCACTTCTCAGATCAACAGAACATTTCATGGTGTCTTGTAAATTAATTTTGATTTCGATATTTTCAAGTATAAATATGTAAATTAATACGCTAACTTTGAGGCAAAAACGTATCTCCTCCCAGGTACCGACGTCCACTCACCTCTCTCTCTCTATGTTCATTCACGCTATTGAACCACTCGCATCTGATCTACCATTTGGCGATGTATCATAAAACTTAAATTTAATCATTTAAAGTGATGTCATTGTTTCAGTGGATAGGTTGAGTGGTTAATCATTCTCCAGGGGGCGCTATGCAGTTCCATGGATGGGTATTAGCTAGTGTTAATACACATTTTATCGGTCACACCCAATCAACAAGCACGTTACAAACCTTGAACACTTGGTCCTTCATGACCCGCAAGGCGGCGCCAGTGTTTGTCCACTGATCCTTCCATCGGATCTGGTCAATGGCGTCCTCCGTCGACTTGAGTGTCACGTGGCTGTCCAGTCCGAAGTGTAGCGTCGCCTCGTTGCCGAACGATATGACGGAGATCCGGGCGCGATCCGGACTCACCGTAAGCTTCCTGCTGAGTGTCTTCAAAAACTGGAGCATCTTCGGCCAGTTCACCTTGCCGATACTGCCCGAGGAGTCAATGAGGAACGCCATATCGACGGGACCGCAAACTGGAATCACGACAAACAGGCGCTATAATGTTGATCTTCTGTAAGTCCAGCAGTGAATATATACGTACTTGTTACAGCACATCATTTATATTTCCGGTGCACTCACTTGATGGTTTCTGAACACATTAGCCTTAGGTTCAGCAGAACAGCTGCAAAAACCGAAAGAAATTACCGAGGTTCGAATATTCTTTCTACCGTTCGAAGATTGTAAAATCGGTTTACTCCAACGGAACCCAGTAAAAATCGGCTCTTCTTAGCATATCCGTTCTATAGTATCAGCCGAACGTTACAGTGAGGTCGTTTTGAATGAAAATGGCGGACAAACTTACCGGTGTTGAATGGGTCAGCTGTTGTCGTGGTTGGGGGAGCGGGTGTCGTTGGCTTCTGTGTGGGAGACGGAAGGTTTGTGATGCGAGGAACCCCGGGCAGAGGAACTGAAAATGATAACATTGTGTGAATATGTGAAGTACTAGGAATTTATGCATTACTTATTGTAGCATTATTGAATAATATTGAAAACCTTTGCATGTCAGGAAAATAATGGAGAATGTATAAAACTGCCAACATGAGTTAGTTATGTATATCTGCATATGAATCCACGTGTCCATGGGTACGTCATATAATAACATATATAACTATTATATAATAATATAATAGCCAAATAAAGTTTCATTTCTAAAAATTTGTATTAACATTGTGAGGACCTACCAGCCACGAAGTTGGCTTTGAAGCCGCGTCGTTCGGCGTTCCAGTGAGCTGAGTAGTTGCTCCGTAACACGACCATCATCTCGTTTGTTTCGCTAGCCATGGTCTTCATTGGACGATTTCGACCACAAAACCTATGCATAAGATAATAAATGTACCGTTGTGCCTTGACAAATGATGTTTTTATCAGCGTCATTATTATTAGTGGTAGTGGTAGTGGTTGTGGTAGTGGTTGTGGTAGTGGTAGTGGTAGTGGTAGTGGCAGTAGTAGTAGTATTGCTATCGCCGTTGATACAGCTGCTGCTGTTGTTAGAACTATTCTGTTGAAACTAGCTTTGTTACTAGGGACAACAATACAATGGTACTTGATCACACATGTAAAGGCAACACATCGAATTGATGACTCAATGGGTTCCTTACCTTGGGCCGGGGGATCCGAAGTGTTTGGTGTAGTACAACTCCACCCAATGGTAGCACACACCCTTCGAATGGGCGTACAGACCAAAGTCATCCTCGAAGCGAAGTTCAACTGTGTGTTTGGGCGGCGCCTACAACAATGCAAATACAGTCGTGTCAGTTTAAATAACGTGATAGGGAAAGGCGTATTCTAGTCATAAACATTGTACTCCCTCCACAGACAGACTTGAACATTAGCTTTGTTTAATTGCAGCTTTGCTATGTTATGCATAATGTGTTAAATTAGTAGGAAACATCGCTGTTAAAGGAAGAACGTCAATGGATGCCACAGCCTTCACTGGTGGTAAACAATTTAATTGTTGCGCGGTACATTTCTGAGAATTTATTTTTTTGAGGTATTAAACGTAATCTTACCGTAATTAGCCAGTTGCATTCCTGTTTGTTTTCGTAGTGCTTGACCGTGTCAAACCCAGGAGACATGATGGTCTGAGGGGTGTATGTAGCTACGACTTTCCCACCGCAGTTTGCTGAAAACCGAAACATTCGAATTATTAATTCAGTTTCCATAACACGTTGTTATATGTTTACTTCAATACGCTGATACAAGTAATCGTATGATATACCCAGGGGACACAGACTCTTGTGTTTCTTACGTTCTTTGTTTGCAAATTATTATGTATATACGTTTTGTATTTGTATGTACAAGTGCTATTTTGAAATTCTATGAGAAGTATAATTTTTATTTGTGTGTAGAGCCACCTACCGTTGACAGGGGGCGCCACGTCCTGACAGTAAATGCCGCTGAATCCACCCGGGCACCTGCAGCGGTCGCAGTGGTTCGGATCCTGGTAGCCTTCGCGCTGACACGGCTGAGGTAGCTTCGTCTTGCAGGTATCTGCATACAAAAATGTACACTCTTACTATACTTGCAGTACGACATTACACAGTCATACAACCGCGGGTAGCAATGAGAAAGATCGCACTCAGCAATTACAAAATACCTCAACCTATCACACTGCTAGTAGGTGGAACCAAGTAGGCTGCGACGAGTAGAAAGACAGAAATAGCGCTGAGATGACAGAAGACAACCATTTTAAATGTTTAAGCAGTGAAACCTGTCAATAATGGACGTCGGTGGGACTGCACGATGTGTCCGTTATGGCCAGGTGGCCGCAATTGACAGCTAGCAGCCAATGCAAACTAGTTATTTGTGACTTGTGTGTGTCCATTGCATGTTTTCGTTAGTGACTGAAGTCTGCCAAGGCAGGTATCACAGTATATATGTTTTCATATATTTACCGTTGCAGTAAGCAAAGTTGATGAGTTTGGAGGTCAGGAAAGAGAGTCCAACTCTCTGACCGATGTTGTTTTGGTAGAGAGGATCCACCGTCTCCATCGTGTTGCTTTGACTGTCTTTCGATCCAACCTGAAGACGTAAGAAAGAGGTTCTTCAAATTAGTTCAAGTCTATCACAAGTATAATAATAATCGAATCGAACTCTTAGACGGTTTGCATTTCGAACGCTAAGCATCCGTGAGTTCATCCAGGACTCGCCGGAGGAACAGTTTTGTTCAAAAATACTACATTTTGTTTTAAAAATCAGTTAAACGAAGTCTTACTAAAGTTGTTGTAGTAATTTTAATGGCCCATGTTATTACCGGTGAATGAAATTTATTAATATCTTACCTTAGGGCCGTAGTGCATAAGTGAATTGACGTCATATGGCACGGATACATCCTCAGCGATTGGCCGCTTCACAAACTGGGACTTGTAATAGTTCAGATTCTGGTACAGAATCCTGATGAAGTCATCACGGTCCGGCCGCTGTTGTTCGTGCCATAAACCGAGGGCATGTCCTACTTCGTGCACCGGTGTTCCGAACTGCGAAATGAAACAGATGGTGTTCGTTTAATAATTTAGTGGACGCCACCACCGTTTCAACAAAACACATTTTAATGTAAATTATTAGCAATCCCTCAGGCGAATGTAGCTCCAGTATTAATTGTATCGCTAACACGGGATCATTGATCCTGTATTAAAGGGCAACTTTGCTCCGCCATGTTAGAATAATATTATAGATTGTGAACTGTCTTCTGTGTGATACCTACTAGCAGCGGAGAGCCCATTGATAACATATTGTTTTGATGTGAAACAAATAAAGATATCCGAAAATAGTTTACCTCGTTAAAGCAGGAAGGACGCAGATTCAGCAGTTGTGGAAACAGATTTACTTTCCCAATGTACGAGTAGCACCTGAGGAAAAAGAACAAATTTGTTGACAATGTAAGCACATTGGTTTCCGCTAAAGAACACACACGCAGGCGTCAACTAATATCCGTCGGCCAGCAGAATGAACACAACATATCAAAATAATTTTGTTATTAAGATTTTCAGAACGCACATTAGGTTTAGTTTGTTATATTTGTTTGCATTTATTATATCTTACATTTCCAAAATTCATACATGTCCTGCCCTTGTTGCACTGAATTACAAATGGAACATAACCTCTGAAAGTGCTGGTTACGGCAGTATGTTAATCGGTTGACTCACCCGTTGGGTCGGCGGGTAAAGATAATGTAGTTGTCCTCAAACGGGTCGTGGACGCCGAGTTCTGTGAAGCGAACACAGGTTTGGTCGGTCCAGTGTTGCAGCGCGCTCCTCACTTGCTTTTGTTCGTCGGCGTCTGTAGCAAACATACACCAAAATCAAAGACTGTACCACAACAAGTGTGCACCTGCGCCACACCCCAATCAACTGATCGTATCACACTCGCACTCAGTCGCGCAATCAAACACCCTCATAGCTATTAAGGTGCTGCGTTATGCACCGGCCGACCGGCCGATAAGGATTCTTGTTGTTCTCCTTCACCTTCTTGATGGTCTTGTTTTTTGTTGTTGTTCTTGTTGTTCTTATTGTTCTTTTTGTCATTGTTCTTTTGTTCTGGTTGTCTTGGTTGTTCTTCTTGTGCTGAATGTCCTTGTTGTCTTGTTGTCCTAATTGTACTTATTGTCCTAAGTGTCCTTGCTGTTCTTGTTGTTCGTGTTTTTTGTTCTTATTGTTCTTGTTAGAACTGTTTCTTGTTGTTCTTGTTATCCTTGTTGTTCTTATTGTTTGTGTTGCACTTGTTTGTCGTGTTGTTATTGTTGTCCTTTTTGTTTCTGTCCTTGTGTGTCTTATTGTTCGTGTCCCTTAAGTTCAGTTTGAAGCTGGTAACAACGTTGGTCCTCGGTATTCACTTCCCCTCCCGTTAATAATCCCGTGTCACTGTCGTCTTTGTCGCCCGTGTCCACTCCTCTCCCCAATACAGCCAAGTAAACTACGTCTCGCAGTTGCCTACAAGAACCTATACTCACTGTGGTTCCCGTCGAACTTCCAATGGATCGGCAGCGACCACCGACTGAAGGCACCGTTCTTTAGTGTTCGCTTTCGTCGTCGTCGCTTGTCGCCTCTGTGGTAGAACTGCTCCTCCTGTAGCTCGAGCAGTTCGTCGATCTGTTCCTCCGTCAATAGGATGCAGTCTTCAAGTCGATCCTCTCCAGATTGCCTTATCGTCTCGTTCATTTTCTGTAATGAAACGTAAAACAGCAGGTTTATTATTAGAACTTAAGTAGTAGTACATAAAAAGTATTGGTCTCTCGATAAGCCAAAAGGCTTCCTTGTCCATATGCCATCTAGAGTTAATTTTCTGGATGGCAATCTTGTTAAATCTTGTTAAACTTCTGTCATTGTAATAAGGTGAAACACTGGATTTTAAGTTGGAGTCGAACGATTTTCAGTAATTTGCATTGGAGGCAATGTCCTAAAAGGACACATTGAAAAAGAATCCTTGTACATTATGTTTTGGTTGCAATGATGCAAAGGCAAGGCCAGGACAGTCAACGTTTTGGTGGCAAGGAATCAAAAGTCTAACTGATCAGTACCCACTTAGTTTATAAGATAAAATACCCCAAAACATGTATCGAACGGTAAGGCTTTATAGGACAATAAACTTTAGCATCATGCACCTGGAGAAAACAGACACATTAATAAAAGGGTTCGTTTTAACAGACATGCTTTCGATGTCGTCGCTCGCTTGACTTTGTTTATATATATATATATATACGTTTGTTTAAGCTTTATTTTGCGTGGCACAATTTAATGTCATTATAAAGACAAGACTTAAGTAGGGGTTACGATACGTGGAGCATTACACCTAAGTCATTTTTATCAGATAAAAGTGAAACTTGACGCCACCTGTAGAACGAAAAGGCCATGATCACTGAACCATGACAGAATTATTGCACCGAACCACGGTTGCTTGTATCCTTGGCCACACCATGAATACAGACTAATGGTTGTTATTTGTGCAATTACACTGCCATTTCAAAGGTTCATTCTGTGCGGAAAGAACAACAAACAAGTTGCTTATCTACGTAATCTAGCGAATTTGGGTCATGAGGTTAAGTTCTTATCAACGTAATTCCCTCTCTGTGGTGGTAAAATGGCGGTCGGAGGTATAATGCGTTTATACGCGAAGCAGTCAATGCATTTTGCGCTGAAAGGGTTGCCATTCGCAAAGTCACCGCTGACATACCGGAATTTATATAGCGGTGCAATTCATAATCTGTATGATTATTGAAACAATACAAATTCAGAGTTATGCAACACTAGTAGTAGTAATAATGTGTGAAAATCCAAAGCGGCTGCCAAAAATGTTATGACTTTGATTCAAGCATCATATATAAAATGTTATGTAACAACGCTGTTGTTGTCGTCATAGTTGTTGCCACCTCCGCCGCCGTCGTCGTCGTTGTCTACCAACCCCACTACACTAGTCTTAGTTAGGGTCGACACTCATTTGTTTGCCTACCTGGATGTCGAACTGTAGTCCGTCAGCCGCGGCACCCGACAACGTATACTGCAGCATTTTGCTCTGCACACGTTGCCATTTGTCACACTGCATCCCGTTACAATGATTCCAATCTTCCGTAGACTTGTTCTCTGGACGCCACACATCGCGAGGGACAGAGACAATCGTGCGTGCCTGAAACACAGATGTGTTGGTCAGAACGGTATAGACCCTATACAGTAGTTGTAGATGGAATACTGCTGGATGAACAAAACTAATGACCGAGTTACAGAAGTGACCATTACAAGACGTGGTCGCCTTTGACTATGCTATGATAATCTGACCACTTTGGACCAGTTCTCCTGCGTTCGTATATATATATATATATATATATATATATATGTGTGTGTGGGGGGGGGGGGGGTGTTCTCTGTTGTTCGCTCTTCTGATTCTCGCGTATTTGCTTGCGCACGCCCGTTTTTCGAGTCAGATAATATTTACTTCAATCCGTACTGTTCCGTAGATCAACTGTGTAATTTAAAATGGGTGTAACGATATTTATTTATAAGCAATAACCCAGTAGTCATTGAGAACACGTTTGGCTAATAGTCATATGCAAGGCTATATGTTTGAAATCACTTATATAATAATGTCATGTTGGCCAAAATTGCGCTGAACTGGTTTTATATTTTAGTGAATGCCGCGTTGTGGGATAATACAAAAACTTAAAAGGTTAATAATGTATGTTCGAACAGCTTTATTCGGTTTTGTCTCTGATAACGCCGTTTTATATCTACCGACAATCGTGTTATATCCTCAAAGCAAGGAATGTTCAGATCGCGTGTTGATCGCGTTAAGTGAGACCCTGAAACGGTTCTCCGTGTCAATTGTTCGCGTTGAATAGAACAAACAATTACGCAATTGGTATATCGGGAAATTATTCGAGCGTTTGTGTTATCGCGTTCTGGTTGCATTGTATGTAGAGGTAGCTTAGCACAGGTTGGTGCGTAATTTTCTGCTGAGTTCTTAGTGCAGGTTTGAAGGTGTGCAGCGGTTGAGATTTAGTATCCCTATATTTTAAAGGGACGTTGTCTATTCCTTTTAGTAGGCAATTATTAGCAGGATATTCGCTGAATTAATCGTACATAGTCCCAAATTGAACAATAAGCAACCAATGACTGTTAATACACAGCGAGTGTCAATAGTGTTTGTTCAATGTTTAATGTTCTGCTTACAATTTTAAAGTTTCACCGGCGCAACGTTCACTGCCTTGAGATTTTTAAACGCAATTTGGCGATTCCGCTCGTGGCATGAGTCAGATAGTGCTAGCGTCTTTGTCAAAACGCCACATCTAATTCATCACCCGATGAATGCCGTGTAAGAACAAATCCATGTATTCGCTAGGTAACATTATTGGCCGTGTCCCGTCACCGCTGTGACATGCGCTTAGAAATGTACTTAGTGTGAGTCATACTTAGGACGATTGCGGTCATTATGCCATTCACAGTTGCACGACTTTTACTGATAGAACATCAGAGCGAGACGCCAATCTATAGAAGGCGTGCGACGGTGCATACAGAGTATACCAATTATGCAGTGTTGTATGGCCATAAAGAGAGGGATTGGAAGACACTAGACCTAGTTAAGGTGCCATAATATAAAGTAGTTACTGTTAAACATAAGTTGTTAATATAAACGTGGCCATTGATTTGATCGAGACAGATCACACTTCAGGATCACAATTGAGGCCAAAAAATAAGTCAAACTTAGTAGTTATTTATTAAATAAGTAACTGATTTTTCTGTTGTGGGTACTATTGCGGAAGTAAGTAATTTAGCCATCGTCATATGCCGCATAAGCGTTGATTATTGCTATTTTTGGTCAGAAAATGTGGTGCCGTGACTACAAGGTTTTTATCTTGGTGGTTTGTTTACGCGTGTGAACGTTTGCTGTAGTGTTGACTTAAATCGTACGGTTCTATGGGTTTTGTTCCTCGCTGTCGGCGGAGTGCGCTCCATGTGGATTTGCGACCATAAACACACACATGGCCGAAGTACAAGTTTAAACACTAAGTGTAACAGCGCTCACTGGGGCCAAAGCGATTATATCGCTCGACTCTTTCAGTCGCCAAATAAATAATCACGTCACACAAATGTGGAGAGTCAACAAGTGTGTCTATAAGACCCAAAAATGGCATCTAAGGCAACAACCGTTGTCGTAATTAAAAGTCCATTCAACAGTAGCATTGAGTATATTTTATATTAAAAATGCAGTTACTATCTTATCGGGCAGACAAGGTTCTGTGGCCGGAACGATTTAGAAGTCGGTAGTGGTCAGCAATGGCTGGACAGAGTGTTGTCAAAACTGGCGTAGCGCATCGAGAGCATTATATATGCACGACTACTGTCCAAACGTTAATGTTTGCGATGTAATGTGATACCGGTACCTTTACTCAACGTCGCATATGTCAACATACAGTCTTGAAAGTTAAGCTTTCCGCGTGCATCCGTTATTTAAGCCAGCCTTCGGCATTGCTACTTTAGCACCAGACTATTTGAATAACTACACAGCCATCTACAGTTGTACGCTATGATATTCACTGCAAGCAATGTTTTTTTAATCAATTGACTTGTTGACACAATCTTCTTTGTATAACTGTGTTCATCACCAGCAAAGTGACAGACATTTTACTACGTTCTCTCACACATATACTATTTTCAATCTGTACTCACCTGTATTACGACGAAGACGCAGGAGAAACCCAAAAGGACAAACAAGGTCCGACTCATGTTGGTTTTGTCTTCTCTCGTTCTGGTTAAGAGATTATTGTTCTGCGCAATAAATCACTCGGTCTCTGTAGGTATCGTTGCACGCTATCTGCGGTAACGAAAATAAATCACTCGGTCCCTGTACGTATCGAGGCTGCGCCGTTAACGCTTGCTATAAGAATAACTGATAGTTCCTGTTCAGACGACTTTATGTGTTCCTGACGTCCCGGATTCTAAACGTATACTTGAATGAGGTCATCGTGTGTGAACTTCGGTATAAGACTGCTTGGACACGGTTCCATTCATCGGCTACGCACAAACGTACGGCCGCCAGTGGCCACTAATTGTGACTGACAGCTGTCAACAGGAAATGGACAGCCCATGAGTGACCTAATTAAAGTCCTTCGCCAACTAATAGCAACACGCACGAATACTGTGTACCGCTGGCGCGTTCAGGGTTCACTGAGTTCGTTTTCAACAGCATTGCGTAAATACAAATACAATGTCGGGCGCAACTGGACAGTTCAAGGTATATAATTATTTTACGCGGTGTTAAGCTAAATCTTGGAACGTCATAATGCAAACATCTATTAATAGGAATAACATGATTGTGTTACCTATATGTATGTGGTTTGGGAAGTCATAAAACAGGATGCAAGCCATGCGATCAATGGCTGAAACCAAAGCGTGAATCTTCCAACTATGCACAGGAGTGTTCCAACATTCAATCATGTGATATTTATTCACAAAATAATGTTCAAAGCAAAACTTATTTTGTACGCATTATTGATTGCTCTTTCACTGTTCTCAGTAGCATTCACGAAGCGTAAAATGGTCTTTTTGCATATCCAGTTGGTGTCGGTGGCCGATTTCAACAATATTGACTTACTTATTACACATAGCGGCTCCAGCATGAGGAGACGCATGAGGCAAAGTACGCCATCCAGATATATCGCTTGCTGGTTTTCTGACGTCGCTCCAACTTTTGCTAACTAGCTGTAGGTCACGGTCGATTGTTTGGCGCCAGTTAATTCTTGGTCGTCCCCTCTTTCTCTGGCCAGCTGATATGTCCCATATTGCTTGTTTGGTAGGTCTAGTAGGTGGGAGCCTTGTGAGATGGCCGAGTCTTGTCTATGGAGAGGCAGGGGAGGCTTACGCGTTCGGCTCCCTTTTCGCCTCTGTGAGGGGGCTAGCTGGCGGTCGTAGCGGAAAGCGAGAGCGAGAAGCGACAGCACTGCAAACTACTCACTACACTACGGCACTAGACACATCACACAGACCTGTGTCACCACCACACCACTATACTGACATGTTATAAATCCAGTAGCTGCCATAGGCGCACACAGGAAAGCTGGTGCAATACAGGACAATAAAGAACTGTGTATGATCAACGTTGAGTTTACTAAAGCTGACAACCGCAGTAAAGATATAATTTGCGTGGCTCAACGTGTGTGAGATTTAATGTACTTTTAAAGGCAGTCTGGGAAGACAACCCAGAGCGCATCCAGGCATTAGACATTATGTGACCGTATGGTCACACTATATCTGGTGAAATATATAATTGTGTTCTTAGATAGTGCATTTTGATGTGTATGTTCGTCTCAAATTTAAGATAGTTCGGAAATGGCTATGTTGGGGCACGATGAAAATGAGGATTCAAATGGATCCACCACACCCACGTCCATCCCGGATCCTTTGATTAATCAATGTAACGATGCTCACGTGTTGCTTATCATATTTCTTATAATATATCTGCGGTTCTTAGCCCTTTTTGGCGGTGACCCAAAATTCGTTCTTGGAACTCACTTGGCTACCCATATCGTCAAACATTTAACTTGCAACAAATAAGTTATAAAACAAATGATGGTCAAATAAATAGGCACTAATAAAATAAATCAATGAAAAATAGAACAGTTACACGAGATTACTGAACACGGAAGTGGGAGTCACCAAACCAGCGCCGTAGAGTTGTAGAGGTAAAAAGAGGAAACTAAAAGCTAAGATTGCGGATGGAATAGGGAAGATCGTCCGATTTCGACAATGTTTGAATGAAGGATAGTACGCTAATTGCATTTCTACCGGTGATAGTAAGGGACAAGCAATCGGACATGATGTGTCTGGACGATATTTGTCTGAGACTGTAATTTTAAGACTTCGATATGGAGTTAATCGAAAACGACACCACATTTTGCCCAGTGGAAACTCTTGGCGACCCACTCAAAATGGCTTGGCGACCCAATTTTGGGTCGCGACCCAGGGGTTGAAAACCGCTGTAATATATGCTTCTCTGCATGCAGCGTAAAATCTAAACAACACAGGCATTGGAAGCCTTCGCATTCTTTCATTGCTAGATTTATGGCGTAATAATTGGTATTGTCTGTCTTTTTTGAAATGCACACACGTCGCTTCATGAATCCGCTTCGTGAAATATTTTACCTTCTTTGGTACACAACTTAGCTCGAAGAGATTTCTCTTTTAGTGTATCACAGATAAACGTAAATAATTGGAAAAAGTTGTATGCTGAATATTAGCGTGAAGGCGTTTATAAAACAGACCAAACAGGTAGGAGCAGGCTATATTTATGTTGATTAAAATAGTTAACTCGCGACAAACCAGGATACACTTCCATGTTGATAGGGTGCATTTAGCAGGCAGCTGTATATGACAGTATTGCCAATTATTGTTTTGTTAAATCTGATAGTAGACAATTTGGGCGAAGTGTCTACGAAACGGCGAGATGACCACAGTTTCGTGTGGTCGCTGTAACTGTGATGGAGATATTACACATTAGTCACATATATTGATTCATGCAAAAGTCCAGGAATAGTAACAAATGCAAACGCATTTCAATGCAAATTTCAATATTGAGCATTTGTAGACGTATCCAAATGTAGATCTGAAATGTACAGTGCATTTGTAGCTATTTTCGAATGCGTACATTAAGAAGAGGAGGAAGAAGATGTATATTTTACCTCATGTACATAATTCAGGTGTGCTACATAATACATATATGTATATAAATGTTCAGTTACATACGTTTAAAAAATAAACATATAACATACAAACAATAATGCATACGCCTATAATTATACTTAACAAATAAATTACGTAAGCACATCAAAATTAATGTCGATGGGGACGGTGGTTCCTACTAAGACAACATTATCGCTGGGAGCCACATATGATAATTTTTAATTAAATACTTTCATTTCTCCATTAGTAATGCGTCTGTCTCATGTATGCTGTGAGCTATCTGTGAACGTGTGGTGTGCATACATGTTAAACATTTGAAATTGCAATCTGATGCGACCTTCAAACATTTCAATTTTAAAATGGCCAATGAAATGCATTTCAAATGCACACTCAATTGTTGGACTATCTATTACTGTTCGAATCTGCACCTGATATACCATTTTAAGTATTGCATAATAAGTGTCATATTCGTTAGGCGCCTAGCATGCGTAGATAGTTGATTCATTAATAAGACGGAACGTTATTTTTGTAGATTTGTGACGTTAACAAGCAACAGGTTCTTTCCATTTTATTCCCACAGCTAGTGTGTTACCTTATTACTGGGGGCATCCGGGGATTTGTACACAATGCACAGATAATGGTGAAGTTGTTAAACAAACAATATAAAGATACTCGTAACCTGTTGTTAATGTCATTGTTTCAAAACGTGCCTATGAATGAAACATTGTAGGATTAACAAGCCGATTACTTCCTTGTGTTGTGACAAGATGGCAGGACATGGTCTCCACATATACTATTAAAACAAAAGGACACTGGCAACGTGAATAGAATTGTAATTGTGTTTACATTTGCATTGATATGCGATCTTAGAATATGCTATTTCCATTTTAGTAACTTCAAACGATTGCATTTGCTGCTAAATATTATCATTGAAAATTACAATTCCATTTTAATTTGCATCAATTAAAAAGTTGCAAATGTTTTTTAATGCGTTGACGGACCTCTGCTAACAAATGTGTGGTATGTCTAGCGGGTAAGCATGTTTTTATAAAAGGTGGGCGCCTGAATTAAACGGGGTGATTAAAGTAAGCAGGACTTGACGGTTGTAGTCGTCTCGCCCGACTCCACAGCAGCTACTTGCGACGTAGTTGACGCAGGTAGCCATAGGAAACGGGCTACAAATAGCATATGTCGTCAGTGTGAGTCAAGACGGATTGCTTACCATGCAATAGCTGGGACGGCTAAACAAGGGAACGTAAACCCACAACCACGTGCGCCGTAAAATACATTACCCATCGAATTTGAAACTTGACGTCAGCCCAAAATAACGCAGAACTAGTATCACCTGACGTGTTTATCCAGTTAACGTAGCCTTATCCAATGTCAGATTGTCCAACTATGCCTGTGTCCCAGATTCGTTCATGATGCGACGCAAAAACGTGTCGAACTATACGCGTCGAACTATACAGGAGTTTCGTAGTGTAAACCTATACTTTCCCTAAAAGTACTGCTCGCAAACAGGCAACCGTTTCGATCATAAACACGACAAGGGGTGCATTAGTGAATGGGTATCTCTTTCTCGAGATTTGTGTGTCTCGTTAGGTGGCCTTCGAGTTGCACAGCGTTCGTGATACGTCTTTTTTCTATTTGTCACGTCTTCAGATCTCCCCACTGCGTGAATCAAGTCCCTGCACTAGCTTGAGCCTGTTGAGCTGTTTGCTTGGTCTGGAATGGGTTCAAACCGAAGCAACGACGGGTTGGGGGATGGAAGACTGCATCTGTGTCTTTGTTGTTGGAGAGTGACATTCCCAGCTATATATATATATATATATATATATATATATATATATATATATATATATATATATATATATAATATATAATATAATATATATAATATATATATACACACATATATATATATATATATACCGCCACATTGTGATTGTGCTAGTTCTAGGAAGTTTGCTATTAAATGTACTTCAATACTGTCATCATCCCACTGTCGTTAAATGTGGTTGCCCCCTCACCAACTCAATATCTTGAAATTATCGGAATCCCAGATTAGCAACAAAAATATAGTTTGCTGTATCATATCATATATATACTCTTGGGAACATTACAGTTATGCATATATGTTTAAACGTAACTATGGTAATGTATATTATGTATGAACACAAATATAAACATATAATCAAAGTTAAGTTTAAACACGAAAGTACATAAACTGTTTATTAATCAACTATCAAAGTCACAGAGGAGAGGTGACGTAACGAACAGGAATGTAAGCTGCTTGACCTTTTTATCGGTGGCTCATGGCTTTGTGTGTGTGCGTCGTGCGTGTGCGAGTGTGCGTGTGCGTGTGCGTGTGAATGTCCGTGTGTATTATGTTATTGTGTTATTTTTTAAATCACTTGTGTGTCATTTTTTCTCTATTATACGGCTTGAGTAATTCTATGTGTCTGGTAACAGCAATGTTCGGTTAGATATCTTGGTTTGCGATTATGTCAATTTTGCACGGCGTGAACCTGCCGCGTATCTCTTCCGTAAACGTACTTTTTTACGTGTGGTTATTAACTTATGGGCACTTAAGACCGGATACTGCATGACACCACATTCACTCGCGAGAGTCAACCTCTGACGATGTATCTTCTGTAATTATATCGCTCTTTGGGGCACTGAAGGAAATGGGGCAACATATGATCGCGGATAATTATGCAACCTACGCCTATATTATGTGGGTAAAAGGAGGAGACAAGCGATAAAATGTCGAAGTTGGTACGAAAGAGAGTTTCAGGAAGAAGCTGGTGAGGTGATGGTTATAGTAAGCTGGACACGTTACGGTTAACGAAGAGAGCCGATGACGTAAGAGTGGAGAGTGGAAGAAGATGAGGAAACCAAGACTCAGACGGGAGAACAGTGTGAAGAGAGATTTTGCGGAACTGTGAACGAAATGGAAAATGAGAGCAAGTGATAGTATCAACGGAGAAGGGTGACGGAGACGTCAGAATCAGAAGGGAACGAGGCGGGATATACATGGACGTACACTAGCGTCACCGTACACAGCAATTGCCCACCAAGATGACCATTTCTGCTGGCAGGTTATTACATGTATTTCTATGCTATGTGGCTACCAGTGGTTTTTGTTATACCGTGCAATACCATGCAACGTGTCTAAGTAAGACAGGGCCACGTTGTATCTTTTCTAAACTGAGCATTTCAAATAATCGCATACATAAACGGAAAACGTGTGTGTTGCAAAGCGCTTTGAACATGCCAGAGAACTGAAACAGCTCTACAAAAGTAAAATGTGTGTTGGTAATATCACACATCTCGGGCTTGAGTTCGTTTCGGTTATATTGTGGAATATTTAGGTCGAGTGTCCCACGAATAATAAAAAACACAGTTGTATTTAAAACAGTTGTGTTATCTCCCTCGGTTATAGAGGGATAAGACCTCTTGTTCACATGTGAAATAAACATATCATGACGCTATCTTTTTTGCTTTGGTTCAAGTCCAACGCGCGTAGTTGACGATTCAGAATGCAGCTTTCACAATTGTTGAATTGCACCGTTGCCCTTCATCTTGTCTGGTGACTTATTTTTAGTACCAGCCTCTCGTGTCGATCGCGAAAAATCGACTGGAAAGATAACAATATTATGCTTTTACATGACACGGTAAAAAAGGCGTCATTCTCTGGCAGTTTTATTACCTGGTATATGTGTGTCATAACAACAACCGAACTACTCAGGTAATAGGCAGCTACGTGTTGTTGCTATCGCGAGAACAATAGTCATTTATTCACCTATACGATTCCAGCTTTGTTTTCAGACAGGTCACGTGTTTGTTGGTAGTCAAACATTGTTATGAAATCAGTTAATGTTCTTTTAAAAGTTTAGTAGTAGATTGGCATTACCGGTGACCATCATTAGTCGGGCATTAGTGGTGAGCACATACAGAATGTATGTGTTCAGGCCCTGACACACACAAAAGCAAGTATGAGTATGCTCAGATGTATTTCTGAAAAGATCCAATGATTAAATACAACTCAGAATTATTATTTCCAAAGTATTCTTCGACGTCTCTGAAGACGTACTTTTAATATGACACCTAGAGTGATAATGTTAAAACGACGTTAACAATCCAGAAATTCTCACTACACGATATGAATTATCACCGATTGTCTTGCTATTGGTTTTCGTGTAAATTATGGAAGATGTGTAGTTTATATTTAACCCTATATTGCATTTTGTAATCCATTTCCTGAAACCCTGTGTTGCGATAGAGGAGTTATCGGCGTGAGTTTTATACAGTGATTTACATTTAGTTAATTAAAGGCACCTCCTCAATTCAATGTATTCACTCGTATCATTTCAAATTTATTTTACGAAAATCAAACCTATTTACCGCAACGTTTGTCATGTAGTGTTGTTGAAATTGTAAGACACACTATTACTATCACATGCTTCAAAACGTGGTGAATATTTGCGGGGGATGAGGCTCACTAAACCGCTCCAACTGCATTCCCTTCAGTCTCGTCGAAACACCTCCATCTGTATCCCCCGTTCTGCTCTCCAAAAACCTCAAACTGCACCATCCCTCACAGGAAACGTCCAACTGGATCCTCCATTGTTGGAATATTGGAGACCTAAACATGCACACAGCCTCCCACGTTCCTGGTTCCGACGCCTATGAACATTTTTAACGTTTAATATCAATTGAAGTGAATCTCAAAATTGGAATCTTTACGCGAATCCGCGATACGATTATGTACATGTTTCTATTTTCTTGACAATTCTCCTTTCTCTCCCAAAAACACGTAACCTACATACACAACAGGTTGGGGGTGTTAAATGTCGGTCTGGCAATTGGCTATCACAAGCTACCTTATATAACGGCCGATGTCAATTCTTTAGACGACAATTTAAACAACAGTATGCACTTTGTTCTTATAACGAATGAGGATTTTGCTGAAGCTATTCATACACTACACATATTATCAAAAATAGATAAGGGAGCGAAAAATGAACAACTCAGAACACGTCCAAAACATGAAATTATACGGTCACTAGCATCCTCGCGGCTCGTCCTGTCCCGACGATCTTGGTATCATTTGAAAGGATGCACTTTTGTTATTCTAGCGTCATCTAGATTTCCCGGTAACCGTTTAAAGAACACTGATAAACGGACCTACAATCACGCCGTTTTCGGTGTTCTGTACGGCTCCGAACGATGTTAGCAGCGGGTACTCAGTACACCAATCTTCCGATTGCGGCGGTGTTTTCCTCATTTGCATAGGTTAAGACATGCGCACGTCACCATTTCTTGATTTCATGTTATAAGCTCCATCCACTTTTAAACCGCGGCGAAATTGATGTGCTTTGATCGCAGCGAAACCGATATATCTCTACGTCGGCGTGACGTCACAATAACGTACGCCACCCAACGGGTCTAAATTCGTTCTGTTGGTTGGTTGATATACGTGATTGTGACGTCACGCCTACTTCGCGTATGTCATTTTAGCAGCTTGAAAGTGGGTGGAGCTTATACAATGAAATCAGATAGTGGTGCCTCAATCGGAAGATTGGTGAACTGTGTCGACGAAACAACATCGTTCGCAGTGTCTAAGACACCGGAACGGGTCCGATTGTAGGTCCGTTTTTAGTTAATTTTAGGAGAGGTTATCAGGAAACCATTTATATGTTTGAATAGCAGAAAGCTTAAACTTTCAAACGACATCAATATTGTTGGGATCCGACGAACCGTAATGGTATTAGCAATCGTTCAAAAGGCGTTTTTGGAACGTGTTTGACAGTTGTTCAATTTTTGCTCGCTTATCTATTTTTGATATTATGTACCTCAAAGAACCGGATTCGCGATTAGCTAAGTCAGCTGATGCAGGTATAGGCGACGGTGTATGCGCAATCACTTCTCTTGTGCAACATGTCGTAAATGTTATATCCAGCTTGTCTGGATAGGTGTGTGTGTGTGTGTATGTGACAGAGAGAAGGATTGTTTATTATGCCAGCCAGCAATAAACGCTCAACGATGCATCGAGTTGTGACCCGAACACGGCACATTACCTCATTCTTTCGGAACGCCTTTTCAGTCACTAGTTGCATTGAAACCTAATATAACCGATTTTTAGGCAGTAAATCTTAGGTGGACCGCAATAAATGTTCCCCTTTACAATGGTTGTTTGGATTCATCGATTAATCTATTTTTCAAAAGTTAGATTCTACTAAAAACAAGCTGTGTGAAATCCGTAAAAATTACATTTCTCCTTTCCTATAACTCAATTCCAAACTCGACAACCTCTATTGCTACTGAGACATGAACAAAGTGATGTGACATATTTACATCATACAGCCTAACTACACCTGTATTTAGACGCAGGCTGTATGACAGAAAAGTGCCGTCAAATGAAAGCTGCAACGTAGCATCATTTTACTGTTTTCAAACCTTATACAATTTCTCTCAGAAATTCATACAAAATGCACAATCCAAATTTTCATGCGAACTTTATAGAACAGGATCTCCCACGTTTTCGTTCTTTTCATCTGTGTTCATGTGTCCCTTGTGTGGGTATTTACGATTCCCAAAATTGACAATAACATCCGCCATTCCAGCCCATTTTACTCATTAGACGAGGTCGTATTATACAGTAATGGCGGACGAATCTTAGACGTAGTCTGGATCTTCTGTGATACAAAGTTACTGTTGCGTTTAAACATATATCGTCATCTTCATCCACCGCGTGTATTGGTGTTGTTGTGGAACAGTTTTAGATGTTTGTTCTCAAAGGGGGCAGTCACGACCGTGCGTAAGCAAGCATGAGGAAGTCATAGGCCTGTTTGCAAGTTGCTTCTGTCGTCTCCACGCGAGGCGTAACGACAAACGTTCAGAAAGCGTCAGTACCTTTTATGGCGTCATTTGCGACTGAGTGAATAATAAGCCTGAATTCACCACATTCCAAACACGTTAAACGAAGCAAACACAAGCTATTTTAGTAGTATCATGGTTAAATTTAATATGTTTTTCTGTGCACTCGCACCGTCACCCTTTGGTGATACAATGTCAACATTTGTTAGTGATTTACTAAGAATACATTTTAAAATGCGAGCTCTAGTGTGTATATGCTTCAATGCTCGCTGGTTTCTATACACGTGCAGTGTTCGTAAGAATTTCGGGGCGAAAAAAGTCAACAGTTTCTGTTTAATACAATTTTATGTAAATGTCTTAGCACAAGCTGACTTCGAACATTTTTTTAAATATGTGGGACGTTGGATCTTTCGGGCGTTTGGCTTATCTTTATATAGAACGTAGATATGGATAGCATTTACAATCGCCTGATTTGAGCAACGTGGAAGCGAACAGCCCAGTGGAGGATTGTGTGATGTCGTTGCATCATAGTAGAACTAATATACAAGAATGACATACCCTGTATTGGTCAAGATAAGCATAGATAATGTAATGTAGACACATCCACATCAGGAGGTTAGTGTCACAGTTTGTATCGTTGTGGAACTCTCCCAATAATCTTTGTCAATCCCAGCGGTGCGTCATGTATCGTTTAGATAGTATTATCTACCGATAGTATTCGGTTTCACCACTCGACGTATGAACTCGTAAGAAGTTGCGGTTATTTTTCGAGCTCGCGTGCGTTTGATAAGGAAGCAGATAACATCTCTTTGACGTTTGGTCGTTGTTACATTGTATCAGATGGTGCAATAACGTTTTTACAGTTACGCTAGAGAAAGCTGCACATATATTCCTATTGTAACGACGTTTCGGGCATAGGTGTATAGTATATTTCCGTATTATCTTATCGACCCGTTAAAGTTATGACTCATACTTATTTCTACCCAAACACACTTTTGTACGTAACATAAAAACGTTAGTTCAACTTGTCGTGAACGTTTTGTTCAGTCAACGAAGGACGGGACTATAGGAAACCAAAACAGCCACCTTTTGTCACGGAACGTGGTAAACATTATAATTAAGCTGGTCTATAGTATTTATTTATTTTCTATAACTTATAGGGGCCTAAAAATTTCAAAGATTTTATCATATGTATGCAACAGGAGTGGACCTGGGCAGGGCACATCAGCAGACTACGAGATAACCGATGGACACAACCTGGAGACCTTACGAAGGGAAACGATCTAGAGGAAGACCGGCGAGACGGTGGAGAGACGAACTAGACGAGTACTGGAAGGGCACCATCTGGCAGAGGATAGCGCAAGACAGGCAGATTTGGAAACGACATGCTGAGGCCTTCGCCCAACCACGGGATACTACGGCTGCACAATGATGATGCAAATTGTGCACACCCTGTACTTCTTACCTAATTGGCTAATCCTAAGAACTAAAAAATGGTGTAGTTTGTAGAACCAGTTATACATTAATTGAGTAATTAATTACAAACACGATATATTATGGTTAATGTAGAATGAAAAATGTGGTTGGTTGATCGACACATCGACTTATTGCTATATAAAAAATATTATTATTATTTTTGACTGTTTGATAAATGGAAGGACGGATTGGTCATTTGGTTGATTTATATATTGATTGATCGCCTTATTGGTTTAAATAAATAAATATATATATATATTTCAGCAGTTTTTTTACAAGCCAGAATGCATTATTTCAATATCCTTTTGGACACTCCTGTATATTAGTAACTGTCACACTAGACCTGCGAGCCCAACCCTAAAATCTGCATCCTCTCCCGATATAGTTTGAGGTGTTATGGTTTTGCCGCGTCATTGCATAATTGTTAGCACATGTTTACCGCTGTTTTCGCCTCCAGGATGCGGTGGGCCGATGTCTTCAACGGGGTAACAACTAGTCGTCACCACTGAGTGTGTCTGGATGAATTTTTACTGCTGCCTTTACATCTCTGGTGCCCATTTCTATGTTGCAGCTATTCTTGTGAAAAACAACTTTTGGTTGATTGGTTGGCTGTTTGATCGGTCGGTCGGTCGGTCGGTCGGTCGGTAAAGAGATTCCATTATTCCTTACTGGTGTATCACAGGCGTGCATTGCACATGTCGACGTTAGTTGTATTGGTACTAGATAAGGGAGTGTGCCTATGTGCTTGCGTGTGTGTCGAGATTAGTCACACAGTCGTACTGGTACATAAAAAGACACACTAGTAGGAAGTAGGTTTTTTCATTGTTTCCCTCGACAACAGTAACAAAATCGACCTAGGAGATTGCCATCAAAAGCAACGACCACGAGTCTCTGTCGTTGTGGCCATCACCCGGCGCCAGTCATCAGAAATTCGTTTGTCTATATGTGTCGAGTCGTCTTCCTTGACGGAGCCGATGCGTCATGGCACGTTTGACTGAGCAGTGTTCAGCCGCGTGGAACGGTTACTCGTGTGAATAGCATTGACTTAATGTTGCCATCTAAACCAGTGCAACAGTTTCACCTTCGTCGCCACGACTCCAATTACCTTAGGGATTTTCCCCATATCAGTTAAACTCGATCCGACGCACCGTGTCAGCTCACAATTATTAGTATGTGATGTTCCGTGTGTGTTGCTGAAGATTGTGAATGTTTATTGTGGCGCATCGACAAGACTTTAGTCATTTTGGTATTACGATGTCCGGGTGCATGATTTACACCTGTACATCCTTTTACACAGTTGTTGTGGTCTGTAGAGGCTATTTTACTAAAAACAACACTTGCCAAATAATATGCCTGGGTTCGCATTCAGGAAACACAAAGAATTTAGTATGCACACTCACATTCACTGCCCAACATTAAGCTCCTTGCCCAGTGCATACTATAATTAGTGTACTGCTGGCATTTTTCTCCACAGGGTACTTCTGTGTCTACTGGATTTTAGTGTGACAATGTATTGACATTGATTTTAGTGTGAAAATATCAAATGTATGTTCCTACGTGGTTCTGTGTCCCAACCGCACAATGAGTTTGCCAAGTTATGAGGACACACCTCTGGTATAGCAAGGTAACTTCTTTGGGAGGTATTCAACCACGCTACGGTTACTGCAATAAAGCGTATTGTTCACATAATTACACCGCTGTGAACTTAAATAAAATAATGTCTAGACAACAAGTCGATTCGAATTTCTGTCCTCGTGAGCGTCATACATTCTTACCACTACCGCAAGAGTATCACTGGAAAAACAGCCCGTACAGACAATATTTGGAAACGTGTTTCCTTAAATACTGGTGCTATATATTATTTATTTACGTATTTTCCACGAAGAATAAAAAATCTTGATTTGCTCAATTACCTGTGAGGGTTTCGTATAAATGAGGGTCATAGGGGGATTACATTTGCTGTGTCGATGTTTGAATTCATTCTTTTCAAACTGCTAACATCCAATGTATGATTTGGCCTAGATAGCTTGTATATTTAGTAGTTAAGAGTTACCGGTTACCAGATAATAACCTGAGTGAAATGTATATCTAGCCAAATGTATAGATCACCACTAACGAATCGTAAAATATCAGACATATTGAAATTCCACTCTTATTTCAACATGCCTGGCATAATTGTTAAAATTACGCCTATGGATGCTGTCCACGTTGTTTCCAATGCAGACACCAAGAAGTTACGGTCTACTCTGCATTTAAAACTGATAACAGCTTAGAGTCGTCATACAACTGTTAGTAACTGTCCGTGAAAACTAACAACGTACAGTGTACGTTGTATTCGAGAAGAATTGATATGGCTATAATACTCTTTAAACAAACTATAAAAAAAATTAGTTAGTCACTAGTCACCTACACATTACACAGGCAGAAATCGTTTGTCGTCACGCATGGGCTGGCAAGTGGTCCGTGCTGATATCACCCCGTGACCTTTCATTACACTCTGTGAATCACTCACTATACAGCACATGGTGGTGGCGACATGGATTTGTGATCAGAAGTAGACACCTGGCGGTTAACAAAGGCTGTTTACCCTGTTAGTCACGATGCTGCGGCCGAATCACAAAGAGTGTATATTTGAATAGTTTTACAGTCATCCAGTTCGACACGAGGTCAACGTGAGAGGCTACGGCAGCACTTTACAGCGACGACGAAGTCTCGCGTTACTTGTAACAGTTATTTAACAAATACCGTTCAAGTTCGGTATCCTTAACCCTTCTGTTAATAGACCTACATTACACAATAATTTAATCGATCCATCGCTTAACACAATAAAAATATAGATGAAGAAGCGGTATGTCCCGCCCATAAGGTATAACCTGTTATTACTGAACGCGCGTGAATGAATTATAAAGGCCGAAGGTATGATCTGGCCTAGATAACTTGTATATTTAGGAGTTAAGAGTTACCAGATAATGACCTCGGTTTTTAGCCAGATGTTCAGATTGCGGTCACACAAGATGGTGTCCACTACCTTTTTGTCCTGGCTGGGCACACATTATTCCTTTTCAAACCTCACAAGAACAAAGTGATGGAAATCGACCGCTGGCTTTTATCAGCGTCTCTCAAGCCAGACATCGATATATTACCTATGCCTCTGGAATGGGGTTGTATATACAATGCTAGTTTCCAAGGACAGTTACAAACAGTAGCATCAATCTGTGATGATCCTAAATTGTTACCAATTTTAAATGCAGAGTAGAACGTAACTTATTGGTGTCTGCATTGGAAACAACGTGGACAGCATCCGATGGAATAGGCATAATTTTAACAATTATACTTATTGTTTTGAAATATCAGTGAATTTTACTTGTAAAATGCCAGCATGTTGAAATAAGAGTGGAATTTCAACATGTCTGATATTTTACGTTTCGTTAGTGGTAATCTATACGTTTGGTTAGATATACATTTCACTGGGGTTATTATCTGGTAACCGGTAACTCTTAACTACTAAATACATAAGCTATCTAGGCCAAATCATGAATTGGGCGTTAGCAGTTTGAAAAGAGTGAATTCAAACATCGACACAGCAGATGTAATCCTCCCATGACCCTCATTTATACGAAACCCTCACAGGTAATTGAGCAAATCAAGATTTTATTCTTCGTGGAAAATACAGCGCGGCACCCAGTCCTTAGGACAGTTCGAATCACTTTATATTCACACACTGGCAGGCCTGCTCATTTGAACACTATCAGTAATTCTATAAGAAGCATTCAGCCACGCTTTAATTACTGCTCGAAGACTATTCGTACACACATATCCATAATTACCTATGGCCGGGTACTCATTTATACAGCTGAATGAACCTGAGCAACGTGTAATAAATGAACTTGCCCAAGGTTCGAAACGGCAGCAAGGTCATGCGAACCCGGAATTGTTTGTTACACTTATTTAACAGACACTGTTCAAGTCCGGTAGTAATCTTAACCCCTCCACTAGTAGGCCTACATCGCATAATATTAGTATAGTTTAATTGATGTATCGCTTAGTATAATAAGGATATATGGGTTTGCATGGGGAAGGAGAGGCATGTCCCACCATGAGGTATAACCTGCTATTAAAGAACGCGTGTGAGTGAACTAGTAACGTCCAATGCATGATTTGGCATAGACAAGTTGTATTTTTAGTATTTAAGAGTTACCGGTTACCAGTTGATAACCTCAGTAAAAAATGTATATTTAGCCAAATGCATATATCACCAATAATGATGCCTAACCGCAGATATTCACAAGAGATGATGTCCACTACCCTCTTGGCCTGGCTGGACACGCATTGTTCCCTTTCAACCCTCAAACCAGAACCAAATAGACCGCTGGCTAACAAACCAGACATCGATATGTTCTCTATGCCACTGGAATGTTTTTTTGTATTCAGTGCAATTACGAAGGGTAAAAACTCAATGTCACTGTTCGATTCGTACTTATTATACAAGTCAATGAGGGTATTAAATGCATGATAATCATAACGAGGTAATGCCGTCATTATTATAACTTGATACTCGCTTATTATAAAACTTGATATCATATTAAATACACGATATCCAGTACATCAAGTTAAACAGTTGCACTATCTACATGCCAGACGTCCTTGTTTACTCCCCATCTGGCTTTTTTGCTCTGGATGGCAATCGTGTTTAGTCTTGTTAAAGTTACATAAAACAAATATAATATGAAGGTGTACGTGTGTCATACCAGGTGCCATTTGACACGATTTGATGCTTCCAAATTGCTTACAGCGAAAAGTGTGTGGAGTACTTACAAGACATTAGGATCCATTTATAATATAACAGCATCTCTATCGTCACAGTATTGATCACGTTCACTGTTAAGACATCCGCCTTGGATAGATATAGTGATAATGGCCGTTAAATCGATTTATTCTCTCTGATTTGCGTCACCGTTTGTTGATTAAAAAAGAGCAACTCTGCCCGGCACCGTGGATCCACTCCACTTGGAGAAAACAGACATTCAGTTAGTCCAGAAACTAGACTTTAAACCATTTCTTTCAATGTATATTACAGTGTGCGTGCGTGCGTGCGTGCGTGCGTCCCCAGTATAGAACCATATTTAATAGGGACCTATACCATTTTACAATTTCAAAGATGTATTATGACAATTCCCATGTTTTGCCAGAGTATTATCTAAACACAATTATACTCACCCCTTCTCGGACACGTCAGCAAACAGCTATGCGGATAGGCCCATAGTCCAAAGCGCCCAAAGTGACGAAGATTATTTTTTTCCTAAACTGTTCGCGGTTATGACCGTAACATTTAGTTATGGTAAGTTAACAACAGTAAATCAGTCAGTAGTGGTATTACTGTGGACAGTGTGGCGTATCAGTAAATAAAATTACATCACTTACTTGCAAAAACATTTTATTTGATAATTCCAGACATTCGATCAAATGACCAGAGGATTTCACCTGCGTGCTCATGTGCGTAATTGTGTGGACATGAGTGTGTCCTGGCGTGTGTTACATACACAACTATATATATATATAATGGGTGTATATATATATATATAATGGGTGTATATATATATATATATATATATAATGGGTGTATATATATATATAATATTATATATATATATATATGGTCACGCTATAGCAAATCATGATATATAATAATTGCGTAGGCAAAAGTTGGTGATCCCGTCAACTGCGTATGGTGTAGGCGTATGTAGGGCCGACTGGCACACAACCAATATTGAACTCGGTCGCTTTTCTGATCTACCCATGAAGGTGACCACTTAAGAGCTGCTTAATAAAACGAACGTTCCTCCTCAGGTGGATAGGTATGTTTGCTAACAGGTCTTCTTTACTAAACGTATCCTTGTTTTTCACTAGTACTTCTAACACGAGGGATATCCTATCACATTCACGGCACACTGTGATCAGTGCGGTGCTTGAATAACGTGAATGCAGGTATAGTGTGTCTGTTAATAAAAACGTACGATACCAATGCATTTAATCACGGCTAGGAGACTTCAGCTTAAAAACAGGTTCTGATTACTGAAATTCAACGCTCGCTCGCGCATATTTTACAACACTCTGTGCCAAACAATGTCACGATTTATTTAGATCGTCCATAAATTGAATTATTTTTTTCTGCATCGTGACTGTGATTTCAATACGACAAGACTTAAAATCAGAACATACTCGCATGCATAATTCACCCAGAGGTAACGCGAACGTCCAGTGTCACGTTCTCTTTGAAACGCAAAACCATAGGCCCTATAACGATTGATCTACTAAAGTCATTAACGTCAGGGAATAAGTTGAAAATGGTAATCGCGTACGTTTACTACTCGATACGCTGCAAGGATGACGGCATGTGGCTTTTACCAATAGAAGCAATGCCATTGCACCCACGGTGTTATCGAGTCACTGTAATTACGATGTTGTTGCGCGATTGTTACAGAGATGCGCTATGTCGGCCACTACCTCGTCCGTTACGTCACCCATTATCCATGCCGTTCCGTTGAAACAACATCACTTATATCGTAGCGGTGTAAGGAGATGTTAACAAAAACAATAAGAAACTATATGTATACACTCATAATCAAAATAAGATTGTTCGGGTGAGTCTACATTGAACTAAAACGCAAATACTTAAAATACTGATTAGCATATTGTATGCAGTGAACTTTCCCCATACTGACTCCAGTTATATGGAATATCCGCTTAATAGGAACAACTTTAAAATTCGTCTTGTGGTAATCACCGAGTTATACGATATATACCCATGAATATGTATGGCCCATCGATATAAAGAAGATCCATTTACAGCACCAACGATCTCCTCTAGCCAAAGACCTCCACACATTCTGACCGATTCTAATATCGACAATATAGAGTTTCGGACTTCCGGTCGTATTTCAGGGATGCGATGGCCCCGTAATTACCTGTAGGCAGTGTCAAACAAGACGCACACCAAGAGTCCGTATCACGACGCAAGATAAGACGAACAAGGCCGCGCTATTTCGCCCGGAGATGACACGTGAAGAATTCGATCTTGCGAGCCACGAACAACAGCGATCTTGTGATGGTATCTGGTCGCACTGGTCAGGCGTCCGATTACATAGTTTTGAACGGTGGACATTGATAAAACAACAAGCGCGGTCTTTTACTGATCAGCTTGCTTATCGGCACAAACGGCGTTGGACCCATCAAAAATAATGACATTGGATAAACGGTAATAAATAAAAGGGCAATTTCAATGGAAGTATTTTCGGAATCGGCCATATGTGGGCAGTTTAAATTGATATAGCATGTGCGGCGATTGACTTTTCAAAATTAAAAAGAATTATTGAACAAAGGTGAAAGGAAAATTTCTGTTAAATGAAAGGGCAGTCGTTTCCATATGAGGGCAGTTTAATTGATGTTATGTGCGAGAATGGATTCTTCAAAATCACAAACATTTATTGACCAACAGTTGAAAGGGCTATGTGGGCAACTGTTTTCAGATGAGGGCAGTTTAATTGATATGTTATGAGCCACGTTGGATTCATAAAAATTTTAAACATTCTTTGTAAAGGTGATGTCAACGGTGTGAAAAGGCAACATTTTTCATATGAGTGCAGTATAATTGAATGACTTAAAGGGACATTTTTGAATAAGAAAAGGGCGCAATTTTATATAAAAAATATACCTTACTGGTGTGGCGTAAAAGGGCACCTTCAATAAAAAAACAGTTTGCAATAAAAAGATGATTTGTCTCTATGCAAAGTATAAAATAGGAATATTCAGTGATATTGGTGGGACAAGGGCACAACGTGGAATTTCGTTCAGTTTTAAACGGTGAAAAAGGTTCCATAAAAGGAAATTTCTTCTGGGACTGGTCTTTAAGTGGACTGTAGTATTCGTTGGTGAGGTGTGCATGGATATCAACGAATCCAGTTGGGGGGAATGTGCAGGCATAGTCTGATTGATTGATTGATTGTTTATTTCCAAGTGGAAAATGCATACTAAGAAAACTACACGCAATGTACAATACATAAACATTTAGATATGGAAATGGGGGAAGACAGAGGTGTTGTATTAAACACAACATTTGTAACAACATGCAAATATATCGTTAGAAAGCAATATAATTCTTCTTTTTTCAGCTCCATTTGTATATATATATATATATATATATACAAATGGTGCTTAAGTCTTGTTTTGAGTATTTGAACTAGTTATTTTGTCATCATAGGAGTTCCACAATTTAACCCCATATACCGATATACACATAGATTTCAAAGTCGTGAGAGCATACACGTGTTTCAATTTGTTACTTTGAAGTGTCAAATGCATTGAATCATGGTTAGTAGCAAAAGAACTCTTGAAGGCTTTACGGCAACATCTTATTTTTAGCCTTGAACATTACAATAGAAATTATCAATTTTAATATGTCAGGCAGTTTAAGTATACCTAAATAACAGAATAGTCTCATTGCAAATTAGCTTGCTTATTTTCTACTGTAAAATTAAAACACTGTGAACGATAGTTTTTTTTACAAGTTTTATAAGTGCTGCCCCAGAGCAAAGTGTCGTCGAAATGGTTCGTTCTAAAGGTAAAGAATTTTAATGAATACAAAAACTACCGCTGCGCACTCTTCCAAATATGAAACCAGTTTACGGGTAACACATTGTAATCTACTTGTATCCCACGTGATATGTTGACATGTGTACATTAAGCCTATTAGTTGTGCAGGTAGGTTTCCTTGTGTTGAATGACTGTGAGACTCGCAAGATGACCCACAAATAGAGCTTATTGTGAACAAAATAGCTGCAACCTGAGTCGCATTCAGCATAATAGCAGTGTATTTAAATGGTCCGCTGTATGGGGATAATGATACAAGTACTATGAACCAACGACGCACGCTGCGCAGATTGTCGGTCATCGTTCTTCAGAAACCAATAACAGAAGAGAACTCTCGAACAATAGAAGCAGTACACAGCCAGCAACAGACGGATGGATGCCTATTCAAACGTGTTGCATGGCTGTAGCGTCAACGACCTTCATATGACCCACTGGAATGGCCCCAACTTACAGCAAGACACAAAGAATTCTTCAAAAACGTCACGTGTCCAATACGCCGAAGGCATTTAGAATTATGTTCCAATATTCAAACCGAGTACAGAATACTATAAATGAATAGAACATATTCTACACCGATGGTATAAATGCTAGCAGCGTGAATATGTTTAAAATAAAATAGACAAATATATCGGAAGGACGGGTTTCATAAAGATAAAAAAATTGTTGGACTCTTGATAAGCCAACGGTTTCCTTGTCGACTTGTCAAATGGGTTTTGTGCTCTGAATGGCAATTTTGTTAAATTTTTCGTTAAATTGTTTGGTTGTATTAGTTTACTCGTAGTTATTAATTACGTGATTATGTGCATTTGCAATATTTATTTGTATATTTGTAAAAAGTTCATTTCATATTCAGTCCGTATGACTACTTTAACCTATTCATCCCATCACCATCTCGACGTATTTTTTTAGCATTTTGCAACGTTGCAATTACTACGTGAAGACTGTCTGTTCATATTTAAGCAGGTGAGTGAACTAAGGCAATGTGCCGTGAACGAAATTGGCCAGCAATAGGATTCGAACCAGGCTCTCTCGATTGTCGACTGAGAGTTCGATGTTATATTGTTCTAAAAAGTGCGCCACCGCTTCCCACTAATGTCACGTACTGTTATGGGTCCCGGAGCAGAATGTTGATGGAGGCGCTGTAATACCTAAGACTTTGAGAGACCGGCCATTGGAAGCTTCAAAGGGACTATTTGAAAGGCAGGAGCTTTGCCGCGGGCAAGGCCGTTGTTAACTATCAGGGCGCTTTCATACATGATAGGCTGATTAAGATCTTGAATAGACCTTTGTTGTGCTAATGAATCGACTTAAGTCAGAAAGCTAGAATGCTTACGAACGATTAAAGACATTTGTCCAGAGCCAGAAGAGGAAAACCAAACCTTAAGATGGAGAGATAGCGTTGAGAGATGTCTCGGAATGGTAAGAGATAAAGGTGAGTTCTTATATAACGCAGCCTCAGGACTGCTCAAAGCGCTTTACACTTTACTCCCTGGCAGACCTGCTCAATCGAATACCACATCGACTTCTCTGGGAAGCATTCAGCCACGCTGCAATTAATGCGCGAAGGATATTCGTACACAAATATTCACCATTGTCTATAGCCAGGTACTCACTCATACAGCTGAGTGAACTGAAGCAATGTAGAGTAAACGAACTTGCCCAAAGTTCGACACCGCTGCACAGGATTCGAACCCGCATTCTCTCAGTCGAGAGCGCTCCACAAAGGTTCGGGTGAACAGCCAATGCTGGGGGAGAATTGGGGGGGGGGGGGGGGGGCTGAGGCATCGTATGTATGGTTGAGGTGATACGTTAAGAGGGCGTGCAGGCTCAGTGGTATCGCCCTCACCCCATAAGTGGAACCCCCATTTTACGTACTCTGTTATGCCAGCTGTGATTGATTGGTCTACCTAGGGTTGCTGTCCCAGATATAGTCGCACGATTAGCCAATGTGCGAGAAGTTATCCCCGGGTACTGATCTAGCTCTATGTACGTCCCTGCGGCACAGGCGTCACAATGTGATGAATATTGGGGGGGCTGAGGCCATCCTCGCAAGCCAAGGCGAGGCTGATCCCCTACGCGAAGTGTAGAAGTTAGCCGAGTCAAACTAGTAACTGACTTCGCCAGTCGCGACTGCATCACCCGTGAGAACAGCGCAAATACACGCCCCAATTTGAAGACGGATAAACGACTTCGGAGAATCCCAATATATAATGACCCGTTCGCCCATTAGCACGAGCAGCTGAGCGGTATTGTGTATTCGAATAATTGCTTCTACTTCCTAAACATTGCATGTAACACGAGCCACGGTTGGTTGAAATTAGTTTTATTATGACCACCTGACCTGCCGACATCCACTGATCTACTGAGCGATTTCATAGGCTGAACTTAAATTAAGAATTTCGCAAAGCAATCAGCCAGGGGGTACTGCTGGCTGGCACTGACGTAATCAGCAGCAGCGACCCCTGACGCGCGAGAATGACTGAGGCTCTCCAAAACTTTGATTTGCACCCCTCCTTGAGGCTCGCCAAAACATCCACTTTGAGTGTCTCCACAAACATGAATTTGAACCACCCTCTACCAAGTTGACCAAAAACCAAACACACACAAAATCCACCAACCTCCCGTACATATTGGGGGCTAATCCTATCTCCGGCCTCCACCTAAATTATTTGCCGACTGAGCCCCCCGGTTTCAACGCCTATATGTGGGATGCACAAACTTTTCCAAACACATCTTTCGTTCGTTTGCGGTGTCAGTTAATACTGCTCTGGGTGTGTGTCGTATACGTGAGGACGGGGGTCTTAAGTCCACCAGGTAGTTTGGGGGGCTGGATATATGTGTTAATGCCCCCTAACATTCGGCATTGGGTGCAGTTTGCTTTTTTGAGAACCTCCAGGAAGGGATGCAGTTGGATGGTTTTGGTGAGCCTCAGCCATGCCTCCTATAGTCAAGTTCCTACACCTGTGTACAATATACGGGCGGTGTCGTATCTACAACAACGTACTCTGACCTACTTAACATATATACAATGGCCAGCTTCTGTCTCGTGAGGCATTGTTTGTCTTATTAAATCTTGTTCGTGTTAAATCTTAGACTTTACTGTTTAACGCTGCACCACCAACTGGGTTAGCTAATCGCTAATCCAGTTCATTGTAGTCCATATAAGTACGTATATTTCTCGAAAAAATGTCTTTGGTTGAATTTAACGCTCACGTGATTTTTGAGAGAACAAAGAAAATAGACGTCAACACAGAAACACAATCATCAATAATCGCATTCACGTGAAGGTTCTAAGTTTGAGAATCACTTGAATTGACTCGGGGGTAAGAATTAAATACGGTGATAGTATATCATCATAAATAATTTTTCTTTATCAAAATTACATATAGAAAGTTGCAGAAACCAGATAGCATGTCGCAGTGGATACGAAGTAGGGTTGTTTTTTTATTAATTTGATTAGAAGAGCGAAAATATCGCATTGGAAAGGCACCTTATATGTCGGTGCATTGCTCGCGTTTGATCTCCTGGCATGCACACACGCACACAGAGACATGCACGCACTTATAAACGCACGCACGCATGCACGCATGCACACACGCACACACACAAACAAACATACACACACACGCACGCACACACACACGCACACACACACAAATGCACGGGCATATTTCGTAACTCAGCAAACACACTTTGGAGTCTGGCACTGTGTTATGCATTTCGTAACACACCTACGAATACGCCTTTCCATGTTTGTTACTTGGGGCTACACTCAGTGCGTCCACGTCGCCTCCGTCACCTGATATACAGGTATGTCGCCGCTGGACACATCGAACTCCCAGTTTGCGGCGATTTCCCTCACCTTTACCTATTACATAATTCTGAAATCAAACCAAACTTACACAGATATCAGTCGTACAGTCGGCGAATTGCCTATGGCTAATTGTTACAAACACAGAGACTCTTTCTTATATAGCGTTCTATCTAGTCCTCACGACTGCTCAAAGCGCAAAACACTTCACCCCCGGCAAACCTTTCCGAACACATATACCCACAACTGTCTGTAGTCAGGTACTCATGTATACATCTGAGTAAACTAAGGCAATGTGGAATGACTGAAATTGCCCACGATTCAAAGCAACAACAAGAATATTTGAAACCGGATTCTTTCGATTGGGAGGCGATGCACCAATGATGCGCTGTATACCACGCAAAGGACCGAGAAACCTTGATGGCGTGTGCTTCTTGCGGTTGCAAGCGCGGTCACTAAGTGAACCGTCCATTGTTGTTGACGGTGCAAAGACGTGGCGCAAATGACGACAAGACGGCCGAATGTTTTATGGGCCCGAGGCGGACTATCTTTCCTGTTCATTTAATTATATCGTAATTACGCACGTGAAAGGCTAACCCGCATTTAATAAATGTCGTCCATCAGAAAACGCCTCTCTGTAAATGCAGTTTTGTTACGGCTCATTACACGGATATCATATGAAATCTATTAGATATCTCACAACGTTGTAATGCACCGAGCAACCGCGCAGACTCGACAGGAAACACCTGTATAGGAAATTATCCCGAACCACTGCTGTCGTCGCACCGCGCACTGTCTAAACTTTTAAAGGCTTCTTTCTTATTGTACGCTGAGGAAGTTCGATGGTCGCCGCAATCCATTTTGTTTGTGTATATTAATTAGATAACTTATGAAATATATTAGGTTTAGATACTACGCATGTGCAATGCGCTCTGTCTAATAGGTACGTGAGTGCAGCTATGATTTAATAAACGCATACGTCCAAAAAGGCTGTACCAATATTGTTATGTCATAACGCGATCATTGCGTTCAGAATGACGCCTGCAACGGCGACGAACCTGTTGGTTACGTCATCGGGTACACGATGCAAAACATTTCAATTCTCTTAAAATCGAAAGACAGCAGGCTGCGAGAATAGATTAGAACATAGTTAATTTTGAATTGACTAAGATCAGTGGTCGTGTAAATTAAATGTGTGCACCTTTGAAAGCTGCGTTTCACTGTAATCGCTGTCAGAGTTGCCCGGATAATCAGACTCGCTTGTCCGATTATGTGTTCAAATCCGCCATTGCCCATTGTCTATTACAAATTCCACCTGTATGCAATTCTCTTAGATACTATTTTATGTAAATATCACATCGTCACAAATGCGTCGATCGACGTTCATTCTAAGAAACGAACACATATACTCAACCATTTATTTTCAAATAGAAATTACCAAAAAAATCAGACAGGTTATATCGTCTTCAAGTTGGAATCGGACTGTTTGAGTCTCAATAAACATCACAATGTCATAAAACGTCAAAACCCTCAGTTAAACAGCGACTTATATTGTCTATTCGCGAACAGAACTACACTCAATGATACATGTATGTTCTTAAACGTCACCGCCTCACTGCCTACTCGTCCTCACGGACTGAGGTAACTAGGTGCACCCTTTCTATCATCACCCGCGGGCATTCTAAGACAATTCGACTTTAAAGATTGGCATAGTCTGTTGTCGCACAGATAAGACCATGTCAGTTCCGATACAAGAATCATCCTCTCAAGCCAGAGAGGATACACGTATTAGCAGGAAGTTCGCTGAATCGGGTGTACAACGTCCCATCTGCGGCCTGGATTGCTGGAACGAGGCGCGCGTGTCCAACACCATCGAGCAATTCCTGGAACTTGCTTCTTCAATGGCTGGTGCTTACTATTTATTTGTAATGTTTCTTACGTATTTTTGCTAGTATTAATAAATGGAGAATATAGATGGTCGTTTTAAAATCTCAATTACAAATAAGCTACAGTTGGAAACGAATTTCTCCATTTCGCTCCTAAACTATAGTCGTCCAGGACTCTCAACGCGGGCCTCGCAGTCGTAGAGTGAAAAGTGAATAAACATTACAATTAATGTACATTTGTTTTAATGTCTCCTATATGCTTTATTTTCGTGGCGCCTACGCTACGATCCTTTACTTGATGAGTCTTGTGTACTTATTAGAAGAAGAAGAAGACCACAGTGCGCTTCTTACGTTCATGTTTTTATGTCACAATAGGACGACGTTATATAGTGGTGGGTGTCTTACGCTCCTGTTATTTTCCGCTTTATCAATGATCGTTATGCGTGTCTCGACGAAAGATGTCTCCTCACATTAGAAGACGCCAAACACGCCCGAACAAACAACGTGTGGTAGACCCCTTATGTGATCTTTTTGTTTAATTATATACAAAACAACCAAGGAGTGTAACTTCACAATGGTAACTCATTTAAACGATGTTATTTTGTGGGTGGGTGATCTTGTGTATAGCGATAGTTAAGTTCACAAAGGAAGTCGGATTCATCGATGTTATTAGGTGCTTTAGTAACATTGGCGCGACCAGATTCACAATATTAACACAAAACATCAGATAAGACTCAGCCAGTCATCGTTATAAGATGTCTTTCCTACTACATTCAGGCGTAGGCGACCGTGTCTATTATCTTTGAAAGAACGCAGCATTGCCTCACTGCATCGGGAGAAGATGTTGGGGAGAGAGAGAGACACACCATTACTGTAGGCCATGCATGCTTTATTTATAAGAGTTTACTTAATTAAAATCGAGAGCATTGTAAACAGGCACACCCACTTGCATACGGCTAGAAAAATGCAAACATGTACATCATAACAATGAAAGACACGTGCACACACACGAACACAGACAAATACGTTAACACCCAAAAACGTATCACACACGTACGCGCACGTACACATAGACGCTTGCACGAACGCACACATACACGAACGAGCATACGCACACACACACACACACACACACACACACACACACACACACACACACACACACACACACACACACACACACACACACACACACACACACACACACACACACACACACACACACACACACACACACACACACATACGTACGCTCACACACACACACACACACACATACGTACGCTCACACACACACACACACACGCACACACACACTGACACACACACACAGACACTGACACACACACACACACACACACACACACACACACACACACACACACACACACACACACACACACACACACACACACACACACACACACACACACACACACACACACACACACACACACACACACCACTGAAACCACTGAAAAAAACATCGTTACTATCTGGAAAATATACCTTGGATGATGCAAGTTTTATGAAGCATTTGTATGATTATGTGATTACCATTGTATGTGATTGTGTGAAACATGAAAAAGCCAGAAAGCACATACCATGCGAATGACAAGATAATTGAAGTAATTAGGTTTGGAAGTTTTTTTTGCACAGCCCATCCTATACTGACATTCCACCTGAGTGAGAAATATTTTGCAACGATGAAATTCGCAAATATCATAGGGATTTCGTTCTAGATGTGTTACATCTACATGGAATAAAGTTGCATAAACGTGTAAAACATGGAAGCACGTTTATGCAACTTTATTTGGATATTACGAAGGTTTGATTTTCCGCAAAAATGATTTTGAAATTAGAAGTGCGAAATAATGTCCATGCGAGTTTCTCGCCGCCAGAGATGTTTTTCCGCCGTGCGAGAACCGACAGTGCACTGGTTGATCTTTGGTCGTCGGACAATTGGTTCACGCCGCTTATCACAAACACAACGGCGTTATGCCGCAGGGCAGCCGTTTTTCGGTCCCCTTCCATGACAAACATCGCGTGCACGCTATCATCTCTGATTAGGGTCCACCATACGCAAACATGGCGTTCACAATACGGAGGTAGGGAATTTGCTGAGGTACATTACCTTAGGCCTACATACGTCCGTGTCCCGTTTTAGTTCGGATTTCAAATGGGCAAATCGTGATTAATTACATACTGTTTTCTTGTGTTTTCCTCAACAAACTTATATAATGGCAAACTACAGCGTTCTATAAGTACTACGTTAGTGCTACGCAGATTTCTTACAAAATTTAGCGTATTGTGTTTGGTGTGGGTTTGTCTAGTAGTTGCTACATTGCATGACGGGTTTTTTGTGTGTCTCGTACGTGTGTTACGTGAATGGACACAATTAGGGTCTACTTTGCTGCATAAACAATTCAATTATATGCTTGTCTCCCAGATCTTAATTGATGAAAGTATGTAAGAACCTCATTCCTAATCGTTACTTGTGATCACTCCCTAATTAGCTTCGTGTAACCTAACGGTGCGTGCAGACACGAACAAGTGTATTGTGTGTTTGCACGCACCCGTGGAGCATAAAAACCATGGGATGCAATTATCATCATAATTATTGTAATTTGAGAATAAACTCGTCCCCAATGACTATTTAATTTCTGCTGTCGCCAATTACGGCGTTATATATATATATCATATTTTCCTGATAAATCGAACATGGCGCCGCCCGCGGAACAGCCGACCACTCAATTTGTCGGCTGAAAAAAGTCAATAACTCGAACCAGTCACACTCTTGTTTGAATACATCGTCGACTCGTAGATCAAAATCAATACGTTTTACAAAATCCTCGGTATTCCTGGAATTTTCCGTCACGGTGTTAATGGCCGTCCTGGTTGATGAAGTGCGAACAATTTCCACGGATAAAAATCACATCGCACCTTATTATAGCGAATGTGCGCACTCGTGTAGGCCATCTAGTTGATGCAACTAGCCGGGGAATGTTTTTCATGTCATCTAAAAATGGTGGTATTGTCGTGTTACTGATCGACTGATCTGATGGACGTGCGGTCAGTCCCTCATCAGATGACTCCGGCCTTTTAAAAGGCATTCGCACAATCCTTATGAAACGCATACGACAGTAGCAAACGCACTATTTTTTAAATGGAACTTCTATTTCCTGTTAGGGCAGAGAGCTTGCTGTAACTCGTGGCCTGACCCTTAATACTCTTCGGTATCACGTACAAGAATGGAGAAAGAGGGCTCGGAAGTTAGGGGGTTCAATATAACTTCCCCTAACATTATGGAGAGCACTGTACCACATAGGGCCTTTTGAAAAGCGACGACAGCTCTTTTAAAACGCTGATGTTAATCGGGTCGCACTACTGTGCGCTGTTAAACACGTTTCACAGCACGCCATCTCCTCCGTGTTATACGAACATTATACGGTGGCCTAGGTAGGCACTCTCGTTTTCATTTGAAATATGTTCGCTTTTTACATGACAATGTATACAAGGTACGGCGCTCGCCATCAGCAAGCACACACCCGCACTCACGCACACACGCTCACGCGCGCGCGCGAGCACACACACACGTATTATGTATATAATGGCTATAAATATAATACATATGCTGGAATATAGATGTTGGCATCGCTACACACGACCGAATAAGCCAATGCTTTTATATTATCAGAATATAATGACTTCAAAGTTGTCAATATTAGTAGTATATTCTAGTTATGTAGTCCATCTTTTATATTTTATTTATTTATTAAACTAATCATCATGTAAATGTCACTGTTAATCTACCGTTTATCAACTGCAATGCATTGAATAATTCATAAACCTACCGTGACCTGATACATATTTAACTGCTATATATTTGTTACCCTTTTTAGTGTATATTCTACTACTTGACTATATGTCAAACAAGATGGCGTCATTGCCACAATCAAGCCTGATAAACATTCTACGCAGCATTGCACGCTACACAGTTGCGCATGCGCGCATGTGTTTTTTTGTAAACCTACATGTCCATTCCGACTTTAGGTGTTTTAAGACTTAAAACATTTCTACGCTCACGGAAAGTTTGTGCCGTATTTTTTTTATAACGTTCGCTTGTTATCACACTTGTGTTATCAGAATGTTCTTAATGATTATTAACCCGCACAATCGGGCGGTTCGGTTCATTGGTTTAATTGGAAGGTTGATACATTGCAACGTTTTTCAAATACCACGATGTAACCTATTTCGTTTTATCCGAGCGTTTTTCGCATATAAGTGGATTGGTGAGAAACCATATGCTATTTATAGCCTCGTATGTATCAAAACAAGGTTAATGATCGTCCAGTGGGAAAACCAATCGACCGCATACGATGTTATTACGCTCAAGTCAATCCTATGTACCAATCAAATGTCCGAAAACACATATGTCAAAGTTCAAAACGATATCAACTACCAGGCACCTAAAGGGTTTTATCACGGACAAAGTCACTATGTCTGGGTGACCAACCATTCAAAGGGTCACTTACACGTCTGCAATGACCATGACACAGATGTTTTGTAACACCTTTAATTGGCAACTATTCTGTCCAAAAACCAGGATGTCGAGAATTAGATTAGAATGATGAATATGTTATTTGATTTCTTAATGTTGTAGCAAGCGGTCATTATTATCACGGAAAACGCTCGTTTTGATAACCTTTTCTTTTACAACCATTGTAAAAACTATATAGACATATGTATATATATATATATGTGTGTGTTGGTGCGTATGTTAGACTGCTACAGGGGTTCTTGAACTGTTTGACTTGCGACTCAAATTCCGGTCGCGGTATTTGCTTGGCGACCCCTGCTTGCAAACAGTTAACTTGTAACAAGTGATACAATATACAATGTTTCAATAAATACGCACAACATAAATAAGTAATAAAAAGAACAATGATTAAATCCGCTTGCAGCATCATCAAATCAGCGATGTGCATTGGTTTGTCGACGTAGAAAGAGGATATCTCTTGCCAATCGATTACACAGTTGCAAAGGAAGATCGTACGAGTTTGATTCTGTGTATGCTCTTATTTATTTCGTACTTCCGGTAATGATAACAAGGAAAAAAGACAATCTGATATAATATAATGGGCCTGGACATGCTGATTAATGCATGCTATGTTCTGTAGAAGAATAGTGTACTTTGAAGGCGTCGATATGAACTTAACCAAAGGCGGCACAGATCTTCACCTAGTGGTGAAACAGACGGACCTAACTGCAATTTCCATGAAATTGCTCTTCATGAAGTCCGGAAGTGGGACAAAGTATGTTTTCCTCGAATGTTTGTTTGCACTATAACCACCCCTGGCTTTAGTGGGTTATTTTGGCTCACGGAACAGACAAGGTCGTTTTAAGCAGAATATGTCAATACATAATATTATAGTATCCTAATAAATTGGTTGATTCTGCTGTCCGATTTTGTGCTCGTTCAGCGGTGTTCACCGACAACACCTTGAAAACGTTCTGGACCCATTGTAAGATGGTGATACTGAAATGTATCAACGGCATGGCTAGATGAACGCTAAAGCGTTTACTGATGCTACAAATAAACTGCCAATCGATGGCACTACGTGTGTAAACATAAAATAATAGATTATGGAGAGAGCAATAGCCAGACCGGACAGAACGTGGCCCAACCAGCTGGATGTGTTTCATACGGTGGGGTGGTCACAGGTTCCTCTTGGTGACCTTGTGGCGGAATGGCCCCACCTTTTTGTAATTGCATGTGTCTATTGGTGGTGGAATGTTTGTATTGTTTGCTTAGGTTTATATTCATAGTGGTTTTATACTTCTATAGCGACAAATAATGTATGTCTGTATATTGTCGTCATGTTGTAGGAATGTGTGCCTGAGAAACTTTAATGGGGCTGTACAAGGGTTCAGTTTCCCATCTGGTTTGCATGTTATACATCACATTCCTACTATCTTTATGCCCAAAAGTGGCTGCATTAGAAGCAATCCACTTTCCAATAAAAACGTCATCCTTTGGCCAATTTCAATTCTCAAACTACAATGGGCTTGTGTTGGTTATTGCATAAATATGCTTAAAAACAAAATCGACAAATGTCTCAGAAGGGCGGGCTACACATATACAATACGTTGGTGGAATCTCAGTAAGTAAAAGGGTTCCTTGTCTACATGCCATCTTTGCTCTGAATGATAATCTTATTAAATCGTGATAAGTTTGGCTAAATCAGAGGAACATACAATAATTATATACTGCACACGAAACATTCAGAACTTGGCTCAGTAATATAGAGAAGTGTTTGCAGTCAGACAACCTACTGTGTCCTATTCGGTGAGTTAAAATTGTGATGTGCGATTGTTTGGAATATATCCGCAAAACGGTCTTCAAAAACGGCTACACCATGATATATGATGACGTCGCAGTTTCCACCTTCTAATTAAGCCAGTGTACCGAATTGCTCCATTGTGGCGATTAGTAATAATTAAGAACGTTCTGATAACACAGGTGTGAAAACAGGTGAACGTTCATTCGGCTCAAACTTTCCCTAATTACAGAAATGTGCTAAGACTTCACGTTCGTCCTTCACACACAGTCGGGCGTAATATTTATCTTTCAAGCTGAACAAACTTGAGTTTCCTTGTCCACAGGTAAACACACTATATTCTGGAACAGCATCCATGGCATTCACCGTCATCACCATTAACAACAACAACAGCAACAACAGCAGCAACAACAGCAGCAACAACAGCAAAAGCAACAACAAAATCAACAGCAGCAACAAAATCAACAGCAACAACAGCAACAACAACAGCAACAGCAGCAACAGCAGCAACAGCAGCAACAGAAGCAACAGCAGCAGCATTGCTCGGCCAAGGCAAGAACACACGGAAGAGACTTTTCCATATGGATATATTATTCACTCAGCTGTATAAATGAGTAACAGCTAACCCAAAGTGTCTGCAAACTTGAATAGTATCTTTAAGTTCACATAGTCAGACAACACGTCTAGAGCTCAACCTAAGTTGTATGTTGTGTGCTGGGCGTACACTGCTAATCTTTTGTTTCGTGTCGTCTGTTTGATCAACAAGCAACGACGTCTCGTCTGACACCGTCGTACATTACGCAACTTTTGTTGCTGCAGTTAAATTGTCGAATGATGAATCGGTTCAACAACTGTTGTACCGGTCTAATCACCACGCCACTCGAGTTTTGCTGAGATGCGGGCCATTGCACAACTGATCAGCTTTTAGTCGATCAAACAGACGACTCGCAACAGAAGTTTAGCAGTGTCCGGCCAGCATAAAAATACGCGTGACTGTATTCACACCTTTTATCCGTCCACTAAGTAGATTAAATAGACCTACACAATCGACATTCTGGAACACCGCAGACTAACAATCTACGATCGTACAAAGCGTTAATCACACAAAAGTCGTTTACTGGTATGTTTCGTACCTGTGTGGTCATTTGCCTCAAGCATGACGATTGTCTTATGTACCAATCATAGATTGTACAATCTGAGTCGAACCGGACGCGAGGTCAACTAGTGCTGAGAGACGCGCCTTTTGCACTGTTATTGCACGTACTGATTTGTTTTCTTAAAAAAGGACGTAAAATGTGTGTACATAACCATAAAGCTCAAGTTCTTATGATGTTGGTGAATTGTGGAACTTTAACAAATGTTATATTGATTGTGAGACGTGTTGGACAGGGATCGTGTACATCACACTGGCGCCGGAACGGAATTAATACAGGGGGCTGAGCCGGAGTTTCAGCACCATTCGACCTCCGCTGTCGACATCGGACGACGGGGGGTGAGGGGATGTTGTTGGAAATTGTTCACGGTAACGTTCCAATTTGTTGAGTTCACCATCTCAACTGCACGCCCTTGAGGTTCAATTCAAAAGCGCACCCACAAACCGCCAACACAAAACTTTCCAAACACACCATTCGACCCCCGCTGTCTCGGACCATGACATCGGACGACGGGGGTGAGGGGGTGTTGTTGGAAATGTGTGTGTGTATATATATATATATATATATATATATATATATATATACATGTATATGTATACAATGCTTGGGCCTGTAAATCAAATTCGTTAGTGAAACGAATTCCTGCCTATGCGTGTGGAACGTGCAAAAACCATACAACGAGAGACGCGTACGTCTTTCAACACAGATTAGTTTCATGTCCGGTTGTGGAAGCCTTTTGTGTTGAACAAACCACAAAAACGCCAATTAATGACCATGTGTAGTTACGATTCAATAAGATGGGAGATAGATAATGTGCGGTGTTGCAGTGTTCACACACCAGCGTGTTATGGGAACTGCGTGTTATCTACTCATATGACGGTGGACGACCGTTGTGATTTTAAGGATTGGACTATGCCACAGATTGTCAACTGATCATAACGGCATTTCGTATGGTCACGTAACACGGTTCATAACTCAGATCACATTAATATAATCTATACACTATTTGTTGATGTGACATTTCGCAATAATTGGATAGGCCTGATCTTTCGGTTAGGGTGACAATATTGACTCACCAGTTATCGATTGAAATGCTATTATTATTAACAGTAGAATTGTTACTATTAATAAAAGCAGCATTATCATCGTACAGAGATAGTCTCAGGATAGCAAATACTGTTGCCGTTAAATAATAATCAAGCTTTCCTCTCCAAGCTGCAGATGTTATGTAAAGATGAACTATTTTGATAATTCATATTTACTAATTATGTTGTTAATGTTGTTGTTATTGGAGTCGCCGTCGTAATCGTTGTTTGATTTATATATAATATATAGGTCAATGTAGCTGTGTTTTTATTAATGTCAGGTAGTGCACTTTCTCTACAGATTTTCCATAACACTTAAGTGGAAAGTTGATTAACGCGTTTGAAGGAGCAGGATGCTAATCATAACCTCTGGTATCGGCCAGTAAAAAGGGTTCTTGGGTATCTATAAGTTCATTTTAATGAGATTCTCATAAACATATGCTGTTACTGCACATGTAATTCAGTTGTTTCATTTGGTATTTTGTATACAAAGAGCATAATACATACGTTTTCTGAAGACGGGGCGTGTCTGAACCCTAAAGGCATAATGCGTTGTAGCTGGTGAAATATTTGTACGCGAAGGGTATAATTTGGCCTTTATAATTTGTATATATGTACTAGTGACATTTACCAATTATCATACAAAATAAAAGGTATAGTTAGCTACATATGTTGATCAAACGTTTTGTGACTATTCCAGCTGGTAATGGGCTATGCACGCGCAGGTGTGTTCGGGTATATCTGGCATAGCCTTTCAGATGCGTTGTCAGAACAAACTGGACGATGTCTATTATCTCAGTTGATCATCATTTTTTTTATTCTGATTTTCTGGCAGATCTGTTAAACGTAAGAAATGCATTCTGGCTGTGTATTCTCTGTGTTGAGTTGTGTTGACGTGTATATTGGACAGTGGCAACCACGTCAGTCAACGTAGGATGCGAGCCGCTCTGGTATTCCTTCTAGTAGTAGTAGGTTTTAGTTGGAATTGTATAAATCATACATACAACTATATACAATTCCAGGTTGACAGCGGAGCCAATTAAGGCTGTAACCAGTTTGTTTTAATTATTACAATATAAGATGATAATGATTACGTAAACAAGTCGCCGTCATCCCCAAAATAACTATTATTAACAATGATTTCACGTGTAGTGTGTTGGTTACGTTGCTATAATCAATAGAACATATATGTAAGTATATTAACATTAATATTAGATGATGAATGTTCACATAAGTAGTCTTGCGAGAAAAAAATAATGTGGTTATGCCAAGCTTCAGCAATGGTATAACACCTAAGTACAATAACATTATATCAAACACATATGTCAGACGTTTCAGGGTGGAATGAAATTAAACTAGAACACCATACCCCCTTACACCATTTGCCTTTAATAATAATATAAAACTATTTAAATTGGGTTTATTTTGTATAACAGTTGGAATTGTATTCCAGATTATCGGACCTTTACATAGCAAACTGTTCGAAGATATTTGAGTAGAACTGATAATAGGACGTATATTACAGGTTTGTCTTGTTTTGTAAAAGTGAATGTCATAGGTAAATGTAAAAATATCCGATAATGAATGTGGCAGACTACCGTGAACATAATTATACATGAATTTTCCAACTTCAATTTCATAAATATCATTCAATTTTATTAGATTTAAACATGTAAAGAGGGGATGTGAATGTTCCCAATAGTTTGTTTTAAGAATGGAACGAATTATTTTTTTATAATGAATATTTTTTCGATATGTGTTTTGTATGTGGATCCCCACAAAATGATGTCAAGTAGGGGTAAACTAAAGTGTAATAAATTGTTTTAAGTGCAGCTACTGGAAGGTAGCGGTTAACTTTATTAATTATGTATAAAGCACTAGTTAGCTTGTTTTTGCAAGCATTTATATATTCATGCCAATCAAGTCTGTCGTCTATATGAAGGCCTAGAAATGTTATACATTTTGTTTGCTGAATTATGTTATTAGCTATCGCTAATAATAATTCTTCGTTCTGAGCAGGACGAGTTCTAGAAAATAACATGCATTTTGTTTTATAAATGTTTAAAGATAGTTTATTGGCACGAAACCAGTCAGCTAATATTTCAAGTTCGTTATTCATATCTTTATATATTTCATTAATTTGTTTTCCAGTTGTGTATATAGTAGTGTCATCAGCAAACACTATTGTTTTACACATATTTCCACAGAATGGAAGGTCATTAATATATAATATAAACAAAAGCGGACCGAGGATAGACCCCTGTGGGACACCGAGCGTGACATCCTGCTGAAGTGAGTCACTAGAACTGTACTTAACATACTGTTTCCTGTTTGAAAGGTAACTCTTAAACCATTTGAGTGGAGTACCCCTTATACCGTAATATTCAAGTTTGTGTAATAGGATTTGGTGGTTGATAGCATCGAATGCTTTACTTAGATCCAGAAAAACAGCAAGGACCGAGTCCTTTTTTCTAGTGCATTAATAACGTCATTAGTAAAAACGGTAATAGCACTGGTTGTTGAATGTTTCTGACGAAAACCATATTGGTTATTGTTTTTCTGTATAAAATCATAAGTTCTTCTATGTACAACTTTTACCAGTATTTTAGAAATTGAAGGTAACAAAGATATTGGTCTATAGAAAAGTCATCAGTAGCTTTAGACTTAAAAACGTATACTTTTTGCTATTTTATTTCGTCAGGCACTTTTCCCTCTCCTATTGATTTGTTTATTAAAATAGTTATTGGTAAGGCTATTTGCTCACCAAATAATTTCATGAGACGGGGACTAAAATTGTCATATCCAGAACTGGTCTTAGGTTGGAGAGACATTATAATTTGCCTGATTTCATTTACATCGGTCGGACTCTAAGTAATTTAAATTTTTTTTAAGAGTCGTTCTTAAATGTTTTAAACTCATTCGCATAGTATGTTGTTTTGGCAATTTGTTTCAGTTTATTATACATATTTCTATAATGTATATAACGGATATAAGTAAAATGTGTCTTAGATTTGCCGATACATTTCCTACAGAGTTTGTTTGATGTTACTGACGATTTTAATAGACCTTTAATCATCCACTCATTCCGTATTACGCATTTGAGATAAACTTTAGCAATTTTCTCCGGCGCGAATGTTTGAATAACATAGTTCAATTTGTTTGTGAATTCCAAAAAACGCATTATGTGTATCTAACTGGTGAAAATACGTCCAATCAATTTCGCGTAGTGTATATATTATATGACCAATGGATTTGTCAGACATAGGTCTATGTTTGAATATTAACGGCTCATTTGATTTTTTACAAGGCTTCTGCTTGCGAATTAAACAGAATATAGGTAGGTGATCAGATATATAACTATATAATATGCCAGAATGAACAAATGGAGTTGTATGTCGTACATATGTTATCAATAAGGGTAGCGGATGTATGGGTGATACGCGTTGGTTTGGTAATTGTTGGAATGGTGTTTGCAGCTAGGTGTAAGTATAGTAAGTCGGATGAAGGTTTATATGAGTCCATTTTTAGGTAGTCAACATTTTGATCAGTGCCAATTATGATCTGATGGTTTGAGTGGTGAATCTTATTTAGTATTGTCTCATATCTTTGGATAGATGAAGACACATTTGAATTAGGGATCCGGTATGTTTCACCAACGACTGAGGTTTGACCATTAATGCTGCATTCAATAAATACCGATTCAAATTCCCCCTCCACAAAGATGTCAAGGTCTTCACGGTGATTATACTGAATATTATCACGTACATACATAGCGACACTACCTTTAGATTTAAATTGTCTATTCTTGTAAATAAAATTATAATTAGTCATCTTAGACGTATCCATACGCCTTATTCTGTGACCTACGCTCCGATTCCCACACCTTTGTAACGGGCGCGCTCTTCCCCTGGGAACATCATAACACCGTCGCAGTCCACTCGACCCATGTGCTGCTATTGTTATCAATCTTGTTGCCGTGCCGACCGACTAATTCGGTATGAGCCAGTTGGTCCTCGTAGAACGGTTCCAGTTGATCCAGGTCTTGTTGCTCCGTTGGGCCAGTCACAGCCGCGCCAGGGGAACTAGCTAGGTCCGCTCCACTTGAGCCATACGCAAGACACACGCACACTGAATGTTTTCTGGACTATCACCCCACCTGGATGACCACCCCACCTGAATGACCACTGCACCTGGATGACCACCCCACCTTGACAACCACTGCACCTGGATGACCACCCCACCTGGATGACCACTGCACCTGGATGACCACCCCACCTTGACAACCACTGCACCTGGATGACCACCCCACCTGGATGACCACTGCACCTGGATGACCACCCCACCTTGACAACCACTGCACCTGGATGACCACCCCACCTGGATGACCACTGCACCTGGATGACCACCCCACCTGGATGACCACCCCACCTGGATGACCACTGCACCTGGATGACCACCCCACCTTGACAACCACTGCACCTGGATGACCACCCCACCTGGATGACCACTGCACCTGGATGACCACCCCACCTGGATGACCACCCCACCTGGTGACCACTGCACCTGGATGACCACCCCACCTGAATGACCACTGCACCTGGATGACCACCCCACCTGAATGACCACTGCACCTGGATGACCACTGCACCTGGATGACCACCCCACCTGGATGACCACTGCACCTGGATGACCATCCCACCTGGACAACCACTGCACCTGGATGACCACCCCACCTGGACAACCACTGCACCTGGATGACCACCCCCACCTGATGACCACTCCACCTGGATGACCACCCCACCTGAATGACCACTGCACCTGGATGACCACCCCACCTTGACAACCACTGCACCTGGATGACCACCCACCTGAATGACCACTGCACCTGGATGACCACCCACCTTGACAACCACTGCACCTGGATGACCACCTCACCTGGATGACCACCCCACCTGGACAACCACTGCACCTGGATGACCACCCCACCTGATGACCACTCCACCTGGATGACCACCCCACCTGAATGACCACTGCACCTGGATGACCACCCCACCTTGACAACCACTGCACCTGGATGACCACCCCACCTGAATGACCACCCACCTTGACAACCACTGCACCTGGATGTCCACCTCACCTGGATGACCACTGCACCTGGATGACCACCCCACCTGGACAACCACTCCACCTGGTGATCACTCCACCTGGATGACCACCCCACCTATATGATGATCTTACATGGTTGATGTCAAAAAGTATGTCCCTACCAGAATGACATCTTCCGATGCCTGGGGAACAGGCTTTACTGTGTCAACAGCCCTTTTCAAGCAAAACGTCCGCTTGATCCACGCCTGGTCAAAATGTAATGCAGTCCATTGAAACTGCCCTAGTACTAGTACGCTTGTGTGTGGAGTTATTTGAGTACTTGCACCAGCTTATTCCACACACGCGTATACGCCCTTAGCCTAGGCTTAGACTCTAAGCCCTACACAGGTTCTACCATTGCATACTGTGGTAGATAAAAAACTTGAGTAACATAAACTTACAACGTTTGTAGTAGCATTTGTCGTTCTAAATACTTTGATTTTTTCCATTGCTGCCCGTGCAGTTGTATTCCGGGTTAATCCAGAACAATTTTCTGTGCTCTGTAGAAGTGAATAGAAATGGCGCTACGTAATAGTGACGTCACTTCCGTGACAACACGATTGTTTCCAGTATACGGCCAGCCGCGCGTTGCCACTGCTCTCGTGAGTTTGATGCCGGACGCTCCGAATGGCGGGCATTGTAGTGGTTCTTGGTTTCAGTGTGTAATGTGTCCAGCGAATATCTTTCTTTAAGTTTCACAGCACATTACGTATAAACTAGCGGACTATGTGGACACAATAAAACGACATACTACGTTGGTGTGAAGTAATACGTCAGGGGCGGATCCAGACATGATAGTCTGGGTGGGTGGGTGGGGGGGGGGGGGGGGCACAAAAACCTCCACTGAACCAAACCAATGGTGTAGAACATTAGTCGCTGCTGTCGCGCCGCAGTAACTTCACCTTCTCCGTTGTCTCGGCTCGACTGGTGACATCGGAAGACGTGGAAGGGGGGTGACATTTTTTCGTCGTTGTACGACCGTGTCATCAGCTTCTCCGCAGGCTTGTCTGTGATATCGGAATACGGGGGGGGGGGCTGTTGAAAATTGTTCGCCGCCACGTCGGCGTAAAGTCAGCTTATTGTAACCTGAACGGGGGCACATTTCCAAGGGTCTGTGGGTCACGGTCATGTCGACCCCCCTTCATCCGCCTATGTAGGTTTGGTACACCTACTAACTTGTCCGATGCAAACGTGCACGAAACACCGCATTTCACACGCAGCGAATGATATCCTTAGAGCACGGATAACATTGGTGGATGGAGGGTGGGTTGACACTAACCAAAACCGTCCAACTGCACCCGTCCTAATGCTCACAAATACCTCCAACGGCATCCCCTATCGAAATATTGAGGGGCTAAACATGTAGCCAACCCCCTCCAAATCCACGGAGGCTTACCACCCCCTCCCCCCGATTCCAACTCCTGCTGCCTGGCCCGAGCTGGGGCGAGTGGGATTTGAACCTGCAATCTAAATGTTACACGTCCGATTCTGAAACCCCAGCTCGGTCTCGGTGGCGCAACAAAATCAAAGGATTACGTATTCTCAAGTCGTCAACACGGAATGGGGTGGAAGGGCTAAATGCTAAGGAGAATAGGTAATATTAGAAAGATAGGTTTATATATAACTGTTCTTATGTGCGACTAGTGACGCCACTATCGGGGCAGGGATAACTGGAGCTAGATTGACATCGATCACTCACAGCTCAGTGTCGCCCTCTGACGAATGATATCACATTTAACCAATATCTTCAACGCCCGATTTCTATCAATAGCAACGCTTGTAACCGCACCGGAACGGTCCAATAGGTGCGTACATCCCGCGTAAATAAACCTAACTTTTTATTTTAACAGATGTGATATGCCCAGTCTCCCCCATTCACCGTGATTAAACCCACATGTGGCACAACATAAATGTATAATTTATGTTGCGCGACTACAAAATAAAAACATTAATAACTTCTATTATGCTTTTTAATTATACATGCAAGACATTTCTTGACAAAAACATGTCCTGGTAATACAACTTGTATACTTCTTGATGTAGTAGAGTCATATTTATTTATATATTTACCCTAGAACAGAACAGTAGCCAGGGTACACATTTATTCCAAGGGTTGTGGATTTACGATCTTGAGCCAGAAATATTACCATGTACAACATTCACCATAAAGAATTCTGTAGAATACGACATAATAACGACTACTGTACTGTATCACTAGCAATATTTCCAACTATAAATACATTATTCCATCATTCGTCACTTCGTAATTTACACTAGGTTCGGAATGCAAAAACTGGGAGAAAGATAGCATTAACTAACGGGAATTATCATTTTGGAAAATCATAAAATGGTTCGACGGCCCAGTCAATGAGACACGTTTAAAGGCCGACATGAATACAGGTGGTACAGCTACGTAAAGAGTCGAATTGTGTGATCAGAACCGCTCGAGAACACCCAGGGCTGGGTTGGGTGGAACTTGCAGTCAAGTACGCCCAGGTCAGAGGTGATTGTGTGACCCCGCAGCACTTTCACTGGCACAATGAGAGGGTTCTGAAGCAGGTCGCTGAAAGAATACGATATAGGTCAGAAAAAAGGTGCAAACAAATTACTTGGAATTCAGATTCGTTTTAATGCTGCATTTCATGCAAGCATTCTGGGTTTTATTATAACAACACACTTTAGAAATGTTTGGTACATAGAAATGCTACACACTACTGCAATATTGCTTCACTTGAAATCACTACTATATATGATCAACACTCTATCTTTCCTAATTACAGTCTTATAATCAGATTTTTTAGCCGTGTAATAATGCAAGATAACATTTCTGAGTAAATCATCACCATGAATGGTTATGGAACAATACGATCTGCTGATTGTGTAAATGATAGCAATGTGAATACGTTTAACCGTGTCATTGTACATTCCGTCGTCATGGTAACCAACAATCACGGTGGCCGCCAAGATTTCAACGTTTTTGCAGTTGCTGAACACAGTTGTATACTAAGTTCGGCGACATTGTTATTGTGTCGATTGTCAACGTCCGACAAAGATTCTTCACTACAACTATCAAATTATCTGTCCAAAACATACGGTGGTAAATCGCTAGTTGTGGCCACCGCAGATTTAGATAATCCATCATTAAAAACTGCGAAAATCTCTGTAAACTATTATTGAGCGATAATAAACGATGACCACTGCTGAATAGCTATTCGCCTTGACAACTGTACACAACAAGTGGCTCCATGTAGTGAATAACTATGAGTAAAAACGATTTGAATAGCAGACATTGTCAATGCTGAATAACCAGCCTGTCGTACTGAAGCATCACGGAAATCAAGCCTGTCGTACTGAAATGGTTAAAAACAAACTTGACTATCTCCATCTATCAAGTCAGGTTAGACAGAGATAAAAACTGTGAACTCTCGATCAGCCAAAGGCTTCCTTGTCCACCTGTCATTTTGGGTTTTTGTTCTGTATGGCAATCTTGTTAATTCTTGTTATTAGGAATACTGGAGTTTTGCCCCAACAAGGCTGTAAAGTGTGTTGGTTTCTACTTACTTGTAGACGCGGCCGTGACACACTATGACGGTGCCATCGTCCGATGCAGATGCAAACAGTGGATATGTCTTGTGGTAACACACCTGCCTGATGGCCTTCTTGTGGTGTCTGCAAACGACACACACCCATAATGTATATTTGAAATGGCAGACAATACTATTATCACTTGTGACAATTCTTTCCCCTATATTTCTCTCTCTGTCCGTCTCCACCCCTTTTCTCGCCGATTCCTTCTCTTCTTTGACATGATTACAACTTCAGTGCGTAAGGAATATTACAATTAATTTAAACAATTTAAGTTCAGTGGAACCTCCCTATTAAGGCAAAGGCTTACAAAACTTACTGAATAATGAGTGATTACATTAGCTGGACTAATTCCTATACTGTAATGTATATAATTTTGGAGAGTCATAGGGTGACTATAATTGCAACGTGGATATTTTACTAAGATTATAGTAAAATGAGGTTCGACTGTACTTAAACAAATGTAATGAACTGTTACTGATTACTTGCTTGTTATTCTTATAAGTCTGAGTTACATTACAGATATCAATAAAATTATACGGGCAAAACTAATTATTTAATTGCATCTCTGAACTGCACAAGTAACATGCAGTAAATAAAAAACATAACTTCACTACTATGGATTCACAATGCTAATAGTTAATTCACTATTACAATGTAAAATCAACCAGCAAGTTGTTTACCTCAATACTTGGTAGGGTTTGGTAGACAGGTCCAGGTCAAACCATCCCAGACGACAGTCATAGCTACCAATGATCACGTTATCTCCTAGGGACAGATAACCCAAATCAACAGGTGTGAAATAACTCGCTGAACTAGCAAGCATATATCAAAAGACCAGAAACTGTTTTAGTGGAATTGTTTACAATTTCACTCACTGAAATGATGAGCACACATATAAAAAAACAATGTTTTAAAGGGCCTTATATTATTGTGCAATAAAACTTAACAAACGAACAAAAAGCTCTAGGTGGCACCAAGCTCCATCTAGTGGGGTTAACTTCACAAGACCCGAGTAGCCTGTTAAAAACTACTAAACAAACATTGTCTTAGTCAATAAAATAATCTTATTTGGCATAAATTCAGCAAAAACATCTTTCAAGCATTACAGCTTGAGGTCAGGTTTTATGGAAAACATAAGAATCCTCTTGTATATTAGCGAGTCAATCACAAGATTAAAATTCACCAGAGCAGAGAACTATCAGAGCTGCAACCGAGCACATGCGGGCAGTCATCATGCCTTACCTCCCGGGTGGACAGCCATACTGGACACCCATTTACAGTTTGTCTGTAACTTCTTGACCAACTCCTGTTTAAGGAGGTTGTAAACCCGCACGTAGCGCTGAGTCTGTAAACACATAAACAAACCGTGATATTAAAGGTCAGGGAACTATCACTCAAAAATTCCAGGTACATGTGACAATGTTTGATAAAAAATGTACCATGAAACATATGACCAAGTTTTTATTCAAAATTTTTTATATATATCAAAAGCTGAGTAGATGCTTGCAGTTAATGTCATAATAAAAAAGAAAGTTCTACAGTCCATGCAGACACCTGACAACATGTAAACGTCATGATCCAAAGAGAAGCAAAGGTAATGTGGAATAGAAATATAAACATTCGCCACATTACTCTGCAAGACAAGTCAATCTTAGATGCAGTATTTAGCACTACACCCTCGTGGTTGTACAAATATGAAGTGTACGAACTGCCACAAAGAGGAAAGGTCTCAACGGATGGAAAAGGACACGCTGGACTAGTCCCTTGGGCTTCTTGAACGGGTTCTGAAACAGGAAGACAACACCAGTCAGACAGACAGTTCCAGTGCATACAATAATCAAGTAAATCATAAGCAAAGAATATGAAATGGGTCAGATCATCTCCTGGATTGCCATGTAGTACTTTGAAGTGCATTTGAAAATAGCTTTACTTATGACAGATCAGCTATTGATACACTTGGAATGAACAATGTTAATTACACATTATGCACAGTTTACAAGAATTGTCACACCAAAGTCAACACTGACTGAGTGTGCATTGATAACTGATTCCAAAGAGAAAACATTGGTGACAATTTACTACCGAAACATCTACCAACTGGGAGTGACACCTGGTGACAGCCTGCAGCATTACCTGTGTGCGTTGCCTTGACAACTGGTGGATGAGCACTGACATACTGTCAGCCTGTGGCATCACAACTGCGAGGTAGTCGCCTTTGCCATGCCATGTCACTTGACTCAGAGCCTTTGACACAACATGTCACAAAAAATAGTTATTATGTCAGACGACACGAGACATACAACACATGCTCACCTTGCTAAGACATGTCTAGTTTTTGTCTACTGACTTAGGACTCATGAGATTATCAAACATCTATTCAGTTTGCACGGAGAAGCTCACGTTCCTACTGTCGTTATTTCCACAGCGGCTGCTTAAAAGCAACCCACTTTCCAACAATATACGTCATCATTTGGCCTGTTTAAATACTTAACTATGTTGGACTTGTGTTGGTTAACATATTACATAAATATTTGCAATACCTTTACAACAATTAGCCTTACTGGTAATTCTCAGGGGAACAGTTGAATTGTAATTTAAACAAAACCTGACATAACTGTAACGATTACAACTGAATAAACATTATTATTATTAACAGTTCTGAAAACGAACTTAAGCCTCCATGTTGCACCATAGGGAAGGGCTAGATTTGTTTCCTGGTTAATCTGTAGTCATCGTCAGATAACTACAAATAGTAACTAATAATAGAGAGTGTTTGCAAGCGCCCCGATCTCGAAACACATCCCTATCCCGATCGCGCGACGCGCTCTAGATGCGTCTCGAGATTGGGGTGCTTGAACACTCTAATGCTTTAAACATCACACTATAAACAAACATGAAGGCACTAAGAGTTCACCTTGGGATGTGTGACCTTCACCCTGTGACCTTCCTTCAATTTTTTGCCCTCAGCCGTGTGCCAATGTATCGGCAATTTGTTACCTGCAAAGCAGAAAAACCACCAATGTCACGAGAAGATAAAAGCAACCAAATCTCCGTGTATATAGCCCTGTGCATGAACCAAGGAAGCTATGAGAGATTAGTGGCAAAAAATTCATATAAAATTTTCAATTTTCCAAATACAAACTTCCCTAATAAACGATAACATTTCTTATCATTGTTGTACACGTGCAGTTGGCACTATACGAAGAGATGTTTCAATTTTGTTTTGGATTTTCAACAAATATATAATATGTACAAACATTTTCAGATATGATCATTATAATCTACAAATTATTTTGTTTTTATGTTTGTAAATACTCGGACTACTTATTGCTGTGTATCTTATGCTTTCGGACAGCTGAGAATTTAATCAACTCTGTGTCCGAAAACACGTAGTGATTATGGAATGAGCCAAGAGAATCAACAAACCGGCATCGCTCTCCTCTTCTGCTGGGCTGTGAGATGACAGGATGTTGTCTGTGTTCGACACAATCAGTTTGTCTCCGAGACCTGCATTTATGACCAGTAAGTCACAGTCTCTGCAACATTAAAGGATGTCTATGGTTACGTCGCCTTCTGCCGACATTGCGCCTGCCAACTGCGGCAAGTCATACACGGTCCATTTTTTAAAGGAAAATAAAAAAAAATGCAATGTACAGAATTATATCCTTGACATTGAAGAATTTTATTTATTGTTATTTCCAGAGGATCATTACACTCCAAACACTTTTTTTTGAAGTATTATTTTACAGTTTTAAGTTTTAATTACACGCATGTATGCTGAAATAACCACCATAGTACTTGTCTGGAAGATATTGTTTATGGCCCCAAAATTAAATTTTATTAGCAAGAATTATAATAATAATCTTTATTTTATATAGCGACATATCCATAGCGTTCATAGCACTTTACATAAAACTAAAATATAAATAGTAAAAATTTTACAAATTAAATATAAAAGTAAAAACAATTAAGATAGTAATGCCGTGCAAACATAAATAGATTAAAAAGAAAACAATTCTCATGGTAGAGTAAGTAGTTAAAACGTTCTTTCTGCTGTTAAGAAGATCAAGATAAAAATATGAATAACTTAGAATAAAAATATAAGGTGGCGATAGTTCAGCATTTAACGCCTTATACGTGAGTTCAGCTATTTGATAAGTAATGCATTGCTGGACAGGCAGCCAGTGGAGTTGGTGCAGTAGTGGTACCGCACTGTTGCATCGTGCACGCCGAGTTATTAAACGAACAGCAGCATTCTGCAGTCGCTGCAGCCTGCCGATGTTCTTGGCAGAAGTGCCAAACAGAAGCGAATTGCAGTAATCTAAGCGTGATGTTATCATTACATTTACAACTCGTTCTGCTGTCGATTGTGGCAGGTAACGGTGAATTTGGCCGATGTTACGTAAATACAGTGAACAGGTACTAATGGTACGAGAAACCTGCACCGTCATGTCAAGATGTTTATCTAAGTAGACACCAAGATCTTTCACACATTCCGTGGCATAAACGACTTCAGATCCAATGCGCACATGCAGTCCAGCAACCAAATCAGATGCCGACCTGGGTACGGTTTTTGCATCATTCATCAGCAAGTAGTTGAACGTCATCCATGATTTGATGTCGTCGATGCACTGCTCGACACGATGCACAGCGGTAGTAAGAGAAATGACATTCAAGTCAAAATGACATAACAATTGTAAGTCATCAGCATAATGGTGATATTTCAAATTATGGTTACGAATGATGTCACCGATAAAGAAAACAGCAGTGGACCTAACACTGATCCCTGCGGTACACCAATGTGCAGAGTCGTTTCTCTTGAAGTTGCGCTACCGACAACAACACTTTGCTTGCGATCACAAAGGTACGACTCAACCCAGAGTAATACAACTCCGGCGAGGCCATACCGCCGTTGTAGACGATTGAGAAGTATTGTGTGGTCGATCGTATCGAACGCAGCGCTTAGGTCAATGAGCATGACGACAGTGCCTTGTCTACGGTCAAGGGCCGTCCTAATTTTGTTTACCACACAAAGTAGGGCGGTCTCCGTTGAATGGTGTCGTTTGTATGCAGACTGAAGAGGATCAGTCAGTGCTTGATTGACCAAGTGAGTGTTCAGTCAGGTGGCCACCACCTTTTTAATTATCTTTGAGAGTTGCGATAGAAGGCCGACTGGGCGGTAGTTGCTTATCGTGTCTTTGCACAGAGATTGTTTCTTTAATAATGGGTGCACAAGAGCATGCTTCAAATCAAGCGGCATTTCTCCTTCTGTTAGGCACGCGTTTGTTATACTGGCAGCAGTGATAGCAAGTGTGTCAATGTTCTGCTTTATATGATCAGAGGACAGAGGATCAAGTGTAGACGTTTTACACTTCGCTCTGATGATAGATGTTACTTCACAAACTGTTGTTGGTGTGAAACTGTCAATCGGCGTCACATAGCAAAGCGGTTCGTGCAGCGGCGTGATGCGCTGTCGGGCAACTTGTAACTCATTTCGAATTTCGGCAACCTTAGTTTCAAAATAGACGGAAAATGCATTGCAGCAATCAAATGCGCAGGTATGTTCTGGGTACGCAAGTGGTGGCTTCCCACTGAGAACTGACGATTTTAAAGAGGTTCTTGTTGTCAGCATTTAGCAACTTGTCCTGGTAGTACTTCGTCTTTGTGAGAGATATAATGTTATGGCACTCATCGTGTGCAGAAACAAAGATTTGGCGATGAACTTCCAGTTTTGAACGCCTCCACAACAACTCCATTTTACGCCGTTGTCTTCTCGCATCGTCAATGTCACTGTTATACCACGGATTGGGTTTGTAGCCTTGGATGATAGTTGGGCGTACAGGCGCATGCTTGTCTATGACTTTCATTAAGTCAGTGTTGTAGCGTGATACAAGTTCCACAGCGTTTGATGTTAATGCAGCAGCGGCTAGCAAATCACACGTTGTTCTTACGTCATGGTTGAATGTGTCAGCGTCAAACGAGCGGTAGTTACGTTTGAGTATTTCTGTTGATGTCTTGGGTGGTCTACTGGCATCAATGATACAGCACACGACGTGATGATCAGATATTGATAACGGAATGACTTGCACATTATCGTCATTGTGCGTAATTACGAAATCCAGTGTGTGACCAGCTGAATGTGTAGCTTCACTAACGTGCTGGACAAGGTTGAAAGAATTGAGTAGCTCAAGTAGTGGTCGTTTTTCAGTTTCCACGTCATATTTGATGTTAAAATCACCGACAATGCAGAAAGGAATCACACATAATGACAACTCTGTAAAAAGCTGCTCAAGTTCCATGTAAAACACAGTCTTTGTAGTGGCCGGTATAACGTGTACAAGTTAAATTTCCTGGAAAAGTCACCAGTGAGCTGCAAGCCCATCAGTTCAAATGAAACATAGTTCGATGAAGGAATCAGCTTGGACGATAATGTGTTTCTGTGTAAGATGGCCACACCTCCTCCCCGACCCGTAACACGTGGTCCGTTGATACAACAGTAACCAGTCGGCGTTAATTCCGCAATTATTGGTTTGTCGCTAGACTTCTTCAACCACGTCTCGGTAATCGCAAGTATATCAATATCATGATCTGTTACAAATTCATTAAAGGTGGTGGCTTTATTTTCGGACAGATCAAGCGTTCAGGAGTGCAGCAGACAAGTTGATCGTCGATGGTCTAGTCGCACCATTCATCGTGACGTGGATTAGGTTGCGTGTTGAGAATGCAGCAGACAAGTTGACCGTCGATGGTCTGGTCGTACTGTTTGGCTTGGTAAAGGTTACCGGTCGTGTTGTTGTAATTACTGGTATATTCCGTTGCTTGTGGGCACCCCGACGGCAGCCCCGGTGGGTGGGTCGGTGGAGTGCCACCCCTGCATTACATGCTGCTCTCCAGGCAGCATTGTTGAGACGGGTGTCTCTGCAGGGGCGGAAACAATGCAGGCATTCTGCAGTGAATGTCGTCATGCTTGACTTGACCACACTTGATTTGTAAACAGCAGTGGTTGTGCATGACCGCACCAGCATGGTAGTGTCACACAGGTGCAAACAGCAAACTTAAAAAGTCATCAAATCATGAAAAGACGCAAACACTTGTCGTAAAAAGCAGTCAGACGAATGCCTGGTATGTTCATAAAACTATAGGTAAATTGGTGACGGTGTAAACTCCCTAAAATTTGCAAAAATCAGCGATGCTCCAGAGACTACATTCGGTGCAGCCAGTTAGGCGCGACCTTTCAACTCGGTGATTAAACTTACTTTGGAGCCATAGTTGAAACATGCAATGTTTCGACCCGTCTACAGTGGATCTTGTTCACGCACTGACGTCATGTGACATCAGGGCGTGAACAAAATAGTACTTGTCATTGTCAATAAAACGATCCCAAAAACTGAAGGGACCAACTGCTACATACACAATGGCTGCCACAAGACAGAGAGTGACATTGGGGTTCCATGCTACGTCCTTGACAACTTCGCCGACATGTAATGTTTTGAGGCACCTCGCTGTCGCCACCTCCCAGAACTTCAATGAACTATCGTCTGAACCTACAACAGCACGGCCTGCACTGAATTTCAGTCAACTAATAATAACCGATTTGTAAGTCGGACAGAACTTTTAGAAGTCATAAAGAGCAATTCCCCTGCAAGATTTTCTGGCAGCTTGGTTTAACTAAAATTAGGATAATCAAACCACTGATCTTGAGATAGCTGTAATGTTTTATTATATATGGCAATTGTTAATGGCAGATATATGACACATCCAACCTTACCCAAAATCAAGATAAATTCTGCATGCTACAAAGAGTTTCCGTCTATTATACAGCCTATTCTGACAAACACAGGTGATAACAGACAAGGAAATAAACTTGCATTTAGTGATGACAGTTATTGAACCAAGGGAGCCGACTTACCGTAATACATAATATAGAGGAAACTAAACAGCACAGAAATTGGAGAAGAGAGAAAGACCAAGAGTAAGATAGGAGGAATGTAGAGGTCTTGAAAGGGCCGGTATGAACACAAGAGAGTGGAAGAACATCGCAGAAGAGTGAGAAGACAGGGATTTATGAAGAAGAATCCTAGAAATGGTAGAACAGATGGGGTGATCACCCCACTTGGGATAAAGGGGAAGAAGTATACAGAGGTAGGTAGAACAAAACACCTAGACATCATACCTGAGACGAGCCACTGGCCGTCAGGAGACACGCTGATACATCGCACCATGCCCGAATGTCCCCGGTACACCTGCAGTGGTCAACATACAACGTCCATCAGTCTAAACATTCCACCTCAACAATAAAGGTCAGACAAAAGGTAAGTTCTTAACATATACAGAAGTACCGTGGCATGCAGTCATTAGAGTAACTCAAAATGCTTAACATGCCACCGCTGGCAATCCTGTTTGTTCCAACACCAATTCAACTTCTGTGGGAAGCTTTCAGCCATGCTTTTATTACTGTGAAATACCTATTAGTTTACATGCATCCACCACGGTCTATAGCCAGGTACTCGTATACAGCCAAATGAACCGAGGCAACATAGTGTGAATAAAATTGCCCATGCAACTTACTTACCGAGTTACTAACTGAATTACTAAGTTACTACAATTGTAAATTCACAAACGTGATATAATCAGTAAACATTGTGTTTAACTAATTAATCTTTCATAGGTCAAATCTCCAGCTATTGAGGACGTTACTTCTTTGATAAATAATAATTCATAAATGTAACTTATAACAACCAAACGTACATCATACATACCAGAGCCTGTGTCGTGGGGAAGGGTTGGAGATCTTTGGGCTTGGGCAACTTGGGGATAAGATCTTCTGGGTCGACGTTCATCTAAAACACACAATGAAGGCATGAGTTATCATGTGTCTAGAAGCAATATTGTTTACTGTTACCATTTCAGTTTCAGTGAAGCATTTTACTTTTTGTAGTTTCAGTGATAGGATAACATGCATTGGACTTCATACAAAAGGAGAGGCTGAAATGGCAGGCAGCATACATTTTGTCATTCGAAAAAACAGACAGACACAAGATTTTGAGTATTAGTTAAGGCACAGCTGTACAGAGGAACCTCACTAATAAGATCACTCTCGAGGAACCTCACTAATGAGATCACTCTAGAGGAACCTCACTAATGAGATCACTCTCGAGGAACCTCACTAATGAGATCACTCTCGAGGAACCTCACTAATAAGATCACTCTCGAGGAACCTCACTAATAAGATCATCCTCGAGGAACCACACTAATAAGATCACTCTCGAGGACTGCGCTAAAGTCACCTGAGTGACAAGGTGACCATATCTATAATTTTTTATACTTCACTGTTACAGAAATAATTTGGGACTACCCTAGAGTGACCTTAATTGCGAGGTGGCTGTATTATCGAAGTGACCATAAGGCAAGGTTAGACTGTACTAGAAAAAAGGCCAATCATCCACACATAAGCATGTTTCGTGTCACCATTCACCCACCCTCATCTTCCTCTGTCTGGGACAGAGATACAGGTCGAGACATCGCTCAAAGCGTTCATTGCTGAAGCGTGGGTAGGCCGTGATGAGACGGAATGAGGGGAACTTCTTCGGGACGAAGTTCATCTTCCTCTCCTCTGGCTCCTTAGCCTTCCAAGCCAACTCCTGCAGGAATCACGGGATCATCAGGAATTTGAAAAATATTTTTTTTTTAAGTGATAGCGACAAGTTAGGTCTTAGTGACGATCTCCCTGACCAATGTATATTGTTAAATTTATGACACGTTCTGCCGCTGTAAAAATACTTGAATTTTGTATCTGTATTCTATCTTATGGTACATATGTTTTGGTCAAAATAAATACCTCTCTCCCTCCCCTACTCCCCCCACTTCCTCTCTCTGTAATACAGATGTTTTTTTATGTAAATTTTTTTCCAGAAAATACAGTGATTAAAAAAAATGATCAGGCCCCAATGAACCTGGCTGCATATTTTCCTCGTTATGTAAATCATTTCAGTATCAAGTGCAAAAGTAAAAAATGGACTGGAGTAAATATCACTGAATACGATCTTATAATTAACAAATCCTGACTCATCATAATTTTTTGGTTCCAGACTAAATTAACGTACCTCTTCTTCCGTGAAAAGGTATTCAGGCGGAGGATTGTAGGACTCTGCGTGACCTGGAAGGAACATTTTAGGCGCCGGAATATGTTGGCTGAACCTCTTGTTGATTTCACTCTGTGACAAAAACATAAACAATATATAACTATAGTGTTGGCTTCTTTGATCAGTCAACATGTGTGTGTGCGTGCGTGCGTGCATGCGTGTGTGGGTGTGTGCATGTGCTTTCATGCCTGTGTGTTCTAACAACTTCTGATGTATATATATATTCTTAGTTATACCTTCTGAATGATAAACTCCTCATTGTATTATTTAAAATTAAGGATTTAATAATGAGCACAACAACATTTTACATATTTATATACAGAAATGTCTTAATCTCAATGATGAAGAAAATTATAAACACCGTAGACTTACCGACATATCTTCCTGACTCAGACACCACGACTGATGCACCCAGTTTTGCACAAAAATCTTAAAACATTTTTCCGTTATTACAACAATATGTTTCGTAAACTCACCTCATTTTCATTTTCCCACAGATTGTAGAACTTGGGTTCGTTGTCTTCCTCGTCTTCTGTTGGAGGCTTCGGCTTAATCCATCCCATCTTCATCGCGTGCACGATGCGACCAACCTAACACAAGATAACAAAGTTACCGTGCAGTCGAATTCTAGACACCCCATACAGTGGGGTACTAGACACTACACATCTAACGTAACACCACAAAATCTGGCTGTTTTTTTAATAAAAACATTCCAACAGTATATTTATTCCAACAGAATTTTTGCCACACTTTAATGTACCATACTATTTTTAACCTAATTAGACCACAATCTGTTTATGAATACCAAATTTGTCATTCAATGACATGTTACTGTTTCATATGTATATTTGAACACTTAGATATTGGTTCTTCTCTGATACAGAATAGGTCATACATGTACAAAAATTATTATTAATAGCAGATTAACTTGTTTTCTTAGTCACACAGCGTCTCATATCCTGACCAGCGTGTGCGTCTACACACCTCCTGTTTCTCCCACAGAGAGGGGATGAAACTGCGTTTGTGCTCGGGCCGATTTGTCACAGGATGGATCATCACCTCACTTGTGAAAGTGTCAACCCATGGCTGAAACACAAAAGACATTATCATCATGTCACTGGTGAAAGTGTCAACCCATGGCTGAAACATAAAACACATTATCATCATGTCACTGGTGAAATTGTCAACCCATGGCTGAAACACAAACACACATTATCATCATGTCACTGGTGAAAGTGTCAACCCATGGATGAAACACAAACACACATTATCATCATGTCACTGGTGAAAGTGTCAACCCATGGCTGAAACACAAAACACATTATCATCATGTCACTGGTGAAAGTGTCAACCCATGGCTGAAACACAAACACACATTATCATCATGTCACTGGTGAAAGTGTCAACCATAGCTGAAACACAAAACATATTATCATCATGTCACTGGTGAAATTGTCAACACATCCGTTATCATCTCCTCACTTGTGAAGGTATCAACCCATGGTTGAAACACACACAAAATAGCATCAGTAGGCTTGAAACACAAAATACATAATCATTTGTGAAAGTATCAACAAGTGAATCAAAAAAAGGTTAACAAAGTAGCAGTCTACAAACTAAACACACTGAATATATTAAATTGTAATCTCCATTAAAATGAATTTCCTCAAAAGTTCCTTGGTAATAATGTCATATTAAATTATCAACCAATAAGCGATTCATGCATGTAAATATATATATTTGACATCAACACAGGACTTACAGCATATGGATCCGTAGTTGGATCAACGGTTTTGCCACGACGAAACCTCTGAATGAGCTGAACATCCTTGTCCGACAGGACTACCTTCTGATTGGTCAGTCTGTCCCGTACTGTCCGCCTACAACACCCGGCTCACTGCAGTGACTGCAACGGCGTTCTAACCAGCTTTATGACTAATCTGGTATGCAAGTTCTTGCCTACTTTACAGGAAATATAGCTAGTGTTTACAATTTGAATGTTTTGAATTCAATTAGTACGTTTCGTGGTTGAAACATAAAAATTGTGAACATTGCTCCAGGCTTGTTAATGCAATTTCACAGACAGTATATCTTCAATATACTTATTCTAGTTTTAATAACATTATATTACAAGTAATAATACACATATATTGTTTTTTAAAGACTCGTTTGACCAGAGCCAGAAGACATCACCATACCAGTAGTCGGGATTGTCCATTTTGTTCACAAACTCATCCAGTTCATCTCCCTGCTCTGGTTTAATGATCTTCTTGCCGAGTAGATCGTAGCCGATGTGCTCAAACTCTCGGTACCACTCCATTGGGATGTTGCCCACCGTGTTACGAATGTCCTGAATGCAAACAGATCTTGCTTGACCAAAACCAACCCTTCAATCTGACCCGTGACATAATTTCAGTCTAGTGGGTGCAAAACGTTCCTGTTGCATATTAATCAGCATAACAAAATTATAATGAACAACTACAATTATCCCCACAAAATAGTCATTTGCTGCATCATGTTTTTGTTGACATTTGCTTAGAAGAAAAATGAACACATCAATAGCAGTGCATATTTTGTGTTGCACATTTTTGCGTTTGAGGCAGATGCAACTGTATTGACCAGCATGCTGGGCCACAACATGGTGAAACAACAATGTTACCTCCTCGTCTGAAGAGTCGTAGTCATACTCATCAGCGACAGGAATGGACTGAGAGCTAGATCCTGCAGACGTCTTCCCCATGCTGCTAGAAGGCCGGTTTTGTTTTGAAAGTTTCTTTGCTTCCTTCGTTCCACTTGTTGCCTTGCCTTGTCTTGTGGGTTTTGCTTCCTCGACAGGCGGATCGCTGTCTGGATCACTGCCTTCTGTAGCAGCCTCTTCATCTTCAGATTCCTGCTCACACAAAAAATCTCTCAGTCACATGTACTACATTTCATGTTACTAAAACAAGATCTATGTTGCCTATATATCACCAGTCAAAAAACAGCTAGTGAGAGTACCTCTCTGACATTTCAATCCAGGGCAGCTTGTGTCCCATGATACATGCCATGTGGCATACCCACTGATAGATTTAAGTATACCGATAAGGTAATATGAAATGCCAAATTATTCATAAGATATATGTTTTTGGTTGAGGTAATTGCACTATGTCAAATGAAACAAGCACTAAACCGGAGGATGAGTTAAATAATTAAATAATACCTCCTCAGAAGCATTGCTTGTGTCTTCCTCTTCTAGCCCAGAATACACACTTTCTTCAGAATCGGTGGAATCGCTGTCACTTTCCTCACTGCCATCTGGTGGTGCATCCACAAACAAGTCAGTCTGCTGAAATAGATTTTGTTAACATTTCTTGACAACCATTTGCAAACTTGTTTACACAATTTCTTATTGATTTTTGTGTACAGCATCAAGTGTATTATAGGTTTTTAAAAACCTGGCTTTATTTCAATAATTGTCTTGCCTGGCATTCATTTATGCAAATCACCATGTTTGGCCTTCGTCTTCGACTCTGTAATTTCAAGCTGATTCAGTGACTGGAATTGTCAAGTCACATTAGTCATTACTCAACGACATACATACAACAATCATTGTTGATATAAGCTAGCCTCGATTATCCTGACGTCATGAGGTGGCAGCATTGTCCCATCACTACTGCCTGGATTATTAATTGAAAACATACATAAGATATAAACATTCTGGGGGATAGACACGCTAACTGGCTGTGAGCAGTCAAAACACGATTCTGAGCCAGACTATCTTCCTGGCGAAGTCACGCAGCTAGGCGAGAGTCGGTTAAGTGAGACTAATAATTATTAAAACAGGCAAATCCTGACAATAGTCAATACGTCACATTATTGACATATATATAACGTCATAAATTGATGACGCTGTAATTCATGAGTATACCAGTATTGCCATCTAGCGGATAACATTCAGAGCCAGACTATCTTCCTGGCAAAGTCGCAGCCAGGCGAGAGTCGGTTAAGCGAGACTAAGTGAGGCCGAAAGGCGAGCCTCCGGCACTTGTGTAGAATCCGGACCCACCTCGATTTTGCCTTTATAACTTGAGTTTTGCCTAACTTTGATACATTGGTGCCTTAGTTCCATTATTCAATATTATCCCAGGCATATTTACGTTTAAAAATATTGCGTTAGCGCATTTTTTAGGCATAAATAACGCCCCGGTTTGCAACAACATACGCCGATATATCGCTCATTCCACGAGCGCGATGCGGTAACGAACGACCACTGCGGTGCAGGGTAATCCGCGGTGCAGACTGGCGTCACTATTTGGGCTTCAAAAGTGCGCTAAGACACAATATTTTCGTAATATAAATATGCCTGTGGTTATGTTAAATGATGGAACTAACGCTCTGGTGTATCAAGGTTAGGTAAAACACAAGTCATAACAGCGAAATCGAGGTGGGTCCGGATTCTACACAACTGCCAAGCCTAATTCTAGTATCACGTCAATAGCGTACGTTCCCATAATATCGCTCATCTCTAGTTGTATCTAATCTCAATCCTATATATACTTCAAATTACTCGTAAACCATAACAATTCCACATAGTGAAATTAAATGCATCCACACAAAAAAAACATTATCAATTACATTTGATGGCTGTTGCACTTTCTGGTTCGGAAATGGTACACAGCATCGCCGTTTCATTTTTGACGTTTTCACCACACGTGTGCCTCAACAAAATCGCTGGGCGTGTCGCTTGAAATGTATGTCACACTAAAGGTGTAAGTCTTACCGTTTTTATCGTAAATATTATTGATTTATGATAAGGTACATACTATATATTTTCTAACCGCCTTTGTGTACTTTTTAATTCTGAATTAAAAATATAAATATATTTAACAAAACACGTTAATACTTGCATAAGATATCCACATTCTAAATCGCAAACATTTTCATCAAATTGTTAGAAAAATATAATGAAAAATGTTGAGTGAAGTAGGGCTACTCATGATTAAAGAATGACGAAAATCAGTTTTGAAGAAAGACATATCTCGGTCGACTTGTTTTATCGTGCGCCTAGTTCATAACGACCGTGACCATATGCAGTATGAGAGCATAATATAATGTAGAGCTCATAGAAAATAGTTATCAGTAAACTAGCCAAATGGGGTTTCTAACCCGTTAGCGAGCGAACTTTCTATTATGCAGATTTCGGCATGATATATATTTGAGGTATTGACGAGATACAAATATAACAGTCAATCCGCAATCTGAAAAATCTAGTCGTTATCCCCCAATGGCACCAGGGGTAATTTTAGGGGTTTACCATTTTAGGTAGCCTCTTTCGAGCGAATACTATTTCAAGGAAAACACCAACTTGATTTTTGTGAGATTCCTACTCTCGTAATACAATTTCTTATTATAGGCTTGTAAGTTGAAGGGAAAAGAATGATGTTTCCAGCTTCGGACACAGTGCCTGCTGGTGTGCCAGCATTTCTGGGCAAACTATGGATTTTAGTAGACGATCCGTCAAATAATAACCTCATTGGATGGGACCACGTAAGTTTGGCAATTTTGACAATTCATCACTCATTCACGTCCTGCAAGCGGCACGTTTAGTAGATAATTGCGTAACTTGTGCGTAGTAAATTAAGCAAATTATATTATTTTTAATGCTCAGTTTATTTATACACGATAAATTGTTAAGAAAAAAATAATTGGAAAATCTTTTTTGATGTTTTGACATGTTATCTCAGACTCGGCGACTGGCAGTGGCACCCACGGACCCAGTCGGACTGAGACTGTCAGACACTGTCCCACATTCATTATTCAGGCGGCGACCGGCATTCCTCAGCTTCTAGTCACTAGTGGTCGGCGGCTACAAAAACAGTAATTTATATAATATTATATATGCCAAACTGGTAAATATGTAGTAAACTCGAGAAACACCTTACAATGTTATAAACTTAGACTTAGGGAGCCTAACTAGGGCAATGAGTTAGGCACAGCTGGTAATAATGCACACAGCCACAGGCCAGGTCATTCTTTGACATTGTCAGCAGCAAGTTTGTCACTTTGAATTAATGATCTATTCAACTAGCAGCAAGATGGGTCTAGAGCAACAAGGTGGTCTCAAACTGACACCACCAAACATTGTGTGATTGACTCCATCCTCGACTCCCTTGACTGGCCCACACCGCAACAGAGACGCAAAAGAGCTCGGCTGGTGATGTTTTATAAGTTCCACCATGGCCTCATCTCCATAAATTCCATCTACCTGCCAGGACCAACAGGCTGAGCTCCAGGGAGAACAACATCTGCAGCTACAACATCCCCTACTGCAGGACACAGTACCGGCAGATGTCGTTCTTCCTGAGGACAATCCCAGAATGGAACAGTCTGCCCCAGGAGATGGTGACAGCCGAGTCCCTGGACTGCTTCAAATCCAGGCTTGCCGCCTACCTATAAATACCACACCCCTACCCCTCCACTACCCCACCTTTCTTCTGCCTACTGCCCTACCTCTACTATACCACACCCTCTACCCCCTTTCCCACATTCAAGAGATCTTAAAAACGTCTTCGCAACATCGTTACGACATAATCATCGGTACAGTGATGTTGGCCATAAAAAGGGAGAAGAAGAACTAACTACCATCTGGTCTGCCAACTGCCAGACATTTGATCACCAGCCAATAAACCCCATAAAAATACCACATTTTTACATTTCTTAGATTGGTGTTCATATGTGAATTGCATTTTCATATTTCTTATGCATGCGGTTCGAATGGGTACTATAAAATAGAGTCATAAAATGGGTAGTATTCCCTGGGGTTGGCAGTTCTCAGAGAACAAGCAGAAGTTACCTGGCTCGAAGCATACTTATTTGCCTAATGATCCAGTAGTCTTAAATAATAATGTAACATACTTTAAAATGTCTTGTATTTTCAGAGTGGTACCAGCTTCCACATATATGAACAAGGTCACTTTGCTAAGGAGGTTCTTCCATATTACTTCAAGCACAGCAATGTAGCCAGTTTCATCCGACAACTCAACATGTGTAAGTACTACAGAGTCTACATTGCATGTGCTTGAAAAAATTAATTAATTAAATACTCATAAGTTTTTTAGTAAGATATATCTTTTAATTAACCTGTTCTCTAAGTAATAAAATAGCTATAAATAATGCTAATTAAAATATGCAGTTTTCTTTGGGGAAAATCTAAAGTTTTAAAAGTACTTTGTTTCAAGAAGAATAACAGCATTGGATCTTACTTAGTGTGTAGAGCCATTGTGCAGTGGCTAGAGCTTCAGACTATCGCTTGAGAGAACCCGAGTTCGAATCTTGTGCTGTATGAATGAGTACCTGGCTATAGACAGTGGTGGATATTTGTGTACAAACAGGGCCTCACCCAGGATCAAATTTTTGCCAGTCAAAATTTTCTCCGACAACCTACAAAGCGAGGTCGGGCATGTGATCAGATGCACGATCGAATGTAGTGAATGAGAATTCCTAATTTGTATGTATATTTTTTGTTCAAAGCATGTGATTCACATTTTAATGCCACTTACAATATAGCACATATAAGTTGTTTCATTAGAACACATTTAATTGCCACAATTTTCAAAATTATTAACAATACTATAACAAACTAGCAAACATATTTAATGTGGAATGCCAATTTTATATACAATTAAAATGTGTTTACAAATTGTATACAAGGTCTGATAGACTGGAAGCTTAGAATTTGGAAATTTAAAGCATTCAATTTTTTTTGTACAAGTATCATATAATAATATTATAAATACTACAGTTCAATTTTGTTTAATTTCTAAAACAAAATATTAGATTGACATATATTGTTTTTAATAAATCGCCATGCAATGGCCATAATCAGTTACAGTTATTAATTAAAACTGTGTATTCATGTTGCTGTGAATGTTTCAATTGTTAAACTATAAATTAGTCAAGACATTAATTAATTTAATTAGCAAGCGACACGTAACTCCGTGCCTTTGACCATCCAACACGCGACCAAACAACGCGCGACGAACGGGACTCGCCATGGCACTGCCCTAAAAATAGCGCAGACGTAACTATCTAATCTAGCACAGTCGCCATACGTTCAGCCTGAATGCTCCACTGCAGGCTGATTATCGCAATCCTGTTCAAAAATTATGCGACAGTCAAACAAAATCTAGTTTCCGCACTAGTAAATCATGTTTAATTATCACACAACATACATAATTTGAATAGTGGAAAACTGACAAATGACATCGGTGATGCACGAAGTTGTATATCGGGCGATAGCATAGGTAAACCGACATGTTTACACTTCAACTGGTCGTAACTTTTGTTTCTCCGACGGCATAAATTTCGTGTAACATCAACAGTCAGGGCTGCCTACCTGACAAAAACAATTTCCACAATGACCCCCTTCGCACCCCGCCCCGCTCCCTGGTCCACAAGGTTGCCAATCAACCTTTTTTCTCTGAAGTAGATACAGTGACAAGTCCAGCCTGTTGACGTGCCTGGGAATCCAGGAAGTTGCTCATTTAATCATCAAAAGTAGATATACTTTGTTTCAACATAATTATTGTGCGCTACACTGCAACTCCTGTCGGCAGTTAATGTCTTCCTTTAGCACTTCAAAGGGATGCTTGTTTAGCAACATCCAGTAAGTTACATTGTGTTAATTACAGCTGTCAAAGTGCCTGCATGGCCAGACATGTCCAAGTGTTTACGTCTGTAGAGCATCACCGTGAGAAAGATAGCGCCAGTGAATAGCCAATAATCATCCAAAGAGCTTCTAAATTTACAACACACAGCAGGAACATTATAATTATTACTAACAATCAATGACAAAGTTAAATTGTTGTATTCAAATAAAAACCTTTCAATACAAAATTGATAGTTTTATATTGCAATTACAACAATTATAATACTCATTTTATATTATTCTAAGACATTTTATAATTATATCCATAACTTTCAGAAAACCATAACTATGTAATGTAATTTAATGGTTCTACCTAACGTCATCTTCATTTATTTTTTTCACTATATAATTCTACACCTGTACATTTTATTAATGTCTAGACGCGCATCAATGACACTGATAATAATATGCTCACGTGGCATGTGGCAAGCAGTCATCAGCAGGCTGGTGGCAGTCAAAGTTGTAACATTGTACACAGGTCCAGCAACGGATGAAGTCACCATACTGACTTTGTAGAACTTGTAGTGGATTAAATGTGTTGATAAATTGTAACAAGTGAATGAGCCAGTTTCTTCAGGGCATCTCGAGCAGCAGTATTTATAGATTTAGCAATTCTTTAATGTATATCATTTTCTTTGTCGGATATTTGTATTCCCGTAATACGGCGGCAGTTTCCGTAATGCCGTAATCTGAGGTGAATTTCCGTAATGAATACGAAGAATCCGTAATGGTAGGCAGCCCTGCAACAGTGAACAACAACACATCTCCTCGTTGGTTGATTAAAAACCATACGATCCAAAAATGATTACAAGTGTGGGTTTTCGATTTGCCGCGACCTGTGTTTTTGCAAAAACCGTACCTTCGCGACGCGTCGTCGGCATGAAATTCATAGCGCGCATTTTCACTAAATCACGGACGACAAGTTCGTGAAATAAAGGAATTATTTTAAAACCTTTATACCATTGTAAAGAATGTTATGTTGTCGTTCCAATGATATTAAATATGTATCATTTAACGCGGACTGAACGATGTAAGTACTGCGTGACCGGTAGTTTGTCATAGTTTTGCACCAGATCTGGCCAGATCCAACAGCCGCAGCGGCCGATGTGGTAATGCTAGTTAGTTACTGTGCTAGTCACTGTTGTCTGTTAGTGGTCGCCGGTGCCTTTGATGCGGTTACAATTACGTCTAGGAAATCATTTGGGAACAGAAAGAGCGGGTTCTTCCCAGGCACTAATAATTACAGCAATACACTAAATTGGTGCCTGCGTAACATCACCCAATCAGTTCACTAAACTGTCCAATTGACGAGTGCTTATTGGAACTCCCCGCCCTGATTATTTGGTCTACGGAAGTGTTGCTTGCTTTTCAAACAACCACCGCTAGCAGTTAGGTGATAATTACCCTAGCAAGTCAATGCCTTAATTGGTTTCTAGCGTGTATTGGGCAGATTTTTCAAAACCAATCTCAGTAGGTTTGGTAACTGGCTTCGCGGCAGTTTCAATGACGCCGTAAAAATGGCATGGACAGATATGGAAGCGCCAGCCTGGCGGACCCGTCCACAATCAATTTCACCTCGTCCAAAATCAAGATTTTTTCGAATTTTACCCGTCCAAATGACGGGTGGACGGGTCTCTGGGTGAGGCCCTGTGTACAAATAGTCTTTGTGCATTAATTGCAGCATGGCTGGATGCTTCCCTGAAAAGTCGAGATGGTGTTCAATTGAACAGGTCTGCCAGGGAGTAAAGTGTAGAGAGTTTTAAGCTGCCCTGAGGACTTGATACTGTGCTATATAAGAACCTACCTTTTACTTTACTTGTACACTGAGGATCAAGGAAGGAAGTTGTATGTAAACACATTTAGTATTACCTTTGATATACCGTGTGTTGTTGCTGGGACAGATGGGTTTCACAAGGTGTCAAACGTAGACCAGGGCAGTCTAAAGATGGAGAAAGATGACATGGAGTTCAGTCACCCGTACTTTGTGCAAGGCAAGAAGAACCTTCTCGTGCAGATCAAGCGAAAGGTATTGTCTACTCAGTAGTCAGCAGTGTCAACTGTCAAGGTAGCTTCTAGGATGTAAAGACATTGGAGGATTTCAATGAAAAGAGAAGGCGACCAAACATGGGTATTTTGGGGAACATCATTATTTAGTATAAAGCATTTATCACAGCAGTTTTTAGTATTTATTTATACGTTTTTTTTCTCAGTTAAATGTGCAGATGTTTTGTTTTTTCTCTCACCAGCCACATTCCATTCATGAAGTACAGTTTAGATTTACAAGATTTAACAAGATTGCCACCCAGAGAAAAAACTCTAGATGGCAGGTGGACAAGGAAATCGAGAGTTCAACCCTTTTTTTCTACGGTTATCCCGCCCTTCTGAAGTATGTGTCGATTTAATTTATAAACATATTCACGCTATTAGCACCCACACAATCAGCAGATATTCTGTTCTATTTACAGTCGTTTGTGAAAATGTGAACTTTCTTATATCTAATCTACACTGCTCCTTTACTAATGTAACTTCCTATCCTCTAGTCCTATCTTTCTTAACTGAGAAAACAATATTTCTATTAAAGGAAATAAAAATAAGGCATTAGCTAAAATCCTTTTTCCATGTGTACACAAAGTTTAACATTGTATGTAACATTTGACAACATTAAACAAATACAGAAAAATACATTTGTAGTATAAATTCGATTTTAAGCCCGTCTGTGAAGCGATTCCCGCGGAAAATAAAATTGTAATGAGCTAGGCGATCACGTGGTATCGTGACGTCACTTATGACACACACTTGCATCAGGCCGACCCTTTCCATGCAATCAGAGCATGTTTACAAGGATAGCTTTTGGGTCGAAACGAGCGTCAGAATTAGTTATTGTGCAATATTCCGACGTAATACAAATACTAGTCATCATAGAGGAACATACATTTATCTTACAGTTCCACATGAATCAAATTTTATTCAAAACAACGAATGCGAATGGGCCTACAAGTCGACTAGGTTTCGCCGAGCTTGGGCTCGTTTTCAGAATAATTATATCGAATGCAACCAACGGGAGATAATCTACACCAATAAATATATATTGTATCCAGCATTGAGATAACATGTATAATCTCATAATATCACTAGAATATCGATATATGAAGATATATGAGTTGTACAATTTATCATAACAACTTAAATCAATCAATGAGTTTCCGTTGGTCCCACTAGCTCAGTGGTTACTTGTCATTTATTTAACAATCGGGCGATGCCGGTTCAATCCTGACAGCATGCAAACCTTTGATTTTCTTTACACTTTTTTTGTTTATGTTTTCATGAAGTAATATAAACAAAGTCATTTTATACTATAATGCACTGTTTGTAAATATTTTTAATATTTTTGTAGTAATTATTTATTTGCCACAAAAATGAAAATATGGTCATTATATATAACAATGTTTCTAAATTGTATTTATCCAGACAGATCTCAATCTGTTTTCACATATATAATTACAATATATTACCGTACAATATATTTACAGTTAATAAATTATATATCCATTACATTATATTTGTTTGAATAAATAAAATTTTGAAACATCGTTATATAATGACCATATTTTCATTTTTGTGGCGAATAAATAATTACTACAAAAAAAAAGATTTACAAACAGTGCATTATAGTATAAAATGATTTTATGCAAGCACCAACACAAGTCATGAATAGTGATGAAATAAGGCCAAATGAATGACGTTTATTAAGAGATTAAGTTAGAGAGAGAAATGTGGGCTCTACATCCCAAGGCCAGGCCTGTGACTGAGCCCATACTAGTCTCCTGCACCTCTGGATGACAGAGCCCACACTTCGGCACTTACAACATTAGCAGTATTGTTATAGATATATAAAACAACAGCATTACTACTGTAATCACAGTAGACCTTATGCACTGTACCGTACTAACCAAGCACACCCTTCATTCACACTAACTATAATCCCAACTACCTGCTGAAGAGTTACACTATATCAAGATTTAGCCTAAACCTATAAGTGGGGCCATTACGCCACCGGTCACCAAAACATGTGACCACCCCACTAAAAATGATTTTGTTTATATTACTTCGTGAAAACATAAACAAAAAAGTTAAAAGAAAATCAAAGGTTTGCATGCTGTCAGGATTGAACCGGCGTCGCCCGATTGTAAAATAAATGACAAGAAACCAACGCGCCTACCCACTGAGCTAGCGGGACCAGCGGAAATTCTCCGACTGATTTAAGGGGACACGATCTCCTCGATTCTACTTTCGTTATTTTTCAACCCAGCTTATTGAAATGTTAGATAACATTAGTTATACATAAAAACAATTTTATAGATTTATTACAATTTTGTTTGTCCACCAGGTGGCGGTAGGGTCGCCCCCAACTTGAATTTTTGCTGATTCACCGTGATGGATATATCTGGAAAATGGATTGACCAAATTCATTAAAACGTGACACAACAATAGAGTACATAAAAGGGCAAATTATGAGTCTGTTTTTTTGTAACTTTACAAACAAAATTTATATGAATTTTTCAATCTTTGTTATTTTTCGAAAGTCAACATTTCATCAAAGTCATGATATTACATGGAATCCAAATGCTGCATCTAAAATCTAAGTCTGTCAGAATGTAGCCCATTATCTTGGTGGGAAATGCTGAAAATTTCAAAGGATTCTGTTGATAAATAGCCGAGTTAGACAAAATAAGAGATTGCTCGTCGGCAAAAAACATTTTATTGAGAAAAATGGCATTGAAGTTTCTCAACATTTCAATACAAAATTTCATAAGCAAAAATAGAACTGCAGTGCTAACATTTCACACAAAGCTTCTACAGTTCATTGTCTTTCCAATGATGTAAACTGTTCATCATTTGGGTGTGTGAAAATATGTATAAAAATTAGACAAGACCATAAATATGTGACCGTTATCACTACACGACTAAAACTACAAACTGTCTTTTTCTAGTTCATTGTCTTTCTAATAGTTCAATTGAAACCACACAACATGTATTTCAACACCATCACAGCTGCCAAATTGTCCACTAGCATAGTCTCTGAGTGTAACTTCAGCATCGGCTGCACGAGTGAGCTTTCTCTTTGTCGATCTGGTCGGACGACAGCGTCGTGTTCAGCACTGCCCCACACGTAGTGCAGTAGGTCTCGAACAGGCACACAAGGCCAAGGCGACAGTCGATGGCACGGATCTTCAGTGTTGGCTCACTGTACTCGAGACACGCCAGGCTGTTCACCAGTGTTGACATCATGCTGCAGCGAACGAATGATGTCTCAATTGGGCGTCGACGTTTCTCAGCTGCACTGATTCTCTCACGCAGTGGCAGTCCCTGTCGGTATCCAAACTTTTGCTTAGTAGCCGAGATGGGGGTTGTTGCTACAGACGATGATGGCTGAGGAGGCTCCAGCTCAGAGTCAACCTGCATGGAAAATTATTTGTTATTAGATTGTACATCTGACAATTAGCATAATATCAAAAATAAACAGTGCATATGAGCTGGACAGTAATCATTGACATCAGTAAAAACAAGCACAGGTTTTATGTTAGACCAATTGGCACTGTCATTTCTGTAATATGTCTAACATGACAATAATATAACAGACAACATAGATAATAAAGTATATACCATAGTATAATAATATAGACGTGAACATCTGCAAAATAAAAAATGTAAACATACAGTGACAGTCAGTGTGACCTAGTAAATTAGCCTAGTTTTATCAATTTATGGCTTCTTGGAATATCGGTGCCTGGATAATATTCAGCCTTCAGGTATTCCAAGTTGGCAAGACGTTACTATTACATATCATGTCTTAGATATTTTACCCAAATTATGTTGCCAGAATATACTATGAATAATAACCTGATGCAAACAATGATAGCTTATATGTACATCAAGTTCTGTCGAAGACGAGGGCATCTATTCAGCACTGTCTCCCGGCACGGGTGCATCGGCACTCGTGTCAGCTTCTCTATCGCCTTTCTCCCGTTTGCGGATCAGTGACCGTGCCAAACTCAACTGTCAGAGTCTAGACATCGGTTTCGTACCAAACTGCTGCTTGGCTTTCCCGTGTCTTCCGGACATATTACGTAAAATACTATAAAGCGACTCTAACGAACAAAAACAGCAATGGCGAACAGAGAGGGGAATTTCCTTGGTGACGGCTTTCCAGGCTGACAGCCAATCAGCGCGCCCCATTCGGGGGAGTGTCCGTGGTTGACCAATCGTAGTGACGCTAACGCGTCACAGAGAGTCCTCTTCTAGGTCAAAATGCACGAAATCTACCAGGGATTTTACAGAAGCACTGCTACCATGGTGCCCTGCGAAAGTGAAGCTACACATGGATACCAAATGTGTTGGGTTGTTGACAAAGATGGCGGAGCACGCGGCCACCAAAAGTGTCGTATTTTTCGATCGCGGTTGCGTAAGATTATCACTCTAAGACAATGGGCCTGTTATAAATGTTCGTTTTTATTGCATTTGGAGAATTTATTCATATGTACAAAACACACAGATCGACAGTTAGATAATAATAGTATATTAATATGACAAAATATGAAAATGGCCAACAAATAAATAAAAATTGAAAAAAAAATTATTTTTAGGAGAGCGTGTTCCCTTAAGTTGTTGTGATAAATTGTACAACTCATATATCGATATTGTAGTGATATTATGATTATCTCCCGTTGGTTGCATTCGATATAATTATTCTGAAAACGAGCCCAAGCTCTGCGAAACCTAGTCGACTTGTAGGCCCATTCGCATTCGTTGTTTTGAATAAAATTTGATTCATGTGGAACCGTAAGATAACTGCTTGTTCCTCAAGGTATTGTTCAGGTATTAGCATTTTTCACAACGCTTTGAAAAATGCTCAAACGTAAAGTCCCATCTCACAAAAGTCATTGCAGTCAGATTTCCTTGCCCAAAACCACCTTATTGCACAGAGGAGTATTCTAGCTGATGATTGTTGACAACTGCATGATCACACATACAGTTGTTAGCTCAGAATAATTGTCAAGGATGTATGCCCCTCTGTTATACTAGAAACATTCATTGCCATGGCAATACACAAGCAACTGAGCCCATATTCTACATATCAACTACTATTCATTTAATTAATCAGTACTCCAAATGGCCTATGGCCGTTTTAGGGTAGCGTCTACCCTTAAACCACATTCTTTTAGGTGTATTTTATTTATAAGTAAGATCCCTCAGTTTTTGTATAATTTTAGTCGCTTTCCTCTGTACTCTTTCTAGCATATAATGTCGTTGCAATATTGTCTCCACAATATTCTAAATGAGGCCTAACTATTGTTTTGTACAGCGGTATTATTAGTTCCTTTTTCCGTATACACTATATTTTGCCTAATTAATCCAAGGATATGATTTCCCTTTGAAGCTGCAATTCCGCAGTGCTCTGAAATCTTCATATCAGCACTAATGGTTAACCCTAAGTCCTTTTCTTTTACAGTAGTATGTGTACTTAGTACAGAACTTCCCCTCAATTGTATATTGTACATCTTTGTTCCCATGTCCTGTGTGGAGGCATTTACATTTCCCAAAATTAAACAACATTTGCCACTTTTCAGACCATTTGAGCAACCTGTCGACATCATCTTGTAAATGCTGTCTATCTCCATCACGTTTAATCCTTCTAAACACGTTTGTATCATCCGCAAATTTCAACACCTTGGTTGTACATATATATATATATATATTAAGAAAAATAAAGCTCCAAGTACTGATCCCTGTGGTACCCATTCAAAACTGATTTCCAGTTTAATGCCTCCCCTTCAACTACTACCCATTGTCTTCTGTCAATCAGCCATTTTTCTGTCCAGTTAATTATACCATTTCTATGCCATGGGCCTTTAGTTTATGAGAGACACTGCACAGCTAAAATAACATTTTTGACAAAAATACTCAAAATGTGATTCTTCTGTATTTTGATAATATTTTATGTTTACTGTTAATAAAGATCTCTTTTATAGCATTTACATACCTCTAAGTAACTTATATTCATGGATAATGTATGCTTCTGTCATGTGATGTATCCTAATCAAGAAAGCTGGTGTTGTTTCAAATGAGTGCTGGTATTATTTCAGATACCCATGTCAAAGGTGGAAGAACAAAAAGCTCCTGTGTCTGAGTTGTCACATGTCCTGACTGAGGTGCACGCCCTGCAGGGCAAGCAGAAGAACATGAGCTCAAAGCTGGAGTCACTCAAAACGTGAGACATTTCTGTTTTATGCATGTCACAAAGTGTACAGTTCGGTTCATCCGCCTCGCTCCACCGTTGTTCTCAGTGCTCGGCTGCCTTGGGATACTTGAGCACTGAATCTGTCCATACTTCCATGCTATTTATCTAGTTTCTTTTATTCAGGACTGGTTCTTTGGCTGCTGTGGTCCTACTATGTCATTGACTGTGTGCGTTATCAATTCATTGGTGTTTTGTTTGTGTGGTACCATTTGTATGAAGTGATGTGGTTGTGGTTGCAGTGAAAATGGGGCACTATGGAGGGAGGTAGCAATGCTGCGGACAAAGCACCACAAGCAACAGCAGATTGTCAACAAGGTTGGTCACATCAGATAGATTAACATAGGCATATAACAAGATCTAATTAAGAAGATTACCATTCAGAGCTTAAACCACAGAAATTCCCAGATGGCTAGTGGACAAGGACGTCTTTGGGTTATCGAGTGTCTACATTGCAGACTTCTCTGCTTAAAGATGATTTCAAAAATTATAGGCCAATTTCTAATCTTAGCTTTATTTCTAAGATACTTGAGAAAGTTGTAGCAAGCCGTCTAAGGTGTCATATCAGCTCAACTTGTTTATCCAGCGTGCTCCAATCAGCATACAAACAATTTAATTCTACAGAGACTGCTCTCCTAAAAGTACACAATGATGTCTTATTAAACATTGATAAAGGCAAAGTAACTGCACAAGGTCATAACTTGGATCATCACCTTTATGCAGATGACACCCAGATCTACATTTCCTTGGCCACGCCCGATACAAGTCACTCTTTAAACCGACGCAACGATTGTCTCCAAGATGTTTTCTCATGGATGACCCATAGCAAATTAAAGTTAAATGCAGACAAAACTGAATTCCTCATCATTGGTACTCCTATGCAGCGAAGTAAACTTAATGACTTTTTTCCAACATGCATCCTGAGTCATAATATCACACCAGCAGCATCAGTACGGAATCTAGGAGTGACCTTTGATTGCGACTTCAATTTCAGACAACACATATCCCAAACGTGCCGTTGCTATTTTTATCATATCCGTGATCTTCGCCGCATTCGCCGACACATGTCGCTTTCTGTCGCTAAGACTATCGCAACAGCTCTTGTTAGCAGCAGATTAGATTATTGCAATTCCCTCCTTCATAATATTGCTATTAAGGATATTGCAAAACTACAACGTGTCCAAAATTGTTTAGCAAGGGTAGTCACACAATCTCCTCGACTCTCCCGCTCAGTGCCACTTCTAAAATCACTGCATTGGCTCCCCGTGCGATATCGCATTATGTTTAAGATCTGCACAATCACCTACCAAGCCCTTTCATCCAAACAACCTAGTTATTTACACTCAATGCTCACACCAGCTAGACAAGCCAGACAACTTCGGTCGTCTAGTTCGAAGTTGCTATCCATTCCTAGAGTTAAGACAAAAGCTGGAACTCGAGCTTTTTCAGTTGCCGCGCCAACTATATGGAATTCGCTTCCCGTTAATGTTAAATCAGCAGAAAATATTGTTACATTTCATCGTCACCTCAAAACCTATCTTTTCAATATTGCCTATCCTCCCTAGCTTCCTAGCACATCCATCCATTTGTTGATGACTTTCGCCTATCACACGGGTACAAGATTGCTTAATCCTTTGGTTTTGGTGCGCCGCTGAGTTCGGATTGTCTGAGGATATTGGCGCATAAGAAGTTATTTATTATTATTATTACATTTTGATCTGTGTGTAACCCGTCGTTATGAGATAATTGTCAGTTTTGTTTTTAAACATTCATGCAGCTAGAATTTACATATATGTAAATGTTATGCTTTGGGAACTTTCGGCAGCTTCCAACAGTCTATCATAGAGTAACTACCCTTAGATGGTTGCACAGTAGTGACTCGACTACCATGTCATGCTATCTAGTGTTAGTCAGTCTTATTATTAAAGACAGTAACTAGCTGCAGACTCATAACAGAAAAAACTAATTTTGACTGTGAATTATGAAAAAGGGGTTATTTGTAAACCATCAGTGTGGTAGTGCGATACATTTTTATTGATGGATTTCACCAGTCTTCAATCAGAAAATTAATCAGTTGTAATCTTTGTGCGTCCACAGCTAATCCAATTCCTCGTCAATCTGGTTGGTTCGAGTCACGGCGTGCCGGGCAGGAAACGTGGTCTGCCCATGCTCAGTGACGTCAGCGATATGCAGATAGCAACGAAGATGCCAAGATATTCCATCGAAGTAGTCGAAGTAGGCAACCAGCAGCCACCCCCTTACACCGTACAGTTGGTGAGAAACACTGCCCCTCTGAGGGGTAACGCTGAAGCAACCTTGTCTGTTCCTTACTTATTAATGTAGTATTCTTAACACTGGGATATTTTTGGAAGGTATACTCCCGCTAAATTGGATTTAATAAATGGTAAACATTTGAATGTGTCCATGAAAAGTTAAAATTATATACAAAACATTCTAGTAAACACAAACTATTGGCAATATTGCAGTGGCACATGGGGCTAACTGCAAGTTCCTAGAAGCTATTGGCAGTATTGCAGTGGCAGGAGGGGCTAACTGCAAGTTCCTAGAAGCTTGGCAGTATTGCAGTGGCAGGAGGGGCTAACTGCAAGTTCCTAGAAGCTATTGGCAGTATTGCAGTGCCAGGAGGGGCTAACTGCAAGTTCCTAGAAGCTATTGGCAATAGTGCAGTGCCAGGAGGGGCTAACTGCAATTTCCTAGAAGCTATTGGCAGTATTGCAGTGCCAGGAGGGGCTAACTGCAAGTTCCTAGAAGCTATTGGCAGTATTGCAATGGCAGGTGGGGCTAACTGCAAGTTCCTAGAATTGTTCATTGACGTTAGCTGTTTCCCACAATCAACATTGCAAGTGGGACAAAATACTACTGATTCAGTAAACTTCCTGTTTATGCTGTTATGAGAGGATGTTTCCTGCTAACGAAACAGATAAGGTCGTTTAAAAAAACTGGACCTGTGCTAGGTCAGTATTTACAGTATGTAAGAAACAATTGGTATTATTTGTGATGGAGGCATATCTAGAAGTGGTATTTTAAGAAGACAATAATGTATATTTTTGACAGAACCATGCACATTAAGGTGTAATGTCTGACCGATTTAATACTAAAATACTATTGTGTAGTATAAACTATATTGTTTTAACATATTGACTGTAAGATAAAAGTAATCTATCTGGTGTTTACACAAATTTACAATAGAGACACACCTTCTATTTGTTCATCCTTGCACATCAGGGGGCAGTGTTAATTACTTTACATTCCACATGTAATCTACCGATCGTACTATCCAAATACTGAAAATAAGCTGAGCATGTTATCAAATCATCTTGTCGCCATTCTAAATCCAGTGAGTTGTGTTTTATCCAGTCATGGCTGATGTTACGTGTAATATTCGGGAAGTAGAAGTAATTCTTAGAGAGCACACAATGTGAGTGGTCAGACGGGTAATTACATTCAGATTCCCTGGAGTTGCAATTTTGTATTCCAATTTTGGTTGACATGAGTTAGCTACACATTGCATGGACCTGGCCAAAATTGACGGGTGGCACCATCGCTTAGAATAATAGTCGGTTGCTTCACAATAGCGATCTGTGAGTGATACTGATTTGATCGACAATTGTTTGACTTTGGGTCAGTGGACATGGTAAATAAGTGAACATTGTGTAATGAAGTTAAACAGTCACACATGTGAATAGTATTGCAGTGATACAAGTAAACCTGCTGATTTGGCAACTATCGTGACTCGATAGTTAACTATTGATGGTTAAATTTACTATCGATAGTAATGCATCGCGACATCTCCTATCGTGATGCATCGATAGTTCGATGTGTTGTTACATCCTTAGTACGTACTCACCCATTGTGTGTTTTAGTCAAGAACACCAGAGAATGTAGTAACAAGTCCGAGAGACAATGTGGTCATCCACGAGTTGATTGACCACTCCCAGATGACCAGTCCAGTGACCATTACTCCAGGTGAACCAATCAACAGCTCCAGTAGTCAGACCATGAGCACCTCCATTGTCGACACACCCAGGGTAAGTCTGCGAGAGATGCATGGTGTGTGGTAGTAGAAGTGTGTGTTTAACCCTCTCAAGGCCAGATTAATGCAAATATGTGCCTGTTATTGAATCCTATTAAATCGAGAGAATGTGCTGTGAGTGAATCATGTGATATACTCGGGTTGCATGAATGCAAATAAATAAATAATTTTGGATCCGACTCAAGTAAAATTTTCACTACATTTGAAGAACTAATTCCTGGTGTAACTAGCCAAGTATGTGACATATATGTCAATTTATTACCCAAATATTAATTGTAAACTTTGACAAAAATAAAATACTTAAATAATTTTCAACAATTCATTTTTTTGAATATTAATAATTAGCGGTTACATGCTGCGTATGAAATGTTCATAAATTACTATGCTACAGAATGGAAAACTAATTAAATGTCTATGGTAAATAAAACTGAAATAATTAAAGTTTTTCAGAGTGCATGTATTTTCTAGATTTTATACAAAATGGCGTTCTTTGTGATCATAGCCGTCATCCCGTCTGAACTATTAAGTTTGTGTTATATTTAAAATGCGTAATCATAGTACAAAACATTCCCCTTCGATGGCAGCGTTCGTTATAAACTCGATTGGAAAATCCCATCAAAGTCCGAATTACTGGAGTTCGACATAATGACAATGTCGAGAATTACAACAAAGCTAAAAAACACCACCTGCTTCGTTGCGGAGCGCATTAATATTTTTTTACAACAAAATAGACCGCTCAAAAGTTAGCATTTAATCGTAGAAATCACCTGCGGACGCGTGTTTTGGAATAATTCCTGGGTGCTTCCATGTTTATGCCCGCAGCAAATGTTAAGCTTTAATCTCATTGGCTGAAAATCACCATTAAAATATTCACTGCGTGGCGTAAAAGAGGGACCGGAAATTGTGTGTCGCTGCATTCGACTACAAAACCGCTTGGTGGTTGGCGCTATTTAGTCACTGAAATCGCCATCATATCTCACTTTTGATGCTTCCCAGTGAAACTTCAATATTATTATATGCTAACTGCCGAAATAAATAGCCGTTATTGGATGACACTGTTTCGCGGTACCAGTTTAAATGTGCCCCTGTATTCGGGTTGATTCGGGCGTTCTGGCAGTGAGGCATACTCGGGTTGATTCGGGCGTTCTGACCACGAGAGGGTTAAGCTGCTTCATTAACTGTTTTAGCCCATCACGAATAAGTATTATAATTTAAATAATAAACCGTATTCATTCTTTTTAGCGTACAGTATGCTTACAAAATATTTTTAAGGTTACAAAAATTATGTTTCTCAAACCAATGTGAAAATTACAAAATGGCGGCGCTACGTGGTGGAGATGGTGTGTATTTTTACTGTCTCTACTGTATTCCGCTATGTGGCGCCACTAGATCGTTCATTTCCGTTTTAGCATAAACATAGCACCACTGACACGCCTGTCACTCTGAATTAGAAAACACATTTTTGTAAATGATTTATTGTTGCCATATATTTAAAACTACTTCTCGTTGGCAGGCCATGTCATCCTCTGCATACAGTCAAGCTTAGTTCAGCCGGAATGAGCCACATCAACGTAACTGAAGCTAACTGAAAGTGATTTACACATCCATGTGATGGTGATTTTTTGGTTTAAGGGATACTGAAACTTTGCAATGGCTGTGGTGGAACTTTCTTTCTGATATTGTCAATGGTTGACTTGGAATTACAATAAATGATGGATCCAGTGATCAGATTTAGTCACCTACCGACATCAGACCCTGCTAGAAAAAGGCGGTGTACGCTAAGTAGTGCATGTACGCTAAAAAGAACAAATACGGTACTAATTATAGTAGACATGTAACAAATAATAAATATTATGTTAACAGCAGTGGAAGAATCGCACATAATGTTTTCTAATATAATTGATACATTTTCACAGATTTTTTGTAAACAGACAATTCATTCTGGTTTTTTATCTTGGCACCAGAAAACATTTTGATTTGGAACTAACAGGTAGCTGGTCTTATACCTGTATGTGTAGGTGTAATATTGTGATTTATTTGTGTGGTTTGAAAGATTGAGTTAGGTGTCCAAAATATCAAATTGATGTCTTTTATTGTACAGTTGTCCAAAAAGATCAAAATCAGGATTTTTATTGTGCACATATCCAAAAAGTCCACAATAAGATCTTTTATTGTACAGATATCCAAAAAGGTCATGATGTGGACTTGTATTATACAGGTGTCCATAAAGATAAAAATTAGATTTCTATTTTATAGGTGGCCGAAAACATCAATTTACGACTTTTTATTGTACAGATGGTCAAAAAGATAATAATCTCGATTTTTATTATACAGGTGTCAACAGAGTCGAGCGGGTTGGTCGACTCGGTCGGTTCACCCCTTATACTGTCCACCATGGAAACAACACAGCCTAACTTCGCCCCTGTAATCACACTTGACCAGCCTGACATGTCATCACATGACCTCCCCAGTATAACCTCTGAAGACCTCCCTGACATAACACCACCTGACCTCACCGACATGTCACCATCGTACCTTGACGATGTGTGTGCGAAGGTTCAGGCTCAGTGTGACGCGGCGCCACCGTCATCACTGCTGTTAGACAGCGACTGCAGATGTGATGATGTCGCGTCGATATTGAAAGCAACACAAGAGTGAGTATAACAGGCCTTTGTTGTTGTTTATTAAAAACTAACACCTGAGCAACAAACCAAGTTAACAATTAGCAGCATTACTATTGTCCAGGTGGCAAACAGGTTGATTTCATGTGAGTATTGTTAGTAAGCTTTTGAATAAGCTTCCTAAAAATTCCCTAAGATTGTCCCTTATCTGGCAGTTGGACCAATAGTAGTGGAAACAAATTGTGGTCTAGTGGCCATTTCGATTTTAGATAGATATCTAAGTTATAAAAGAAAACTTTTTCAATGTTTTGAGTAGTATATTACATTTTTTAAGTCAGATTAAAGGTCATCAGTGTAGTTATTCACCAAATTACACTGTGTGACCTCTGTAGTGAACATTTTCAGGACTGCTCAATATATCCATTATGGCCTGGTTACCACTATGGACAATTAGTGGACAATGCAAACTACTGTAATAATTCATGTTCATGTATCTGCTAAGGCAGGTTTCAATGTGTCACAATCTCATCAAAATGTGCCCCTAAACTGATCACCAATATGTTGGATTCAGCTACATATTCTGCCTGTTTGCAGTGACAGTGAATGCAGTGGTCGCAAGTGTAACAAGGTGGAGTTGTCGAACCATGTCGACTCCCTACAGACAGAACTGGAACTGTTGAAGGACCTGCTCGCAGTCAGTCAGTACAGCGTCGACACCACCACCCTCACAGGGGTATGTTCCGTACGTTGCCAACTGTAGTCAGAAATACAACTAGTTCCCCGTTATCAACCAGCCAACTGAATTGATGTGGGGTGCATTGGCCGAGCAGTAGGGTTTTGTTGATCGAGAGGACAGTGGTTCGAATCCACCTGCCGCCTTTTAGAAATTTCAGTGATTTTGTTCACCTCATTTTGTTGGTGTCTGTCAGAAGAGACACTATAAGCCATCTAGTTAGTTTCTATGCTAGTGGAAGTAAAATATGTCACATGATTATATAATATAATGAAATTCACAATATTTCACGCTGCTGAGCAAATGAGAAAAGAGAGAAATGTTTGGATGTTGAGCATTGTTTAACGGTACACCTGTAGTATGTGTGTGGTCGAAATCACGTTTCTTTTTCACCTGCATATTAGGACAGTGGAATCTGCCGGTCTTTTCACTAGGCATTGGTATCTCTGGAGAAAGCCGTATTTTTTTTATTTCCATTTTCAGTTATTTGCACCAGAGTATCCGATGACTTTCAATTCAGACTTGGTAAGTTATCAGCGTAACTGGTATCGCAGGTTGTAGATTTCTGCGGTGGAGCCATTCAGTAATGCTTGGCTTTCTTACTAGCAACTTAAACCACCTTGCTTCGTTTGTGAACCTTCTGCTTCATCATGTCTGTGTCATTTATTTTTCTATATTTGTACTGAGTTTATTTTATATTTCTTTGATGTTGTTGCTTTATTTTGCAATCTGGTGTTGTTATAAATTTCTTATTTTTCAGTTTATGGAAACATTTTGGCAGATTTTAAGTGGTGCTTATTATTTTCATTATTTACAAACTTGCTTATGTTGGAACGTGGAATATGTTCAATGTGCCATCACTTGACATTCAAAATCATTGCTATAAAACAATATTTATGCAAGCAACAACTTGCTATAAAACAATATTTCTTATCGATTCTGAGATTGACTAACCCTTTTGTACTGTAGCACGTCTGAGCTTGGTTTCCAAGGATTTAGGCATAAAAGAACTTACCTTATTATTATTAATTTAACCACTTTATTGGATTGGCTTGTGTTCTGTGTGCTTGTAGCTGTGTTGTGTGTCAATTTGCATGTGTACTGTCTTCAGCTTTGCTGAATGCTTTTGCTTCACTAAGTGTTGTTGCATGGTGCATGTGATGCATAGAAACTGTGATGAAAGAAAACCGCTGTCATAATTTACTTACCTGTACAGGTTGCTGTAGCTCAAAATGGTGCAGTTAACAATCTGGGGATGTCTATGATGATACTGGGGCAACATCTCATCATGTGAACCTGTTAGTTGTTTGGCTTGCCTGTCTCAGGCCTGCTAACAAGTGGCAACATGATCTAGTATGATTTGCTGGTGACACAAAAAGTTGTTGTTCTCTTCTGTCTGGTGTCAATCCCAGAGGAAGTAAAAGATTACTCCTAGCGAGATGCACAAAACATTCATACACTCACAGAACAAATGATCTTGATCTATAAATAAATCTTTATCAGCACTCTATTAGCCAATGGTAAAAACTTCCTCTCATAATAGAGAAAAATCCATGGGTGCATTGTTTACATGGATACAGGTGCTGTGTAAGATATATTATGGACTAGAGTTCTTTCATAATGTCCCTGTTTGGAAACTATAAAAATCACCATGTCGTTCATGTGCGGTTGGTTTACTAACTGATGCTTCACTGAATGATTACCTCTGTGAAGATCCAGCTGACAAAAGCAGTCTAGATCACAAGAAATAAGAGAGGAATAGCTGGATCAGCTGTGTGGAATGCATAGGTTTCATCACATGGCTGATACAAAGCCTCACCCTGCGGTCAGTCAGCTCTGCACGCTTCCACTTGCTTGTTGCTTCCTTCCATTGCCCAGCATGCATGTTATTGTCAGATGTCACTGTTAGAAGTCACAACACTTCGCTCATTATTCTAATGTGTTTTCAGGGCTTATAGTATTAAATCATATGACTTTTGAGCCATCCTTATAATGAAGATATTTTTAGCTGACTCCTAATGTAGATGTTTTGAGCTGACCTATACTGTAATTTTTTAGTTGACCTATACTGTAATTTTTGAGCTGACCCCAATATAGATCCAAGAGTGGACTGGACTTTCAGCACCACCATAGGGCAGCAGAGAATCAAAAAAGGTGGCAGGAGCTGTGAAGTCATCAGTGATGCCCCAACGACCGCCTGGTTATGGGACAGTGACCTGACCAATGTAGTCGATTTTGAGCCGACACGCAATGTTGATGTTTTGAACAGAATCTCTTACGTAATTACTAAATGTAGTAAACCTCCAAGGCTTACAGTACTCAATGGTTTTACCTTTGAGCCCTCCTCAAAATGAACATGTTTCTGAGCAACCCCTAGAGTAAAATGTTTTTTGCTGACCCCTGACGTGGATGTTTCTATCTGTGTCCAGCTGCAGCATCTGGACAAGGAGTGTCAGCTCGGCTCAACCCTCCACACTCCCACGGCTACTGAGGCTGGTGGGAGCAATGCAGACATCCTCCCCACTCCCGACATCTCTCCCTCCGACACAAACACAGGCGGTATGTATCTGTGCATTCCACTGCACTCGTGTACAAATGTAAGTTCATGACCTCTTGCAAGTCGTATTCACTCTTGCAAGTCGTATTCACTCTTGCAAGTCGTATTCACTCTTGCAAGTCGTATTCACTCTTGCAAGTCGTATTCACTCTTGCAAGTCGTATTCACTCTTGCAAGTCGTATTCACTCTTGCAAGTCGTATTCACAAGTCGCCAACTTGGACTCCGTTTTAACGTTTAGTTTCACCACTGGTAAATGGGATTGTGCAGTGGTCATGTAAGGAAGGGTCATGAATTTGTATTCACAGTAATCAAGAGCACATTGGAATGCAGCTTTGTTCCGATGTAGTGTTGCAAAATTAGATCCAATTACACAATGGTAATAGATCATAAGCAAAATACTGAAATTGTGACAATTCATGTTTTTATACAGAAACTGTAGTTGGTTGTATTTGTAATATATATTTTTAATTACAAAAAATACATAAATGTTGTAGTGGGGTGGTCACATGTTTTGGTGACCGGTGGCGTAATGGCCCCACTTATAGGTTTAGGCTAAATCTTGATACAATGTAACTCTTCAGCAGGTAGTTGGGATTATAGTTAGGTGAATGAATGGTGTGCTTGGTTAGTACGGTACGGTGCCTAAGGTCTACTGTGATTACAGTAGTAATGATGTTGTATATATCTATAACAATACTGCTAATGTGGTATATGCCGAAATGTGGGCTCTGTCAACCTGAGGGACAGGAGACTAGTATGGGCTCAGTCACAGGCCTGGCCTTGGGATGTAGAGCCCACATTTCTCTCTCTAACTTAATCTCTTAATAAACGTCATTCATTTGGCCTTCTTTCATCACTATTCATGACTTGTGTTGGTGCTTGCATAAAGTACAGTAATGTGTCATATCACTAGCTTCTGGAAATTGTTTTTATTAACCGTATAAAAATACATTTTTGCATTTGCATCGACTGTCACATTTGTTTGAATCTACACATGTAGCTTAGGTAATCGTCGTATGCCAGCATATACATGTATGGTATACGGAATACCGATTCAGCACCATCCATGCCATATAATCAATAATTACTGAAGGGGGGGAAATGTTAGAAATGGTCATCAAGTTCCTTAAAAATAAGCAATTCTTTATTTCAAGCATGATATGCTAGTCATTTATATTAGCATAATCGTTTTCAACCAGAGTAACATTGGACTTTTTATAAGAAATTTGATAAGATTTAAATATGTCGTTTTGTTATTTAAATGTTAACAGTCATTCGCACACAAGGCTGGTGAAGATGCACCATGACTATGACATTGACCTTGGTTGCAGGTCAAGAACTGGTCCAGTACACTGCAGGCACAGACATTCAGAATCTCTTCGATAACGTACTTGATGACACATGGTATGGCGGGGACCACCCTGTTGATCACACCACCCCGACCCTTGACCTCCATGACTGCCTCAACACACCACCTGTTGGCTTGACCATCAACTTCCCGAAAAGCGAACCAGATTTGCTCGACGGAAATGGGACAATGACAATGGAAGAAATTGATTGAGTCACTGCATGTTCTCGATGTTGGACGCTGTAAATAACATCATTGTAGTTCAAGATAGCTGAGCGCAGACGCTGTGGAATCATTGCTATGGCCATCATCCTTTTGAGCCAGAGGCTGTCCACCAGCCCTGCTGTATCGCCCTTTTGAAACGTGGAACGTTATTCTATCAAATTGCAATCAATTATATTGTTCACAGTGTTGTAAATAGTGACATGATATATTCGTCTCTGCTGCAGAAAAAGTGGATGAAACAATTATTTTGTCTACGATAATATTCATTATCTTATTATACTAATTATTCATCATATGGCTGCTCTGACGTGCACACAATTGTGTTGAGTAGCTTTGTATTTTTTGTGTTTTTTGTATAACTATGGAACTTTACTTATATTAAGGACTGAATCTGAAATAAACTTCTCTCTCTTTCGGATTTAAACATTTTGGAACTGCATACAGGCTCTTAGCTTTAAGCCTCGACCTCATGTTGGCCAAATCTGCCCTTCGACCGACAGTCAATAAAATCCTGCCGAGTGCACCACTGGGAAAATTCACTGGTGTGTCATTGAAATAGTGTCCTCGGTGATACTTTCACCGGTGTGTCACAGAAATAGTGTCCTCTGTGATACTTTCACTAGTGTGTCACAGAAATAGTGTCTTCTGTGATACTTTCACCAGTGTGTCAGAAATAGTGTCCTCTGTGATACTTTCACTGGTGTGTCATTGAAATAGTGGCTTGGTGATGTGGAAACAGCTTTTTGCATTTTGAAAACACTTCTTAAATTTAACAATGGATTCTGTTTATGCTAATTTCCCTTATGAGCCCATTGTCTTAGTGAAGCGGTCCCCAGGTCCGAGAGGCTCAGATCATGCAGAATTAATTGAAAACCGCACAATAGCAGAAGGCAATGGCCCCTAGTGGGAGACAGATTTTAGTCTACTGAAACGTGTTGCTTTGGGAATCAAATTGCATGTTTTTCTCCAAACTATAAACAAATTAGTAAATGTTCAAAAGATGTGCTAATCAGATTCACGTTTCTTTTCCATTTGATATAGAACATGGACCTGACTTTGAACACTAGAAATGCAACGAGTAGTTGTTTTTTGTTTGTTCCTATGTTACATTGCACTAGAAAATAAAATACGTTTTTGTATTTGCGTCGACCGTCACATTTGTTTGAATCTGCACATGTAACTTAGATAACTGTCGTATGGTATCATATACATGTATGGTATATGGAATAGCGGTGTGTTGAACAGAACATGCCATCTAGTACCCGGTATGTACGCTGTATATTTTGGGGTTTCTTTTATAAAGCTTTGAGAATGGAACTATAGCACTTTCCATTCTTTGTATCTGGTCTCTTTATTTGTATTCAAAAGTCAGTATGATATGGTCAAAAGATTAACCAAGGTGTCACTCATATATTCTGCCTTGTGTGTGTGGATATGTTAGTTACTTTGCTGTTGTTATCACAGGTTGTGGTGCAGTAGCAAGTTTGTCCAGATCTGGCAAAAAACAGTGATAAAGCCACCAGAAACATAACTTATAGTTTCTGTCACTACGAGTTAGATAAGTGAACAGATACAAAACGATAGTTTTACTTGAGAATATATGTATTGTCCATGTCATGTTTTGCGTGCTTATGAAATCAATTGTGTGCTGTTTCTCATTGATGATAGCTACAGTAATGGTTATCTGGACACTGGAGCAATTCAGTATTGTCTGAAGGCAGATATAAACCGTTTTTAAAATGTACTTTGCCAAACCAGCCTCTCATGGCTTGCAGCAAATACGCTCATTTTGATTAATTTAAAATCAAGTACTGTTTTTTTTTTTGTCTGGCTTTAAGGAGAGCAGACTTGTGTTTTGTTGCATTAGGCCAGACTTTATATTACATGTTTTACAGCCCCGCCGACATTAATTTCCTGGATTTAGAATAAAATTCACAATGTTCATTTTTTGATTGCCGCTGATGTCATTATTTATTAACTGAACGTGTTAAATCGTAAATAAAATATCTTATTAGCTATCGCAGTATTTGTGCATTGCACTCACTTAGACGCTTACGTAAAATTTTCAATTTCTTCGGCGGCATCTCGATTATGCTTTCTTTCTCAAAGTATATCGTTCATTTATTGGCTGTCAAACTATTCTCCGTAGCAATAACTTCAAATAATGTAAACAGGAAATTAAACAATGCATAGCATCGTGGGATTGTTCTGTGCCTTGTTTTGAGAACTACGGCCAGTTCTGTGTCTCATTTGCATAAGTCTAAAGCAATATAAGGAGATTTGGGACTTGGTTTCATTATGGGAAAATTCAACTTTTGTAAAAACCGACATACAAATGGCAGATAGCCAAGAAGACGGCGGTCCTTTTGATACCAAACAAAATGGCGTACCGTGAATGAATGTGGTCGTTGTCAAGGCATAAAGATGGGCTACTTTTGGCAAGTTTCATCAATTCAGATTTTTATTGTCATTTCACATTCACTATGATCTTGTTTCCCGACATTTAAATTTTATTCCAATTCCCGTCACTGCTTTCTGGACAATTCTTCCTATAAACATGTAATAAAAAGTCTGGCCTTATATGTTTTGTTGTGTAATTTTGGCCAGTATGTGATGCTAGTATACATTGTCATTTTGTTTGTTTTTGTCTGATTGCTATATTGTTGGTGTCTTAAATTGACTGGACTCGATAAGTATACTGAATGATACTTTGTTTGCATTGAATACTGTGAATACAACATTGTTATTAGATTGCAAACAAAATGTACATAGTAGAGATACAGGATAGCTACAATGGCATTTATTAGACTTCCGCATTAACAGTGTAAATTGCAGTCTGTTTATATGACTTCCATTGCGAGGGTTCAGAAATTTCTCAAAAACTATTTGATTACCAATGAGCACCAATGTAGGTACTCTATATTTATTGGTGTCAGTTTTAATAAACTCTAGTATATTTTAAATGTCACTAGCTCGCACCATGCAGTGTTCCGCAGTATTACTTATCGATGGATGCTTAATTTTTCCGTTTCTCAAATAACTGGCATCAATAATTACATGACAGTGTGAACGTTGGAAGCTGCATGTATACATTTCTCAGAAATGCTAACATTTCTATTACTTTTGCATTTTTGGAAGGATTGCGTGTTAAAAACACTACAGACAAAAGGCGAATCTATGGATATCTTTTGAATATGCATTTTGTTCCGATCTACTAATTCTGCGTGGAAAGTATCGAGCTTGATCCTAGTTTCGGGTCATCTCCGCTTTCTGCCTATTTCCAAAACATTGTTCTATTACAAACGTGTACTACAATATGACGACGATTAATTGTTTTCGTTTTAATATCGGAATGAATTTCAAATAGCGAAACATTACATTGCTTTATATCAGATTTACATTTTGTCAAGTGCCACATTTACATTAAATAACTGTATTTTTATAGTTACGTGAGATGACCCGGTTGTTTGGGGGAAGATGATAAAACTTCCTATTTTAAATAAAATGTACAAGTTTTTCAATGTGTGTTGACAATAAAAATGTAAAACAAATAACATGGTTTTTGCCACAAATTTTTATTTGTGTAAGTTGGTGATGGGGAAAATTGTGCAAAAACAATTACTGAATGCATCAGATGCATAAGAAATTCTGTATAAATGGCTTAGACATCAGATCCAGAGTACAGTCATAGACACAGTCACAGTTGGGTTACTTTAATGGTTTCCGTGTTTTGCCATGAGTTATGCAGTCATCCCAGTCAGGCCAGAAGCGTTCCTTCATGCGGTCACAGTACTCTAAAAGGTTCACAAGTTCATCTGCAAGTATAAACCATGCAGATGCATTACTACCGTCAAACATTTACCAGGTGCTAACTTTGTTGCTCTCCTCCTTATCCCTGAAGTGTGGGGTAACTGACGCTAATGATGAGGATTTATTTTGCTAGGGCCTTACATATACCAATACGTTGCCAATACATACACAACCGGTAAATGTTATCCCACATAATATTGGTCTTTGTGGAATAGAGTAATTTTAAACCTTCCGTTTGTTTGCAGAAAATATACTTTAGCAGCTATTAACCTTGCAGATTGCACAAATTCCATTCAAAGCATGGACTATTGTCATACAACTGAGACAGTTGGGCCAATTCAAAATGTAGCTGGAAAGTAACCAGAATCCACCAGTGTCTGCAATATGCCGTAGCATATAATTCAAGTCTGTAAAGGGCATTTTGTAAAAGACTCGGACAATGTTTCCATTTCCATTTCCTATTTTTAACAAAGTTTATAGACATCCAATTAGGAACAATTAACATAGAAAACCGTTTTTTTAACTTACCATTATTATACAAAAGATTATATTTTGGCATCTTGTAAAGATTCTATACATTCTACAGACTACAAGTACCATACCCTTGAGAAATGCGGTGTAGACAGAGGATGCGGAGTGCCATTTCATTTGGCATAAGAAGCCGAACAGGACACAATCTATCTCGCTTGGATCGTCTCCCATAAAGAACTGTTTCTTGCCTGAAAACCATTAACAAAAACTGTCACACACAATAAACACACAAGCAAAAATTCTAACTTTCAGCTGCACCAAGAAAACCACACTTAATGCTGTCTTCATAATCCAAGAAATGCTCGGATGATGCAAGGCTGCTTCTGCAACTGATTGAGCCCATCACAAATCTAGGTCGTTGAAGTTTAAAACTAGTATGCGAGTAGTTTAATATGTGATAAATTACAAAATAAAGAAATAACAGCATGTTTATGAACAGTGACACTGTCATGCTGGTTTTTGCCAACCATCATTTACTGATAGTTTGATGTATTATCAATGACATATTGGTGTGGGCAATAATATTGGGTCCAATCGTGTTTTGCCATTTTTACTAAAACCTGGTCAAATTATTCCATAAGATATTTATGTGCTAAATCTCTAACACATATACCTTCCAATTTCTGCAAACAAACTTACAAAAGTTGTTCTGAGTGAAGTACTTACGAAAATATAACAATGAAATGAAAATCTTGTCGAAGATGCCTGCATCAAAAATCGTGGGTCGTGTCTACGCTGTGTAAAATGATCGTGTGTCACGTGAATCAGTGCGAAACCACGGAGTGTATTAAAATAGACCAAGAGTGTTAGAACACAAGATTTCAGTGCCACAAATTTTGACTTACCCCAATCCAGTCATGTGTATGCTTATCGACAGGTAAATTTACTGAATAATACTGCATCATAACACGGACTATCGTGATCTATCGGTAGTTTAATGTATAGCTATACCTCTAGCAGGGAACTAACCGAGGAAGTTTGACAAGGCCTGTAGGTCGGTCTTTCCAACACTGCGGACATCCTCAGGGCTGTGCCTGCCCATGCCTTGACCCCATGCCATCCAGCTGAACTTGTACGAGATGTACATCACAACAACATAGGGCAGGTTTATCAACTTGGCAACGTAGTTCTTGTCCCCGTATACCCAGCGCTCCAGCAAACCACACCTGCAGTGACACCATCCAATGCACACACACGTCTGATGTCACAAGACAGAATGAAACACACACATAGAAACAAGTTGCAGTCAATGCACACCACGATTACAATAATTATATACTGGAACCTCACCTTGCAGTCACCTTGGTAATGCAGCCACCTCGCAATTAAGGCCATCCTAGAAGAGTCCCAAATTATATCCACATACCGTAAAGTATAGGATAGTAGCCTGCTAATATGGTCACTATTCGGGTCAGTTTTGTCCAGTCCCAAAGGTGACCTTCATAGTGAGTTTCCACTGTATACCTTATGAGAGATAAACATGGATCTCATATTAGCGGCATTCTTTGTCTCAATGAACGTCTCCTTCACTTTTATACTTACATAATAATAAAACTGTTTTAATCTGTAAAATGACTATATGGTAAAATTAAATGTATCATATTCATTCTATTAAGCAGACAAATTTGCTTGACAAATATTTGAGATGCGGACATATGTCAAACTTTGAGTTCTAATAACTGTACTTGTGTGTAGACCCATTTTCTGGTGTTCCTGGATACAGCCATCTAAACAGACGTGACTGACAAGTGATTTAGGCATCCACATGAGCAAAAGGATACCTGTCTGATAATTTAGGAGAATCTTTTGATATTTTTTTCATCACTGAGCTTTGAATCTAGTGTTACATTGGTAGAAATTGAAACACAATGATGGTTTCAACAGTTAAGGTTAGCATTGGTGATCGCTGTCAAAATTTCAGGTGCAGCTAAAAAAGAGTGCATGCTAATTAGGGCATGTACAATAAATGTAATGAATACAGTATGTCTGTCTGTCTGTCTGTCTGTCCGTCAGCTGTCCAAACTGGGACTATTTCACTCACCAGTAAAGATCTTCCTCGATGAGTTTCCTGAAGGCGAGTGCCACCGCCTTGTCCTGAGCACTCAGGAGCTCATTGAGGTCAACAGAGATCTCCTTGTTGAGGAAGTCAATACAGAACTGGGAGTCGGCCACGTCTACGCCGTTGTAGGTGATCCACGGACTCTTCCCCTTCGATGACATTGGGGTTTTAAAGTCTATCTGTTGGTGACACAAAACGGCTAGTTATAGTCATGAGGAAATGTCATGGTAAAAAAGTTGCAGTTTTGTCTGGGAAAGTCAGAGGAAATAAAGTGACAATATTGTTTTATTTGAAAACTAGGTTATTTTAAATACAGTCCTGAACATTTTCAATGGTGACTGAACAAAGTACAATTTCATGATAAGTCAAATTAGCCAAAGAAACTCAGCCACAGCATTGCACATTTTCTCTGATAAATGAGTGAGATATAATTATTAATCACTTTTCATCAAAGCTATACTCTGGATACTTTTATGTTGTCTTTAATTCTGATGATTCAGTTGAATACTCCACCCGACTGTATTTCAACACATATTCAAAGGCAATGCAGGGATTACAAACATTTTCAATCATAACTAAGATCAGCAAACACCCTAAAACCAAAGTCATAATTAACATACCTTGTACAGATTAATCTAACAAAAATTACTTAAATTAAGAGCCTTGAGTTTGGCATTATATGTGCAAAAGCTAAAATACCAATCCTCTGAATGATGGCTGAGACAACCAATCTTTGATTGTTGATCTTGGTGGTTAAGTCAGTAGCATGTTGAGCAACTATTTTTAGGGATGGTTTCATAATGTATTTGCATTTTATGTTTGACAGAGATTACGTGTCTTAGTACAACTGTTCTAACAAAGTTATGCATGTTTTAAACAATTATCTAAAGTTTCATAATCCATCCGTGGCTTTAATCATCAATCAGGAATGGTTTATTTAGTGTTGAACACCCATACAAACATCTGGTACAAATTCTTATCACTCAGGGAATTCTAAAAAACTTCTATGAAATCGTCCTGGGAAAGTCTCTTTAAATTGCTTACCTGGTAGGGTATCTTTGCCATCCTCAGGTAAGTCTCCAGTTTGATTGGGAAGGGTGATATGTTTGGCGCCCAGTCGGCCCGTTTGAACTGGTGTAGCAGTACTGTGTCTGGGGGACAGCTCTTCTTTTTACCCTTACGTCTACAGAGAGAAGGATCACAACACACATAAATACACGTTTTAAGATATCCAGATTACTCAATTTCTAATCGAACATGTGCGATTATTTAATCATAACTCCCCATTTTGTACGCATGTAATAAAACTGATAATGTTTGTAATTTTATGCCTGCTGGCTGCAGATCTTCCAATGACTTGCATTTTCAGGAAATTTTAGAAAATGTAGTATTTGGAAAATGGGAAATTGTTTAACATCAAATGGTACAGTGGTCAACTCAGCCCACCTTGGCAGTATTGACAATAAAGATTCTTTTGAAACTGGATGTTTTGTTTAACATTTGAACATGCTCCAGGGGCGTAACTTTCAAAGTGCGACCACTATCATGGGCTTACCAAACACAATCTGGCGAGCAGTATATCTTCAACATATATTTTATAGTCTTATTAATATACTAAATGAAGAAGTACGAACAGACTGCCTCTTTTTAATGTCTGTCTAGTTTTTATTCAGTTATCAACACTGTTACGTGAAGCTCTGTCAATGAAAGTAAAGGGCAGTAATGCTGTCACACATGTCTTGTATCTTACAGTGTCTTTCTAATGGAATACATAATGATGTGTACAAATAGTCTTCGTGCATTAACTGCCGCATGGCTGAATGCTTCTCAGAGTTGAGACGGTGTTTGACTGAATAGGTCTGCCAGGGAATAAAGTTTAAAGCATTTTCGAGCAGTCTTAAGGACACCATTACTTACGTGAGTAGGTGAATGATGTAGCCAGTGATGACACTAAGAACCACGAAACCTCCACCCATGCACCAGGGACATGAAGACAGATTCTCAAACCTGAGTAGGAAACAAACACATTCCCTAGTTAACACTACATAATCAATTTGATTTTTAGCCCCTCTTATTTACAATTTTTTGGACAAATCAAACGTACCTATCATCCGCTACGATATGCCAATGTGTGTCTGCTAGTTTTCTATGTATTATACATACTTCTGCGCGAAATAATAATACAAACTATCACTAATTTTGTGTATGGCTGAGAATTGCTTGGAATCTTCACATGTATGCACTTGTAATAATAATAAACTTTATTTATACACCATCAAATCCGGGACTAATGACCCCCGTTCACGGGTGATATGGTTACCGGTAAGGCTTTATGCACCTGTAGTGATGTTCTCTCTTCTTTTTCTTCCATATAAGTGCCTAATCCCACTCTTATACATTGTCAAACTGTTGCGATTATATATAACATGAGTGACGTTGGTGATTATAATTTACAATACGAACATGGTGCAGGTTAAAAATAATAAAAATCAGCAACTACTATGTTGCAAGACTGATTAAAAAGATATAAAAGTGCTAAGTGTCTAAACACCCTGATTGGCCTTGCAACCTTCTCTTGAAGGTATCTAGGGTTGGGGTGGTTCAGACATCAGCTGGTAAGCAGACTTGTTAGCAAGTCACAAGCTCTCGACTCTCAAGTCATTTCGCCATCGAATCCGAGTCGAGTCACCTCTGAAAATGTTGAGCTGCGACTCAAGTCACCTCTCGGAATTTCAAAGCAAACCTCATCATTATTTCAGTCACTCAATAGTATTCCTACATACAGAATACTTGTAAGTTATAACTGTTGCTACACAATGATAACTATGTTTACTTAGTAGCATGATTATTGAGATAACTTTTTGCACAGCACTCATTTAGCATACTTGTGTATCCTTAATCGAAATGGTCATGGCTAGATGCCCCCACAGTCATATATAGAGTGTAATTTATTGAAGAGGTGGTGTCACCCGCAACAGCGTCACAGTACTGCGCATAAACAAAATGGAATAATTATTAATATTATTTTTAGAAGCCTAATATACCATCAGAATAACTATGTGTTTATGGTAACAACATAATTGCTTGCTAAGTTGCTATTTACATCACATCTTACAAACATTTTCGAAAGGAACTTTAAGACGTCTGTATACTTTTTCGTAATATTCAAAGTGATTTATTTAAATATATTTATACCTATGACAGACATAGTATTTTATTGTTAGACTTCAACGACTGCCATTGGATAACTATAGTTGATCACATGAATCACTAGTCGTTGTATCAGTCCGCACATGGTGTCAACTTGTGGCAGCTTTGCCATATGTTTAGCCAATGTTATTACTGTTGATACTATTAATTTGATATATAATATAGGCTAGCTATGCCAATTTTCTGCCATATTGTGATGGCAGGTGGCACCCCCAACGGGTACGAAGCTGAATTTCAAAGACCGTGGCTGATCTAGATGACTGACTCAGACATTTCAAAATCAAGTTTAATAAATTGCGCTTTGCTCATTTAATGAAAATTGACTTTGTTAGCCAAGCCTACTATACAAACAATATTAATTATAGTCAGCACAATATTATTGGAATATACTGTTGACATATACCGGTAGTTAAGAGTCAGTACGATTCTAAGTGTCGATGTTAGGCCAATCTACCTACTGTAGCTGATTGCAATCACATATATCACACTGTAGGGAGCAGATTATATATATTTTCGTTAATATTAAATTTAAATTATACAGGCCTAGCCCTAGGGCCTAGGCCCTAAAGCTAAGACTCAGTAGTAAGAGTATTAACTAATTAAGTCTTAACTTAAGTCAAGACATTAAAAAATCAAACGAAAATGCGCCCAATATTAACCTAACCATGGCATGGGTCAAAATCACCGAGACGAAATAACTGTGGGCCAGAAACACTGCCGAAACAACCGTGGAATAATGTCACAGCACAACCGATCATTCATTACAGTGAGCCGAAATCACCGGCATCACCACCAAGGCAAAGCCAAGGCAAAGTAACCAGGAGCCAGCCGAAGCCAGAGTCGAGAAGGGCAAGAATATGCCATGTGACGTGTTTTACAAACTTCAGAATCGCCGGAGTCGTATCTGAAGTGTCAGTGGTGTTAAATAAGTCAAGATGAACGTGCAGCTGTGGTATTCTTTTACTTAACTGGCCTATATTATTAGGACCTGATGAAAACGGTTTCACCTGCTTTTATTGATATGTATGTGTTCGTAATTTAATTTTTAATCACTTCCGGTACAAAGAGGTCAGATATTAATTGTTTAATTGTCTTTTAGAGCAATTTAATCCCGTCGAGTCGATGTAAACCCGGTGCCATACCAGGGCATGTACATGCGAATTGAGAGCATCCCGGGGGCATCAATACCACGAAGGCGACTTTCTTGCAATTTTGCGGACATGTCCCCGACCTCAAATCATATCGGATAAACATTTTTAATTGATTTTTTTTGTTATAAATGGTTAAATAAACATCGCACGTCTTGCGAAAAAACGGAGAATGAATATTTTCTTTATTTAATCATTTATAACAACAAAAATCATAATTAAAAATGATTATCTGATATGATTTGAGATCGGGGACATGTCCGCAAAATCGCAAGAAAGGCGCCTTCGCGGTTTTGATGCCCCGGGGATGCTCTCAATTCGCATGTACATGCCCCGGTATGGCACCGGGTTTACATCGACTTGATGGGATTAAATTGCTCTAAAAGACAATACAAAAATTAATATCTGACCTCTTTGTACCGGAAGTGATTAAGAATTAAATTACGAACACATACATATCAATAAAAGCAGGTAAAACCGTTTTCATTAGGTCCTAATAATATAGGCCAGTTAAGTAAAAGATTACCAATAAATGCATCAGTTCTTACATTTTGTGATTTCTGATGGCAAACAATTTTGCTAATCAGGCAACGTATTCACTCCATTAGCAGCCCCTGGAGAGAGTCACCAGCGCCAAACGTTCTACGTGTAGAGTTGACAGCTTGACCTCCACTGGGGAAACCACATACACACTGCCAACAAACTATCAAGCGCCACTCGTGTCAGAGAACCGCGATGCTCATTGGTCAGTACGTCGTAGTGAGAACGTCGTACTGACCCCATTACAACCAGCTCCAGCGCTCCCAATTATTGGTCAGTAGCGCGTTCCGCGCAACTTAAAACTGGGTTACGCGTGACCCAGTTTGAGACCAAAATGGGTCACGCGTAACTACGCCTGACCCATTTTTCAGAACGCACCAATATTTCAAAATCCGTCATCAGATTGGGGCGAAATTGAGGGGTGTCAGGTTTGGGTGGATTTTTCTGAAAACTGAGATACGAGAATTTTACGAGTTTTCCACAGCACTTGTGTCAATGGAGGATAAATATGCTGTGCGTGCAGGTTTGATAATACCTGACCCACCATGTGGAGCCACAATAGTGGTACCACTATTGTGGCCGTACACCCAAATTTTGGTGCTATGCGGCAAGCTGTTTCACTACTGACCTTATGTATAATAATAACAACGAATACTAAGAATAACCATTTATTCCCGTCGTCTGAATGGTCCTAATTATTACGCACTCAACCACAGTCCTAGTGCCATAATAATTTAATTATACCATTATCATCAACCACCAATGCAGAAATAAGACATTAGTAGTAGTCGGGTAATTCTGTACATTGAGAATTTAAAACACAGATTAACAGAATACATGTGTAAATACTGTTTAGTAAATGTACCATTACACATTGCACAATTTCTTTCAACTAATAACATTTTATTAAACTAACGTCTTTTAAGTCAATCATCATTGGGTTTCATAAACTGCTTTTTGTGTTTTTTCTTCATCTTCTTGGCTGAAATGTTCCCCTCTCCATCTCTGTTTGTGTTATTCTGTCCATCAGATTGGTGACGTTTCTTGGCAAACTTCTTGGAGATTGTACCAACCAGTGAAGAATACCTAAAAGAATGGCACTTTTTATCATTTTACACACACACCAAAGATACATACCGAGTTTCAATAGGTCATACCATGTCACACAACCACAAGCATCTGTACATAGGGGTGCTAACCATCCTCACAAGCCAGGGCTGTTTGCCATGCAAAACTAGCCCTGGCAGATCTTCTACGTGAAGTGCAGAAGTTAGCCGAGTCAAACTAGTAATTGACTTCGCCAGTCGCGACTGCATCACCCGTGAGAACAGCGCAAATACCCGCCCCAATTTGAAGACGGATAAACGACTTCTGGGAATCCCAATATATAATGACCCATTCGCCCATTAGCACGAGCAGCCGAGCGGCATTGTGTATTCGAATAATTGCTTCTACTTCCTAAACATTGCATGTAACACGAGCCATGGTTGGTTGAAATTAGTTTTATTATGACCACCTAACCTGCCGAGATCCACTGATCTAGTGAGCGATTTCATAGGCTGAGCTTAAATTCAGAATTTCGCAAAGCGATCAGCCAGACGTAATCAGCAGCAGCGACCCCTGGCGGGCGAGGATGGTACTAACTACTAATGAATTAACAAGTAAATTTATATTTTTACAAATTCAGCCCATAGATGGAATTCTATCTTATCTACCAGGTACAGCTCTTGTCAATGCTAATGCAAAAACAATAGTATTTTGTGTATGTGACATGTAGGTATATGTGACATGTAGGTATATGTGGGAATTGCTACAGGGAATTATTGTGAAAACTTCTCTTGCCTCTCTGTCATCTCATCATCCGATACTCCTATTTCCTTCTCTCGCTCCTCGGCCTCAACTAAATCTTTCTCCACATTGTTGATCTGCATCAGCTTCTGAAAGTTTAAAGTAGAAGTGTCGTATTTATCAATCTTGTCCAACTTAAAGTGAGCATTAAGTGTACTATTTCTAAGTCACCCTAAAACAGCACCAATTATTACCCAAAGTCACAAAAACTTACACAAAATAATATGAAATGTCTCTGGTGTATTTATGGTACATGCTGATGTGCCAAATTTGTTTGAATATAGTGGTAATAGTTTTCGGGCATGGAATTACCCCAACGTTTTATGTTGCAACAGAACAGCATTTTAACTGGCCACACAGACACTTGTTTCCCGTATTACTGTACATGTAATCAACATTACCATGGGGTGGGGAGGAGATAAAGTAGTGACTCTGATGGATTACCTCAATTTCTGGATTGAACTTCTGGTACGACTGCCTTCCAAACTGCAAAGAATTTAGCTTGGCATAGCTAGATTCTATAACATACTGGCTCCTGAAAGAAACAAACTATTTGTAAATTTAACTTCAAAATTAATCAACAAAAGTTACAAAACTTGTATATTTCAAACACAATTTAAACACCAGAATGGCTGCTGGACTTGAGATTATATTTGCATGATATGTCATGTACATATATTTTATCTGTTCAAATTGTAGATGTTACATAATGCAATGTGCCAATGTCCAGATCAGAAAATAAATGTATGGCTTTGTTTGTAGATGTATGAGAAATTATATGGCATATTAATTTATCTCAATGTTTCAGTGATAATAGCCAAGGAAATTGCTCAAAATAATACTCACTCATCTTGTTCTAGTGTTGGTATGTCGAGAACCCAGTGTTCATCATCAATAACTCGCTGCTGATTTAGTTCATTCTTTTCATATTCTTTCCGGGCAGCACTCCGCTGCATGAACTGCAAAAACAGCAATACATTAATGTCCAGGGTGCACGATGGCTTTAGCTGACAGGTAGTCCGTCGGACAAGCTCACTCGGAAACAACTAGTCCTGATATTATTTTACTAGTCCATAAAAATAAATGTGCCAGGTACCACAAATCATACAGTTGTATCATATGTGTGACACATAGTAAAACTGGCTTTTATTTCACAAAGAAAACAAGTGGTGAGCCAAACAAGCCATTTCTCATTTCAAATAAATGTTCAACTAAACGTGTTATTAAGAAAAACAAATGCTACATGTGATTTCATAGATCCAATTGCAAAGTCAGCAAATAGCAGTGGCGATGCCAGCAGAATTTGAAGCCTGATGATGACAAAGCACCGACATTGTCGGACTAAGTTGCATCATTTGGCCTGTATTTTTTATTAGCGGTTCCTTTCCTGAAGCCAACTAAACAATCAGTAACATTGCTGGCGTTTGGTAACTTGCTAAAATAATCACCCAATGCAAGAACAACGCAACAACGATCGCGATGGGATAGCAAATAACGATGTCTGTATCGTGTTTGTCCATGTCGCTCAATCACTCACAATCGCTAAATGGCACTACCTATCCTATGCTAACCGGATGTAAACATCCACCATTTACATTCACACCATTCAGCAAGTTACCATTCGACGGTCGTACGGAATATATGGCTGCGTGTGATAAATGCTACCTTATTGTCTTATTTTGTTTCATTCCATCACAACACCCAACTAGCTTATACACGCAGCCTGAATGTTACCCAAATATTCACTACCCGGTAATACCTAATAGTTACTTTTCTATGAACAAATTGTGACATGGTTATGGTTCTGAAATAAAGGTAAAGTCTAAAATGTTGTTTTCTTATGTTGTTTTCCACATTATCCAGTCGACTACCATCATGAAAAGAAATCTAGACATTACATTTCCTTGCTTAACTCCAGTTTTTACGAGAATAACTGAATGACCATATATTGATTGGGCATTTATTAATGACATTTTATTAACATCCTTATTCAGTCAAGCCTCAAGACTCTAGCTTGATTACCCAGGCGCTGTGAGATGCCAGCACATTTTTGCTCCTCATTACGGCCTGGAATATTAAGGCCCTGCCAATGTTTCCGATAGGTGGCTTTACCCCAGATTCGGGTAGCGATGATGACTGGATCTCAGACCAACTATGAAATAAAATATTAAATAACGATACACTTTTATCAGATAATACTATACTATTCAACATTTATATTGAAACTTGACACACACAAAATAAAACAACATTAAACTTTTTTTCGTAGTTTAGTGCCTTTAAATCACATGCATATTCACTAGGTGGCAGCTCTCGGGGCTGTCAATGATTCTGTATTGATGTTCTTTGCTTATGCTCGAGCAGAAACAAAAGACTATGTGTAAATAAGCATGATATAAATACCAAACAAGAACAAATTTAACTAAACAAAGTGCAATAGATGTCATGCGCAATGGTCGGACTGCTAACTAATATACGTAGTTGCCAAAGTACAACCAAAACATGCTGATCTTGGTGGCTATGTCAGTAGCATGTTGAGCAACTATTTTTAGGGTCCTCAGTTCGAATCCTGTAGAGCACTCACAACTTTTGTTTGTGTTCATTTCGTTTAAGATTCATTTTATTTTGTATAATACTATTCCGGGACTATTTCATAATTTCATTTCGCTATCGAAAACATACATAATATATAAACATTCTGGGGGATAGATATGCTAACTGGCAGTGAGCAGCAAAACGCGATTCTGAGCCAAACTATCTTCCTGGCGAAGTCACGCAGCCAGGGGAGAGACAGTTAAGCGAGACTACAAGGCTCAGCCTCCGGTATGACTAAAAGGCACACGACCACGCACGACCAAAATGTACGTAGTGTTGATAACCAAGCAGGCTGTTGGTGGCACGTAGGAGGTATGTGTGTGAAGCTCGCCAAATTTCACATTGGAGTAAAAAATTTGCGACTTTTATCATCGCTTGAGGTAACTCGCCGGTTCCATTCGCCAGGTGGCGCTACTGTGCCAAGACTAAATACTCGTCCAGAAGATTGGATAAAATGCCTAAATTGTGTAACTCCTGGGTGAAATAGAGACTAAATGTTTTTAATAATGCACACACAAACCATATATATATATATATACACCATCAACGGCCAAACTATCTACCAACGTATTATATTACATGGTCGTGCGTGGTCGTTCGTTAACTTCGCGGTCGTGCGCCTTTTACTTTTAGTCAAACCCTCAGGCTCAGGCTCGAGTCTAGTCTGGGCGATACTATGCTAAACCCAAAATATACGTCTGCCAAATCAGAATTATAATAAATTACACGTAAAAGTAACACAGCGACAACATTAAGCTAAAACGAATATAACGTCTATGCTTTTATTGGATTACTAACTTTCATTCCAAGTAGATTTCTTGACAATTGTGTCTTCGTTTCTCGGCTCTCTGCTGCCATGTTGTCACCGTCTGTCATTTATTATCGCCCAAAATGTAGATGGCGCTAGAGCGTTTACGATTGAAAACGAGGTTAAACTGCTTCGCAAGAGCCGGCATTGTTGTAGCAACAAGCCTTACAAGGAGTGTTTTCATTCGGTTTAATCTGTATTTATTAATGAGGTTAGCGTGATCGTTCGAGAAAATTAAGGTAGGAGCCACTTCATTTATGTTTCCATATGGTTTACTTAAAACACTAGTGTTTAAATCCTAGACTTGGAATCTGAGAGCGACTTGAAGTTAAAATAGTTTCACAATTTTTTCGTTTTCGTGCAGACTGCGTCAGCAGGCGTACGTAACACTAATAGTAACATTTATTTTATTATTAATATAATATTAGAATTTTACACAATTTGTCATCATGCTGTAGTGCAAGTTTTATGTTTGCTACAAACTGTTAAATCTTTTAATGAACGTATGCTTTCATCCATATATGTATATAGCTTATTGTGTCGTCTTGACCACGAGCGCTTGAGTCGTTTGTGCAATGTGTCTACTGTACAGTAAGTAATATAATAGAAGAGTACGCAACATTTGTCAACGTTCGCAATGACCGCTCGCCGTTCAACATCTGTATCGTTACAATGCGACGGCAAATCCAACTTCCACGAACACAATCATATCCCCAAATGAATAAACTTTCACAGGACCTGTCCTTTACTCAACATAACATTGTACGTATTGTCGAAAGTGGTCATTAATCACGGCACAAATCCGATACAACCAAAAAAGCCGACTCGCGTATGGTCGCGTGAAGTTTTAATCGAAAATGAGACGCGACACGCGCCTTTTTGAAAATATTCTACCCAGCGAAATGCCAACAGCAATATATTTAGCATGCATTTTGCTGAATCATTTGTAAATGTTAAAATTGTTTCTTGACTATTGAAATATATACATATATTTATGCAAGCACCAACACAAGTCATGAATAGTGATGAAAGAAGGCCAAATGAATGACGTTTATTAAGAGATTAAGTTAGAGAGAGAAATGTGGGCTCTACATCCCAAGGCCAGGCCTGTGACTGAGCCCATACTAGTCTCCTGTCCCTCAGGTTGACAGAGCCCACATTTCGGCATATACAACATTAGCAGTATTGTTATAGATATATACAACATCATTACTACTGTAATCACAGTAGACCTTAGGCACCGTACCGTACTAACCAAGCACACCATTCATTCACCTAACTATAATCCCAACTGCCTGCTGAAGAGTTACATTGTATCAAGATTTAGCCTAAACCTATAAGTGGGGCCATTACGCCTCCGGTCACCAAAACATGTGACCACCCCACTACAATATAACCTGTCATGTTGAAAAAGCATGCAAAACGACCTCAAGCAATCCTGATATATTTCTTAAAGGCATCTGATGTCCATCTGCCCGCCGCCCTGATCTATGCATCAGACTCACCTCGTAATGCTGCCGCAGTGGCCGCCCCAATGCGAAAACTGTGTCCCTTAAACGCACTAGTGTGATAGCCACAGAATACCAGTAACTGTTTCAGCGACACATCAAATTCTCTACGTAGCATTGGGGAGCCATCTGGGTATGCAAACAGCAAGGCTTGTCCGGGACCTCTGGCCTGCCTAAACTCCCGAAGGAAAGAAGCCAGGTAGATAGCTGTCCCTGGAAGGCTTTCGCCTTTAACCTGGAGAGATTAGGGACCTTGAAGAGCACTGTGTTTAAAACGCCGGAAAGAAATTGTAACTAAGTCACCAGATAGCAAAACATCACCCACACGCAATATATATTTTATATGTATATATATATATATACATATATATATATAATATATGTATATATATATCCCATATTATAAAACACTACATTTAACACAACTTCCACAGCATAATTATTTTTATTTTTTCCAGTTATTACAACTCACCAAAATGTTGTGTATTCTGATGAATTCATTGTTGTTGTGTTTTCTGACTTATACAGAAGTGAAGTGCACGATCACGCTAGCGGTAGGAGCACTCCAACGGGGGACGCTGTTGGCATTTCGCTGGGTAGAATATTTTCAAAAAGGCGTGTGTTGCGACTCGTTTTCGATTAAAACTTCACGCGACCATACGCGAGTCGGCTTTTTTGGTCGTATCGGATTTATGCCATGATTAATGACCACCTTCGATAATACGTACAATGTTATGTTGAGTAAAGGACAGGTCCTGTGAAAGTTTATTCATTTGGGGATATGATTGTGTTCGTGGAAGTTGGATTTGCCGTCGCATTGTAACGATACAGATGTTAAACGGCGAGCAGTCATTGCGAACGTCGACAAATGTTGCGTACTCTTCTATTATATTACTTACTGTACAGTAGACACATTGCATAAACGACTCAAGCGCTCGTGGTCTTGACCGGTCTGAAAATCCACTTTTTGTGAATTATTACTGATATACATTTTAGAAATCCCGTTTAAATATTGGAATACCCAATTGTGTACTTAAAGTTGAACGCACATTTTATATATGCAAACAGATGGTAAATAAGATATGTATATATATATATCTTATTTACCATCTATTTTTATTTCATGTGTAACTATATCTTTATATTAACTTTTTTATTTATTTGTATTGTATGTACATATGGACTTTTGTCTGAATTTAAAAAAACATATTAGAATTGGTTTGCATATTAGACGTAATTAATATCAGTTTCCCATTGCATGCATCTTCAAATCACAATTGCTTGTCGTTGGTCATTATATTTGTGTTACTGTTAAAAACACAAGCAGAATGATACATAATAATAATTATAATGTGACAGTCATTTTCAAAAATCAAATCACAAATATGTCGATATTGTAATAATGCCATATAATGTGTTAACAATTTGTGGCAGATCACAATAGTTAATATAATTATATATTAATAATTATAGTGGTTGTTGATACAAGTGAAAGCTATAGGGATGTACAGATGCTCTCTGCTTCGAATAATATGCAGAGGAGACCGTTGCACATCGGCTGGATGACCATGGTTATATAAATTATAATATAAATGGGGCACATTAAATAGTCAACGGATGTCCTATCATACATACATATTACAATTTACCTCACAGTTGTACACTACTAGCTAGTATCTCCCAACAATGGTTTACATAATATTTTTATAACTATATAATCTGGTGTATTAATTGTATTATGAATTTATTAAATATGCCAGGTGAAATTCTCTTATGTATTTAATATTCCTTTCAAACAACATGTGAATATATTGCTGGGGTAGTTTACCAGAAATTGAAAGAAAAAATTGTAACTATATATGCTCCTGAACTTTGTGTGAAGTGAGAGGGTAAGCCGTGTTGTAGTTGTCGAGCAGACGTGTGGCGGTGTCACAATGGCTGACATCCAGGGGATCATCGATAAGTATGCGGATGTGTGCAAAGAGCTCAGAGCTACACGTAGCCACCTGCTGATGAGAGTGCTCAAGAAGGAGATCAAACTACAGAACAAGTAAGGAATCCTTCACAAGGTTCAACATTTATCAGATCGTACTAATTCACAAACCTCTCTCCGTTCCCTGAATTAGTACTTTAAAATGTTCATAATTGTCCAGATTGAAGTAGCTATATAATAGTGTTGGTACACAGCACACACACAGTAGACATATAATAACATCTATTGTTGTCAAGTTTACAAACATCTATTTACATTCAATATGGATAGATGCAGTTCACATGCGACCGATATTATTATAGTTAGTTTGCTTGCCTTGACCCTACTTCCTCCTTTCGTATTCTCTCTATGAATAGAATAGATAAATGTCGACTAATAGATAAATGTCGACTATTGTAAACGATCCTTAATATATCAAGGAAAGTCAATTATGAAGAGATCAAATAGAAGTATTTAAAGCGATTCTTTGTAAGCTAATATACATTCGAGGTATACTGTATCAAACGTGATAATTTTGCATAAGTACTTTCTCTGCTACTTATGTCTTGCATGTTTATGCATAATTTGGGTGTTATCTGCCCAAAAAGCCAATACAATTGTGTTTACGCGAATCATTTTGAGCTTGCTGCCACGTGCATGATCAATTATGCAGACTGAGTATAATTAATATTCATGCACATGCAGTGAACCACACAAAGACCGTTGACGTCACAACACGGTCAACGTGTCAGATTCCGAGGTGAGTTGATTCAAGCAATGACATTGTAAATAAGCAATTTGTAGACATACGTGTATTGGCAGTTATTTTTATAAGAGTAGGAAGCGTATGCATTGTTGATTTATTCTGCTTCCCAATGTCGTCAGCCGAGTAACGTTTAGATTAAGTAGAATTATAACATCCGCCGATGGCCTGCATTCAGGGTCAGCTGGGACTGGATCTGTCAAGCCTCTATAACTAACTGGGAAGGGTCTCGTCTTTCTAGTTAGTAAAATTGCATTGCCCAGTATTTGACATGCAGTGAACGAAAATGCACACTAAAATATCAGTTATGGAACCATAGCAAGAGTATTAACCTGGTCGTGGATGTTATTTTTTGCCTAAATCTGGGACTTGGGGCATATTTGGGATTGGGTCTGTGACTGTGTGTCTACGGTAGTACAGGTTTTGCCTTTCCAAATCCCAGTCGGCCGTTTTTGAAAAATCCCTGTTTCCCCACTTATTTAAACCAAAACATGAAAATGTGAGATTCGTACGTTCACAGACTATTTCTAATGCTACAGCTATGATTGTTAGTAAACCTGGCTGGCATGTCATCATTCAATGTAAACGTTTTAGGTTTGTTAAGGCCAGACACGGCAGGTAGATAGGATTATTTTTTAATTTGTGCAAACATTTCAATTTTGTCTGCCCAATGCATGAAATGGGTCTTACTGAATAAAATATATATTGAACTTTTTTTCAGCCAGAACAAACAAAATGGCCACCATTTTGAGCAAATATTGGCAAATTTGGAAACGCTGCCATTTGTTATTGAATCCATGTATAGTTAATTCTTGCAAATCCATGTTCTCTATAGATTCTATTGTGAAATGATAAGAATTTTTTTTTGAAATGTTGTTTTTATTTTTAAAATAATGTTTTGTAAAATACTTTGGTATAATATGCTGAATGTAACACTGAAACATTATTTATATAGCATAATTATTCCAAGAGATATCCCGTTTCCAAATGCAGAAATTTTAAGAAAAATGTTTTTTGAGAAAATGGCTGTCAAAGATTGCATAAGTGATTTCATGATATCGACATGATTGATCCATGACTCATTTAGAGGTATGTAATTGTCATAGAAGTTAACTTTATTGATAGTATGCATATAGAGGTATAATAATCTGGCAGAAAACCATTATCAGTATTTTTTATCAAAAAACACCATTTCACCTGGGGTGCCTGGCCTTAAAAAGTACACAATACCATGTGGCCTCAGAATTTTGCGATGCACCAATTTTGGACACCAGCAGAGCTGCACTCTAGTATACATACATAAGTTTTATCCATGAATGAATTAAAAAAAAAATCTAATAGATAAGATCAAGTCGTGCTGCTTCTTTTGTATAGCACATTTGATATTAATAGTACTTGCTAAAAAACATACATATTAAACATTTCTTTTTGACATGTCACTTTACTGTTACTGTGCATTTTTTGCGAGAATGGCCCATATGTATAATTATATACAACAATAATTATTAGAGCAAGAATAAAGGAAAACATAGGATGCACCCTGGATGAGGTCAAACTTCCAGGGACCCATGGCAATACTGATAAGTGGAATTTCTGATAACTAGAAAATTATCAGAAGGTCCCTTTATTAGGACCTTTGCCTAGGACCGAGGAAAAGATTGACTTAATTTAGCGAAAATCAACTGTGAGTTCAAGTTATCTGGAGTGCACTGTATATGACCAATGTATACAGGTAATTATGTAGACGCAAATTAAAAGTTGGCCAAAGTAATGGATTTTAGTCTGACTGAATTAGCATAACAAGGTTCTCTTGTATTTCTTTTCCATTTAGCCAGCTGCACACTTAGTGATAATCTAATGTCTAAACTGAATTAATCTGCACAGTGTTGAATTAGTTAACTCATATTTAGGCTCAGTTTCCTAAATTCTACTTTATTTTCAGGAACATTGGAAATAGCCGAGCTGATGGAAAGAGGAAATTGAAGAGCTCTACTCAACAGTGCCATTAATTTGACAATGGGTCACCTGACATAAGATGGTGCCTGACTTTGTTCTGCCCCATTCTGTTCTGTGCAACATCTACTGGGAAGGTGTACATCACTTCGTGTTTCAAATGGATGTGTGCTTTGTGTATAAAAATGCATAGCAGTGCTATTAATTGGACAATGTGTTAACTGACACTGTAGTGAAGAAGATGTCTGACTTTGTTCTGCCACATTAGTTCCGTGTGGCTTCTGCTGGGAATATATAACATCACTACATGTTTCAAATGGATTTGTTCAAATGGACTTTGCATCCAAATGCACAACATCCCATCATTATGTTGCAAACTAGGAGTACATAATAAAATTTTTGCTTTCTTATGCTCAAGTTTGGATTGTGTTCTACAGCAAATTCTTCAATATTTGTTGAAACAAGTTTGTGTTAAGTGAACTATACGGGGAGTAGTGTATAAACAGGTGTCAACAAACTTGCCTTTACAATAATTTTGAAAATTCATAAAATATAAATGTTCCACAACATTCAAAATGTTTTAGGGATCTTCTTGAATTAAATACACCAGTGATGACTAAAAACAGTGTTTTAAAATATGCGTTACTTTTAAAGTTTTGTAATTTTATAACTTTATTTCCATCATACAATGGCCATTTTATTAGTCATCGAAACAGGCGTTCGACAGAAACAAATTCAATATATTTTACTCTAAATGATGCGCAGAACAAATAATTATTGCACTCCCAGTACAAAATAAAACATATTACTGAATCAATATATATTTTTTTAATTTAAAGTGCATAATGCTATTATATAGGAAATTACATAACCACCTATGCTATTTTAATGTTGTACAGTACTTCATGAGATGTATAATGTTGTATTTATACTGCTTATGGAAACAGTAGCTGGATTTATGGTATAAACAAAATAGTTTCATTATTGAATGTTTCTCAGCTTCAAAAAGTTTCTGTTATCTAAATGTTTAATTAAAACTAAACTTTAAAATGTACAGCCAGGTGTACCTAGTGAAAAGGAACATGATAGTACCATAGGTGAGATTTTGTATGTTTTTATATTCCAACAAAAACAATGCCAATCATTCAATATGTCATTGGTCGCTATGTTCATTCTATGTTTATTCCATGTATTTTCTTTGCTGAATCTATGACATAAACAGCAGCTGGTCCATGTTTCCTTTTGATAATTTTATCGGTCACGACTCATTCGCATGGCGGTGGCTAATCCAAATACACACATGTCGATGACGTTTTTGTTGAATCTATTAACTCAGCATAGCTAATCGAAGTCTGACGGACAGTCCCGAATATTCATGAGCATGCCTTATATGGATCGTGAAGGTTGGGCCAAAGTGGAAACTGCACGTATGCGCAGTTATTTTTTCGATATATTGTCAGGGTCATTATTGATTAATAAAGCATAATTCTAATGAAATAAAGGCATAGAAGTACATGAAATAATCATATTAACAGGATTATTTAATAATTGCATATATTACAGAGATTAAAATTCTCAAAGAATGGCTTTAAGCAACGGCAGCTGTCTGTTCTTAATATACCTTGTATTTCATTCTTACCTTGATTCCATTATATTACATTGCCAGAGGTTCTAAATGGCAAATATGATTATCAAATATTGTTTTAGAGAGAGATAGTGCTGTGAACTGCACCAGATGCATGATTATTGAAGTTGCCTGTTCCATGCATCAATGAATCAATGCAGCACTAATTGTCTAATATCAAAGCTGTGTGTTATTCAAATCACAATGTGTGCATGTTGTGTTACAGAAACCCAACCACGGCTGTGCGCTTGTACCTAGCAGGAAACAATAAACTGGTGGTCGATTCAGAAGCTATCCTGCGACTTGATGACCTCGATATGGTTCTTCTATACAAAACACTCCTCACCGACACATTTGTAGTGAGTCTCGACCTGCGTTACAATCACATCACAGACGACGGCTCCAAGTATCTCGGTCTCTTGCTTGCGGTGCGTACAATCCTCTGCCTTACCCCACTTCTCATCTTCTTCCCCTGTGTCGCTGGTCTCTGTGAGTCGGGTGTGGCACAATTTTTAGAGTCAATATCTCCTATTTTTTGAGGTTCGACATTTGTTTGATGTAAACAAAACTTGACATCATTATTAGTGCGAGAAGCTCGGCTATTTCCAGAAAAGTCACAACCAAAGAGGCAAAGCTTGTAAAGAGTAAAGGTCAGTGCCTGTCAATCAAGATCAACCCGGCTTCTACGAAAAGTGGTCGTTCTCCAACAGAAGTATGTTGTACCTCAAATTGTCGTGAATATTTTGTTTGTGAAGCTAACTTTGTTTTAAATTGTATTATTGCGCACACAATCTACTATTAATCTTTCCAAGAACAATCAAATTATGATTGTTCCAAGTTACATAATCCACTCCCTACTGGTCAGTGGATGACAGGCAAGCAACTGTTAAGTAATCTTTGTCAAACATCTCATGCGAATACTTTGTGAAACTGTTCACGGATGTGAATATCACTCTCTGGTGAACCATTAATACCAAACTAAGCACTTGAAAAACAATCACACCTAGAGCTGCTTACAATTAAACTACAGAATTTTGTCTTCCTGGGGATGGGTATTTTTACTAGTATAAATAATAAATAGAACACCTTAATTATAAATAAAAAATCGGTAAGTGTTTTTTCATTGAAAACATCTCTGAAGTTTTAAAGAAAGTAATCCGCAGTTTTGAAGATACAATAAAAGTATATTTATATAAGAAATATCTTAATAAACAATATAAGTTGGTCTTTTTCAGTTTATTTTCTTCTGCATCCTGACTGTGTGTGATTTCAATGTTCTAATATTTGTTTGTATAGGATTCAGTGACACTGAAAGAATTAAATCTGATGGGCAATTTCTTAACAGACGAAGGAGCCAGGTTTATTTCCAAGGGCTTGCATGTAAGTACGATTCTTTTCTACAACAATATTTTCGGTGAATGATACTGCCATAATCTATGATTGGAATACATCTTATTTAATCACCCACTTGGTAAATAATTGCATTTCCATATAGAACAATGTCGGACAACAGATCTCAGTCATTTGTTCATCCAATGTTTAGCTCAAAATTCGGCGGAGCATAAATCTTACAAATTTGATATTTATTTTTTATTTATGTTTCTATTTTATATGGATGTTTTTATTGATGTACTCTTTTTTAAATATGGACAATGCTTGTCTGAAATAAAAACGTTATTATTATATAAAAATATGTCGTGTGAATTTTCTGATATGGTGATGGAGTACCTCACCAGTCCACCCATCAAGGATGACTGGAATTGGAGATATATACATATCGCAAACATATCACTTCATATTTATTTAAGAGTCCTAATGAATTGAGCTAATTCAAAGGTATCTCCTCCCAGGCACCGATGTCATCTCACGTCTTTCCGTAGTCAATTGCTTCATTGAACCATTGGCCTCTGATGTACCGATTGGTGATATATTTACAAAAACATAAATCTAATTAATTATACTTATTTCATTACGAGCACCCGATGTGATCTTCTACCAGTTAGATAAAAATGTTGATAAAAATAGTAACTGCTAATTCAGTGGTGCACATCTCTTCAGGTGGCAACACTGCAGATGAGTTGATAAAAATACAGAAATGGTGACAATGGATGCCCTTTGTTTGATGCTCCATGAATGCCACCTACCTGGTAGTGGTTGTGTAATACTTCAGTTTGTGTACTTCAGTGGTTGTGTAATAATTCGCATTTTGTTTCAGAGCAACACCACACTCACATCACTGCAAATAAGCTGTAACGAGCTCGGAAACATCGGAGGAATGTACTTTGCGGAATGCATACAACTTAACACTACACTCCTCGAACTGGACATTGGTGACACAGACTTGGTTCGTTTTCTTGTTCCTGGTCACATAGGCTATGCTGATCAGCGTCTAATTTTAAACTTTTTTCCAACTCGCATTTTTTCAACTATTCATGAGCCAGGGTGTTTTAAGTTCACACTTATTGTTATTATTAACTTGGCGAAGTGAGAAACGTTGTTTATTTCTGTTTGTTTTTTGTCATGTTTTACAGGATAAACTACTATGTTATAGCATACTTACCACACAAATGTGTTTTAATTAATATTTTGTTATTGAAGTATAAGTGTTTCCAAACAGTTTATTTTGCAATTTCTCTGGCCAAGGTCTTTTTAAGACATTTGAACATGTTAAATGAATACATTATATAAATACATTGTTTAAATAAAGATGTAAACATTTTTTTTTTTATAAATAAATTAAACAAAAATACTAAGTTAAGCACACAACTGAATTGAGTTGATACATTAGACAGACATACATATTAAGCAGACAAGTTAAGTTAAAAACAAATTAACAACATAAATTAATAAATAAAAAAACGTCCAACGTATAAAAACTCCAATGCATTAAGATGTTTACACATAATGTTAGGATTGTAATTCCAGGGAACAGAGTCGGTGATTGCCATTGCGACTGTGCTCAACTTTAACAAGAGTCTGAAGGCGCTCAACGTGAACCGACCAATTCTGACGAGCTGGCAAGAGGAGACAACAGTGCACTACGCACGCATGCTCTGTGTAAGTCTCACACCAATGCGTCATGTCCTTCCCTCCCCTCATTATTGGTGACAGTCAGGTCTCGGCTTAATAAGCCATCCTTTGTCTACTTGCCATCTGGGGTTCCTAAACTGGATCACAAGCTTGTTATTTGTGTAACATCTCCCTGTGTTGATTGTCAACATTATCTACAGAGAAGAGAATCATGTGTATTTTACATAAAATTTTGGTTTAAAAACATAATTTTCTGTTGCTTTATCCATAATTGTTGTTCTTTTTCTCAATCTTTTGATTATCCATATTCTTTTTCTTGCACCAGCGTTTGTGCTTCCTTCTTGATTATTCTTTCTATGAAGATACAGTATTCTTGTCTGTCTGGTTACCTTGGATGGCTTGGTGAATCGGCAGTGTATAGTTGTAAATTGTAGCACATCACCTGTTGATACAAACAAAATGTGATAATTTCCAACTTCCAACCACAGAAATAGTACGTCAGTTCCTACTTTGTAATCAGTGCCTACTGCTTCATGTACAAATACTGTATGCATGACATGCAGCCATAACTGAATAAATTACATACCGGAAAATAAAACTGGATATTTAGTTGTGTGTATATTGGTATCAGATGAACAGGAGACTAGAAGAGCTGCACATGATGAAGCATGACATGACAGACTTTGGCTGCGACCGGTTGATGGAGAGTCTAATGGACAACTTCACTCTCACCTACCTCAATGTCAGCTGGTAAGTCACCTCATCTCACCTCACCCTGGGATCAGACCTCTGTAAGCTGCATTATTAACTGTGCCATTCTTAATCATACGTACACTAGTACGTGTGGAATGCAGTGGTATAGTGTCTAGAACTTCGGACTCTTGACCGAGAGAAGCTGGGTTCGAATCCTGTGCCGTCATGTTGAACCTTGGGCATGTTCATTCACTCTATCTTGCTCCAGTTCACTCAGCTGTATGAATGAGTACCTGGCTAAAGACAGTGGTGGATATTTGTGTATGAATAGTCTTCGCGCATTAATTGTAGCACGGCTGGATGAAAGCCCAGAGATGTCGAGATGGTATTCGATGGAACAGGTCTGCCAGGGAGTAAAGTGCTTTAAGCAGTCCTGAGGGCTGGATACTGCGTGTATAAGAACTTAGCTTTACTCCTTTCACCACAGATAATGTATGCAGTATATCAGCAATATTCAGCGTAAGACACTTTCAGCAGACATGTTCTGTGAAGGTGTATTGATAGTGTATAATAGCTCCTGATTTCTATTAAGACACTATGTAAATAATAGTAATGAGGTAAATGTGACACATGGCAGAGTTAAGAGTAGGAGTAGGATTTCAATGGATTATTAAAACACAACTGATTATTTGTTACTTTGTTAAAAACATTACTGACATCTACTAACGTAAACTACACCCTCCCATGACACACTTTAATCACCAGTTTCACCATAAAGTTCACATACTAATTATTCATTAATCTGCTGAATTTCCATTCTAACCCAAACTTTAAATATCCATAATGTACATTGTTTTGTATGTGTTGTAGTAACCGAATTACACGTGACGGAGCCAAGACAATTGCAACACTGCTAAAGCAAAACACATCACTCAAGATCCTAGACATTGGCTTCAACCGAATCGGTAATGATGGAGCCTTGCCGATAGCTGAAGCTCTCTCAGGCATGAACACCAACTTAACCACGTACGTACTGCCTTAGTAGTCCTTGTTCCGACTCTTGGTGTCTTCCACTCTTTGTGACCCCATTTCAATATTTTCCATTCTTTGTGACCCCGGTTATTGATATAGTGTATTCTTTGTGACCCCGTCTCTTGATGTCTTCCAGTCTTTGTTACCCTATCTTTTGTTTGTCTTTCTTACATTTTCTCTTGTCTTTCAGTCTTTGTGACCCCGTCTCTTTGGGACCCCATCTCTTGTCTTTCAATCATTGTGACCTTGTCTTTCAGTCTATGCAACCCCGTACCTTGTGTTTCACTCTTTGTGACCTTGTATCTTGTGTTTCAGTCTTTGCGATCTCATCTTTTGTGTGTGCAGTCTTTGTGACCCTCATCCCTTGTGTTTGTCTTTGTGACCCCGCCTGTTATGGTTCAACCTTTGTAACCCTGTATGTTGTGTTTCAGTCTTTGTGACCTCATCTCTTGGTTTTTCCCAGTCTTTGTGACCCAGTCTTTTTTCTTTCAGTTTTTGTGACTTGTGTTTTAGTCTTCATAACCATGTCTCTTCTTTTCTTCCAATATTTATGACATCATCCCTTGTTTTCTTCCAGTCTTTGTGACCATGTCTCTTGTTTTTTCGTCCAGTCTTTGTGATCTTGTATATCTTGTGTTTCAGTCTGGCAATTGTGAGCAATGAGATCCGCGGCAAGGGTCTGTGTGCGCTGGCCGAGTGTCTCTCCACCAACACGACCCTGTCCAACATCTACATCTGGGGCAATGAGCATGAGGAATCGGCCTGTCTCGTCAGTCTCTTTACTTACTCAGGGGTCGTTTCATAAAGGCCAGGATACACTTTTCGTCTGACCTGACCACCAGACTACAGTGTATCCACTATGCCGATTGCGCTATACGCTAAGCCGACGTGACATCATCAAACTTGAAAACGTTCGACTACAACGGAACTTGTCGGTGTCAGTCTGACGTATTCGAAAGGTTTCAAGTTTACGTGATCATGACATCATGCCAGCTTCAAGTACAGCGCAGTCGGTGTAGCGAATACACTGCAGTCAGAGGGTGTCTGGTGTGGCAAAAAGTGCCAGTGTATACAGCCTCAAGTTTGCAGTTAAAAAAATGTATAGTTCAAACCACCGCTGCATCCACCATAACATGGTGCGGCACTTTGCTACATGTTTGAAAAATTTGTTGTTACATTGTTTTGTCCAAATGGTTCTGATTCATTCTTTCATTGGGAATTCTACATATGAACGATGTATGTACCATACTTATCACATCTAACTCATATCATATCTTATTGATGTCTGTTGTAGTAATTCTCCCAAACATTCGTCGCAAAATAGTCATTCGGCAAGATGTATCACAATTTGGAAGGTACTATCAATAATGATCATCGCTACAAGATGCGAGATTACCACATTACCATGAAAATGGTGTTCTCTGTTGCAGGCCTTTGCCAAACTCATAGATTGTGGGCGGATTATGCTAGAAAACACTGACGTGAAACCATACGTTGTTGATGGTGTCACATACTTGGCTGAACAGTCGTACGGCATCCGCAAGTGGTATTACTGGGGTCCAACATACGGCAGCCATGCTCAACCCGATCTCGCCAAGTTCGTACGTGGACAGGCACACGCGTAGGCAAAGGAAACCACAACAGTGGTGGTTCTCTTATGGACTGTTGCCAAATGTTAGGGAGCAAAACCCGTGGAAAGGTGCTGTGATATCGGATGTCTCTACTAAAGTATTTTGCCTACCATGCTTTGTTGCAAAAGGATGGTAAGTATTTGCTGTGTTAGATATGGTGGTTATGATTGTTATATAATACACATTGCAAAACACACATCAGAAAAATATGGTACGACGTGCAAGTTGTTTCAAATTTCAGTTGAAACTGGATAGGCCACATAGACACATGTATATTTTTTATACATACATATGTAGTATATATATATATACATAATTACATACATACATATATATCTAATAATATCTACACACACCTTTGTTGATTGAGGCGTTATCATGTGAAATTACTGTTGACAGGGTGAGATTCACGTGTCTGTGTATATATTATTTAAATTGTCTTGTTCAATAAATTTGTACTAAATTATTATCATCACTTATTTCCTATTTATACTTCCATTACACATTAATAAAGGTAAAACCAGAATGAGGATATATGAAAAATTCTGGCATATTCGCTTAGGTTGTTTCCCTTTAAATATGTATGACAACAGAATTGTGAAGCTTCCCTCATAGCATTGCTATCACTTTTCTCTTTCCCTGAAGAAAAATAATAGCAAAGGAACTTTGCTGTAGCACTCTGGCAAGCCATGGCATATATATTCATAATAAATGTGTACAAAATATAAAACAACAGGAAGGAAGATCAGCAAAGAATTAAAGAAAAGAAAGGAGGGAAAAGGATTGGACAAGACAGCCATTGCCCTGACCTGGACAGTCATTGAACACTAGAAGAGAAATGGAACGTGGGATGCCTAAAGACAACCTGACAAAGAACAACAAAAAAGAACCAACAATTAGGATGGAAATGTGGACAGAAGTGAAATGTTTAGCCAGAGACAGGACAAACTGGATACGCTGCAGTGTTGCCATATGGAGTATGACACCTGCAGAGGATAGGTAAAATGTAGTAAGTATATGTGGAATGATTGTTCTTTACTTTAGGCAACAACAAAAAAGGGAACCATTATTTTAAAACACATCACTGATTAATACAGTTTTTGATGTGTTGCATACCAAAGAAGTTATGCATATTGATTACCATTAATTAATTTAATTTACTTGGTAGTGTGAACCAGAGTGAACAAAACATGTATCACAGATAGATAAACCACAAACACATGTCATAACCATTTTATGGTAATAAAAAGTAACTAATTGTACATTCAAAAATATTGATACAAAATATTTGTTTTCAGTTAAGAAAGATAGGACTAGAGGACATTATCATTTTCACAAAGGACTGTAAATAAATGGAACAGATTATCTGCTGATCATGTCGATGCTAGTAGCATGAATGTTTAAAAATAAAAATTACATATACCACAGAAGGGTGGGATAAAGCTTCCTTACCCACCTACCATCTAGAGTTAATTCTCTTGGTGGCAATCTTGTTCAATTCACTACATTGTGCTCGCCTACTAATTTAGTTGGACTGACAAATTTATTACACCTTTTAAATTAATTTAAGAATTAACGAGAAGGCACTATGTTTTGACATTACCGCATCATCATCGCTTTTGCTGAAGTATAAACTCGGATGCATTTGCTCAAACGTTATCCTGGTCCATTTTTGCAATGACTCGTCTCCAAAAAATCAGATATGTAAAATGATGTAGAATGTGTAAATCGGTCATACACTAGCGGGTCTTTTCTAGCGACGGTGGTCGATACCCATAGAATTTCTTTGGGAGAACAATCCAAATGATAATGATGAGGACTCCAATTATGTAGGTATACATCACAGTCACTTCACTAGGCAGGTAACATTTCTTCACAGCCTCGTTATTGTTGCTTATTGTAGCCTACAACAAGTCAGAGACAAAGTAAATCAGTTGGTTCTGTGTAACATTTAACTATAATTGAGCTAGCATATGTTTCATCCTAGACACTGCATCGGGGACCAAACTTTTCTAAAACCACTGGGAAGACAATGCCTTAAATTTTTCGAAATTCCCTCTGGATTAATGGTTCATATGACGTAGTAAACATGCACAGCGTAGGGTAAACTATTCAAACTTATGTAATCTTTGTCTATAATTATGTATAGCGTCTTGTGGTACAAAACATTGAACCAAGGACTGGATTGTTTGATAATCTTATCTAACCATGAACATGATCATTACAGAGCTCGTATGACCTAGCTGCCCCTCTTGAGGCTGGGTCATTTTCTTAGTTGATCCTAATAGGATTTCTTACAGTGGATACAGCATGACAAAAAATTCGTTCAATTAAAATATATATATATTTTTAAATTAGGGAAAAGGTAATAAATGCCATGATGTGTGACATTTGTGAATGGGTGAAATTTCGGAATTGAAATCTACAATACACATTTTAAGCTGGCTATCAGTTCCTTTCATTTCGGATTCTTAAGATATTCCCAGAGTCACATAAAGCAGCATAAAATACAGTGCATTTGAGAAGTATTGATTTGGACCTATACTCTGTTTTGAGCAATGTGGATGAGTTAAAGGACACAGAAAAAGAGGAAGGCCACAGAAGAGGTGGAGTGACCAAGTTAGACAGGACACTGGACTCCCACTTTTAATAGCAGAGCGGTGTGCTCTAGACAGGACGAAATGGAGGGGTGTGACGTCCAGGAGGATAGCGAGGGGTCAAATTGGCCTACCCCGGTAGGTATTGAAGTCAAGTAAGTCAAGGATAAGTTGAAAGTAGGAACACTGCCTCAGAGACATACCAGAAGGAAGCTGGGTGTAGACTTGTATCGCCAACTGAAGGACGCGAGAGTCCACTCTGGCGTGTGGTCGACATGCTCGCGGTAGCAGAAATTATGTGTGTGGCCCGCAAATATCATACGTGGCTTGATCTGCTGAAGTATCTGAAGTATTAGATGAATTATCATAATAGCAGACTTTTGTAGCGCTTATATCCTCAAGAACCTAAGCTCACAAGTGCAACTAACAAGAATCATTAGGCAAAATCATGAGCAGGGACATACAAGTCGTCATTAGAACAAGACACTGCTGAATGTTTAGGGTCCAAATGCAATTTCAAAACAAATAAGTTTGAGGTATGCATGCCTTGTTACAAAAAAACTACAAATATTTCTGCTACACAAGTATATTATTATTAATCTTTTCAAGGTGTCATTCACATGTTACATTTACAACTTTTCGTTTAAAATTAAATTAATTGTAACATCATTTTTTCTGGATGCACATTTCCAGCAGACTGGCTAAGACGTACACATTATGTAATTAGCATTTCTACACTACCAGCATTACATTATCCAATTCAGTAGTTGTCATTGCTAAATACAGGGCATTTTTATTATATGAAAGCCCCAACCAGCTGTGTGTATATATATAATTCCAGTGAAAACCATTGAACATTCCCGTTATACAATACATTTTCTCATCCACTGAGGTCAGTGGCAACAGAACAGTTGTATGTCTTCATATTTTGATGGATTTGTCATCAACAAAATAAAAAGAAGACGCACCAAAACGGGGCAGAAGAATGTCAATACATGATACATCTACACATGAAAAGCTGCCAACTATCTTGGCAGTATATACATCTATATACAACTATTAACAGAATTACCAAAGTATTACATAAGTTTTACAACATCTCCGTCTCCATCCTGAATACCTTCACACACAATTTTGAAAAAATAAAATAAAAGTAGGACTGATATTGTCATATCCTTATTGCCATCATATAAAGCCAAATGTGTAAATTTGTACAAATTGCCTCAATAATATCTGGTGGAGCAGAGGTGTTTAGTGGTGGAGACACTCACTTTATCAGATGCATCCTTTGAGAGACAGTCCCACTTTGGCATAAAAGGATCATTCTTCATGTGAGAAGGCGCCGAATCTATTCCTGTACAATTGCTGTCAGACTTTCGGTACATTGGGAAGTGCTGAAAGCATCAATGATGAATTGATTAGTTGCCTGGTTCTATGACATAGGCAAGAACAAAATGGCATTTTGGGGGTTATACACCCAAGAGTTAATACAAACTATCCATCTGCAACTACAATAGCATGCCAGTATTGCATTTACAAAGGTGATGAAATAAGGAAAGGGGTGTTCAACTATGTTTTCCAGGCATGACATTTTTATAATTAGTGCTAATTTATTTATTCAACTGCTGATACATTTTATTAAATTATTTTCAAAACATACTACTCGAGATGTACCATCTGTTGTTCCTTAAGATTCACGTGTTGTAGGCAACTGCAAGTTACAAATAACATTCAACAGGGAAACTACTCAAGACATTAAGCGATCATCTCAGAACATCGATATCCAATGAAATTACTTTCGTTTGGGAGGGGTCAGAGGCTGATTCATCTGGCATCAGACATCGATATTTTACGCTTCGAACCAATACTGTTAATATATTATCATCATAGCAATGTTTACAAAGGTTCATCTGGGGGTGGGGGCTGTGGCCAGATGAAAGTAATTTCATCTGATATTGGACATCAACGTTCTGAGATGAGCCATGACACAGGACAAGATGACATGACGTCACATTTGACTGCCCTTACCTGTAGTAAAATGGGTCTTGTGTATGGAAAACTTTCATTCGAGTCACCACAAGATGGATCTTCATTCCCATTCTGAAAATAACAATTACTGTTACCAACCTTGAAAATATTGAATTATTACTTAGGAGAATGAATGATTGTAGCACAGTGACAGTGACTGCGTGTTAGGAATAGCATAAGGCAAGTTGTTTTGAAGAAAAAAAACTGACATTTCTTCATCTTCAATTATACCAGAAGATTGGCCCAACATTGCACTTTTAAATGCAAATCAAATGTTCCTTCAAATGCTTAGCTATTATAATTATTTATGATAAGTTTTTGTTCATTTCTATTTCTTGTTAAAGGCTTTGTAAAGACTTAAAGCATTATCAAAACACCAAATGTTTTACATAGTTCACTGCTACCATTATATTATTTTATAAAGTTGACTGCAGGATTGAACGCATCACATGATATGATACTATTACCCTTTTAAGACTAATGAAATACTACTTACCAGGTATTAGTTCAAAATAAAACTATTCATGCACAATTCACGTAATACATTTATCAGATGTGCAACACACCAACGTGATACAGAAGAATATTATATTTATTATCATTTATGTAACTACAAACCCTTTTTACCTTAGCACAATCGAGAGATGAAGCAATGTTGTCTAAGCTCATCTCTGCTTCCCGGCACATTTCGCAACGATCCCCCTCAAACGCCATGCTATTGAGCGACACAAATATGTTGCCTTTTAGTCGGATCATCTTTGCCGATTCTACAGAATAAGCCCTGTAGAACCTTTTCAGCTTGTCGTCTTCTATCCTATGGGACGAGAGAGACAGTTCAATTTATTGCAGAAAGGCATTTACCATGGCAACCATCTTTTCAGTAACCCAAGGTTCATATTCTTCAAAAGGCTCTTTAAATCAGCAAAATTTTACTGCTAATTATACAAAAATCTACAGGTCTTTATTGCACAAGCTGAAATGTTGACTTGCCAATGTAGATGCTCAATTAATAATGATGATTCAGTGTGATTGTGTCTCAAAAGCAAAGCGTGAATTATTCAATAATAATTGACAATTCACGTTTTGCAACATTCTCTATGCGAATGTGAGTGCATTTAGGCAAACAGTGAGAAATATGCCACTTACATTGAGTGAAAGCCTACATCGTGATTTCCAACGAGTATGTGCATATCATTGTGCGAACTGCGACGAAACATTTTACTAAATCTCCTCATGTAGTACTTGAATTCTCGGTCGCTGCACCACTTCCCTTCATCAAACAGATCCCCTGCAATAATACACGTTTTTCTAGTATCTTATGTGCTTCACACTGATCAAAGGTATGTCTGAGCAAGTAGCAGAAACTTGGCCATCCAAACCAGGTTCTTCTGTGAAGTTCTTAAGATTTATATTAGACAACCACACATGCTTACATATTTTAAGTATGGTATCGAGTCATTGAGACTGCTCAAAGCGCTTCACAATTGACTGCCTGGCAGACTTGTTAACTCGGATTCTCTTGATGGAAAGACTGGCATTCTTCTAACTGCTGTGCTATCGCATGCCATTTTTGGGTCTTAAATCCATCTTGTGTTGAAACTGTTTTAACTATGGTTTGTCAAGAAACAATTTTAAATATTACTTTGCGATTCTGTCAGCCAAATTGATGCTTACCTAAAACAAAGATGGCTTCTGGGTTGAATAACGTGAGAGTGGTCTGGAATGATCTCTCCATCTGCCATTCTCTGAAATGTCATATAGGTATCTTAACAAATGGTATTCAATACAGAGAGTTCACAAGAGATATACGGACGATGTAACAGAAATAGCAGAAAACTACAGTAACATTTGATTGATTAAAATATCAATTAAAAATCTAAATCAGCCTCCATCAATCAGTTTCCCTACCAGTGAGCTGCACACTGACCTGAGGCTCTTCCATAATAAATATGGAATTATTACTTTCGAACTGATGTTTTTTGTTAAACTGAATGTAACTATTCTATTGGTTTCGGAGTAATTAAAATAACTACCTAGTAATTTACATTTGTTCTCTAGTAAAAAATTGTATCAATGGATTTTTTTTGAGAACTAATAAAACAGTGTAGCTTACTTAAATTTTATATTAATTAGTAACAGGGAAAATAAAATGTGTTACACATGTTGGTCCTTTCAAATAACTTCAACATTGTAGAGTATCACTTACTAGAATTTTTTATGCTATTGTTATTGAAAATAAATATTTAGTCATTTACTCATTCAAATAAATTATCTACATCATGAATCAGTATTGTGGTCACAGTGACAACGTCATCACCTGTTGAATGTGGAATTAAGGGAAACATCAGATAAAAATAATTGGACTCTCAACAAAATAGTTTGACTCTCGATAAGGCAAAGGCATCATTGTTCACTTAACATGTTCTGATTTAGTTTTTGATCCTAGAGTCAATACTAATATGAGAACAAGGGCTTTTTCTGTTGCTGCACCAACTCTCTGGAATATGCTCCCTCTTAGTGTTAGTCTAGATCTGCCAAAGGAAATATTTTGTGAGGAAGCTAAGAAAATTAAATGTGTGTAGGACAATTAGTCATCTGTTCTACCAGTCCAATGTCCAGTCAGTCATGTGCTACTGTTTAGTTTGCTGGCGTGGAAGTCTGTCGGTGAAGAACAAAGTGCTGCTCAATCTCGTTATCAGGTCAGCCAGTAGAACCATTGGGGTGACGCTACCAACTGTGGATGAACTATATAAAACATATGTGACTAAGAAGACAGCAGAAATGATAAAAGACCCATCCCACCCACTGCACGAGTTCTATTATGTTGCTCAATCTGGCTGTAGGTACCTATCGGAAAGGGCACGAACCATCAGGTATCGAAACACCGGCTGCTGAATGCGAGGTCTAGGAGAGGGAAGGGAACGGGGATGGTGGAGCGATTACAATGATTACAATGGTGGAAACTTGGGTTCAGGCAGTTCGCGTTACCCGGTCAGTCAGTAAAACCGTTGGGTGATGCTACCAAGTATGGATGAACTCTATGAAGCATCGGAGACTAAGACTGCGACTAACACTGTTGTGTACTCTGTGGTGGCAAACTTATATTATGAATTAGTAACACTGTGATAGTAATACCATGATTGACCAACATGATTATGGATTCTGATATTGACTAATCCTGTTGTCTTGATGCACCTCTGAACTTGGCTCCCATGGATTTAGGTGCAAAAGAAGTTACCTTATTATTACTGATCTTGTTAAAATTCAGTAACGCACAACAATACTTTATTTCCTTCCCACCAAAACACACAATAATAATAATAATAATAATAATAACTTCTTATGCGCCAACATCTTCAGACAATCCGAGCTCAGTGGCGCACCAAAACCAAAGGATTAAGCGATCTCGTACTCGTGTGATAGGCGAAAGTCGTCAACAAATGGATGGATGTGCTAGGAAGCTAAGGAGGATAGGCAATATTGAAAAGATAGGTTTTGAGGTGACGACGAAATGTAACAATATTTTCTGCTGATTTAACATTAACGGGAAGCGAATTCCATATAGCTGAAAAAGTTCGAGTTCCAGCCTTTGTCTTAACTCTAGGAACGGATAGCAACTTCGAACTAGACGACTGAAGTTGTCTGGCTTGTCTAGCTGGTGTGAGCATTGAGTGTAAATAACTAGGTTGTTTGGATGAAAGGGCTTGGTAGGTGATTGTGCAGATCTTAAACATAATGCGATAAGACTCACCTACGTAACCGGTCGAACCAGTGACCTTCCCTCGACCCCAGCAGATGTGTGTCAGCCATGATCATTGCCTTGAGGGGCGAACGTGTGGTTGAAGTGATGTGGAAGTCCATGCGGTCAGCATCCAGCTGGGGCCAGTGACACTGCAGCAGCACTATGTAGTAGACTAGGAACTCATTGTACACAAACAGAGACAAGATGGCTGCCAACACAATCCAGATGGTGCGCTTGTGCATGAAGACTACAGCCATTGTTTTGTGATGTGTGTCTGGTCACGTCAACTCATCTTGATCTGAAAGCAATCAGGGTGAACCTTTCAGATAAATACAAAAATCCTCAATAAGCATCATTATGGGAAGTTGAATAAATCTGCAGCAAAGTCCCCCCCCCAAAAAGCAATGTGTATGGATAGGTGGTTGGTTGATCACCATCGCATACAAGGTACATGTATATGTGGTAAACTAAACAGATAGAGTGGCACCACATACCGAGTGGAAAATGCATTAATGTACATTCATACTATTGTGGATGTCAGATGCAGAAAGTGTGATGGATGATGCCATGCCAGTATAATCTGGTGGGTACTCGTTTTTTTGAAACCGTCTTGGATTGTATAAAATTGCAAGTTCCACACCAGGTATTGGTGGGATCAATTTTCCCGAGCATCAATCATTAATCAACCACTCCACATAGGAGCATGGCAACTCAGTTTTATTACTAGTTTACAGTACTCACTGGTAACACAACAGGGGGAATACTGTACTCACTGGTAACCCAGCAGGAGGAATACTGTATTCACTGGTAACACAGCAGGAGGAACACTGTACTCACTGGTAACACAGCAGGAGGAATACTGTACTCACTGGTAACACAGCAGGAGGAATACTGTACTCACTGGTAACACAGCAGGAGGAATACTGTACTCACTGGTAACACAGCAGGAGGAACACTGTTCTCACTGGTAACACAGCAGGAGGAATACTGTACTCACTGGTAACACAGCAGGAGGAACACTGTACTCACTGGTAACACAGGAGGAGGAATAATGTACTCACTGGTAAAACAGCAGGGATAATACTGTACTAAGTGGTACCGCAGCAGGGGTAATACTGTACTAAGTGGTAACACAGCAGGGGTAATACTGTAGTCACTGGTAACATAGCAGGAGGAATACTGTACTCACTGGTAACACAGCAGGAGGAATATTGTACTCACTGGTAACACAGCAGGAGGAATATTGTACTCACTGGTAACACAGCAGGAGGAACATTGTACTCACTGGTAACACAGCAGGAGGAATACTGTACTCACTGGTAACACAGCAGGAGGAATACTGTACTCACTGGTAACACAGCAGGCGGAATACTGTACTCACTGGTAACACAGCAGGAGGAATAATGTACTCACTGGTAACACAGCAGGAGTAATACTGTACTCACTGGTAACACAGCATGGGTAATACTGTACTCACTGGTAACACAGCAGGAGGAATACTGTACTCACTGGTAACACAGCAGGGGTAATACTGTACTCACTGGTAACACAGCAGGGGTAATACTGTACCAACTGGTAACACAACAGGAAGAATACTGTACTTACTGGTAATACTGTACTCACTGGTAACACAGCAGGCGGAATAAAGTACTCACTGGTAACACAACAGGGGTAATACTGTACTCACTGGTAACACAGCAGGCGGAATAATGTACTCACTGGTAACACAACAGGGGTAATACTGTACTCACTGGTAACACAGCAGGAGAAATACTGTACTCACTGGTAACACAGCAGGGGTAATACTGTACTCACTGGTAACACAACAGGGGTAATACTGTACTCACTGGTAACACAGCATGGGTAATAATGTACTCACTGGTAACACAACAGGGGGAATACTGTATTCACTGGTAACACAACAGCGGGAATTATGTACACACTGGTAACACAACAGGGGGAATACTGTATTCACTGGTAACACAACAGGGGGAATAATGTACACACTGATAACACAACAGGGGGAATACTGTATTCACTGGTAACACAACAGGGAGAATAATGTACACACTGGTAACACAACAGGGGGAATACTGTACTCACTGGTAACACAGCAGGAGGAACACTGTTCTCACTGGTAACACAGCAGGAGGAATACTGTACTCACTGGTAACACAGCAGGAGGAACACTGTACTCACTGGTAACACAGGAGGAGGAATAATGTACTCACTGGTAAAACAGCAGGGATAATACTGTACTAAGTGGTACCGCAGCAGGGGTAATACTGTACTAAGTGGTACCGCAGCAGGGGTAATACTGTACTCACTGGTAACACAGCAGGGGTAATACTGTACTCACTGGTAACACAGCAGGGGTAATACTGTACTAACTGGTAACACAGCAGGGGTAATACTGTACCAACTGGTAACACAACAGGAAGAATACTGTACTTACTGGTAACACAGCAGGGGTAATACTGTACTCACTGGTAACACAGCAGGCGGAATAAAGTACTCACTGGTAACACAACAGGGGTAATACTGTACTCACTGGTAACACAGCAGGCGGAATAATGTACTCACTGGTAACACAACAGGGGTAATACTGTACTCACTGGTAACACAGCAGGAGGAATACTGTACTCACTGGTAACACAGCAGGGGTAATACTGTACTCACTGGTAACACAACAGGGGTAATACTGTACTCACTGGTAACACAGCATGGGTAATAATGTACTCACTGGTAACACAACAGGGGGAATACTGTATTCACTGGTAACACAACAGCGGGAATAATGTACACACTGGTAACACAACAGGGGGAATACTGTATTTACTGGTAACACAACAGGGGGAATAATGTACACACTGATAACACAACAGGGGGAATACTGTATTCACTGGTAACACAACAGGGAGAATAATGTACACACTGGTAACACAACAGGGGGAATACTGTACTCACTGGTAACACAGCAGGAGGAACACTGTTCTCACTGGTAACACAGCAGGAGGAATACTGTACTCACTGGTAACACAGCAGGAGGAACACTGTACTCACTGGTAACACAGGAGGAGGAATAATGTACTCACTGGTAAAACAGCAGGGATAATACTGTACTAAGTGGTACCGCAGCAGGGGTAATACTGTACTAAGTGGTACCGCAGCAGGGGTAATACTGTACTAAGTGGTAACACAGCAGGAGGAACACTGTACTCACTGGTAACACAGCAGGAGGAATACTGTACTCACTGGTAACACAGCAGGAGGAATACTGTACTCACTGGTAACACAGCAGGAGGAATATTGTACTCACTGGTAACACAGCAGGAGGAATATTGTACTCACTGGTAACACAGCAGGAGGAACATTGTACTCACTGGTAACACAGCAGGAGGAATACTGTACTCACTGGTAACACAGCAGGAGGAATACTGTACTCACTGGTAACACAGCAGGAGGAATACTGTACTCACTGGTAACACAGCAGGCGGAATAATGTACTCACTGGTAACACAGCAGGAGGAATAATGTACTCACTGGTAACACAGCAGGAGTAATACTGTACTCACTGGTAACACAGCATGGGTAATACTGTACTCACTGGTAACACAGCAGGAGGAATACTGTACTCACTGGTAACACAGCAGGGGTAATACTGTACTCACTGGTAACACAGCAGGGGTAATACTGTACTAACTGGTAACACAGCAGGGGTAATACTGTACCAACTGGTAACACAACAGGAAGAATACTGTACTTACTGGTAACACAGCAGGGGTAATACTGTACTCACTGGTAACACAGCAGGCGGAATAATGTACTCACTGGTAACACAACAGGGGTAATACTGTACTCACTGGTAACACAGCAGGCGGAATAATGTACTCACTGGTAACACAACAGGGGTAATACTGTACTCACTGGTAACACATCAGGAGGAATACTGTACTCACTGGTAACACAGCAGGGGTAATACTGTACTCACTGGTAACACAACAGGGGTAATACTGTACTCACTGGTAACACAGCATGGGTAATAATGTACTCACTGGTAACACAACAGGGGGAATACTGTATTCACTGGTAACACAACAGCGGGAATAATGTACACACTGGTAACACAACAGGGGGAATACTGTATTCACTGGTAACACAACAGGGGGAATAATGTACACACTGATAACACAACAGGGGGAATACTGTATTCACTGGTAACACAACAGGGAGAATAATGTACACACTGGTAACACAACAGGGGGAATACTGTATTCACTGGTAACACAACAGGGGGAATAATGTACACACTGGTAACACAGCAGGGGTAATACTGTATTCACTGGTAACACAACAGGGGGAATAATGTACACACTGGTAAGACAGCAGGAGGAACACTGTACTCACTGGTAAGACAGCAGGAGGAACACGGTATTCACTGGTAACACAGCAGGAGGAATACTGTACTCACTGGTAACACAGCAGGAGTAATACTGTACTCACTGGTAACACAGCATGGGTAATACTGTACTCACTGGTAACACAGCAGGAGGAATACTGTACTCACTGGTAACACAGCAGGGGTAATATTGTACTAACTGGTAACACAGTAGGGGTAATACTGTACCAACTGGTAACACAACAGGGAGAATAATGTACACACTGGTAACACAACAGGGGGAATACTGTATTCACTGGTAACACAACAGGGGGAACACTGTATTCAATGGTAACACAACAGGGGGAATAATGTATTCACTGGTAACACAACAGGGGGAATAATGTACACACTGGTAACACAACAGGGAGAATAATGTACACACTGGTAACACAACAGGGAGAATAATGTACACACTGGTACCACAACAGGGGGAATAATGTACACACTGGTAACACAGCAGAGGTAATACTGTATTCACTGGTAACACAACAGGGAGAATAATGTACACACTGGTAACACAACAGGGGGAATACTGTATTCACTGGTAACACAACAGGGAGAATAATGTATACACTGGTAACACAACAGGGAGAATAATGTATTCACTGCTAACACAACAGGGGGAATACGGTATTCACTGGTAACACAACAGGGGGAATAATGTACACACTGGTAACACAACAGGGGGAATAATGTACCCACTGGTAACACAAGGGGAATACTGTATTCACTGGTAACACAACAGGGAGAATAATGTACACACTGATAACACAACAGGGAGAATAATGTACACACTGGTAACACAGCAGGGGTAATACTGTATTCACTGGTAACACAACAGGGAGAATAATGTACACACTGGTAACACAGTAAGGGGAATACTGTAGTCACTGGTAACACAACAGGGAGAATAATGTACACACTGGTAACATAGTAGGGGGAATACTGTAGTCACTGGTAACACAGTAGGGGGAATACTGTATTCACTGGTAACACAGCAGTTTAATTGTACTCACAGGTATATTGGAGGGAATACCGTAGTCACTGCTTGTTATGCGATGAAGCAGACTATAATTAATAATTTAATAGTGTTGTGAAGGCATTGAATAGCAACATGTGGAAGCACTGAGGTTTGAGCTCTGAGGTTGTATGTTGTAACAATGCACCCAGTTGGCCTGCCACGCTTCACTGGATGTCCCACTGAAATGTGTCACCAGTGGCTTCCTGTCACAAATACTTATGCTAAGTTCAGTAGACAGGGATTCAACAATCAACAAGAATCCAATATTTATTTTGCAATAGTCATTTGTAGTACAGGAATTTTCTCAAACATATTTATACAATTGTACACCATTCTGTTTACAGCTGATTATCATACCAGAAATGTTCAGAGATTTCGTAAATACTACTGATCCTAGTTTGCATAGGTTAGCGTAATGTAACTAATTTGTCTAATTATAAATGTGAGTAATTATGTTGTTTTATATATAGTCTGTTGACTTTTGCTGCCAATCAAGCATAACCACTATGAGCAAGTGTTTTCACACATGATACAGCTTGTTTTGTTGAAACCTGATATGTAATTTTAAGTCATCGGTCTCAGCACCACCATTGATTGTAGGACGTTTTTATGCAGCTGCCTGCTGCAATAAGTACCTGTGTTACATGTTACACGTGTTACATAAATTACGACAGTTTTCCTTTATAGCCATGTTTTTGCTATGATAATTTTGGACTGATGTACAGAATGGGTTGCTGCAATGCATGAATTGTTACTGCTGCATAGATTTATTCAAATTTGCATGATCTAGACATTATTGTTCTCCTCTTTCCCCTGAATGCCAGGGCCTCTACATTTTGTTACTTAATTTTGTTTTGCTATATATAGGTACTTACATCATTTTACATGAAAATTGAAATTTGATAAAAATAACTTGCATTTCTGCAAATAGTTTAATGAGAAATAAACTACATTTTATTACTCACATTATTTTTTATTTGTACATATTTTTGGTATATTTACATCATTGGACTTGCGTACATGTCTGAGAAATCACAAAAAGCGCTTCCATAAATACTGTGTTTAAATATAATGTGCAAATCTTTTAATTAAACGACATCTCATTATATCGTCATATTCTTACAGGTTCTTACAGGTCCTCTTCTGGCTTTTAGGCTGTGATGCCTCTTACGCCAGCTCTGATGTTTGTCGTCAAACTATATGGTGCGCATGCGTCTGACGAGTTGTTCCATAATAGGGGTGGGGCTGTGTAATCGAGCTTAATTGGGTGGTTTTTCCATAATTTGTCTAATTTTCCCTCAAAGGACTGAACTGATGGAGCCTCTACCACAGACTGTGGGAGGCTGTTCCATACGTCCGTGCATCGGTGTATAAATGAATTTTTTTAAATGTTTAACCGACAACGTCCTTTGAATATTTTTAGGTGATGTCCTCGCGTACATGATTCAGTATCCCTCAAAGTTATAAAGTTCGATGTCACAGCTGTATCATATTTGTCTGTTAAAATCCTATACATTTCAATCATGTCTCCTCTGAGGCGACGATATGACAGAGTTGGTAATTTTAGTCTTTGCAGACGTTCATTGTATTCAAGATCTTTAAAACCTGGAATTAATTTGGTTGCTCTACGCTGAACATTTTCAAGAGCTGTAATGTGTTTCATTAAGAATGGAGCCCATACTTGATTTGCATATTCAATATGTGGGCGGACGAGAGATTTAAAAACAGTAGAAAAACATTGTTCATCCATGTAATCAAAAGTGCGACGAATTATCCCCATCGTTGAATTGGCTTTATTAATTTTTTCCGACATATGTGCCTCAAAGTTTAGTGATGAGTCAAAAGTGACGCCAATATCCTTCACCTTATCCATACTTGCCAGCGTTATATGATTAGGTCCCAGTGTGTAGCTGTCGTTTCTTATTGTTGATGATCCTACTCTCATATGGCTGCATTTGTCTGGGTGGAACTTTAAAAGAGATTCGTATGTCCAATGTTCTGCATGGGTAAGATCTTGTTGAAGCTTTGTGCAATCTTCAGTGGTGTATATGTTGCATATTTGACTGTGAAATCGAAACAAACCACGCAACTGCTGGCACTGTTGGGTGGACGCATGCGGTATGAATGCCACGATGATGTGCAGCCGAACACTACTAATAAAACTTTAAACTGGTAACACTAACAGCTGTCTTGAGATTTGACATCATACTCATAGCACCTGTCGGCAACGCTAAGCTAGCGGTGTCAGTGTCACCAGATCGTTATAACGGCCCCATCCTGACAACCCTTGAAACTACAGTGTATACCAATAAAGCAACAAGTTGTGCACAAGTTAAACTATCAAAATACAAACCTGTCCTATGTCAAATAAAAAATGTTGTTGCCAAACATCATGAACGGAAGTAATTCCGGAAGTTACTTTTTGGAAGCCTTTTCACCACCCTATTCAGTTAATGCTGACGGATGTCGGACTACACTTCTACATGATTGATCGGCATATAGTGCCATATTACACAAGTCTGGTTTTAGACGCCGATGTATAGAATACCCTGCTAAAAATTACTACGGTTTACTAAAGTAAATTTACTATAGTTTACTAAAGTAAACTACAATGTGTTTGCGGAATATTTTACCATGTTTTACCATAGTAAATACTATGGTTTACTATAGTAAATACTTCATTTTATTATTATGAATATCACGTTTTACCATGGTATACTAGTGGTTACCATATTTTACTATGATTTACTATGGTGAAAGCATGGTAAAATGCAATATATTATGTTTTACTATAATTCACCACGATTTACTATGGATGTATCATGGTTTACCATAATAAACTGTAGTACATTTCAGACCCGTAGCCAGGGAGTTTCACGAGGTTCACGTGAACTCCCCTTTTTGTGAACCCCCTTTCTCCAAAATGTGAACACCCCCTCAAAATTGCATTTTTAAAATGTGAATCACTAATTGTATTCCATGTTTCTCAAAAGCGTTAATCCCCCCCTCCTAAAAGCTGCTGGATAGTGTTCAGGCATTACAAGGAATGCCAAGAAAGCCTGATTTGTAGGGAGAACCCTTATCTATTACGTGATCATCATTAAATGTATTGGAGCCTGGCAGAGGGGTCTACTTCAATGCTATGTGTGAAAATGGCAGTCACTAGAGAAATGTGTGTCAAAGGCCCATTGCATCCAATTAATTAGCCATGCAGAAGGATTTCACACTATCCCAGGGTCTCCTGTTATGTAAACACATGGGGAAATTCACAAGAAGCCAGTTTTACACCAAACGTAAAAATGTGAGTCCTAATTGTAGTCACCCTGAGGTGACAGATGCAGACAAAATACTGGTGAGTGAACAGGGTGACGATGATTTAACAATTATGAGCATATAAATTAAGCCATGTTTATTTAAAATTATGGAACTTTTGCACTTCACATTGTCATATTATTCGACTATAATATTGTTGACCTAATCTTGTCGTGTGACACCTTTAATAAATACAGGACTTCCTGAGACGATCACATGCTGTTTTGTTGTATCTTACATGGTGGTAGCGTATCTTGATGAATTCACGCGCATAAACCGGTAGATCATGAATGAATTGTGATGAACATTAAACCATGAACGTTTATGCAAGTCCCCTTTACGCGATTTCAAACAAAATGCGTATATCGGGGCACTCAGACACGATTCTCCGCGTGAGCGTTAATAGGTAGCTTTGACGTATACCTTAGCAACGGGGATCGTAATGCGAAGAAGATAGGCACACATAATGGAGACTCTTTCGCCCCCTGGGCCGATGTCCTTTTCCGGCAACGTATCAGAAACGTGGAAAAGATGGATCCAGCGATGGACGCTTTATGCAAGAGCGTCCGGGGTTGATGTCAAAGACGACCCAGTGAAGTGTGCAATCTTTCTTCATGTGATCGGGGAAGAGGGACTGGAGATCTACAACACCTTCCAGTTCACCGAAGAAGAGGCGGATAAGCTCGACCCGTTGAAGGAGAAATTCGAAAGTTATTGCATTCCTAAGACAAATGTGACTTTCGAACGCTATAAACTCAACACTCGAACACAACATGAAGGAGAGTCTATCGACCAGTACGTCACCGAACTCAAACATCTCGCAGCGACGTGTGATTACCGCGAACTGCGAGATGAGCTAATCCGGGACAGGATTGTCCTAGGGTTGCGCGATAATGCGGTGAGAGGACGGCTTCTGCGCGAAGCTGACCTCACTCTCGGGCGTGCTGTTGAAATGTGTCGGGCGGATGAGGCGTCTAGACAGCAAATCAAGTCGATCGAAACTAGACCGGCAGCAGGCGTCATCAACGAGGTGAAGCGGAGTCCGGGTGGTAGACGTGGAAAACCGCCATTCAAGCCGTCTACACCACGGAACGCTCCTCACAGGCATGCAAAGTCAGTCGTCCAGACATGTGACGCGTGTGGCTACCATCAGCACACACGATCAGAGTGCCCGGCGCTGAACGCCTACTGTAAACTGTGCCACAAGAAGGGTCACTTCGCGAAACGGTGTTCGACGAGAAGAAACGTACACGAAATCACTTCGGCAGTCGGGGTAGAGCCGTCCGAGTTCTTCCTTGGGTCCGTCGAGTCCAAGGAACACGACGAGCCACCCTGGCACACATCAGTGGAGACGAATGGCACGGTAGTGGATTTCAAGATTGACTGCGGCGCAGATGTCACCGTCATTTCGTATGAAACCTATCGTCAACTCCACGAGCGACCGAAGCTGAAGTCGGCCAACGTTTCGCTAGATTCACCGGGTGGTAAACTGTCCTGTGATGGTCACTTCATAGCGAAGATATTGCGAAAACGAAAGGTGACGAACGTCCACTGTTACGTCATACCAGGTTTGAAGGAAAACCTGCTCAGCAGAGCTGCGGCGGTCCATCTAAGCTTGATAGCGCGGCTCGACAACGTTCACACGTCCGACCTCTATGACCTTGACGTGTTTGGAGAGCTTGGTGAGCTGAAGACCCGGCGCGTACACATCAAACTGAAATCTGATGCACAGCCGTACAGCTGCAGCACGTCTAGACGCGTGCCACTGCCGATGCTCGACAAGGTGGCTGCAGAACTCGCTCGAATGGAACGCTTGGGGGTAATCGTCAAAGTGACAGAACCTACCGAGTGGTGCAGTCCCATAGTCGTCGTGCCGATATCAGGAGGGAACATTCGCCTCTGTGTTGACTTGAAACGTCTCAACGTCGCCATCAATCGCGAGCGATATGTGTTGACAACCGTTGAAGACGTCATCCACAACCTGACTGGGGCCGAGGTATTCTCGTCTTTGGACGCCTCGTGCGGCTACTGGCAGTTGGGTCTTCATGACGACAGCAGCATACTGACGACCTTCATCACGCCATTCGGTCGATACCGTTTTCTACGGCTACCGTTCGGAATAAGTAGCGCGATCGAGATATTCCAGCGTGAAATGAGCGACATTCTCCGCGACGTCCCCGGTGTGTCGGTGTATCAGGACGACATTCTGGTATGCGGGAAGAATATCGCAGAACACGACCAACGACTCGAGACGGTGTTCAACATCATCGAGAAGTCAGGACTGAAGCTGAACAAGGCCAAGTGTACCTTGCGACAACCTGGGCTCGAGTTCCTGGGTCATTGGATCAGCAAAGACGGAGTCAGCGTCCATAGAGACAAGGTGAAGGCCATCCAGGAGATGAAATCGCCCGAAAACATACATCAACTTCGTCGTTTCCTCGGAATAGTGAACTACCTTGGACGTTTCGTGAAAGACCTCGCCCGATTCACGAAGCCACTCAACGAACTCCTCTGCAAGGACATCGTGTGTGTGTGGGGAAGCGTGCATGAGAAGGCGTTCGCTGAATTGAAACAGATGATATCGTCTACTCCTGTACTCACATTCTACGACGTGAAACTACCCACAGTCATATGTGCAGACGCAAGTGGATACGGCCTCGGTGCCGTTCTGATGCAAGTCCATGACCACCAGATGATGCCTGTGGCGTATTGTTCCAGAACGTTGACGAAAGCGGAGATGGGATATGCGGCCATTGAGAAAGAGTGTCTGGCGTGTACGTGGGCGTGCGAAAAATTTGATCGATATCTGATGGGGTTGGAGAAGATCAAGTTGTTGACTGACCACAAACCTCTCATCCCGTTGATCAACTCTCGTGATATCGACCAGACACCGATTCGGTGTCAGCGCTTGTTGCTTCGCCTGATGCGATTCAACATCGTCGCAGAGCATGTGCCTGGTAAAGACCAGGTGATCGCAGATACTCTGTCACGACAACCTCTACAGTGCGACCAGCGACTGGACTCTGTGGATGCCGTGCAGTCGTACGTCGAGGGTATGCTATCGACAGTGCCCGTGCTTGACTCAATGCTACGACGCATTCGTGACGCCACGGAAAGCGACGACGCATTTCAGAGAGTCATCGCGTACACGTCTGGGGGTTGGCCACGACACATCTCGCAGGCGGACGAATGCTTGCGCGATCTGTACCACGTTCGGTCAGAGTTGAGTGTCGTGAAGGGAATCCTCGTGCGTGCTCGCAGGATCGTCGTCCCGCAGTCGTTGCGCAGCGAGATCCTCGAGAAGATCCACAGTGGTCACCAAGGGATCACGAAGTGTCGCGCGCGAGCTAACGAGACAGTTTGGTGGCCGGGCTTGTCGAAGTCGATTGAGAGCCTGGTAGCGCGTTGTGCTGTCTGTCAAACGAAGAGATCCTCACAGTCGAGAGAGCCTCTCAAGAGCACCCCGATGCCCGACCGTCCATGGCAGAAAGTCGGTGCAGACTTGTTCGACTTCCGGGGTAAAACCTACATCGTCATGATCGACTATTACAGTCGATACACCGAAGTTTCACATCTTAGCAACACATCTTCATCAGCCGTGATTGCGAAGATAAAAGATGTGAATGCACGATGGGGCCATCCAGATATCCTATTTACAGACAACGGACCGCAGTTCAAGTCCCGCGAGTTCGCAGCGTTTACGAATGATGCGCTCATCAACCACGTGACCAGCAGTCCCTACTTCGCTCAGTCGAACGGGGAAGCGGAGAGGGCTGTACAGGTCGCGAAGAAACAGCTCGCGCAGGACGATCCGACGAAGGCGTTGATGGTGTACCGCGCGACACCTATTGCCGCAACAGGGTACAGCCCTGCATAACTCATGATGGGCAGGCGCATGAAAACGACCGTACCGATACTGCCTGAGTTACTACAACCGAACTGGCCGGACTACGAGTCCGCCTTCAACAACGACAAGGCGACGAAGCGGGTGTACGGACACCACTACGACCGTCACCACGGCGCGAAGCAGCTACCACCTCTTCAGCCGGGCGACGCCGTCCGCCTCAAACGAGACGACGAACGCAGATGGTCAGCAAACGGCACAGTACTCGCACGTGCTGATGCTCCGCGTTCCTTCATCGTCGAGACAAGCGACGGGGGCGTGTACCGACGGAACAGGAAGCACCTCCTCAAAGTGCCACCTGAACCGCCACGCACTTCCGAGACGACAGACGACCACCGAGACGAGCCTGATGACGTCGAGACGACGCCGACTCGTCCGGGCGATGAGCATCCTCAAGATGCGACTGAAGACGTGCCTAGTTCGCCGCGTCGCCCTGGATACGTGACGAGATCGGGGCGCGCAGTGCGAAAGCCCGACATAATGGACGTTTAGTTTAGTTTGCCCATTCATGTCAAAATTGAAGTGCACAGTAGGCCAGAATAATGCCGATGATCTGTTGTCGCTTACAGGGAAAGCTGTCTAGCTACCCTTGTATTGATTTTGTAGTTTACATGTGTTTTATAATAGTTAGTCTTACGTCATGCGATTCGACTTCACGATTATTATGGAACTCTATCCTAGATGTGTTGATATCTTTGGGGGGAGATGTCATATTATTCGACTATAATATTGTTGACCTAATCTTGTCGTGTGACACCTTTAATAAATACAGGACTTCCTGAGACGATCACATGCTGTTTTGTTGTATCTTACACACATCATATAAATATAATGTATTAATTGAGTGAAAATCAGATTGCAAATGGCACACTTTAATTGTCTATTCTGAAAAATAACTTGGACACACCCACACTCCTCAGTGCCTCGTTTATTATATTAATTTAAACATATTCAAAACAATTGCACTCGCATGTTGGTTTTTATAAATACAATTGGGTGTAAATTAGGCTTAAAGCAACATAATGGGACCAATCTCCACAGACCTCACGAGTCCCACTCTGTCTGAAAACAACGACTTCGTTATGGGCCTGCTGGGGATGTTAATGTGGTGTTTGTATATATATATACGATGAAAGAATATAACACGAAACCACATGGTCCACCAATCTCACACCCACCTCATTGTTCCTCCAGTTAGAAATGTAACCTTCTGTATTATGAGCCCCCACATGAACGTGTGGGGCCCTCTGCATTGTGAGAAAATATAACCCCACATGAACATGTGGTGCCTCTACAGTCTGAATTGGTAAAATGTGAACCCCCCATTGTGAAAAGCTGGCTATGGGCTTGCATTTTTAGCAGGGTACAGAACGTGAGCCGACTTGAACACTGAATTTGAAGCGGGGAGACGCCTAAATTTTTAATTAAACGAGTGCAAATCACTCGTGAGTGTTTGACTGAATCCATGGTTTAGGTCTTATTCACACATTATTTTCACAATATATGTTATTATAATCATTATTAAATACCCAATTTAAACAACCCCCCCAATTGGCAATCTTTAATGTAATTTATATACCGGTAGATGTCATCTTAACTTTGGGATATCTCTAAACTGCTTTACTCAACACTTGTTATTGCATCGTTTATGCAATCTTATTATGGACAGCAAAACATGAAGCTAATGTTTCAACCTAACCTGACATACCATGGGTAATAATAACATTAAGCTTTTATAGAACCGAATACAAAATCTGCTCAGAGGCGCTAGATCAGGAAGACTGACAATAGCAACAGGAGACGGTACTGTACTCTGGACGAGACGACAACCAGCATTGCGAAGGTGTAGCAGTTCTCATGAAGAAAGGGGTGGAAAGTCACTGTTGGAGTGGAATGAAGAAAGGGGTGGAAAGTCACTGTTGGAGTGGAAACTTGTCAGCAGTCGTCTGATGAGAGTACGACTGAATGGGGAGATATGGAAACATCCTCCTCCTCCAGTGTTATGCACCGACCAATGACGGAGAGGATGAGGACAAGGACGCTTTCTATCAAAGCCTTCAAGCAGAAGTGGGCAGGTTACCATGCCATGACGTCACAATTGTCATGGGAGACCTGAATGCAAAAGTTGGAAGTGACAACACCCACAACGCCAGGATCATGGGAAGGAACAGATGTGGCAGCATGAACAACAATGGTGAAAGACTAGTGAACTTTTGTGGCATGAACAATCTTGTCATTTGAGGGACACTTTTCCAACACCCGGACATCCACAAACTGACTTGGTACTCACCAAACAGAAGGGTCCGTAATCAGATCGACCATCTGATGATCAACGGCAAGTGGTGCCACTCTCTGTTAGACGTGATAGGGAAGCGAGGAGCAGATGTCAGAAGTGACTATCATCTGGTCACAGCTTACATCAAGCTAAAACTGAAAAGTACAGGACACCAAACAATGGGTAAAAAGATATGATGTTGAGAGGCTTAGGGATCCAGCAGTGAAGAAAAGCTTCATTCTTGATGTGACAAAACAGATTTTGAGTTCTCAGCGGCCTTGAAAAAGAAAACGACTCCACAGAAGATATTGACACAACCTGGAGCCAGATATACCACCTCCACATACACCAAGACCAGCAAAGTCAGCCTAGGACACATACAGAGGAAGAATACAGACTGGATAACATCAACAACATTTGAAACCATCAACAACAGAAAAGCAACAAAGAAGAAGCTACTGGAAACAAAATCAGAAAGACTAAAAGAAATATACCAAGAGTAATATACGGAAGAAAATCGGGAGGTCAAAAGACATGTGCAAGCAGACAAGCGAGCTTACATGGAAGACCTGGCAAAACGGGCGGAAGAAGCGGCTGAGAGAAACGAACAATTAAGAAACCGTGTACAAAATAACCAAGATCATTAGCAGGAAATGTCGTACCACTTCCAATACCCAAATTAAAGACAAGCAAGGAAATCTCCCCATGACAGAGAAGGAGCAAGACACTCGATGGACAGACTTCAGTGAAATACTAAACAGGCCACCACCAGAAGAGGAAGCTATTATAGAAAAAGGAGAAGCCGATCTGGAGATAAACACGGATGCTCCCCAGAAAGCAGAAATCATTGCAGCCATCAGGTTATTAAAGAATAAAAAGGCACCCGGGCATGATAACCTCAATGCTGAACTGTTCAAAGCAGACCCCGAGCTTGCAGCTAAGATCCTGGAACCCTTGTCCACAGTCATCTGAGAACGGGAAGAGGTACCGAAAGAATGGATCAAGGGAGTGATTGTCAAGATACCTACGAAGGGGGCCCTTAGCGACTGTAATAACTGGTGAGGGATCACCCTTCTGTCGATCAGTACTAAGAAAGATCCTGTGCAAGATCACCATGCAGCGGGTCACAGCGGCTATAGATGCAACACTACGGAAGGAACAGAGGAAGGGGATGGTCTGACCAGATTTTTAAGCTGATGAATACCATCGAGCATTGTTCAGGGTGGCAAAGACAGCTATACATAAGCTTTAAAGATTTTGAGAAATTAACTTTCGACAGCATCCACAGAGACTGCCTCTGGTGCATTCTCAGATCATACGGAATACCACAACGCATCGTCAACATCATCAAAACTTTCTACACCAACTTCACCTGCAGTGTTGGAACCAGCGATCTTTAATTTGAGGTTAAGACAGGTGTGAGACAGGGCTGTGTTATGTCAGCTGTCCTTTTCAATGTTGTCATCGACTGGGTCATGCAACAAGTGACAGAAGATGTACCAAGAGGGCTTCGCTGGACTCCCTTTTGTGTACTAGATGATCTGGACTTTGATGATAACCTTGTTCTTCCGTCCCACACTCACAAACACATCCAGGAGAAGACGCCTTAGCAGATTTGGCCATCAGGTTGGTTTGCAAATCAGCCAGAAGAAGACGAAAGTCATGACCCTGAATGTTAGCATGCCAGCCTCAGTAAAAAACACGAACCTTACCAGCACTGAAACATTCACTTAGCTTGGAAGGGTCATTAGCAAAGATGGAGGAGCTGGCATGCCTTCATGAGCCTACTTGCAGTTTTGCGATCAGCACAAGGACAAAACTCAGAATTTTCAGCAAGAGTTGCGTAGCATCAACATTGCTGTATGTGGCGGAGTGCTGGAGAATGATGGAGCAGAACCTATCAAGATTGTATACCTTCCACACGACCCGCCACAAAAAAATCCTCAGGATCATCTGGCCAAGAACCATATCCAAGCCCACCATCATTCAAAGAAGACACTGGAGGTGAATTGGACATGTCCTTCACATGGATGCACATGCCTTACCCCAAAAACAGCTGTCTGGTGGACACCGGGAAGGAAGCGGAAACGTTGGCGCCCAAAAACAACATGGAGGAGAACAGTGGAGGCGGAGCTGAGGGAAATGAACCACAGCTGGGGCACCATACAGCGAATGGCCGGAGACAGACAGAGGTGGAAGAACTTCCTCGCTGCCCTAAACGCCAGAGGGCCTATCGGATAGTAAGTAAGTAAGTATGACCAATTCGTGCAACGTCATGATCAGTGTAATTGCCAAAGTCGAGCGAATATATTAGAACTCTGATGATTATATATCACAGCTCTCCACAAGACAGTGTGTTCACTACATTTTTCTTTTACGGCATTTTAATTATTAAACATGAAATTTTTATTTTAAATCACCGATTGCACTAAAACATTCCTTCATAATCAATAAACCTACGTTCGAAAATTTTTAAACCGTTGAAATATTGGACAATTTTTGCATTAAAGCGGCATAACATCAGCTTATCCCAAAATGAGAATGTCCTTCGCATGGATGCACACGCCATCACAAAAAAAACAGCTATCTGTCTGGTGGACGCCGGGAGGGAAGCGGAAACGTTGGCGCCCAAAAACAACATGGAGAACAGTGGAGGCGGAGCAGAGGGAAACCAACCACAGCTGGGGCACCATACAGCAAATGGCCAGTGACAGACAGAGGTGGAGGAACTTTGTCGCTGCCCTAAATGCCAGAGGCCATAACGGGTAGTAAGTACAGTCAGAGGCACAAGCATTATGCCATATCATGCCATTATAGCCACTCTCGCCAGCTGTTTGACATGCATCTTTGTAACCATGTAGCTGCATGAGTGTCTGACAGTTACTATATTCTAATTTAATGTTGCTTTAATTGTATAAAGAAAAATATTTGTGCAACATGGGCCATGTGAGGGCAGATATGCCCACTTGTGAGATGTCAAAATTACCATTTCTAATTCTATATCATAGTTGCTGATATTAAATGAGATGTCTATGTATATAGTGGAGACCAGGGTACCATGGCCACTGGGAAACCATAGCCATTTCATTGTTTGGTCACTTGTACTTTAAATTATAACATGCTCTAGATGGCACAGACAACAGAGAGCTCTGCAAATTAATTAAATAAATATGTTTGACATACAAGTTAATTTTGTAAGTACAACATACTTCTTTATCTGAAATTCTCGTGGATTTCGAAATTCAAAAGCTAGCAGGTTTATCTATGCTACTGTTCAATACACGATTTACTAAGGCCAAAGACAACAACCACACGAGATATATGAAAGTATAATTTTAGTAAGTCTAGTACTGAATGTCACAATATGACAGATTACAGTTGGACTTAAAATAACCAGTTTAAATATGTGACAATATAAAAAGATGCATTATCTTCCAAATGTGCAACATTATGCCAACAATTTGAATACATAATGGCCTTGAAACTGCAGTTAAGTTGTTGCAAGAATCACTGGATCACCACTTATAAATAACAGTTATACTGTTAACAAGGTTCAATCAATGTTTGTCTATATGGGATGGTGTCTAATAGAAGTTTGATTCACCACAAATACATAATTAAGCAGTGTTACGTCAGTTATGATCGGTTTTAATATAACGTGTATTTCTCAAATCTATACCTACTAACATAAGTTGACAAACACAGGCTGCCAGACCACAACCATACTGCTAAACTATTCTTAAGGATTAGGATAATGTTTATACAAGAAAGCACTGTAGGAAAGTGACCTTTGATGTGGGGCACAGGTGTCTGCTCACCATGCCATTTTCATGGTTCCTACAGCACGGCACAACGGACTGACAGTTCTAGGTCCAAGTACACCTGTACAACTCATTCAATGAACTTCCACACACTGCATAGGATATCTGCCAGGGGTAGTGTAGTCAACTACCATTCCTGGCTTTTGAGGATGGTGTAGAAAGAAATACACTGTTTGTAGCAAACAGTCATATAAAACTATACTAACATATCTATCTTATTTTTGTGAATATGGCATGTACTGTTTATTAATCACATCTATATGTATGAGTTCCAGTATTCCACAATCAACTAATAAAACAAATAAACATTCAAACACTTTATTATTTTGGCAATTCCAAATCACAAACATACATAATCTTACCGCCATTCTTCAGTGGAACTATTTGCTTTTATGGTAACAGATTGTCTGGTGAAAACTCACCAAAAACATGATAACATTACCAAATAATACAAATAAATATTAGAATGTGCAAGCATTATTTTCAGAAACAAAGAAACACACATGTTGTTTCTTCATCTCTGTTAGCAACGCACTGTAAGTACGAGTGTAAACATCAAGCTGACTGGGCTGTTAGGTCTGTCACAGTAAGAGGCAGACAAGTTTGCATTTCCACTGTCAGCCCATTTAGGATATTGAAACAATGGTTAGCCATAGTCTGCAAGCTGTCTGTAGAACTGTATTTCCACGCAGTCCGTCCATAGGAGACGCTTCACTGAGACACTTTCTTCTCGATCTGATGAAACAGAAATATACACACAATTGCATAACACATTCAACAACAAAAGTTCATTAATCACTTATGCATCAATCAAACATTTACACATAAAAATGACACCAGGAAGATACTATATATGTTTAGTTTTTGTCAATTTGGTAGATGAAGGTCTTCATACCTGTGCTGCCATTAAAATAAATTAAATACCAGAAGGATTATTAATCAAGTGAACAGAAAGCTTGTTTGAAAATGTACTTGAAAAGATACATCATCATTTCAGTGTAAACATTTTTTTAAGAACCGGTTATGTATAACGAACTGGGTGTTTTTAATATGCCTGGCACAACAGTAAATCGCCAAACTAAAGTCGTTAAGATGAACATGATCTAGTTTGAGACTACTACTATGGAAATGTTAATATAAATCTATTATTTCAGAAAATTAACAATTATGCACAAATCTGCATATATAACAAATAATGAAAACAAGATCGGGCATGCAGCTTGGTCATTTATGTTTCAATCTGATTTACCTTTTTCAACTGCCCAAACATTAGCTGTGGAGAAGCAAAGTCATGCTGGCAGTTTGCGTAACCCATGCCAATGCCGACACCGGAACCAAATGCGACTGGCCAGGGTCTTCCTGAAATCGGGCAGCAAAAAGGAAATGACTAGCATGTATCTGCAAAACTGCCATTGTGTGTGTTTAATAACTTCCTATTTTTATTTTATATTTAGATGGAAATATATAATTATTATTACCGTGCTTGATTTGCAAAAAAAAAATATCTAAGATTTTGATTGTTACATTAGTGTCAACTTAGTGACTAACGTGTATTTATGCTTTATGCAATTTGATCAACCTCTACAAAATAAATGTAGTGTGAATACACTATTAAAATATTATGATTCATTAAATTAAACAGTGCTCAACACACAATAAAATACTTTACCTGTTTTTTTATATAACTAATATATAACACGTCTGCATTTTGAGAAAGAGATACGGTTAGAATTAGAAGTTGAATAGTCAATGTCAAGAGTTACAGATGTTATAAAGAAATGGCTACTCACGTCTGAAGAAAATGACTGAAAACACTATTCCAAGGCCAATTCCACTGGCTGCAAAAAACAAGGAAGTTATTATTATATATGGAACATTGCATATATGTGGTGACTCATAATTCACAAGTAGAATAAAGGTACATGTATAACTACTAATAAACACTATTACCAACTGTCCATGTTTAGATTTATTTACTATTAAAAAGGGTACTGATTGATAGGGGAAGGGCGGTTGCTCTAATATAGTCACACCGGGCTGTAGATCAGACTTCAAATCAACCTAGACCCACTGCGGTTTCATAATTTGGGCAATCTCATTCACCTTACATTGCTTGTCTCTTTCGGTGAAGTTTCATGTGAAATAAAAAAAGTATGCATGTAAATGGAAAAGAAGGGGTGCTTTGTTAGATGCTGCCAGAAGCCGTTTTCTTCATGAAGTGAGCATTTCGAGTGCCTTGTCTACGCAGAAACAGTGCAATATAAGAGAGCACATTATAGTTATTATATATTGAAGCCATTGGTGAGTTTGTTATTGATACACTCAAAAATTAAGACACTTCTGATTGCAAATGATATGTAGTAATTATTGCTAACAGTCTGACAGTGACAACTAAATGAGCTAACATGTTTTCATTTTAAAATTATAATTGTTACGTAATGTTTGCTTAGAGACCTACTCCTAATGTAACACTTCATCATGCTGTCCCAGAGACCGCCCACTCCCCGATTTTTAAATACATATTATTGAATAATGATGTCATTGCAAGCCAGGGGCAGGGATGGTAGCTGTCCCTGGCTTATAGTTATATCCCAGTCCCAGTTTGTTAAATCGCTTTTATTTTATTCCATTTATGGTTCTCGTCCCGTGATTACAGGAAGTGGCACTTGAGTATAATCCAGACCCACATCGATTTCGTCATTAGAACAGTAAATTGTATTTTTGCAAAATTGTGAGAGCTCAGTGGATTAATTCCATCATTCCACATCATCCCAGGCATGTTTGTATTGTAAAAAATATTGTGTCTTAATGCACTTTTGAGGCTTGGAAGATGGTCCGGTTTGTATCATGTTTATTGCTCATTTTAGGCACGCAGTGCAGTAACACAAAGTTGCGTAGCAGACTGGCACACGCCGGAGTGCTATTTTGGGTCTCAAAATGCAAACACACAATATATTTATTTTATAAATATGAGGACATGGAATGATTGGATTAAGTAAATTAATTAGGAGATTTAAGTTATTAACGCACCGAGACCTGTATAACATTTTAGGCAAAAATATAGTTACAACAGAATAATCGAGATGGGTCTGGATTCTGCAGAAGTGCTCAGGAAGCATTACTGTACAACTTTAGAATATTAAGAGGAGAACAGATCATCATCGAAGATGAGTATCAAAGTAAAAGGCAACTGCAATGAGTAGCGATAATACAGACTCCACATAGTGTTTGACTTGAGCCTGAGCCTGAGGACATGCATACGTCGGTTACCATGATTTTTCTTGAAATGTTCGTGTAATGATGCAACTGAAAACAATTGGAGTTTAAGGTGTTTGCAATATTAGCACACAATTAATGTAACATGCTAACCGATTTTGATGCCTGTATCCGACAAACATCGGTCCCACTTCTTGCCAAGTTCATCTTCTGACCTTACTTTACCAGCAGCCGCCATGATTACTCTAGCCTCGGTTACTCAGACAGCGTCATCCTTTCATTACAAATAATCCGCAAGGTGGCGATACCACACAGTCACGGGCAGTTATCAAAGAGCGCCGAGCTGCTGCTCTTAGAATATGAATCAAATTGAATTAACTACTTTCAGTATCACTAGGATTGAAAACCGTAGCAGTGTGTCAAATTTCATGTTTGTATGACTAATATACACACAATTCATTGATACATCTTTACGTCACAGTGTGTCGCCTTGGTTCGCGCCATCACCAAGCAGCGACAGGTAACGAGAGACACGTGTGATGGCGGGATCCAAGGCGACAAACGGTGACGTAAATGTAATATAGGCGCTCCCTGCATGTTATATACATACGTAGCCTATGTATTACGGACGGATCCCGTTGACTTCGAATTTCTCCGGTGCTGGTCGGATCAGATAATAAACGACGGCCATGTTTCGTTCAGTCTGATAAATGGTGTTTCATTTAAAAGCAGCAATCATACAATGGCGACGAGAATTAAGCGAACCTGCTAGCCTACAAGTAAGCAACCGCCTACCGTACCGAATCACCATGGCTGTTCCGATCAATGTGGCCCAACTACCGCCCTTCGATGCACAAAGCGAGCCTTCAACAACGGCTGAACATTGGAAAAAGTGGATACGAAACTGACAGGATGGCCATGCAGTGCCTCAGGATGCACCGATGACAAGCAAAAACGTGATTTGCTGTTACACACCGCGGGCGAAGGCGTACAAGACATTTATGATACATTCCCCGAAACAGAAACAGGTACGTCGTCGTCGTTTCAAAAGACAAAAGAACTACTGACGGACTATTTCACGCCTAAATCAAACGTCCCGTACAACAGGCACATGTTTCATCGCGCTGAACAGCATGAAGGCGAAACCGTCGGGCAGTTCGTAACACGGTTACGACAGTTAGCATCGTCATGCGATTACGGGAACATTGTCGATGAGTACATCAGAGATCATCATCAAGTAATCGATCGGTGTCGCTCTGATTCGTTGCGTACCAAACGCCGGCCTGGTCGCAGGAAAGGATCTCACGCTAAACAGAGCGATCGAGATAGCGCAAACGAGAGAATCGTCAGAACGCCAGGCTAAAGACATGGCTCGTGGCACAGCAAACAACATAGTGTATGCTGCATTCAACAGGTCAGCACGCATACCATTCGAAACGCACACTCGTAAACCGGTCAACAGACATTCTAACACTCAGCAACGTCACGATCGGTGTACTCGCTGTGGCTTACAGAGCCATACAAGTGACGAATGCAAGTGCACACGTGATAAAGAGTGTCACAAATGTGGAGTGCGTGGACATTTCGTTGTCATGTGCCGAAGCAAACCAAGGCAGCAGTCACAGCGCAGCTCACAGACGTGGCAAAAGAAACGTGCACAGCCAGTCAATCCAATACGGTGCATGGCAGAATCAGCTGCCCATAGCGACAACAGCGAAAATGAGTACGCATTTACTTTGACGCCTCATTTTGGCATGATCACAGCAATCATTGCAGATGGACCGGTTGACATGATCGTTGACTCGGGTGCATCATGCAACATAATCAACTCTACTGTAGCCGCGCAGCTGCGAGAGCGAGGCGAGCAGTTTGAAGCATGCAAACGGACCATACATTCGTATGGATCGCCGCCAATCGTGGCGCGTAAGCTCGTCATGTGTGACGTGCAAATTGGTGACAAGTCGACAATCGCAGAATGTCTTCTCGTTCATTGAGATTCGCCTTCACTTCTGGGCAGGGCTACTGTTGAGCAGCTTGGAGCCCTGAGAGTTGGAGTCAACTTTGTGTCCGACCGACAAACAGCAGACAAGGTCATTGCAAAATATCCGGGCATTGCCACGGGTATAGGCAGTCTGAAAAATGTCACTGTCAAGCTGCACATTGACACGTATGTCACACCGGTAGCTCGCAAACACAGCCGAGTGTCATTTCATCTGCGAGACAAGGTCACCAAAGAGCTTGAAAAGCTTGAACGTGAAGACGTCATTGAGGTCACAGGACCTACTGAGTGGGTGTCGCGAATCGTCACGCCACCAAAGCCAAAAAGTCTAGACGAAATACGTATCTGCGTCGACAAGAGAGAGGCCAACAAAGCCATCTTACGCACGCGTCATGTGACCCCTACAATCGATGAACTGATTACAGGCCTGCAAGGGGCCACAGTATTCAGCAAAATAGATCTTCGGTCTGGCTACCATCAGCTAGTCCCGGACCCTGCATGCCGTTATATAACAACCTTTTCAACACATATGGGGTTGTATCGGTACGAACGACTGAGTTTTGGCATAAACTCGGCAGCCGAAGTATTTCAGCACACAATTCAGACGGTGTTGAACGGCATGAATGGCGCCATTAACATAAGTGATGACATCATTGTGTTCGGTGCAAGCCAAGAAGTCACGACAGGGCATTGTCAGAGTGTCTCAACAGACTGCACAAGTTCGGGTTAACAGTTAACTTGCCAAAGTGTGAGTTTAACAAAGTGAAGATCGGCTTCTTTGGACATGTGTTCTCGAAGGAAGGAATTTCACCTGACCCGCAAAAGGTGAAAGATCTACAAGAAGCTGCACAACCGCTGAACCAATCAGAAGTACGCTCATTTCTCGGCATGGCACAGTGCAGCGGGAGATTCATTGCAAGATTTGCAACAATCTCGGAGCCTCTTCGAGTTCTCACACGGCAGGACCAGCCATGGGTTTGGGAGAAGTCACAGTCGGACGCGTTTAACGCAATAAAAAACGCATTGTCCGAGACGGCAACAAATGCCTACTACGATTCTCACAAACCAACCGAGATACTCGCATTGTCACCCCGACAGTCGTGTCATACAGTTGGCACATGAGGGTCATCAGGGCATCTGCAAGACCAAAGCTCTGATCAGAAGCAAAGTGTGGTTTCCAGGCATAGACAAGGAAACGGAAGCAGTCGTCATGGGTTGCATTCCGTGTGTTACAAACTCCAACCGCCGCCAGATGGAGCCACTAAACATGACTACTCTACCGCGAGGCCCGTGGATCAATCTGAGCATTGATTTCTGCGGCCCAATACCGACAGGCGAATATTTACTCTGCGTCACAGATGAATATTCAAGATATCCAGTCGTTCACGTGACCAGAAGCACCAGTGCAGAGACAGTTATGCCGATCATGGAGTCCATTTTTGCCATGTTCGGATATCCAGAAACGATAAAGTCGAGTAATGCGTGGTCACAGTTTTTGCAGTCGTGTGGCGTCCGTCACCGCAAAATCACACCGCTATGGCCGATGGCGAATGCACAAGTGGAGAACTTCAACAAGCCGATGATGAAGGCAGTACGTTCAGCCATCATTCAACATCGCAACTGGCGTCGCGAACTGCAGCAGTTTCTTCAAAACTATCGATCAACTCCGCATAGTTCTACGCTGTTCAAACCTCACCGACTACTGTTTGGTCAAGAACCGAGAACTAAGCTACCTGAGCTGCCAACGCTTCAGAGCGTGCACCCAGAAGATGAAGTCGTTCGCAGACTAGACGCTCGTGCAAAAGCGAGAATGAAAGAGTACTCAGACGAGCGTGCACACGCTTCACATGTGAACCGACAAATGGAAGAGGTTGTGCTTGTACAGCAGCCTAGAGTGAACAAACTATCTACTCCGTTCGCACCGACACCGCTCATTGTCAGTGCAATGAAAGGACCAATGGTCACCGCCGTGCGTGGTGATGGGTCCACGGTGACGCGAAATGTGTCTAAGTTCCGTCGCGTGCGAGGCTTGTCGCCCGATGAAATCGCACGACATCATCCCGAGGACACAGCTGCGGATGACGACCCGCCAACAGATGATGAGTCGTCTGAGACCCGTCACGATGACGAAGAGGTGCTTAAGCCACCTGCTCTGCAAGCTTTCCGTCCACAACGAGCTCGAAAAAAGCGACAGCGCTTAATCGAGTAAATCTAGAAATTGGGTGTAGGCGGATCGCTGCCCTTTCTAGATAGTTAGTTACACGATATAAGGGTGTAGGCGGATCGCTGCCCTTCATATCCGTTATCTAGTTAAGTGTTCAGTTAAATAACATGGCATGTTTGTGCGTTCATCTGTTTTCACAACGAACACTTTTTACAACGAACACTTATTAGGAATCCGTGTCACAAACTTTATTGCAGTTCAATGTTCCTTTAATTAACAATTGTGACAAAGTAATCAAGGTAGAGAGGGATGTAATATAGCCGCTCCCTGCATGTTATATACATACGTAGCCTATGTATTACGGACGGATCCCGTTGACCTCGGATTTCTCCGGTGCTGGTCGGATCAGATAATAAACGACGGTCATGTTTCGTTCAGTCTGATAAATGGTGTGTTTCATTTAAAAGCAGCAATCGTACAATAAAGAACGGTCCGCGTATTTTCGGCATTTCTGACGTCGGATGAAAATGTAACAGCCCGCCAAGCGAACCATAGGAAGCTGGCATTCTGCGATACGCCTCATATTGAGTCGTCGCTTCCACCACAGTTATTTACTAGCAATGGCAAGCTGCAGCATCGTTTTTATAGCTACCCTTCCACGCGTAAAGCAGGCTTTACATCATACGTCGCCGCGACGAGACAATGTTGACGGTGTCGCGCTTACATTTATCCGGGTGATGTTTATGTGCATATGTAAGGCACAATATTTGGCACCAGTAGATCACATAGTGATCAATAATATCCAGTAATTAAATATGTTTCGTTTGTTGTCATAATACGAGCGTTATAATTTGCGATTTCAGATTCGTGACCAAGTATACGAGTAAGTCACGTGACGTGTGCGTGGAGAGGAAACTGTTTTACACGGCAACATTGGTTGTTTCCAAAATGTTCAAGTAATCATATATAAAGTCTTCCTGATACGCATGATTACACAACATGTCTGGACTTGTTAGCATACCAGCCAGTCTGCTCGATCTTTGTTTCAAATGATCGTTCTGTTGTATGTGGATTAAGCAGATGTTAGTGCTTTTGAAGCGTACCATAACAGCATGGTTCAGTATTGGCTGACAAAACAAGCAGGATATGATTTTGGTATTTGGAATTTCCTCACACAATTTAGCATGCAGGTATTGAAGATTACATGTATTTCCCTTCTTAAATTTCTTCTTCTTATCATTAGTCATCGCAAACGTCTTCCTGTTAGGAACTGGAATTGAAAACTGTTTCTTTATATCTCGCTTCTAACTGTAAACAGCCGTCCTACTCCTACGCTTTGTGTTTTTTCTCATGCGGTATGCTGCTTGTGGTGATATAGCTGCATCTTCTTAGCGATAATGTTCCTGTTTTGACTCCTTTTCAAGTTACGTCCGAAAAAACAGTGTTCGCTTTGTCTTGACGGAACTGTTTACGCCGCCAACAACAGTGCTACATGCAAGGGCGGGATGGGCCTTTCTCATTTCATGTTTTAAGGACTTGGTGCGTCATTCGTCAGAATAACGTAGGCACGGCGTAAGCATACTAGCGTTTGGTAGACCGTTGATTGTGGGAGGCATGTAATTTTGATAAAAACCACTCTGCTCCTTCAATCGGATTGCAAGTATTGCACGGTAGCTGTTTTTCCAAGGCCCATTCACATTGTTGCCGCTTCTCCATCTTTTTCCCCATAGCAGTGACCTTCGTGTAGGTAGATGACTTCATTGGTCCTGGGAAAGTGGTCAGCAGATGGTTGTTCCTGCTCATAATTATTGTGCAACTTGTTAATGTATTTGTGGTACGTGTTTCTTCATAATTACATTTCCACATAACGATATAACTAATAGCTATGGATGCAACATGTAGGTACGTATAGCATAGATTATGAAGGGTAAGCCGTATAAAAAAATGTCCTGAACTTACGACCCACAATGCATTGGCGGGCTCACAAAAAAATCTCCAACTGCACCCCCTTGACGCTTACCAAAAACCTCAAACTGCACCCTCTCTGAGGCTCTCCAAAAACCTCCAACAGCACTCCCCCTTCGATGTTCTTCAAACCTCCTTGACACTCATCAAAAAGAACCCCTTCCCCAAATATTGTAGGGCTAATCCGATCTCCAACCCTACCCAATATGTTGGGGGGCTCAACTCTACTATATTGCAAACCATCGTTTGATTTTTCCTTTTTCGTTCGCAAATTTCAAAACGTAAAAATATATACACGGGCCCTTCTTCACTAGCTTAGCTTAATAACTAAAAACAACCACATGTTCGTGTAATATGGTCACGTCGGTTAAATATGTAGATTAGATAGTTGTGAAACACCCCGCTTATGCTCACCCAGCTCCCCGCGTAAATATGTTACGCACGACCATTCACTCTCCACATCGTAGTGTTTATTATTACTTTGATTTTGTACTGTTATACTAGCTTATTATTTTAATTATTTACTAATTAATATTTCATTGTAAAACACCCCGCTATGACTCACCTAACTCCCTGCGTATACATGTCACGTACGACCACTCGTTAATAGTTATTTATTAACCACCGTCACAAGAGAAATTGCTCCACATCGCAAGAAAATCACCGGATCGTGTCGGCCTTATTCAGCCGCACGTAATGAAACGCACAGTTCAGCCAGGTACTGAAATTGCGTCGTCACTCTGGAATACCAACTGGGGCACGAGCAGCTGATCCACGAACTACTGACAGTGGAGTTGCAGTTTCACCGACGTCCGACGCATACTCAGGTAAATTCCGCTTCTGTTTAATGCACGATTTGCTCTTATTGCTACCAGAATGTAAGCCTCGAAGAACTGAAATTAAATCGCACTTGAAGAAGAACAATGCTCTAACAATGTAGGCGGGGTTGTAAAACACATAGGTTACTAAGCACAACACTTTAATTGATAGTGATACGTGGAATCTGGCTGTCCATGCACGCGCCGCAGAAAGTCCAAGCACCGCGTGTTTTGCTGAAGCATAGCGGTGCCTGTGTAGGACTTCCCAGTCCTAACTTTGGCAAATAAATTTGTTATCATTCAAATGGGATTAAGTTACCCAAAGGCCAAAGTGGAGGAAGCCGCTGTTCCTGCCGTAATGGATAAACATCCAGCAGGCTGCCGCCCAAGATCAAGAGGTGACAGGGCAACGAAAATGTCATCATTCACAAGGTGCTTGATGGCTAATGCCTAGTTGCCCGGCAAGATGATTAGTTACTGGACTAAGATCAAGTTGCACGTTGCGGCCAAATAAATTTATCTAGTCGATTTTCCACTGTGTAGTCGGACCTTCGTGTCGTGAATTTATTAGTTTTAATAAGCGACAACGTTACACATGACACGGACATTTGTGTGAAGTTCACTCGCCGCCGACGCCGCCGTCGCCGCCGTCGCCGCGGTACGGATTTGTTGTGAAGCTATTGGTTGAACGCCAGCGCCTCATCATCCATGTTAAGGTACGAATGTTTAATGTTTCATCGGAGTAAGTGACTAAGTGTTGGTATTTGTCACATTGCTTGTCTGTAGGTTTGGGAGATGTCGCATGAGAAATATGGCGGCTTTAGGCGGATATTATGTAGGGGCTTTATGGGTTCGCGTCTCTCTGGTATTGTGTCGTTTTTCTCTTAGACTTAGTTTGACGGCTTCGATGAAAGTTTTTGTCGAACTGGCAGCTTCACTGGTCAGTAAACGTGGTTGTCAAGTCGTCATTCAGTTTAAACGAGTTGGGTTTGAGAAACCGACACAATGCGCAGCATTGCGACGGAATCATGCGATGCACGAATATTGTACACTCTAGTTCATTGTACACTACATATATATATATATATATATATGTATATATATATATATATATATATATATACATTTATATACATATATACATATATATATATACTTGCTTGGATGCCAGATGGCCCATTCCAATACAAAATCCTGCCTACGCCACTGTCACCAACCCTTAATGTAAAAGAAACGAACGCTGTTAATTATGAATTTCGCATAGACAAAGATGTTGACAACATAAAAAATTGTTACACACGCGGCTCTGCGTCCTCGCCCTGAAAGCAGAGCCGGCACTCGACGAGGCTGCCCATTCCACTCCCTTAATTGGTCGCAGCAACCGGTATGACTAAAAGGCGCACGACCACGAACGACCACGCACGACCAAAAATGTATGTAGTGTTAGTAACCAAGCGGGCTGTTGGTGGCACGTAGGAAATATGTGTTTCCAGCTCGCCAAATTTCAGATATGTTCTTCACATTGGAGTAACAAAATTCGCAACTTTTATCATCGCTTGTGGTAACTCGCCGGTTCCATTCACCAGGTGGCGCTACTGGGCCAAGACTAAATACTGGTCCGGAAGATCGGATAAAATGCCTAAATTGTGTAACTCCTACAGACTCAGAATTTTTAATAATGCTCACACAAACCATATATATACCATCAACGGCCAAACTATCCACCAACATATTATATTACATGGTCGGGCGTGGTCGTTCGTCAACTTCGTGGTCGTGCGTGTCGTGCGCCTTTTAGCCCGGATGGTTCAGCCTACGCCGACCTGGAAGGAGGTTCCGGTCTGAGAATAAATTCCGGTTCCGTTTTGCGTATTATGCATGCTTTGTTATGTATACTAACAATTACAAAAGTAATCGTATCATTAACGTAAACTATAATATAATTGGGTCCACATAGTTTTGGCAAACACCGTGTTTAAGCTGACCAAAAATAGGCGCTAACCTTTGACATGTACAGTGTATACGCAAAACAGAACCGGAACTTACTCTCAGACCGGAACCTCCTTCCAGACCGGTACACCGGCCTATGCTCGTTTGACGGGCAATTTTAAATACACCAGATGTGTGTGTGTGTGGCAGAATCAGAACATTGGCGGACTGGAAAGGATTGCAGTTAACAAGCAAACAGCTACCAGTGTGGCGTTTGAATTTTAAAGTACATCACTATTTAACAACATTTGAGCCAGATGAAACCGGAAATCCGTGAAGGTAAGAATTCGATAAACTATATATATATATATATATATATATATATATATATATATATATATATATATATATATATATATATTAAGTTAAACTTATACCATTATAAATATGATTGCAATCTGCATGAGGATATATATATATATATATATATGTATGTATATATATATATATATATAATATATATATATATATCCTCATGCAGCTTGCAATCATATTTATAATGGTATAAGTTTAACTTCAAGGATAGACACTGGACTAACATTCTCTAGCTGCACACAGTTGCCATCAGTTAAAACATTACTTGATCAAGGCTCTGGAATGTGAGTTGGTATAACATTTTCAGTATTGAATATTCCAGCTGGTACAACAAACATGCAATCGGTACCCTATACATATTAGTATGTTTGTAACAAATGCACACAATCAGTTGAACCACGTCAATCCCAATGCCAGTAATGAAACCTGCAAGCCTCAGCATCTACACATACTATGCAAATGGAAATTCTAAACACAAATACCTTTAATGTGTATGATTCATAATATCTATCTAGAACAAAATAATGCAGACATATTCACTGGCCACCAAAGTATTTAGACTAATTAGGTTTGACTGTATATATATATATAAATGTGCGCGCGCGTTCGCGTGTGATTTCGTGCGTGCATGCGTGTGTGTGGTTGAATATTTACATGTGCATGCATGTTTTATATTTGCATTTATCAGTACATAAACAATAGAGACCAGAACAGGGGCACATGCACCCTACATTGGCAGTTCTTGTATATGTAATGACAGGCTATGTGGATGGTGTGCCTGTGACTGTATGTATGTATGTATGTAAATAATGTATATATAATATATATGTATAAAATAAGTATGTGCGCATGTGTGCGTGCACTCAACCAGGCACGTGTTTTTATTAAATCACTCTCAATTTGCATATTTCAACACACAAAATTAGTTGAAACCTTGTTGTGCCAATATTTTACAGCCGTGCAAGCCTGTTTACCTGTATTAAATTACATGTTTCTGTATATTTTCAGTGTATGCGACAAGCAGGCTCATATGCTCTCTGGCCATGAGTTCACACGAACGATGAACGAAAAGGTGTTCCACACCCGAAGATTCCTGAGACGTTTGGAGAGAATGGACATTTAAAACGAATGGTTGAAGAAAATTATAAATAAAAGAATGTAATCTTTGTTGTTGTGATGCTTTGTCAATTCCAGGGCTTGCATGCCTATATGTTCCTACAGATGATGCATATGCTTCGATATTTGACACATGCAGCTGTGTAAATGGAAAGCTATATAGCTCATATCATCAGAAATTCAACAGTTGAACGAGAGTTGAAACTCAACTGAGATTCAACAGTTGAACGCGGGTTGAAACTCAACTGAGATTCAACAGATGAACGCGGGTTGAAACTCAACTGAGATTCAACAGTTGAACGCGGGTTGAAACTCAACTGAGATTCAACAGTTGAACGTGGGTTGAAGCTCAACCCAAGTGAATTCAACACCTGTTGAAACTCAACTCATTTGCATGTGAAATTTTCAACCGTATATTTGCATATACATAGTTGAAACTCAACTGAGATTCAACAGTTGAACGCGAGTTGAAGCTCAACCCAAGTTCAACACCAGTTGAAACTAAACTCATTTGCATGAACAATTTTCAACTGTTTGCATAATATATATAGTTGAAGCTCAACTGAGATTCAACAGTTGAATGACAGCTCATTTGCATGTGAAATTGTCAACTCCTCCATAGTTGAGTTTCAACTATGGAATAGTTTCAACTGAGTTTCAGTTGAATTTGCGTTGAACTTCACTGGTTGAAAGTTCGATCTTTTTTCTGTTTGGGTAGGTCTAAATTCAAAAATTCAATTAGGATATTTGTTTCTCTATTAAATTATCATCCACACTATAATTATCCCCGTTTTGAGAATGGGGCGTTAGTTATATAAAATAAATAACAAAATAAACTGCTTCCGAGAAATGCCAGTGGGTGAAGTTTGCGTTGATTGGCGCGCGATATCGTGCCAGGAAATGACGTTGCTTACTTTGCATGTCCCTTTACCGTGCATAATGCAACCGCAGAGACATTCCGTGTATTATACCCCACGTTTCTGGCAAAATGGATAGCAACAGAGGTAGGAAATCACATTTGCGATAGCTACATGTGAACAAACAAAGAACAACGCTCGGTATTCCCGTTATGTTGCAGGGTTTTTTGTGGGCGATAATATAAGTAAACGGCACCGCTTGACAGTTGGACAGTCGACTCGTGGGATCGAATTATGTAACCGGATGCACCATAATGTAGATTTTGGTTTACCTATATTTTTAATTGAGTTTTTAGACGTATACTGTGATGCTTGCAGCTTAGCGCTTTAGCCTTTACTAGGTTAGAACCACAGACTACATCATTCAATTTCAAGATTGGTTCTGATTTATTTATAAACTTTATTATTATCTTTCACTTACAATATCCAGACCTATAGTAGTATAGACTAAAGTCTATACTATGATTGAAGATTCTCGACAACATAATCACATGGACTAATCCTAGAGCCACCAACAACGTAACTTCTCATAATCATATTAATTGTATCTGCTGAATCACTATGTCTACCATTTACATACATACATGTATGCATGTCACATGGACAGAAATTACATTTATTTTCTTATAAATCAACAAATACAAAAATTAAACATGTATATTTGCGTTACACTGATGCACCACCCAAATCTGCATGGCGTCTCTGTTATTACTACCAATAATTAATTTGAACAGGTGATCGTTTTCATGATTAAGTAGCTATGCTGCTCGAGCGAAGGTGACACATTTCTACTGACCCATCAATGTAACTCAATAAGTTGATATTGACAGCTGCTGATGTGTCCATTGATTCTCAGATTCTGAAAATGTCATACAGAGACCTATAACAAACATATTTGTAACATGAGACATCATCAATACTGTATGACCGCAAAAACTGCTTTTGACCACAGTGAAACACTGTAAACTGCAATGGTTTGGTTATACAGCCAGTACCCCTGCCATATACAGCATGCTGGGTAAAAGGTCGACAAGGAACGGTCAAAGGCAACAGAAAATGAGGCAGACCACAGAAAATGTGGATGGACGTCATCTGAGAGTTGATGGTCTAGAGCCAAGGGAGCTACATGATGCTGCCCACAACTGAGCCTGATAAAAAATAATCTCTGTGGAAGTCTCCCAGCATGCACGCCTACAGCCCTGGTCATGGGATCATGACTGAGTGATTCATTGCATCCAGAAAAGGCCGCAATCAGAAATTCCATATTCCATACATGTCATTCCTCCCAGATGGTACCATATGCTGTTGAATTACCTAACAAATAGACCATGTCAATCAGGAAAGTCTAGAAGCTTTCAATCAGAATTCCCATAAATTATCAAATCCTTCTTGAGTTAGAAAGACAGAATGACATTTACAATAATGTGTTATAGTTTATTCACATCAGATTTTAAATATTTCTAATAGCTTCCCTCTGCTGCAAAGCACACTGTACAATGTATATATATATATATGCTGATCAAATTTCAATTTCATCAGAATCATGTACTTCAGCGACGGCTCTTTCAAAATGCATGCCTACACAGTGCCCATCAATATTTACCAAAATAGCTGTTTTTCTGCAACAATGTGTATTATGTGAAAAAAATGACAATCATGAGTTCTGCTAACGACACTCTTCCGAATACACATCATTTCATTGCCAGTACATTCTACCCTATCTGTTGCACTCTCAGTACACATAATAATAATAATAATAAATAACTTCTTACGCGCCAATATCCTCAGACAATCCGAGCTCAGTGGCGCACATAAAAAACTTTGTTTCAAAATTAAAATATCTCCATTTACAAGGTAATATATTTTTTTCTAACACAACAGTGAGGTTAACTGTGCTGTGACCACTTTAGTGTTGATGTTTTAAAGTTTGTGAAACTTTTTAAACTGATGTCACAACATAATATTTCAAGATAGTTTGAAATGTTATTGTGATAAAGAATGAAAAGAAATTGTATATGCAACAGACCTGAGGCCGAAGTACATTTTTGAAGTACTCGCACTCGTACTCATAAAACTTGTGGGTCATGTCCTCGTACTCGTACTCATACTCATTACGAGTACATCTGAGTACTTTCTCAATATGTACGGGAGAAAATATATATATTTGGTTATAAAATGAAACTTTCCTGAAATATTTAAATGTTAAACTATTTTTTAGATATATTTTTGTTATTTCTGATAGAATAATAATGACAGACTTCTATAGCGTCTAAATCCCCAGGAATCTGAGCTGAGAGGCGCAACATACAAAAATCATTTGGCAAAATCATTAACAGCAACAAGAGTTGTCATTAGAGCAAGGGACCGCCGAAGGTTAGGGTGGGAATGCAATTTCAAATAAATAAATCTTTAGTTTTTTATGCAAGGTATTTATAGTCTCAGATAATTTTAAATCGATAGGGAGTTGATTCCAGATTGTGGAATTTTACAGAAAAAGCACGTTTGCCAATATTAAGCTTGGTTTTCGGAACAAAAAGTCGTTGTGAAACAGATGATAATACCACCTTACCATCTCTACACATAGTACAACCTCATTCTCTGATAACCATGACTATGATACCCAAACATGGCAACAGGCAGCATCTTTTCCCAGTCAGAAACACCCTTTTTAGCAAACAATAATTGTAGGCTATCAGTTCAGGCCATAAACCTGTTTGTTTAATTAAGCCACCAGGATGTCCATAAAGAGCCAATTAGCAGTTACCAACCAGTTGGACAGGAAATGCCTTTGATGTAGTTTGGAGACCATGCCACTTGACAGTGGCTGACAGTGCTAATTGCTAAGAACAAGAACTGCCAGTCTTCCTCTGTAGAAGTAAGGTGGATCAAGTCACACTGCCTCCTACACTAGTATAATCCCATGCCAGCAGTCTGGCTAAAAAATCCAAAGGGGATGCTGAACCTGTTATGTGGACATGTGCTAACCCTCTCAACAACTAGTAGTCTACGATCAGAAAATATAATTGCAAACTTATAATATCAGCAGATTGCTGACTTTAGAGGTGAAAGAATACCGCAGTCAGCCATGTACAGATCGTCACAGTGACCCACTCCAGTTCTGAGTTTTCCAACTCTTGCTCAGTTGGTCCCTCACCATGTCAGCATTCCAGCCTCATCAGCCCCAGTTGAAAGGGTATTTAGCATAGCCGAGAAAGTATTCTGCCCTGAACGGTGCAGCCTGAAAGACTCAACCTGTGAACAACTCATGTTCATTCGGGCAATGGCAAATAGATGATAAGATCATACGATGCCACTGAAATGAATGCCAATGAAGTTAATTTCATTGTTGAAGAAATATAGTTTTTTATAGTTTTCCTCATAAAAAATTGATCAACTGCCATTGCATATTCACTTGTACTGAGTTATATAAATGGGATTAATTAATAGTTTTAAAATACGTTATTATTTATATTTAAAAAATGTACTCATACTTTTACTCGTACTCGTGAGAATGTACTCGTACTTGTACTCGTACTCAGCTTTTAGCGATGTACTCGTGCTCATCCATCATCAAAGTACTCGTACTTGTACTCATGAAAATGTACTCGGCCCCAGGTCTGATATGCAACCGGTACACATGTGAAGTATCAGTCTGACAGGAAATTATTAGGAGTTCTCAAAATTCTGAGTGCTCACTAATTAATATTTGTTAAACAGTAGCTAATGAAGGAAACACAAAGCACGGGGTGAACCATCTCACATGAATCAAACCGTGGATGAGTTAGACATTGAATAATCCAAAAACACAAACCTTAGATTTATGAGTAAACAAACTCAATTAAGTCAAACAAACCTTAGATGGACTAGACTTCAGTTTAGTTAGTATTTAGCAGACTCAGCTTGGAAGACTTTCACCCAGGAAGAAAATCAAAGGTTTGTCTAAACCAACAAAAACTAAGATTCATCAAACTGATTCTGCTAAATACTGACCTTCTTTGAATGCTGTGAAGTAGGATGAGTAGGACATTCCTGTCATTCCAATCAATCAATCAATCAATCAATCAATCAATCAATCAATCAATCAATCAATCAATCAATCAATCAATTAAACAATACAACTTTATTCATCCCTGTAAGGGCAATTACAGTGTGGTTTGGACGGGCACAGTGTATACAAATATATATATATATATAAATATTAAAATATAACATTGGTAACATCGTATTACTGGCACACTTCATCACGGTCACAAAAAGAATAATTTATGACATGAACACATGGAGTGCATTTCTTCACACTGTAACTGCTAAATATGTAGAACATACACACACACTACATTCATTTCACATCGTTAACAAGACTGATGGCAGCGGGAATAAAAGATGGTTTCTTACGGTTTGTTTTGCACGATGGGCACCTAAAACGGCGGCCTAACTACAGAGTCTCAAACATGGGATATAGAGTATGACTATCATTGGCTAAAATGGAGTGTGCCTTCGTAAGCACCTGTTATTCACAAAAATGAGTGATGTCTCTCTGAGTCTCTCCAATTATTTTGGAGCTGACACGTACACATTTCTATAAACTGTTCTTGTTTTTAACACTCAGGTTGAAATACCAGCAGATAAACGAAAACAAAGAACACTCTCAATAAAAGACTTTTAAAACGAACATCGAACATTTCCCCCCAGTAAGATGTGTAGGCATACATTTCCCTCTTTTGTAGTTTAAGTAATATTGTGACATGCCATATGAAGGAAAGAAACCATATTATTACGAATACAATTGACTTTTCTTATATGAGCCAGAATGTAAGCCACAGATTATGTTGTATTATATATATCCATACAATACAACTGTTTAATTTTTTCATTATCAATGTATATATATATACATTCGGTTTATAAAGAGCCAAGATAAACAATGGAAATTTAACGTAAGACACCGTAATACTAATGCAGTAGGCTGTATTAGGAAATAAATGAAGAAAAATATGTTTTCACTGCTTATACTATTAGTTTATACATGTGTTTACTAATATTTGTTAATTAGTTAAGAAATATATTCATTACTTAACATTGATGTTCTGTCCATGTGATTCTAAGTCCGAATGTTATATATCTCCTAATGTAATGGGGAAATGACCGGGGGGAAGCATCCAGGGGGGAGATGTCCATACACCAGTAACACCACTATAGGTGGACATCCAACGTCGACTATTTTGGTGATCATTAATATGAAGATGACCTTCATTCCCACCATGCCTGGGTGCTAGGTTGTCAATCTACATCGAATCTGCATCAGTCGTTCGCACTTGCTTGTTGCCTTCTGGGTTAGATTACTTGAATGGTGTATGCGTATCACCGTGAAGTGTGACCATTAACTTGTATGCAGACACTGTATTTGTCGTTTCACAAGGGCCATGTACGTCACATAGCCACAGCTCCATCGGTTGATGTGTTAAGCTAGTTTAAATACAGCATCATTGCTGTCTGATTGCCTGATCCATTTGCCAGTGAAGACCAAAGACTTCATTTTGTATTCACTGTCTGCTGAGCACCACAGGTTAGTTATGTTGTAGCATAAGAGAGTGTAACGTGTTGACATAATGGACGTCTGACTCATGTAGGGGGTCTTGTACTTATAGTTTGGACAAATACTTAAGTAAGTACATTTGTTTCAGTACTGATACATGGACTTGTACTTAGCTTGGGTCTTGTGCTTGGTCAGTTGTGCATGCCAATATATATCAAGTACATCCCAAGTACATAACATGAGTATTTAGAACACAAAATAATATGTCTATAGCTACTGTTTTTTCCTGTGTGATAAATTGTCAACCATTGAATGCCCGCCCTGATTATATGGATCTAACTACAGTTAATATTATATATCACATGTACAACAATTGGCGCAGGTCTGAATAATATTTTTATTAATGACATTGCGACTGGAATATATATTTGCACTTGTACTTGACCTAATATACTTACACTTGACCCCAACTCTTGTCATCTGTTGCGTTAACTTCCTTAGTGTAATCTCGGTAAATATTTATACATGATGATATTTAACACCCAATTTAGCAGGTGTAATCTACACAGAGCTACTTAAAATCTTGATAGCTAAACTCTCAGTGTATATATAACGAGTAGGTGCATGCCACCCAGTGCTAGGTCTGTAGTTGAATCGCACTGGGACTTGCGTCAATGTTAAGTTGGAGAGTGTTAGCCGCCAAGTTTTAACTGGTTAGTGTTGCTAATTAGATGTCAGCTGTCCAGAGAGTGTTAGCTAGAGCGTGTTAGCTGGAGAGTGTTAAATGGTTAGTGTTACTGTTAACTGTCAGTCCATAGATTGTTAGCTGGAGAGTGTTAGCTGGAAAGTGTTAGCTGGAGAGTGTTAGATAGAGAGTGTTAGTTGGAGAATGTTAGCTGGAGAGTGTTAGTTGGACAGTGTTAACTGGAAAGTGTTAGTTGGAAAATGTTAGTTGGAGGGTGTTAGCTGGAGAGTTTTAGACAAAGATTGTTAGATGGAGAATGTTAGGTTTTGAGTGTTAGATATAGAGTGTTAGATGGAGAGTGTTGGATGGAGAGTGTTAGATATAGAGTGTTAGATGGAGTGTTAGCTGGAGAGTGTTGGATTGAGAGTGTTCGATGGAAAGTGTTAGATATATAGTGTTAGATGGAGAATGTTAGATGGAGTGTTAGCTGGAGGGTGTTAGATGGAGAGTGTTAGATGGAGAGTGTTAGATGGAGAGTGTTGGATGGAGAATGTTTGATATAGAGTGTTGAGTGAAGAGTGTTAGATGGAGAGTGTTAGATAGAATGTTTGCTGGAGAGTGTTAGATGGAGAGTGTTGGCTTAGATGGAGAGTGTTAGCTGAAGAAGTTAATCAGTGTTAGCCAGAGAGTGTAACTTGGATTATTAGCTGGAGTGTTATATCCACAATGTTACTGTTAGCTGGAGTCAGGGAGTGTTAGCCAGTGAGTATTAGTGAGTAAGTCTTAGCTAGTACTTATGTGTTAAATGGATTTTTACCGGAAACTTTACTTTTAATGTTTTCTTTTATACAATTTTATATGGGCTCTTTGACAGCAATTGAATTAATGGGTACTCACGTAACCTCAGCTAATTTATCGATTTATTTATTGATAATTGAGAACTTACACTATTGGACACTACACTGGCAGTGAGAGGCAGACCACAATCTTCCACTGCTGCCTTATTTCCAAGCATACACCCATGTCAATACTGGTTTGTATGTCCAGTGTCTATGAGGGTTTTAGGAAAGGTAGTAACAGGAAAAATGTAAATATATAAAACAGGATAAAAGGTAATGGACAGACAGTGACAGCGTTTTTATTATTACTACAATTTGACTCAATATAACAGCATACTTTGTTAATTGTTACAGTATTATGTGTTTTGCTAGTGAGAGTCTGTACAATATGCATGTAATAACTGATCAAAGTGGTAACATTCGATTATTTAACTCTAATGAACATCAGAAAATGGCAAAAAAATTAGAAATAATGACTTGTTAAGACATGAACCCTGATGAAAGCAGAAAAGTACTCGGAAAGAATAACTAAAATATTTGAGATGTCAAAAAGACAGTGCAATTTTATTTAACTCCTAAGAAAATGCATTAATTTATTTAGGGCAGTAACTTTATTTCTTGATGCAAAATTGATCTGTTAGTGTTACTTTCTTCCGTTACTGTTCATCCTCATCTTGTTCCTAGCCGAATGTGTTTCTTTTTGTTCTTTTTACCTGTAATGTTGTTTCTGATTACCACCTCCAACATAGAATGAGAGTAAGATTGATGCTCTCCGTGATGTTGAAATATACACGTGCTTGCAGTCCACTAAACAAATACTATAGTAAACAGACGCATTCATCAAGGTGAGGGGGCGGGGTGAGATTTTATTTACCATAATGTCTATGTTTATGTAACATTACTCAGTTGCACCTCACTGGCGGCTCATGCTGTCAACATTTGGCCTCTTTTCAGTATGTCATTCAACCTCTCCAGGTTTTATTATATACAGGTGTGAACCTATCTGGAATATACCGGTAAGTTGCAGCATAAAATAAGATTGCCATATGTGTGTTTTGACGGATTTTAAAAAACTTGTTTATCATGCATTGTTGGTTCAGGAGCTTTAGTGAACATTCCAGGTGTTCAGTCATGTACCACCATCATGAGTACCTGTTACATCAATACATGACCATGTCATTGTACAGGTACACGTCCTGGTTTTAGACCATAGGTTTGGTTTTGGAACGAATGAACTGTACGATTCTGCTGTTTTTATTGATGTTGTGCATCTGTTGTACTACTGTTGCACAGTACGTGTTTGTTCTTATTGTTAACACTAGTTGGTAAGTACTCTCTACTGTGGTACGTGTCTGACGGGTACAGATTGATGTGCTATAAAATACTGCTTTTGAGTTGTGACCTTGAGGTGTCACTTTGAGAACGATGTCGAGAATAATTATTATAACAGCATCTCAACATCTTGTAAATATTATACAGAACAACAATTCAATAATGACCTAAATATAAATTATAATAGTGGTCTGTCTTTGGTACATTTCAATGCTTAGTGCCAGTTTCAGTGAAATACAAGATTTTCTTTAAATTACTTTAAAAAAAGTTTGATGTTGTAGCTGTAAGTAAAACGTGGCTGAGCAAGGACTCAACTCTGATATATTCTTGATAATATGATGCTTTTCATGTTGTCAGAGACAATAGAAAAGGTGGTGGTGTTGTAATTTATGTTAACAAGAAGCTAAATGGGTGATTATGTAATGCCAAATCACTAATAGTTGATAATGTATTAGAATGTGTTATCATTGAATTTGTAATTAATCGAAACAAAACTGCACTAGTCAGTTGTATATACAGGTGCCCAGGTTCTAATATGGTATCATTTAATGATACTATTGAACAGTTGTTTAATCGTTTACGTTGAACCAAAACCATATATATGCATGTTGTGATTTCAACATAGATTTGCTTAAATGTGATAGTCACAGTGGAACCACGCAATTTGTAAATCTCATGTACAGTCTTGGTCTATGCCCTACTAAAAGACCTTGCAGAAGTACTGCTACCTATGCAACCCTTATAGACAACATTTTCACTTTAGAAATTGAGTACAAGATTGATAATAATAATAATAATAAACTTTATTTATACACCATCAAATCCGGGACTAATGACCCCCGTTCACGGGTGTTTACAAATTGCCAATCATCTAAGAAGCATAAAAACACTTTTAAGAGAATAAATAAGAAAATAAATTAAATTAGCAAACAATATCCTAGTATATAGTGTATGCATATATATATATATATATATATAAGCCTAAGTATAGTAAAATTACGGGTAAATGCAATGATAAAATAAACGATTAGCAAAAGTGCTGAACAGCTGAACCTATTGGAAAAAATATATATATAATAAAAATATATATATAAATAAATAAAAAATAAATAAAATAAAAGCCTAATTTACATTCAATAATTTGATTAGATACTAAAATGTGATTCTGAGATAAATAAGACTAAAAATGTATTAAAACTATATGCATGAATAAAGCAAAGGTTAAATGATGTCTGGTTATATTAGTTTGAGAACAGAAATGTCTTTAATAATTTTCCAAACTGTCTAGTGTTCTCAATCGCGCGTAGTTCCAGAGGCACAGAGTTCCACAATGTCGGCCCAACACATGCAAATGCCCGGCGACCATAACGTTCTAGGGTTACGCGTGGAACATTCAAAAGCAGACCACCGCCAGAGCGTAGGGTCCTGCGTGGTGCGTAACGATGTAGCAGTGACGCGAGATACACTGGCGTGCCTGCATACAGTGCCGTGTGTATAACCATGAGTAACTTGTACTCGATGCGCTTTCTCACTGTGGTAGTGGTCTGTTGGTAAATTACATCAGTGATCACCTTCTTGTATTTGCTCTGTACCATTGTAATGTTAAATGTAAAATTGACCAAACATCATTGCAAGTGTATTTGTCATCTTAGCGAAGAAAATATCAATGCATTGAAGTGTGACTTAATGCAAAATTCTTTGCATACTGTCATCAGTTATGAAAATGCCAATATAGCATATGACAGCTTTCTTACTGATTTCACTCAAATGTACAACAAACATTGTCCAGTATCAATGGAGTGACCTAAAGTATCAACAATTAATTATTTTTAAAAAAACTGGTTTACTAAAGGATAATAAGATGCATGTATTAAAAAAGAATTTGTATGAAGCATCTCTATCATGTAGATCAATCATCTCGGAAACCAGGTATAAACCATATAAAATAAATTAACAGGTATTCTCAGATCCACTAAGAAACAATACTATAGTAATTTACTTGCACAGAAAAAATGCATTGCTGGCACCTGGAAAGTACTTAAAACTGCAATGGGAACACATCGCATAGAGAATCATTTTTTAGATCACTTCGTTAATAATGACGTGACCATTAGTAATAAGGAAGATGTGGCGAACATGTTTAACAATTATTTCACTAACATCGGCCCGGAATTGTCAAAGGATATAACGGCACCAACAAATGTTTCTATTTATGATTACTCCGGTACTTAGAAAACAGGATTAATAAAAAATTATTTCTAACTCCAGTTAACAAAGAGGAAATTATCTGAGCTGTGAACAATTGGGAAAGTACAACATCCACAGATTGTGAAGACATAAGTAAACATTTGGTCAAAAAAGTTATTAACTCTGTTGCAAAACCTATCACTTATATTTGTAACCTATCTTTCAGCACTGGAGTATTCCCAAAAGAAAATGAAAATAGCAAAGATTATCCCATTCTATGTTTGGGGATAAGTATATGTGTACTAATTATAGGCTTATTTCACTATTACCACAATTCTCTAAAATATGATAAAATATTTTCAGTTCTCGCTTAAATAGTTTTATTACCAAACAAATTGATGAACCCAAGCCGATATGGATTTCAAGTTTTCAACAAGATAGGTCAAATGTCACTCACTAATAGATCTTATTGATGGAATAACTTAGTCACTGGATGCCCCAAAAATATGCTTCTGGTGTTCGTAACGATTTAAAAAAGGCATTTGACATGGTCAATCACCAACTGTTATATAAAAAACTTGAATTTCTTGGAATCCGCAGTGTGGCATGTAAGTGTTTAAATACTTATCTTGAAAACAGAAACAATTTTGTGTCTATTAACAAATGTAATTCTGATGTGTGCAATATCTCATGTGGTGTCCCCCAAGGTTCGATTTTGGGCCCTAAACTAATTATTCTATACATTAATGATATGTGTAACATATATCTAACCTTGTAAAATACATCCTCTTTGCAGACGATACTAATATCTTTTATGCAGATAGCGACATCAATAGACTAAATAAAACAGTATGTGATGTGCTAGACAAAATGTCTACACGGCTTGCAGTAAATACGTTATCTCAAAACATATCTAAACCAGTTATATGTTATTTGGAAATCGTATACTCAATAAGATGTTAATATAAAAATACAAAATGTTAATATCGGAAGAGTGAAGGTCACCAAGTTTCTGGGTGTGTTTACTGATGATCTGCTAAATTGGAAAGCTCATATGAAATATGTACAACCAAAGCTTTCAAAAAGTACAGCAATAACACTTAGATGCAGTCATCTGCTTGATAGAAATAGTAGGTGTATTTTATATACCGGTAGTTCTCTCTTTTGGCTGTATTAAAATTACTGTGCAGAGATATGGGGAAACACGTATCTGACAAATACTAACTGTGTTTTCTTATTACAAAAAAGTAATCCGCATTATATATGGTGCAAGATGGTTGGATTATAAGAACCCACTTTTTCAACAATCATGTTCTAACATTTCCAGATGTCATAGAACTGAAAACATTATTTATGTACAAAGCTTGCTATAGCTGTTTGCTTCAAGTGTTCAGTGTTCGTTTATTAGACAAGAGTTTGTTCCACCATGCGATCAATGTCTGTTTGTGTAAATGGAGTGCGATTATGGAATTCTCTATCTGATTATTTAAAAACTGACTGCATTTAAACGTAAATGCAAGAACCTTTTATTTAAGAAATATCTGTTCATAGAAATTGTAATACAATCATCAACTAATACAGTTGTGCAATTGTTGTAACTACCATATGTGTTAACTTATAATATACTTTAAATATCGAACATGAATATCTTCCCTTACATGATATCAATTGTGATTGCCAGAGTAGAGGAACAGCAAGTTCAATAAACGTAACTCAAATGTCGAAATATACATGTCAGGGGTAAACTTACATACAAGTCAATGGCTTCCGGTCTACCCCCTTCAAACATTGTTCAGTGTACATTCTCACTTGTATTATAGTAAACTTGTTTGTGTAAGAGTACGGGCGACACGGCTCTGTAGACAACAGGGATGAGAGCTGTGTGGAGAATGATTGTAGACACGTGTTGTGATGGTGTGTAGTGTTTCGGGGTAGCTCATACATGTTAAGTACTACGGTTTAACCGTAGTCACTACGGTTTTATTGATAAAATGAAAACTACAGGCGTAGTAGGATAACCATACGGTTATATTCTTGTGTTTTGAGATACATTTCTTTACGACTTTATCGCGTTCATTATATTTTTGTCGGTAAATTTGCCGACTGACACACTCATCAAACTCCCTTAAATTGAACTTACTTATAGATCCTGTGGGCGCCATGTGTCGCATGTTGTGAAGGTGGAGTTGTGATGATGTTCAAGGTGGTTACGGTTCTACATGCTGTGAAGGCGGAGTTGTGATGATGTTCAGGGTTGTTACAGTTATACATGTTGTGAAGGTAGAGTTGTGATGATGTTCAGGGTGGTTATAGTTATATATGTTGTGAAGATGGAGTTGTGATGATGTTCAGGGTGGTTACAGTTATACATGTTGTGAAGGTGGAGTTGTGATGATGTTCAGGGTTGTTACAGTTATACATGTTGTGAAGGTGGAGTTGTATGATGTTCAGGGTTGTTACAGTTATACATGTTGTGAAGGTGGAGTTATGATGATGTTCAGGGTGGTTAAAATTGTACATGTTGTGAAGGTGGAGTTGTGATGATGTTCAGGGTGGTTACCGTTATACATGTTGTGAAGGTGGAGTTGTGATGATGTTCATGGTGGTTAAAGTTGTACATGTTAAGGTGGAGTTGTGATGATGTTCAGGGTGGTTACAGTTATACATGTTGTGAAGGTGGAGTTGTGATGATGTTCAGGGTTGTTACAGTTATACATGTTGTGAAGGTGGAGCTGTGGTGATGTTCAGGGTTGTTACAGTTATACATGTTGTGAAGGTGGAGTTGTGATGATGTTCAGGGTTGTTACAGTTATACATGTTGTGAAGGTGGAGTTGTGATGATGTTCAGGGTTGTTACAGTTATACATGTTGTGAAGGTGGAGTTATGGTGATGTTCAGGGTGGTTACAGTTATACATGTTGTGAAGGTGGAGTTGTGTGATGTTCAGGGTGGTTACAGTTATACATGTTGTGAAGGTGGAGTTGTGATGATGTTCAGGGTGGTTAAAATTGTACATGTTGTGAAGGTGGAGTTGTGATGATGTTCAGGGTGGTTACAGTTATACATGTTGTGAAGGTGGAGTTGTGATGATGTTCATGGTGGTTAAAGTTGTACATGTTGTTAAGGTGGAGTTGTGATGATGTTCAGGGTGGTTACAGTTATACATGTTGTGAAGGTGGAGTTGTGATGATGTTCAGGGTTGTTACAGTTATACATGTTGTGAAGGTGGAGCTATGGTGATGTTCAGGGTGGTTACAGTTATACATGTTTTGAAGGTGGAGTTGTGATGATGTTCAGGGTTGTTACAGTTATACATGTTGTGAAGGTGGAGTTGTGATGATGTTCAGGGTTGTTACAGTTATACACGTTGTGAAGGTGGAGTTGTGATGATGTTCAGGGTGGTTACAGTTATACACATTGTGAAGGTGGAGTTGTGATGATGTTCAGGGTGGTTACAGTTATACATGTTGTGAAGGTGGAGTTGTGGTGATGTTCAGGGTGGTTACAGTTATACATGTTGTGAAGGTGGAGTTGTATGATGTTCAGGGTTGCTACAGTTATACATGTTGTGAAGGTGGAGTTGTGATGATGTTCAGGGTTGTTACAGTTATACATGTTGTGAAGGTGGAGTTGTGGTGATGTTCAGGGTGGTTACAGTTGTACATGTTGTGAAGGTGGAGTTGTGATGATGTTCAGGGTGGTTACAGTTATACATGTTGTGAAGGTGGATTTGTGTGATGTTCATGGTTGCTACAGTTATACATGTTGTGAAGTTGGAGTTGTGATGATGTTCAGGGTGGTTAAAGTTGTACATGTTGTGAAGGTGGAGTTGTGATGATGTTCAAGGTGGTTAAAGTTGTACATGTTGTGAAGGTGTAGTTGTATGATGTCCAGGGTGGCTACAGCTGTACATGTTGTGAGGGTTGAGTTGTGTGATGTTTCAGGGTGGCTACAGTTGGAACATGTTGTGAAGGTGGAGTTGTGTGATGTTTCAGGGTGGCTACAGCTGTACATGTTGTGAAGGTGGAGTTGTGTGATGTTTCAGGGTGGCTACAGTTGTACATGTTGTGAAGGTGGAGTTGTGTGATGTTTCAGGATTGCGGGCACTGCTGGAGACTGAGAGAATGACCCTTCAGCAGCAGCCCACGAAGATAATCCTAAATGTCGGTCTCGAGGATGAGATGGTACAGTATTTCCATTGGTTGAATTGTGTGACAAGTGTGAAGTATGGATATCACACTGAGGTGTGGCTGTTAGGGAGGGGACTAAGGTTCAAGTTGATGTCTTCGACCTGGTGTCTGCGCAAGGAGAAATCACTTAAAAGATCTTAATGCTTTCTAGGGAAGTTGAGATGGTGTTTGAATGAACATGGCTGCCAGGGTTGAAGTGTATTGAGCAGTCCTAAGGACTGGATACCGTAGTATGCCTTTACATTTTTGCGTAGGAAAATGGTCTTGCCAATGGTTTTGATATATGCAAAGAATGCAGTTGCATTAGCTGCTGCTGACAATGAGCGAATCACCGAGATGAACACCTAAGTGAATACGAGCAGTCCAGCACTCTATAAGATCACATTCGTTTGTTATTGTATATAATATTTCGTTACTGATTGAACTAGAGATGGAATGTTGTAGTAAGACATCTTAAGATTTTATTTATTGCCAAAAACGAAGAAAACTTTAAAAAGCAACTTTTTGAGAAATTAAGTATTTTAACTGATATTGTCTGTTTTTGTCGTATCGGTTCATAAATGCTTGTATTTTATGAGTTTTGGATTATTTGTCGAGGAAAATAAACTGGACACTGAAAGTTGAGATTATAAAGTATGCCTTTCTGCCAAAATCAAAAAATTTATGGGACATGACTGAAACAGCTACTTTTAGCTCGTGCCCAGAACAGACCTGGTTAATACCCGGTTCACTGTGGCGGTTACAGATACATATCGTGACTAATAATAATAAACTCTAATGTTGTCCTATGTTGAATCGTTTCTTCTTTCTGCTGCCAGGAGATCTGTGGCTACCGGCCGGATCGGCCAAAGGAGATCCTCAGTTGGGTGTTCCAGTTGCTGTCACTGGGGTTGCTGCGTCTCGTCTTCCACTGGCGGCCGGTGTGGCAGCTGAGACTCACCAAGTGTCGCTGTGATCTCTCCGAGGCCACGCTCGTCTTGCTGCAGGTCAGTCACATGTTGTATAAGTTATCCTGGCGTGTGCACGCAAAGTTACGTGCACCAACCATTTCATGGTGAAAGTACTTTTTATTTGTCTACTTTGCAGCTGTAGAAAGTGTTCTATTGTTATTTTCCGATGATCTAACGGAATTATGATAACGCTTGCATGTACAAGCACACACACAGACACATACAGAGACACACACACGAACACACGCGCACGCATGCACACACACACACGCGCGCACACACGCACACAAACAACAGTTCGAACGACTGCCACTTCCTGTCTTTCATTTTGATAGGTACCCAGAAGTTTGCTAAACTGGTTGGTAGGCAGGCCTGTCATGATCTGAAGACACATTGACCAGTTGGTGACCTTTATACAAGTGTATATGAAGTGGTAATATGAGTTTAATGACCTAGATAGTTACCTCGGTGTGATGTTCTATATATAAGCTCTGTGCCAATTTTCTTTATAACTTGCTCATGTGAACTTAGTTTGGTTTAAACTGATTGCCTAAGCGAGACACTGGTTATGTGCATGACAATGTATTCATTGTGCGAATGCACCTGCCTATTAGAACCATGATGAGTGTACAACTGTAACCTGAACACAAAGTTCTCTGTTTGTTTCTAGGACCAGTACAAAGAGCTGTTTGTGGAGAAAGTGAGAGTATTGTCACACCTTGATGACAGGTGAGTCGTAATAGTAATAAAGTTATTTATGACATTGTGTCAGTATGCTCAACTCAGTTTTTTGGAAGAGAGCTGATGTAAATCTCGTCAAAAGTACCTTCACCCTAACCCTAATCTTCAACCTAACCCTAACCTTCAACCTAAACCTAACCTTCAACCTAACCTTCAACCTAACCCTAACTTTCAACCTAACACTACACCAGTCGTAATGATTAATTATCAGTGTAATTTATATTACTGCGAGGCCAGAGATATCAGCACGTCAGGTGAACTATCTAATTACAATCAAGCAAGTGGATGTTTGTGTGTATGTTAATGTTTTCCTTTTAGGCGGCTTGCACCTCGTGGGCCAAATTTCAGAGATTAATCTACAACCCCACGATTGTAATATACACCTCTATTTTTTTCTTCAAAATACCCTGTATATATGTCAAGTTTCTCAGCTTGTATAGGGGAAATCAATTGTTTGGAATGTAAAATGTAATGCATGAGCAAAACGTCAACTTCGCACGCAATTGTAGGAACCACGTGTACGCGGCAAATATTTCAGGAAACCGGCCCATGCATTATGGACTAGCTTGCTTGGCAACTTGAAGCACTCACTGACACAACAAGCTTATGTCCACCCTCATGCTAATACCAAAGCAATACAAATATCAGTTGACAGTTATACACTATCACGACTAGGGCGTATTGATGGGCGTGAACTTCATATTCTCTCCGACCTTTGTCATATTGAGCATACAACGAGTATTGCAGCACGTGCCTGACACAGTTGTCAATGCTTTGACTTGCACTGAAACCGCCACATACCTGTGCGAATGTGTTATGGTGTTTTTGTAATGATGCTGTGTGTTCTCTAACATTTGGTAGATATTGTTAGCACTACTTTCGCCTATGAACTACAAAGTATTATATAAACATCATTATTATAAATAATTCAGCTGAGGTCCTGTTATCTGTGACCTGGTATGAATATCGTTTAAACTGATAGCCTATCTTGATATCAAGTGTATTTTGGTGACCAAAATATTGTTTATCTTCTTTTTAAAGTATCTATGTGGGGATAGCATTTCTTAGCATGTGATGACATTGCTCTCGATATTGCCTTTACCATTAATCATCAGTTATATTGTTTGGTTTCAGACTTAACTAAAGCTGCATTCACATAACAATAATGGTTTATGAATGTATGAGTTTATGCAACTCAACAAGTTGCGTAATAGATTTGATGCAATTGGCAGAGCAAGTCTTCCGCAGGCTCTGGCCCTTGTGCTTGAGCCAATAACAGCTCCTGGATTATCTCACTAGATCAGATTACTCCGTAAGATAATCCACCAATCACAGCACCGGATTAGTCCAGAGGCAAGACGTTTTGAAATAATTATGTCTTATCACTCCAGTCAAGCAGTTACCCAGTGGTAGACGTATTTTACATTCACTGATAATTTGAAATCTGCCCTCTTCCCTACCTTTCTTCCTTTCATTGAATGTGTAGGTAATAAATGGTATTGTACATTGTTGGTAGAAAAGGAAGTTGGAAAATGTCAGAACACTTTCTCCACATTTCTTTGCAATACACAGGGGTTTATCCTCTATTAGTTTGTGTTCATGGGGTTTTGGTGCGCTGACAGGCTTTCTGTTTTTCCATCGATAATTGGAATTAAGTTTGTGTAGGTTAGTCGAATTGGTCCCACCTTTCTAAGTCAAATTTGTGTTTTTGGAGGGGAATGTATGTATTCATGGCATATCTTATATGTAGTGATTTTAGTCCGTTAGGGACAAATCATGTATATTGTTATTGTCAAGGTTGTGGGAATATGGGATCTGAGAAACCTGAAGGGCACCACTGTACAAGGGTTCAGTGTCGTATCAGGTTTGGATTTTATAGCCCACATTCCTATTAATGTAATTCCCAAATTAGCTGCACAACAAGCAGTCCAACCTCAATAAATAAACATCACTCATTTGGCCAATTTCGATTCTCTGCTACGTTGGACTTGTCTTGTTTATTGCATAAAGATTAAACTGATAACCAATCATAACGGCTTATGTATTACGATGACTAAAACATTGTTTATCTGTCGTTCAAAGTGTATGTGGGGATAGACTTTCTTAGCATGTGATGACACTGCTTTTACCATTAATCAACAGTTTATTGTGTGGATTCATACTTAACTAAAGCTGCATTCACACAGAAGAGTTTATCTTTAAATTGTGTGAATGTGCATAAAATCACTGGAAATGATTGTTGCTGGTCTGATGTGGGAACCGGCGCCTCTGATTGACTTTCCTGTTTAAATTGTTATTAACTATTACTTACATCTCGTGTTTGATATATCAGTAACCAAAGGCTACACTACATAAATAGAACACAACAACCTACCTTTGCTTTTACCGATTTTAGGAAAGCATTTTATTCTATCAAGAGAACAATATTGTGGACGTGATCATGGAAACATTAATTAATATCATGTCCCGAGTTGGTATATCTGGACTGGACGAAAAAGTATCTGTATAAACAGATGTTAAAATAATGTGGAATTGTGATCCTTTAGTGGGCTATGTAAGATGACATGTGATTTGTTTTATCTCACAAGATATCATTACTCAAAAAATGGCATGTTAGATGATAAAGCAGCACATGACTTAGTTTCACTAATCACAATGCCGGCTACACAATTCAACCATATGCCAAAACAGAACAGGCCTTATCAATTAATAGAGAGGCAGGATTAGGCCAGTTGTTATTTTTATTATATTTGATTAATAACTGTGTCATGTATTTGTCTGTGTCTGTCCATGGACACAATGGAAACAAGTGCGTGCACTTTCTTGTGTCATCCTTATATATGGGGTACCCTGTATTTATATTTTATGTATTTACACGTTTATATTTTTATATTGATTAAATAAATCAATCGGTCAATGAAAAGTAATTGTTTGTAAGTTAATGATTGTAGAGACTAAGTTTATAAAGTGGGCAGCATCCAGTCTTCACAACATATCAATGGCCCCTTTAGTAAATTTAGTGTTTTACAAGTGCGGCAGGTGGCGCAACCGATGTAATTGGAGTCGCTATAATGGGTGTCAACAGCGAAAAGTGCCTAAAACGTCTTGTTTGTCCAAAAGATACGCGATAAGTAGATATTACTTAGGTAATTATATTACCAATATTTAATAGCAATTGTTGACATTGCAACAAAATTGATGTCATATTAATATCATGTTATTACAATGATTCTGAATTACATTCTCAATCTCCCACCCTTGGAAGAATGACGCAGGCAACTCAGGCTGACAATGTTTTGTAAAACAGCACAAGGCCTGGTTCCACCACTATAGGCGGACGTCTTCCTCACATCAGCCAACAGAGACCAACATAGGATCAGACCAGTCACCTACGAGGGATACGTAACTAACAACATTATACAAACCAATAACAACAGCCGCTGCTTCAAAGTAGCCCCTTCCAAGACTGTCCAATATAGAGGCTCGTTCTTTGTAAAGACCGTCATCGAATTGAACGCTCTCGTAGACAACATTTTCAACCTGTCCTTTTGTCTGCAGTTGGCAGGCAGGGGGTTTCACTCAATGGCTAGCAACCTTCCACGTGTTTTAACAGTGCTGTGTAAAGTATTTAAAAAACCCTTATTTTTATACATTTGCGCTGAGCACACCCTAAACGTCACGTTAATAGCCACGATTGGCTTCTGTGACGCACTCACACACAACATCCACAATGGGACCTTCAGATCCCCACTTTTGTATATATCAAGCTGAATTACTGTAGCTAGTACTATAGAAAGGTGTGCAGTCTGCACACCAGGTATCTTTTTCCCTTGTGTTTTATATACTGTAAGCATATTACAGTCGGTATGCTGTAATTTAATATAACAGCAATCAAGGGTTTTTTGGTAAATGTCTAATATGATTATTCAAAATGTACAAAATGTGTCATACATAACATGTGTGGTCCATCACTCTGTAATCTGGATGTACCTGGCTGTGCACAAGATGTGACTATTGTATATATTATATGTGCACAGTGGCAATCCCTGTGTTAATAAATTTGATTGCCCAATACCAACCTACCCAATAGTTGGCGTAAATTCAGTACAAACAGAGAAAGGGCTGCATGAACATAACACGGATACACCGGGAATAGGGGGGGGGGGGGTACCGAGTAGAGTGGTACACGAAATACATATATACCTAATATATTATTATTTATATGCCTACATGAGTACAGTGTATACCTTTTTAATAATGTGCACATTTACATTATACAAGTCGCTGTGTTTAAATTATTTTAAATATAGCTCGCCTATCGTCTTCGGGCCTTGTGGACCATAAGACTGTTTTGCTGCAACTCGTTCTTTTTCTGCCTCTGCATTTTGCATGACTTCATGTTCGCCAACCCAGTTAGTGATGTTCTTTTTCTAAGGTTGTTCACTGTGTTGTCTTTGGGTTGTCAGACAGTGGCTGTTTTTGTTGACTCTTCTGCTGTTGTTGTCTGGGTGTCTTATTAAAGGGAGCCCGTCAGTTCCTGAACCCGGGCGTAATAATTTGTAACAGGAATCTGCTGGGTAGAACATAGGAAAATGGGACATTATTGAACATCAAAGGGTTTAGCAGTTAACTCAGCCCGACTCGGCCGTATTGCCAATAAAGCTTGTTTTGAAACTGGAACTATTTCAGCAAGCTCCGAGGTCGTACCTTCCAAATTGTGAGCATTGTTACAGGCTTACTAAACACAATTTGGTGGGCAGCATACCTTCAACATAGTTAGTATAGTTTTAAGAACATTATAGTAATTACAAAATTTATTTTAAATTAGAATTTGACATGCTTGTATTATTTGAAACGTCTGACAGGTCAAATAAAAGAAATTCTTCTTAAATGAAAACCTAGGAACAGTCTGCCTCGTTTGACATCTACACGTGTAATAATTAGAACTAAGGCAATGAGACTTATGTTCACTGTGTGTGTCTGTGTTATTCTTCCAGGAGTGACCTTCACCGGTCAGACTTGCTGCTGATACATCGCAATAGACTGACCAGCAAAAGCAGTGCCAACAGTGTCATGGTAATGGTTTCCTCAGATTTGGGAATGTTTAAACCCCACCATTTAACTTAGCCCATCACAAATCGGCTTCGTTAGTATTCCTATATAATGCCATGGGCAATACATTAATGGTTTTAAGTAAAATGTGCTATTGATTTAATGGACAAGAGCATGCCTTTGTTAGAATTGTTGAAAGAATTGACTGTAAAAAGGCTTAGGTAATAGTACGTTTAGGTGAACCACTTTTGCCATTTTGGTGTGGAAATATTATTAGATCCAATAAAAATTATTTTTATAATTTGCCTAATGACACAAAACTTAAAAAACACATTTATACAAAAGAACTACCATGTTGTCGACTGATAATTCTAATACTGCATCAGTGTATAAGTAGGACCTTCTGGTTGATGGGTAGTTTTACTTGTGTCTGTAATGAACACCTGTCCACGAAGTGACAGTTGTGACTGTCATATTGACGAGTTACACAACATCAGATAAACAAAGTCCACAACAGCTATTTGTAGATATGATATGCACAAGGAAGTCTATGGCTTATCGATAGTCCAGTGTTTGTTATCCACATGTAAACTGTCAATCTGAGATGTTTATAAATTTGTATTTTTCGTAGCTGTCTATATCTTTCTAAGTGGATCCATATTTATTTATTTCCACAGAACTCTGTGGTTCTCTGACAACTGTTTTGAGGTTTTATAAGTGGTTCAATCAGCGAAAACTGACACAAGTCGATGTGCAGCTTTTGTATAATTTGTTGTATCATTTCTAAAACATGTTTCTTGTTGTGTTCTCTAGCCTGAGGGGTTGCCATACTTTGTGAACAAGAAGATCAAATACGTGTGGGATGCTGAGAATGACCAGTTTGAAAAACTCAAGTGAGTTGATGGATTTTACACATCTTACATTAGGAAGATAGGTTGATTTGTCTTAGAAATTATATCATGCATATTAAAGTGTATTAGGATTTATACCATAAAAGCTTGTAGGTTTGTTAGTTTTAGACATGGTAGAATGGTGATAGAACACTGGATAAGATAGGGGTTCAAATCAACCTATCGCTGTTTTAAAACTTCGGCAATGTGCCTGTGTCTGTGATATTGGACTAATGCCAAGAGCGTCTTGCTTAGGTGGATACAATTGCTGTATAAGGCCACACATTATTATTGTTATTTACGATATGGAGATATTAAGAATACACATTTCTTGAAGACATGACTGCAGAAGAAAGGGTATCGACTGTATCTTTTTTATTTCATGTGATGTGACCATATGTTTGGAATGTTGTACTTTGTAGAGGGTTGGAGGAAGGAGTGTCGTGCTCCTATTTCCACGGAGCTCCGGGCCTCTCCGTTGCTGAGCAGGCGGGCAGGTATGTCAGTGAGAGCTTGTGCGTCACACAGACAGACGCCAGATAAATGTGGTCATAATCATAACAGATTTTTGTATCGTTAACTTCACAAAATAGTTTTGCTGTTTTGTGGGACTTTTTCGTCCTCAGAACTTGGTCACAACGACTTTCATGTGGAGCGCGAAAGTGTAGTGGTAAATGATTAGGATATCGAACTCAATCGAGGGAACCCAATTTTGAAATCCTCTTCTGTTAATTCCACATTAGTTGTATAAATGAGTATGTGGTTATAAGTGGTGGTTGATATATATGCAAACTAATAACAATTATATAATGAAAGTCATATCTATGTCACAATGTAATGATTTGTGATATTTGTCATGTATGATTTTGTACTTAAAAATTAAAACCATATCAACCTATTTACAGTTAACCCATTGTAAAACATTACTCTGGTGTGCTTAAGACTGCTATCTTAGAACACAAAAATTATATATCAGTTTTTTCTTCACTGTTCTGTGAGTTCACGTTTTCTATGGAGCAGCATGCCCCACTAGGTTTTCTATGGAGCAGCATGCCCCACTAGGTTTTCTATGGAGCAGCATGCCCCACTAGGTTTTCTATGGAGCAGCATGCCCCACTAGGTTTTCTATGGAGCAGCATGCCCCACTAGGTTTTCTATGGAGCAGCATGCCCCACTAGGTTTTCTATGGAGCAGCATGCCCCACTAGGTTTTCTATGGAGCAGCATGCCCCACTAGGTTTTCTATGGAGCAGCATGCCCCACTAGGTTTTCTATGGAGCAGCATGCCCCACTAGGTTTTCTATGGAGCAGCATGCCCCACTAGGTTTTCTATGGAGCAGCATGCCCCATTAGGTTTTCTATGGAGCAGCATGCCCCATTAGGTTTTCTATGGAGCAGCATGCCCCATTAGGTTTGAAAAGACTGCTTGGTGGGAGTAGTCTAATGAGTTTCCACTGCGGTCGTAACAGCTCTGTCTCTTTGTGTGTTCACAGGCGGGCAGTATTTGGGGACAACAGCATTGAAGTACACGTGACACCCATACTCAAGCTCCTGTTCACCCAGGTAAAGCTTGCTTTGGTGTCTGCTTATCTCTGATTGTTAGCCTGCTCAGACTACGTGAATGGGGCTATTGTTCACATGCAGGGTGTATAACACTATGGGGCACAGAAAGCTACTTGTATTTGTGCAGTCAATAACTGAACTCTATTGTATATATTTAACAGGCCATATATATAACACATTTTAGAATGGGAAAGGGTCAGACTGATTGGCAGATACCATTGGTTTACCCTCTGTACCCCATGAACTCTCACAGGGGAAGGGGTGGGAGCTAATGTACCCCATGAACTCTCATAGGAGAAGGGATGGGATATTCTGCACCCCATGAACTCTCACTGGGGAAGGGATGGGATATGCTGCACCCCATGAACTCTCACTAGGAAGGGATGGGATATGCTGCACCCTATGAACTCTCACAGGGGAAGGGATGATATATTATTATTTCATGGGGCCTTGACATCCTTTAAAACCTTGAATTACACATCACTTGATATCCTTGAATTCTGGTTTGCAGCCTTGAAAAGCCTTGATTAGGCTCTGCCTCTAGCTTTTGTTCACTGGTAGCCAGTGCATTCCCTGCTCATTTTACTGCTGTTGGCTATAGTTGCCCACTGACCCTGGTACTTCATCAGTAGTCCCCCCTGTGGATCCCTTTTATGATTTTAATAAGATTGCCATCGAGAGATGGCAGGTGGACAAGGAAGCCCTTTGTCTTATCAAGAGTCCAACCCTTTTATCTACATATATCCCGCCCTTCTGAGGTATGTGTTGATTTTATTTTTAAACATTCACACTACTAGCACCCACACAATCATAAGATAATCTGTTCCATTCATTCACAGTCCTTTGTGAAAATGAGAACTTTCTTATGTCTAATCTACACTGCTCCTTTACTAATGTAACTTCATGTCCTCTAGTCCTTCTATCTTTCTTAACTGAAAAAAACATATTTCTATCAATATTTTCATAACCATTCAATATTTTAAACATCTATCTGATCTCCTCTCAATCTCTTGGTCTCTAGTGTTATTAAACCACATTCTTTTAGGCGTTTTTCATAACTAAGATCCCTCAGTTTTGGTATCATTTTAGTTGCCCTCCTCTGTACTCTTTCTAGCATATCTATGTCCTTCTTGCGATATGGCCTCCACGCTTGTATACAATATTCTAAATGAGGCCTAACTATTGTTTTGTACAGCAGTATTATTAGTTCTTCTTTATATGCTATATTTCACCTAATCAAGCCAAGGATTTGATTTCCTTTTGAAGCTGCAATTCCACACTGCTCTGAAACCTTCATGTCAGCACTAATTGTCAGCCCTAAGTCTTTTTCTTTTACAGTAGTACTTAGTAAACTTCCCCCCATTGTATATTCTACATATTTGTTCCCATGTCCTGTGTGAAGGCATTTACATTTCCCAAAATTGAACAACATTTGCCACTTTTCAGACCATTTGATCAACCTGTCAAGATCATCTTGTAAATGCTGTCTATCTCCATCACTTTTAATCCTTCTAAACACTTTTGTATCAACTGCAAATTTCAACACCTTGCTAGCTATATCATCATCCAAATCGTTTATTTATTAAGAATAATATAGGTCCCAGTACTGATCCCTGTGGAACCCCACTCAAAACTGATTTCCAGTTTGAAGCCTCCCCATCAACAACTACCAGTTGTCTTCTGTCAATCAGCCATTTTTCTATGCAGTTAATTATACCATTTCCTATGCCATGGGCCTTTAGTTTAAGCAGTAATCTTTGATGTGGCACTTTGTCAAAAGCTTTTTGAAAATCTAAGTAGATGATATCTACTGGTGATCCATCATCTACCCACTTAGTGATATCTTCCAAAAAACATAACATATTTGTTAAGCATGACCTTGCTTTTAGAAACCCATGTTGAGATGGGTTTATCAAGGTTGCTGTGAGTGGTCTGGTGCCCGTTCATTCTCGGTTAAATAGCCTTGAATTTTCCTTTCATTAGCCTTGAAAAGCCTTTAAATACACTTGAATTTGATATCTGTCATTGCATACGGACCCTGTATTATGCACCCCATTGAACTCACAGGGGAAGAGATGGGATATTATGCACCCCACGTACTCTTACACGGGAAGGGATGGGAGCTAATGCACCCCATGAACTCTCACTAGGGAAGGAATCAGAGCCATTGTACCCCATGAACTGTCACAGGGGAAGGGATGGGGTATTTTGCACTCCATGAACTCTCACTAGAGATAGGAAGGGAGACTCTGTACCTCATGAAACACTCATTGGGGAAGTGATGGGAGTCAGTACACTCCTTGAACGCTCCCTGGGAAACCATGTGTTCACTGCAGCTTTTGGGAAATGCCTCCTTTACATTAATAGTGGACATTGGATCCTACCGGTCTGACACACTGCCCCCTCTTGACCGGATCATCTAGACCACAGTGCTAACTGCCCCAGTGCCACCAAGTTGCTTGACCGCCACAGACTGCTGGCTCCCTCTGGCTGCCCAGGACTCACTCATATATGTGTTCGTTGCAGGTGCTGAATCCTTTCTACATCTTCCAAGTGTTCAGTGTAATCCTGTGGTGCTTTGATGAGTACTACTACTACTCTGGCTGCATTGTATTCATCTCAGTCATCTCACTCACCACCGAGATATATGAGATCAGGACAGTATGTCTCTTATGCAACTACTCAGAACACGTCCTCACAACATAATGTATACATTTTGTCAAAACATACCCAAAGATTAGAATTACCTGTTTCATAAACGTTCACCTCTTATCAAGCAAGTCTTAGTATGTATGAAACCTGCATGGCAATATATACGACAAGTAATTCTAATCTTTGGATACGTTTAGAAAAAATACATTCAATAAAAATTCACTATCCTGAAGAATGTTCAGTAATCTAATAAATTTACTGATAATATGTGAAAATATTCACCAGAATGGTACTTTCAGTTAAGTTACATTTGTGTGTGTGTTTCACACACAATTTGTTTGGTTTTATCTTCAGTAATATTTCAGCACCTTTCAGCTGTCTCCATCTAACTTAATACTGGTGGATGGTGACATAGTCATACTTTGTATTGCTGCCACTGGTAGCTGATGAGGCATAACAGTTATAACACTGCATAGTATGACAACCATGTCACCGTCTAGTGGTAGTCAATATGACAAAAAACTACTCCTACTCACCTATATAAATCTCCATTCTACCATCCTGTCTATGCGTTATTGTCGACAGTGTTCAATCAATTTACATGTCATTTTCAAAATTTATACGTTGCTTAACACAAAATATAAAAACACATAAAACAACTAGAATGTTCAGACAATGCAAGAAGTATTTATGAAACAATTGTTATCATGCTTGCATATCTGAAGTATTAATGTGTAATTGTGTGTTTTAATATTTTAGATGCAGCGAGCATTGAAAGGAACCGTCTCGTCCAATCAGATTGTTTCTGTGTGTCGGGAGAACGGAGGTAAGAAACATACAAAAGTTGGGTGCACAAGAATGAAACATTATGATGGTATTCACAGCAAATGTTGACAGATTGAACTAATTATAAAGTAATTATAGCATTGCCATGGTGATTGTTTGAAAAACAAAACTGTTTTGACATAAAACAAAAACATCCCACTGTTTGAAAAATAGAAACCCTCTGCGATTTACAAAATAAACATAGCAATGGGATAATAGTTCCATGTACCTTAGCTAAAAGCCTGATTTTATTGTGTGCTGTATCAGTTTATTATAAATTATTATTTCCGAGTACAAGAAGGTGTCGAACCAGCTGATGCCTTTTTATTAATGACAGCAGTTGCCATGGTGATTGTTTCAGAGTACTAGGAGGTGTTGTTGGACCAATTGGTGCCTTGGGTTATTACAGCGGTTGCTATGGTGAATGGTTCAGAGTACAAGGAGGTGTTGATGGACCAGTTGGTGCCTTGTGTTATTACAGCAGTTGCCATGGTGATTGTTTCAGAGTAGGAGGAGGTGTTGTTGGACCAGTTGGTGCCTTGTGTCAATACAATGGTTGCCATAGTGATTGTTTCAGAGTAAGAGGAGGTGTTGTTGGACCAGTTGGTGCCTTGTGTCATTACAGCGGTTGGTTGCCATGGTGATTGTTTCAGAGTCTGGGGAGGTGTTCTCGGACCAGCTGGTGCCATGTGTCATTACAGTGGTTGCCGTGGTGATTGTTTCAGAGTACGAGGAGGTGTTGTCGGACCAGCTGGTACCTTGTGTCATTGCAATGTTTCAGAGTATGAGGAGGTGTTCTGACATTACAACGGTTGCCATGGTGATTGTTTCAGAGTACGAGGAGGTGTTGTGTCATTACAACAGTTGCCATGGTGAATGTTTCAGAGTATGGGGAGGTGTGTCATTACAATGCTAGCCATGGTGATTGTTTCAGAGTAGGAAGAGGTGTTGTGTTGTTACAACGGTTGCTATGGTGATTGTTTCAGAGTGCGAGGAGGTGTTGTGTCATTACAACGGTTGCCATGATGGTTGTTTCAGAGTATGAAGAGATGATGTGTCATTACAGCGGTTGCCATGGTGATTGTTTCAGAGTATGAAGAGGTGTTATTGGACCAACTGGTGTCTTGTGTCATTACAACGGTTGCCATGGTGATTGTTTCAGAGTACGAGGAGGTGTGTCATTACAACAGTTGCCATGGTGATTGTTTCAGAGTATGAGGAGTTGTGTCATTACAACGGTTGCCATGGTAATTGTTTCAGAGTACGAGGAGGTGTTGTCGGACCAGCTGGTGCCTGGAGATGTGGTGGAGGTGCCCCGCAGTGGCTGCGTCATGCAGTGTGATGCCGTGCTCGTCACTGGCAACTGTATCGTCAACGAGAGCATGCTTACAGGTATGGTTGTAACACTTATTGATCTCATCTCACTTTTCTCCATCAATTTTCTCACGGTGTTCGAAACTGATCACTTTGTTTTCCAGGTTTTGTAGGTTTTATTGTAAATTTTTTGCACACAAAAAATGATGGCATGGCCCACAAATGTAATCAACAATTCATAGGTTTTTGACAATTTCATTTGGATGAAAATTGCATTTGGCCAATACATATACCACTTCCATAGCTTATGTGGCACGATATTGTTTACAATAAAGTGTTTATCCTGTTTCTTATTTTATTGTAGGTGAAGTTGAGATCATTATTTTACTAATACTTTACAAGCTTAATCTATTATCTATGAAGACAAATGTTTGAACGCAATTATCACATTTGCTAAGGATGCAGATGATTCAGATAATCATGTCAGATGTTGGATGAAATAAAAACCTGTTTCAGGGGAGAGTGTTCCTGTCACTAAGACTCCCATTCCAAACCCGCGTCAGTCGACCAGTGAGGTGACATTCAACATGAAGGACCATTCTCGTCATGTTCTCTTTTGTGGAACCCAAGTCATACAGGCGCGTTACTACGGCAACCAAAAGGTCAAGGCAGTCGTTGTCCGCACAGGTTAGTACTCGGGTTTGAGGTTACGAAACAAACATTTTGCTTATTGCAGTTTAATCAAAAATGTTCATTTGGTTGATTAGTCAGTGACCTTTGTACAAAATATTGTTTAACTGCCATGTGCACGTCATCGTGTGGTCTAGTTCAGTTCTTCACTACATTAGACTTGCTGATTGTATAATAATTTTTTTTTAACTTTGGTGTGATTCATAATTGTGGCTAGGGTAATGTCGCTGTTTTGTTTTGAGAACCAAAATCAGCATGTTAGAACTATTTTGACTTGTGTTAAAAGATAATGCGAAATTGTAGTGTTTTGAAGTTCAACCTATGTAGTATCTCTAAAACGATTTAATTCACAAATAAAATATTTATCAACAGGTCCAGCGTGGGTAATTAAATTAAGCCGTGAACAGGAAATTACTTAAAAAGTTACAGTGCCCTGACTGCCAACTTACGTTGATTGTTCCAGGGTTCATGACCTCAAAGGGTGAGCTTGTGCGCTCAATAATGTTCCCCAAGCCTGTAGACTTCAAGTTCAGCCAGGATTCATTCAAGTTCATTGCAGCTCTGGCCATCATTGCATGCATAGGCATGATCTACACACTTGTCCTAATGGTCAGTGGTCATTATGTGGTCAACCATGGTCAGTCTTGACCACCTTAGGCTATATGGGCGATATACCAATTGAATCCAGTATTTTATAGAAGTGTTCTAACAACATTTATTCATGTTTTAATGTATTGATTTTGACAAATATTTTTCATATTTTCTAATGTCACAGTTCAAAAATGTCAAAATCAACTTCAGCATCGTTTAATGTTATGTCACCTCCAGATACACAGTTTAATTAAATATGTTAGTCGTTACAAATCTTGTTATTTTTTAATAGAAAACTTGTGTGGGCGTCAACTCTTTTTAAAGGTTTACTTATATGGACCAAATCTATAATTTGATGAAGTTTCAGTTCAGTCTGTACATTAAAACTTTGCGATTTGATTGCCTTTAAATAAATAAACAAGTAAGCCAAATTGGAAGTGTTTTCTGTAATTGCGATCATATTTATAGTATTCGATAAAATAAATATTTGCCGATACTAAAGATGCATCGCCATTGACATGCTGTGATATCTAATTTTATCTAAAATACATAACTAATTTCACTATTACTGTTAAGGTGAATATCCTTGTTTCAATAAACTTTTCCTTCATAGATTCGCCGTGGCAATGGCGTATCGCACGTGATCTTACGCACTCTTGATCTCATCACAATCGTTGTGCCGCCGGCACTTCCTGCTGCAATGACTGCTGGGATAGTGTTTGCACAGAAGCGACTGCGGCGCCAGCTGGTGTACTGTATCAGTCCTCACAGCATCAACTTGTGTGGCGCCATCAATGTGTTCTGCTTCGACAAGGTAAGTTCAATTCTATTCTTTATATCACACACAAATACAGACAGTGAAACATATGTCTAATATTAATAGTAGAAAGCACATAACAATCCAGTACCACTGCAGTTACACCGGGTCATTATGTGTGTATAGGGATGTAACCCATTGTTGCCTTGTTAACTTTGCCACCTGATGTCGTACCTAGGACTGCAACTACCAGGGAGTTTTCTGAATTATCTAAACGCATCATGAATTTATAAACAAGATTTTTTTTTATGCCTGCTTTACAGCCTGAAATAAATCGCTTTGCAAACATGCATGAAGCTCTACAGTGTCTGGGTAGTTGAAGCATCCTTCTGAATACATTATTATAGTAAACATGTAACCTGTGGATGCTGTGAACAGTATGTTTCCACCATAGTTGTGATGTGTAACCTGTGGATGCTGTGAACAGTAGGTTTCCACCATAGTTGTGATGTGTAACCTGTGGATGCTGTGAACAGTAGGTTTCCACCATAGTTGTGATGTGTAACCTGTGGATGCTGTGAACAGTATGTTTCCACCATAGTTGTGATGTGTAACCTGTGGATGCTGTGAACAGTAGGTTTCCACCATAGTTGTGATGTGTAACCTGTGGATGCTTTGAACAGTAGGTTTCCACCATAGTTGTGATGTGTAACCTGTGGATGCTGTGAACAGTATGTTTCCACCATAGTTGTGATGTGTAACCTGTGGATGCTGTGAACAGTAGGTTTCCACCATAGTTGTGATGTGTAACCTGTGGATGCTGTGAACAGTATGTTTCCACCATAGTTGTGATGTGTAACCTGTGGATGCTGTGAACAGTATGTTTCCACAATAGTTGTGATGTGTAACCTGTGGATTCTGTGAACTGTATGTTTCCACCATAGTTGTGATGTGTAACCTGCGGATGCTGTGAACTGTATGTTTCCACCATAGTTGTGATGTGTAACCTGCGGATGCTGTGAACTGTATGTTTCCACCATAGTTGTGATGTGTAACCTGTGGATGCTGTGAACTGTATGTTTCCACCATAGTTGTGATGTGTAACCTGTGGATGCTGTGAACTGTATGTTTCAACCATAGTTGTGATGTGTAACCTGTGGATGCTGTGAACTGTATGTTTCCACCATAGTTGTGATGTGTATATTGAAGAGCAAAATGTAGTAAACGGCATAAACTTGATACCATCAGTGCACACGTATGGTTGTTCCCTGGTAGCCATTTAAAACTTGTTGTAGCCAGCCATTGTGAGATCTCACTGACACGGTGCAGTCTTTATGATTGATGAGTTTGAATGTGACTTCCAAGCGAATAACATATAAATAGACGCGGTTACGTTAATAACTGTTGTTACAGGTTTGTATGTAAGTGGCATTTTTATGTTAAGAGAGACGCTTCTCAGATGGCACAGTATATACCCGTATGAGGCAAATCTGCCTTACTTATGTAATATCCCGTTTTAATAGAAACCTGGACAAACTCTTGCTTAAAAGATCCGTATTCTAACTCTGTAACAAAAGATTCATCGATACTGTGCAAAATTTTTTTAGGAAGGCTGTTTTGAGTGAAATACAAATATATAACGATGAAAATCCGTTTTGGACTTTTCTCATATTTAGTTGTTTTATAATATTTTGGTTTTACCCCATAAGGTGATAGTACATGAGATTGTGTTTTCTTGCAGACTGGCACGCTGACAGAGGATGGGCTGGACATGCATAGTGTCATTCCCTCTCTCAATGCAAGGTCGGCATTAGGTTTTGTCATAAGAATTACATACATACACTTAAACACTTATAATAATAAGTATTTCAGATTGGAGGGTAAAAGGAGACAAGGATGACTGCAACTGAGGTGTGAAGAGAGTCAGTGGGACTGGAGAGTGAGAGATTGGGGAGGTGGAGACAGGTTGTGGAGATGGCAGGGCAAGAGGAGTGATGGAAGAGGGAAAAACTAAGGGATCCTCTCAGAACATTGATGTCCGATATCAGTCAAAATTACTTTAGTTTAGGGAGGGGGAGTCTGAGGTAGTTTCGTTTGGCATCAGACAGTGATATTTTACGCTTCAGACCGAGAGTGTCATCAAATTGGTATCAATGTTTGCACACTTTCATCTGAAGGGAGAGATTTGGGGCTGAGGTCAGATGAAAATAATTTCATCTGATATCGGACATCGACGTTCTGAGATGATCCCTAATTGAGGAACAGTATTGAGGCTAGTTTTATCGAGGAGTGCATTGCAAGCACATGTGAGAAAACAGTAAGATTACAAGACTGGACTCACTGCTATATACTGTTGATATTGATGCACAAACACATATCAGTACATCCGTTATGGCAACATGAGATAGTGTTAAACTCTTACATTTAAGACTGATTTCTGCATGATAAACAGTTGACAAAACCACATTAACCATTAACTTGTGTCACAGTCAGTGTCAGCTGACCTGTGGTTGTCGTGGTTACAGTTTCCAGACAATGGTCAAGGATGTCCTGCAACTGGGCCGACAGCCGGTAGTGGCTGCCATGGCGACGTGTCACTCGTTGACCATCATAGAGGGGACAGTGGCAGGCGACCCACTCGATCTGAAGATGTTTGAAACAACCAACTGGGTGAGGCTGCAACTCTTGGGTGGTCTGTGTGAGTTATAGTGGTGGTCTCGTAAGTGTGCAAAGTTCAAAAACATGTTGTATTAGTTCAAATCACCACTCACACAAGACCAATACGTCGTGTGGAGGGATCATAAGACTTTGAACGAACCAAAATGGTTTTTAAAAATTGCAGCTGGATTTAACTGATGTGACATGGTTAATGAGCTGTCCAGTTCTGATATTGACAGTAGCGTCAATGTGTGCAATAATATCGGTTCCATTCAGTAGGTCACATCATGGTAGAGATCTGTTTTCCCCATGTGATGACCAACCCATGCCTAACACTATCTGATTTTTGGGACTGCGAATTTGTGATATCATGTTGGTCCTGTTATATTGGTCCTTGTGTTGATCTTAGTAAGAAAGACAACATAATCATGTTCTCTACAGTTCTCCTTTGATGTGTGTGTAGGAGCTGGAAGAACCAGGAGAAGATGCAACCAAGTATGACATCTTTGTGCCGACCGTCGTCCGACCGAAACAACCGGACGTAGTCAGAGCTTCTGAGTCATTCGAAAGTATCGAGGTGTGGAACTTCATCAAGTTCTTTAGCTAATTTTCATTAATAATAAAATGTGTGCACCTGATCAGTTTAGGTTTTTCTCGGAGGCTTTATGTACTTGTAATTACAAATTAATATGTGATGAAAAATACTATAACGTAATTTACTAAACTGGTCCATGACAAGGTTATAATGAGTTGGCATCACCATGACTGATATGTATTAACGTAAAAAGTATGTTATATGTAATAATAATGAAATAAATATATAATAAATGCTTACACAAATGTTTATTAACAAAATGACTGTAGTTGCTATGTATATTTAAATTTCTCAAATAGCAGTTTCCATAATTGTTTGCTGCAGAGTATCCCGTTTGAGATTGGCATCGTTCGACAGTTCCCGTTCTCATCAAAGCTGCAACGTATGTCAGTGATCGTGCGAAGCCTAGGGAGCAGTCATTTTGACCTGTACGCCAAGGGATCGCCGGAGATGATCAGTTCTCTGTGTCGACCTAAGACAGGTGGGTTGTGGGAGTGACTCAGAACCAGCAGCGTAACATAGTAATGATATAGCAAGTAGCTTACACCCGCCCGTAGAGCAAGAAACCACGTGCAGCAACTGTCACCATTATGGCATTGTGAACTTAGACTCATTCCCGTGACCATTTAGTTTCTGCTGTCACCAATTGCCTTGCATGCAGCAGATAACAATTTAAATAACCATGGTGGTGCCACCTGGGAAATAAATATCAATACAACAAATTTTAGATAAAAGTTCTTTGTGCATACATAGTTAAGAAGTGTCTTTGTGATGTGTATGCTGTCTTTGATCTAATCCATCTGGGTAATGTCTTTGAAGGTATTTCATATGGACAAATTGCCCCATATGAAATCATATAAGAGATTTATGAAGAAGAACCGTAAAATGAATAAAAAGCAACTTTTTCCATGTGACATTCCACACTGTTATAAAAAATGCACCATATGAAGGGAGCATGGTGCCGTGTCAATGACTGTGTCATTGTGTCGGCAGTGCCGGCAGACTTTCATGACGTCTTACTCCACTACACCCAGCAAGGCTTCCGTGTGATCGCACTCGCCACACGCCAGCTTCGCAAGATCGGCTACGTGAAGCTGCAACGTGCGCAGAGGTCAGTACGCAGTGCTCTGCACCTGCTGTCGAACTGCTGTAAAATCCTACAGTTTAGTTTTCGAGAAAAACGTGTTTGATGCTCTGTACGATTTGATCAAAAACGAAGATTTTGTCTACGTACACAGCTGATCCTCCCCTCAGTGTCACGCCCATATCTATGTTGTCATTCATCAGAACTCTTATCGTGTCATCAGCATAACTGTTGTACTATGCAAATACAGTGCGACCTCGCTTTACGGTCACCTTGGTAATACTGCCACCTCTCAATTAAGGTATAGGAGATAGTGGTCCCGTTAACATGGTCACCTCGCTATTCAGGTCACTTTTGTCCAGTTCCAAGGGTGACATTAATAGCGAGGTTTCACTGTGGCCCACCTACTTGTTCAGAAATATTTCTTTTAGGGTGCAAGCAATCCTAGAAACTGGTACAGTCTCAAAATCTGTGACATTTGATTCGTCTCTTCCTTGAACATGGAGGCGAAGTAGTGATCTTTCCTCTGAAGATGTTTGAGTAGAATCAGTTTGCTAGAGATGGTTGAATGCATCGTGTTTACAGGGAGACTGTTGAGTGCGACCTTGACTTCCTGGGTCTGCTGGTGATGGAGAATCGCATGAAGCCTCAGACACGGCCCGTCATTGAGCAGCTACGGAGCGCCAACATCCGTCCCGTCATGGTGACAGGTGAGAGTCTTACAGGGGTGTCAGGGGCACAGCCGAACTGCTAAACACAATCTAGACACTTCGCAAGGCTCACTCTAGATATCTGCAGCTCACAGCCTAGTGGGGCGCAGTGGTACAGTGGCTTGAGCTTCGGACTCTCGACCGAGAGAACCCAGGTTCGAATCCTGTGCTGCCAGGTCAAACCTTGAGCAAGTTCGTTCAGTCCACTTGCTCCAGTTCAATCAGCTGTATGAATGAGTACCTGGCTGTAGAAAGTGGTGGATATTTGTGTACGAATACTCTTCGTGATTAATTGCAGCATAGCTGGATGCTTCCCAGAGAAGTCGAGACGGAGATCGATTAAACAGGTCTGCCAGGGAGTAACATGCTTTGAGTAATCCGAAGGACTGGATACTGCGTCATATAAGAACTGACCTTTTGTTCTGTGATAGCAGCCTGCTTTGGGCTTGGACCAAAGTATAAATAATGATAGGTTGAACAATTCTTCTCCTTGGTTCTTTGCGGGATGGGGTCACATCACTTGATCAGTCCCACCCTCTCAACAAGTTATCTTGATCTGTCATGGTTCTCTGCTATTCATGCGCATTATTTGCTGTTCATCCAACGCTTTCGAGATTTGTCTTAATGGTATGTTTCCATTTTCACTTCTGTCTTCTTTTTCTAACGCTGTCTTCTGTTTTCCGTAACACCTTTGATTGCCTATAAATACGTGGAAACAAACTCAGACAAATACAACATCAGTTTGTATTTAGAGCTTCTCTACATTATGGTCATGCCTGCGCGTGTATGCAGACATGTACGCATTCAATTACACATGATCATACACGCACGCATGCTCGCTCGCTCACTCACATACAAACAAACACGCACACACTAACACACACTAACATACTTACGCACACACTAACACACATATTTTCAATGTAGCATATATTTTTATACCAATAATAAAATGACAACATCATGAGCCATGTCCTGCCCGTTGCCAGGCGACAACATTCTCACTGCTCTGAGCATCGCCCGAGAATGTGAAATGATCAAAAAGAACGACACGGTCATCTCGGTGCATGTGCTGCTCTCTGGTGGTGACGACCGTCCCTGCATACAGTGGACATACGCGGAAGACATAACGCGCCAAGTGAAGGAAGTGCACATTGAGTCCGAGGTAACGATCGCATTTATGTTTCAGTTGACATATCCATCATATGACCTGCTGCCTAGCAACAAGGTCTATCAACACACTTTCGGATGTTCTGTTGTATATTTTTTAGAAATTCTGATTCAATTGTGTGCTGTAGCAGATGTGATGTCGCAGTAGTGATGTAATTACTGTTATCAACATTACTGGCAAGGCAAAACTTGATGGAGGTGACATGCTTAGTTTTAATTGTGACATCGGCAAACTGCAATGTACTGGATCGTTCAGTTGCACAAGTTTCGTCTATGGTCTATATTTAAAATTAAATATAGTCTATAAGTACACTTCATTCATCTTTCTCCTGTTAGTGTAATCAGTGACATCACATCTAACTGTAATTGGTGACATCACATCTAACTGGCTGTAAATACATCGCGCAAATAAAGTTGTCGATGATTTATAAAGCTGAATGGTTATTTGATGTTATTGATACAGTTTTGTTGCTGGTTGGACCCTCACTATTAAGGACACCGTCTGGTCGAACGTGACCTGAATAGCAAGGTGACCACATTTGCGGAACTAATTTCATATACCTTACTGTTACTAAAGTAATTTGGGGCTGTCCTAGGGTGACCTTAATTGTAAGGTGGCTGTATTACCGAGGTGACCGTAAAGCGAGGTTCAACTGTATATTCCAGTCTGTATCTTGTAGAACTCGGTGAATGTGGACATTGAATACAGCGAGCGACTACACTTTGCCCTGACTGGCAGCACGTGGCGACTCATTCGACAACACTTCCCACAACTACTGCCCAAGGTAAGTGTTCTAGGACGGACGTGGAGGACTAATCAAACATTTCCTGACACAATATACTCAAAACAACTATGGCTTTAGTGGTCGCATAAGCATATCAAGTCCCGAAAAACATATAGCATTATGTATCGGTGAGTAATCACGGCGGAAGTAAATTGTTATAGCAGCGCCACCTGGCAATTAGAACATATATTAATATACTAGCTGAGTTACCAGGCAGTCATATGTACCAGACATCCCAAACCCATCCCAAATGTTTCCAGCCTACCCGCATTAATAAATGGTATCTGGTCACTGGCGTAGTTGTTAGGACAACCTCTTGGCAGAAATCTCAATCTCAATCGCTCACCCGTCTAACTGATGTAACCAGCAACAGCGGATGCTGGGTTGAAATTTCAGCCCGATACAGGCAAAGTAACGGAGGCGTGGGTGCACAAACAAACAGAGAACTGTTTTATAATATAGATATGTTGTATTCCTAGTTATCCAATATAACTTTTGACATTCACTTTTTATAATGCACTAACTTGACGGGCGATAATTTTGATGCTAAATGACAAAATGACACATATCTCAATCTGTAGGAAATATGTGTGGGGACGTGACCAACGACAGGTAGACCTGGTGCATGTTAAGCGCTGAAGATTTTCAAACATCAATAACTTAAAAACTATTCAAAATTTCTGCATACATCCAGGTACATATTTGTAGATGGCATAATTATTTTTACGACAATATAGAAAAACAGTAAATTCCATGGCTGGAACTCCACATACAGCCTTTTAAAATATTGAGCCCCCAAGTTCTCCACCCGAACAAATTTTGAAAATGTCTATCAATCTAGGAACCATTTCAATGGACCCGCTAGATCACATGCAACATTTCAGCCTGATACATGCAAAACTGACTAATATAAACATTATTGCTAAGGTGGATATTAGAATTTGGCACCGGGGTGGGTGATATCTTGGCGACCACGTCATGTCAGCTGAATACGGGGGCTACTGGCTGTGGTTTAGGAAAAATCACCCTTTTACAATATAAAGTTCTCTTGCCCAACATAGATCCACTACCAGTTGTGGGAAGTGTTGGCACGTACATTTCATCTAAACGTTTTCAATGTCACATACACGTTTTCACCATAAACCACGAGGCATCTAGGTTGTTGATGGAGTTATTAACAACTATGCAGTTAGCACCGTCCCTCACTAGTCTGGCACCAGCTGAGCATGTGTTCTGTTGCAGCTCGTGGTACGAGGGACTGTCTTTGCTCGGATGTCGCCAGATCAGAAACAGCAGTTGGTTGAACTGATGCAGGGAATCGGGTAAGAAAACTTGTTGACATTAACTAACATGCCCTTCCTCGGAACAAGATGAGGTAGTTTGTAAGCGTTTTTTATAAGAGCACGTAAGAATGTGAGGGAAAGGGTCTCCAGATGCTCCCAGGGGCAGGGTTGTGTACAGAGATTGTGGGGGATTGGGAGAGGAGTTGAGGATAAAAGATTGAGGACGATAATATGATAGCAGTGATGGGAGTAAAATCGAGGGCCAGAATCATGGCCAACCTCACCTGGACTACAGGGAGAAGGAAGGGAGCTATATTCTCTTTTTGTGACTGAGAAGAGAGTCAGAAAATAACATCTTCACTTGCATAGAGTTGAGGTGGTGGGTTTCTCTCGGAGGCATGTAGACTGTCATTTTGTTTGCAGTGTTTGCAGGTACTGTGTGGGCATGTGTGTAGAATGTTGTTGTGTTTGCAGGTACTACAAGGGCATGTGTGTAGAATGTTGTTGTGTTTGCAGCTACTATGTGGGCATGTGTGTAGAATGTTGTGTTTGCAGCTACTATGTGGGCATGTGTGTACAATGTTGTTGTGTTTGCAGATACTATGTGGGCATGTGTGTACAATGTTGTTGAGTTTGCAGGTACTACATGGGCATGTGTGTAGAATGTTGTTGTGTTTGCAGCTACTATGTGGGCATGTGTGTAGAATGTTGTTGTGTTTGCAGCTACTACGTGGGCATGTGTGTAGAATGTTGTTGTGTTTGCAGCTACTATGTGGGCATGTGTGTAGAATGTTGTTGTGTTTGCAGGTACTACATGGGCATGTGTGTAGAATGTTGTGGTATTTGCAGCTCTACTACGTGGGCATGTGTGTAGAATGTTGTTGTGTTTGCAGCTACTATGTGGGCATGTGTGTAGAATGTTGTTGTGTTTGCAGGTACTACATGGGCATGTGTGTAGAATGTTATGGTATTTGCAGCTATTACGTGGGCATGTGTATAAAATGTTGTGGTATTTGCAGCTACTACGTGGGCATGTGTATAAAATGTTGTTGTGTTTGCAGCTACTACGTGGGCATGTGTGGGGATGGAGCAAATGACTGCGGCGCGTTGAAGACTGCCCACACAGGAATCTCATTGTCTGAGGCCGAGGCTTCAGTCGCCTCGCCATTCACGTCCAAGGAACAGAACATCTCATGTGTCCCCATTGTAATCAGGTCAGAACATACTTTCTGTCTCTGCTGTCGTAATACTATAATAATAATAGCGTATTTATTAAGCACTAAAATTTTATATAAAATACACAAATAAATCATTAACTAAATAGATAAAAACCTTTAAAAAACACTGGTATGATACATCCTCATGCACCAAGGGGCGCTGCTACATCTGTCTCGGTACCTTACAAAACTCGGAATATAAGCTCAGCCAATAAGGCCGCTTGTCGGCAAGTTCCGGTGGTTTGGGAAGTAGATGAAGTTACGTATTTCAATACATAATACCTTTCAGTGGCTTGTGGATGAATGGGTAATTATATTGGGATTCATGGAACACAGGGCTTAGTCTTATAACTGGGGCACTAGTCGGAAGGGTGTCTGCACTGTTGTCATGGGTGGTATGGCGAAGTCAATTACCTGGTATGAGTTCAATTCAGCTAACAGTTGCTAACTTCCATAGTATGCGTAGATCTGCCAGGGATGGTCTACGAAGTCACCACTCCTGGCTTGCGAGGATGGTATAACAGATAATTTTAAGATTAAAAATGTACGTCATGTTAAAATAAATAGATGAAATTATTTACAATTACTAATAAGAACTTGCAAAATAAGAAGGTTGTCTACCCAGTAAAGTGTTAAAGAATTCCTCAAAATGTTTTGTGTTCTTGATGGGTGTTTATCACAGGTAAATGTCGTGTAGTATTGTTATATGAATAGATGTCACATGTGTAGATCATTACAATTGCTTCTTGCATCATTATATAAATCATGTTTACTCTGAAGAAAAAACCGAATATGTTACATGATAATTATGACAATGTTTCATGTTGATAAAAATACAATTTTCAACAATACTTGTAGGACCAATTGACTAGCAGTTAAAGAAGTTAAATAAAACATTAAATAGGTATCGTATCAGTCCAATTATTATCAAGGATGCAAGGCATTATCAAATTTATCTTTATATTCTAAAAACTGAAATGTTAGATTAAAAAACTGTCATGTAGGTGTGAAGAAATCAGAACTCGCCACTACTCTTGTTAGGTTTCTGTTTTAGGGAGGGTCGAGCTGCTCTTGTGACGTCCTTTGGCATCTTCAAGTACATGGCTGGCTACAGCATCACTCAGTTCATCTCTGTCTGTATCTTATATTGGGTAAGTACAGGCCATGGTATCACTCAGTTCATCTATGCCTGTGTCTTATACTGGTAAGTACATGGCAGGCCATGGCGTCACTCAGTTCATCTCTGTCTGTATCTTATACTGGTAAGTACATGGCAGGCCATGGCGTCACTCAGTTCATCTCTGTCTGTATCTTATACTGGGTAAGTACATGGCAGGCCATGGCGTCACTCAGTTCATCTCTGTCTTATACTGGGTAAGTACAGGCCATGGTATCACTCAGTTCATCTCTGTCTGTGTCTTATACTGGGTAAGTACAAGGCAGGCCATGGCATCACTCAGTTCATCTATGTCTATGTCTTATACTAGGAAAGTACATGTCAGGTTATGGCATCACTCAGTTCATCTCTGTCTGTGTCTTATATTGGGTAAATACAGGCCATGGTATCACTCAGTTTTTCTCTGTCTGTCTCTTATACTGGGTAAGTACAGGCCAAGGCATCTCTCAGTTCATCTCTGTCTGTGTCTTATACTAGGTAAGTACATGACAGGTCATGGCATCACTCGGTTCATCTCTGTCTGTTGTATACTGGGTAAGTACATGGCAGGCCATGGCATCACTCAGTTCATCTCTGTATGTATCTTATACTGGGTAAGTACAGGCCATGGCATCACTCGGTTCATCTCTGTCTGTATCTTATACTGGGTAAGTACATGCCATGGCACCACTCAGTTCATCTCTGTCTGTATCTTATACTGGGTAAGTACAGACCCTGGCATCACTCAGTTCATCTATGTCTGTATCTTATGCTGGGTAAATACATGGCAGGCCATGGCATCACTCGGTTCATCTCTGTCTGTATCTTATACTGGGTAAGTACAGGCCATGGCACCACTCAGTTCATCTCTGTCTGTATCTTATGCTGGGTAAGTACAGGCCATGGCACCACTCAGTTCATCTCTGTCTGTATCTTATACTGGGTAAGTACAGGCCATGGCACCACTCAGTTCATCTCTGTCTGTATCTTATACTGGGTAAGTACATGGCAGGCCATGGCATCACTCGGTTCATCTCTGTTTGTATCTTATACTGGGTAAGTACAGGCCATGGCACCACTCAGTTCATCTCTGTTTGTATCTTATACTGGGTAAGTACATGGCAGGCCATGGCATCACTCGGTTCATCTCTGTTTGTATCTTATACTGGGTAAGTACAGGCCATGGCACCACTCAGTTCATCTCTGTTTGTATCTTATACTGGGTAAGTACATGGCAGGCCATGGCATCACTCAGTTCATATCTGTCTGTATCTTATACTGGGTAAGCACAGGCCATGGCACCACTCAGTTCATCTCTGTCTGTATCTTATACTGGGTAAGTACAGGCCATGGCACCACTCAGTTCATCTCTGTCTGTATCTTATGCTGGGTAAGTACATGGCAGGCCATGGCATCACTCGATTCATCTCTGTCTGTATCTTATACTGGGTAAGTACAGGCCATGGCATCACTCGGTTCATCTCTGTCTGTATCTTATACTGGGTAAGTACAGGCCATGGCACCACTCAGTTCATCTCTGTCTGTATCTTATACTGGGTAAGTACAGGCCATGGCATCACTCAGTTCATCTCTATATGTGTCTTATACTGAATGGATGAATAAAATGAATGGAAAGTTTTATTTGGTTACTCACTGTGGTAATTGTGACATCACTTAATTGATATTGACAGAATTTCTCCCTTCACAGATCGGAGCCAATCTCACAGACTTCTCGTTCCTCTACATTGACCTCTTTCTACTGACCAGCCTCTGTATCACGTGTAAGTAGCACCTCTTTCTACTGACCAGCCTCTGTATCGTGTAAGTAGCACCTCTTTCTACTGACCAGCCTCAGTGTCACGTGTAAGTAGCACCTCTTTCTACTGACCAGCCTCAGTGTCACGTGTAAGTAGCACCTTTTTCTACTGACCAGTCTGTATCATGTGTAAGTAGCACCTCTTTCTGCTGACCAGCCTCTGTATCACGTGTAAGTAGCTTCTCTTTCTCCTGACCAGCCTCTGTATAACATGTAAGTAGCACCTCTTTCTATTGACCAGCCTCTGTATCACGTGTAAGTAGCTTCTCTTTCTGCTGACCAGCCTCTGTATCACGTGTAAGTAGCACCTCTTTCTATTGACCAGCCTCTGTATCACGTGTAAGTAGCTTCTCTTTCTCCTGACCAGCCTCTGTATAACATGTAAGTAGCACCTCTTTCTATTGACCAGCCTCTGTATCACGTGTAAGTAGCTTCTCTTTCTGCTGACCAGCCTCTGTATCACGTGTAAGTAGCACCTCTTTCTATTGACCAGCCTCTGTATCACGTGTAAGTAGCTTCTCTTTCTCCTCACCAGCCTCTGTATAACATGTAAGTAGCACCTCTTTCTATTGACCAGCCTCTGTATCACGTGTAAGTAGCTTCTCTTTCTGCTGACCAGCCTCTGTATCACGTGTAAGTAGCACCTCTTTCTATTGACCAGCCTCTGTATCACGTGTAAGTAGCTTCTCTTTCTCCTGACTAGCCTCTGTATAACATGTAAGTAGCACCTCTTTCTATTGACCAGCCTCTGTATCACGTGTAAGTAGCTTCTCTTTCTGCTGACCAGCCTCTGTATCACGTGTAAGTAGCACCTCTTTCTATTGACCAGCCTCTGTATCATGTGTAAGTAGCACCTCTTTCTACTGACAAACCTCTGTATCACGTGTAAGTAGCACCTCTTTCTACTGACCAGCCTCTGTATCACGTGTAAGTAGCATCTCTTTCTACTGACCAGCCTCTGTATCACGTGTAAGTAGCACCTCTTTCTACTGACCAGCCTCTGTATCACGTGTAAGTAGCATCTCTTTCTACTGACAAGCCTCTGTATCACGGGTAAGTAGCACCTCTTTCTACTGACCAGCCTCTGTATAACATGTAAATAGCATCTCTTTCTACTGACAAGCCTCTGTATCACGTGTAAGTAGCACCTCTTTCTACTGACCAGCCTCTGTATCACGTGTAAGTAGCATCTCTTTCTACTGACAAGCCTCTGTATCACGTGTAAGTAGCACCTCTTTCTACTGACCAGCCTCTGTATAACATGTAAATAGCATCTCTTTCTACTGACCAGCCTCTGTATCATGTGTAAGTAGCACCTCTTTCTACTGACCCGCTTCTGTATCACGTGTAAGTAGCACCTCTTTCTACTGACCAGCCTCTGTATCACGTGTAAGTAGCATCTCTTTCTACTGACAAGCCTCTGTATCACGTGTAAGTAGCACCTCTTTCTACTGACCAGCCTCTGTATCACGTGTAAGTAGCATCTCTTTCTACTGACAAGCCTCTGTATCACGTGTAAGTAGCACCTCTTTCTACTGACCAGCCTCTGTATCACGTGTAAGTAGCATCTCTTTCTACTGACCAGCCTCTGTATCACGTGTAAGTAGCACCTCTTTCTACTGACCAGCCTCTGTATCACGTGTAAGTAGCACCTCTTTCTACTGACCAGCCTCTGTATCACGTGTAAGTAGCATCTCTTTCTACTGACAAGCCTCTGTATCACGTGTAAGTAGCACCTCTTTCTACTGACCAGCCTCTGTATCACGTGTAAGTAGCATCTCTTTCTACTGACAAGCCTCTGTATCACGTGTAAGTAGCACCTCTTTCTACTGACCAGCCTCTGTATCACGTGTAAGTAGCACCTCTTTCTACTGACCAGCCTCTGTATCACGTGTAAGTAGCACCTCTTTCTACTGACAAGCCTCTGTATCACGTGTAAGTAGCACCTCTTTCTACTGACAAGCCTCTGTATCACGTGTAAGTAGCACCTCTTTCTACTGACCCGCCTCTGTATCACGTGTAAGTAGCACCTCTTTCTACTGACCAGCCTCTGTATCACGTGTAAGTAGCATCTCTTTCTACTGACAAGCCTCTGTATCATGTGCAAGTAGCACCTCTTTCTATAGACGACCCACTTTATTATGTGTAAGTAGCACCTCTTTAAACTGTTAAATAGTTCAAAAATATTACTAACATAAATAGAAGTTTTCTGTAAGCTGTTTGTACACGAAATAAGTAAAATGTGGATGAGGAAGCTACGACTGACCAAACATTTAAAGCTACGTCCTCGAGTGGTTTAGCCTATCACAAATGTGTTTCATCTCCAAATATCTAGTGTGTAATTAGTTTCAATCTGCATTCGGTTTACTAATAAGTGCATACATTTGTGACGAATACTAACAAAATGAGTCGGATGTCTACGAACTTGATTTCAAGAAAACACTGTTTTTGCATTGCACTGTCATTTTTCACAATTTTGACTTTTTGTCTCCAAATGATACTTGTCTTCTACCAATTGGCAATGGTTTTTCTCACTTATATTAATATTTGGTACGTATTTGAACCTTTTAGAAACAGTGCCTAACATTTCATGCATGAATTTCGTAAAACAAAAGCGATAAATTGCATATGTTCCCGTTGCATTCTTGGGGATATCCCTCAACGGAAGGCGGACATATTTGGTACTACAGGAAAGCCCAGCGTGTCTACTTTCCATACACAGAGGCCTATCTGTAAACAAAAGTCACAAACCGCTGGCCTCGTGACTGATACAGGTCCCCTCATTGGCTTATTCTGTGTGCTCAGGCGCAGTGCATCTTCTCTTGGCCTCACTAACTGTAGACAACTTATGGTGGTGATGTGTTTGTTGTTAGGTAACATTCCTAATTACTCAGATACCATTGCAATAATGTCAGTAAACAGTTTGCAAAATATATCACAAACAATGAACGTAACTTAAGAGTGTATTTCGAATGCATTGAACAGAGAAATAAAAGCAAAACGGCAGAATGTGGAATGACGACACAGGCGTAGCGATGTTCGATTACTCGCTGTAAGTCTTCGACGTCGGGGCCTGGTCCTTGTAGATGTACGATTAAGTTAATAAAGTCACAAAACTTAGGTGTTATAACTATCTGTATACTGCATAACAATTATATAAAATTTCAGTATGTTCAACTGTGTCGATGTCATGTTACGATTGTTGTCGGTCATTATACAGTGTTTGTGTGTGCAGGGATACTGTTAATAAAAGTTAACATACACTTTTTTTTTGATCATAATATTGTTAATATTTCATGTAATGTGTTCATATTTACATGATATTTGGGCACTACCATTAGCCAACACTATGCAAAATTTCAGGGAAATCTATAAAGTGCAATTGAGGTAATTTGAAGTAAACATGTGTAAAGATGTACGTGAACTTCAACTGCGTTTTTTTCAGTTTGAGTGTTTCTACCCAGTCATGTTCGTTGTGACATAACTTTGGCTATGAGTGAGCTAGGTCCATGTTTTATGTACCAGTGGAACGGAAAGCTTAACATCTCTTCTTTCCAATGATATGTGTATCTCATTTTTTCATTTTTGGACATGCAATTCATTTCGTTATGATTCGACACATTTGTTTAAATTATCAACAGAATTTATTTTGGTCTTTACATCCGGTAATTTGCCAAAGCCAATTGCTAGACCAACATTTTGCCTTCAATCACTAAATTTGTTGGCCGCATAGTATTTGAGGGAGCAAGGAGCGTTGACAAAATCAACACAGAAACGTGCAATTTCATGTAAAGAATCCAATTGTGTAAATCACTTGAATTGATTCTGGGTCCAAAATTAAACAAGTTAGTAGACTGTCTGATGATTTTACCAAAGCGACATATAAAAGTTGCACAAACAAGCAACAGCTTGTCATAGTGGATACTTTGTTGTTTTGCTTCTTTGCAAAATGAATTTGAAATGGGATGAGTGAAAAATGGACTTGAAGAGGCTCATTAAACTCATCAACTCATGGGTCTCTTTCAGTTGGCTACACGTCAGCCTACTCTCATCTTGTGCCCGACGTGCCGACGGTCAGTTTGATCTCACTGCGACCTCTCGTTTCCTTGGTTACGCAGCTTGTTGTCATGGGAATGGTGCAGGTTCTCACCTGGCAGTATGTTCGTGGACAACCCTGGTAGGTGGAGCCATTGGTGCACCCTGGTTTCATTGTCACCTGTTGTTTCAAAATAGTGGAATAGGTTTTAATTTGTGTGACACGAGACGGTTTCTTTTGTATGTTGTGTTGGCTTGTGTGAATAAAGTACAATTACCATTGTCATCTGTGCGGTATAAAAATGTCACATGTGAGGTGTAAGAATGTCACACGAAATGTAAGAATGCTGTGTGTGAGGTGTAAGAATGTCACATTTTGAAGTGTAAGAATGTCACATTTGAAGTGTATAAATGTAACATTTGAAATGTAAGAATGTCACGTTTGAAGTGTAAGAATGTCACATATGATAGTATCACCTATTAAAATATTACCTAACTAAGAATGTCACCTATAAAGTATACATGAGAAATGTAAAAATGTCACATAAAGTTAAGAATGTCATTTATGATGTATAAGAATGTCACCTTTGAGGTAAAAGAATGTATCTTACAAAGTATAAGAATGTAACCTATGAACCGTGAGATCGTCTGTCACCTGTGAGGTATAAGATTGTCACCTATGATATATAAGAATGCCAATTATAAGGTGGACACCCTGGTGTATTATCACTGTCACCTTTGAGGTCACCTACGAGCTATAAGAATGCCATTTGTAACGTGTAAGAATGTAATCTATGAGGAAGACTTATAAGGTCGTCACACACGAGATGTAAAAAAGCCCTATGTGATGTCATCACCTGCGAAATAATAAGATTGTCACCTGTGAAATAGTAAAGCTGTCACCATTGACCTGTAAGACTCACATGAGGTGTCTGTGACAGGTTTGTGCCGTTTGTGCCAAATGAAGATGATAACTACACGTGTCACGAGGTCACTGTTGTCTTCTGCATCTCGTCCTTCCAATACATCACTCTCTCCATCATCTTCTCGAAGGGCGCCCCCTTCCGCAACTCTGTCTTCACCAACTGTGAGTACAATCTCCCGCCCCCTTCTGCAACTCCATCTTCACCAACTGTCAGAACAATCACCCCCCCCCCCTTCCGTAGCTCCATCTTCACCAGTGAGTGCAGTCTTGTGCTGCAACTGTCTCCTTTCAGTTCTCAACAGATCAAGGATTTGTCAAAACATAATTGTGTTTAACAAGCTTGCTTGATCATAGCATATGACATTTGTAATAACATGTAACCTCTTTCTCTGTTCATTCGCATCCCTAGACCATTGGCCTCTGACCCACTCTCCAGAGGGCACCACTGACTTTACATTCACTTGACGGAAATATGTTTCATGTCATATTTGACGACTGCAGAAATTATGTAGTCGGCTGAAATTAGTTTTACAATAAAATGTATATAATTTATTTTATAATGGTGATAATTGCTGTGCTTGCTTTGTTGCTTCACGTCATACATTTAAGACAACATTGTACACTGTAAGTCAACGTGGTGAAATGAAGCTTGCTTGTTTATGTACACAACATATCATAACACGTCTCTGTGAAACACTTCGCAAACAGCAAAAGGAATGCAATGTAAAGAAGATCACTGTTTTCATGTCGGCTTGGTGTTGTTGTTTCAGATTTGTTCCTGGCCAATCTCACCATCTGTGTCGCTGCGTCTGTTTATGTGTGCATGTATCCATTTCCTGGCCTAGCCAACTTACTCATGGTAAATATTTACTGTTTTACTCTCATTTGTTCGTCTTATTGTTTCACTAGAATTATGTAAGTCCAGTCCACAAACTAAAGAAGACATTCTGGCTGTTGTTGTTTGCTTGAATATTTCTGAATATGAAAGAAATGTGATTGGTGTATAAAACCAGTAGTGTGTCAGTGCATCATCATTTTGATACAATACAGTAAGTGTAATCATTTTGAGTTTACCCCAAAAATTTGAAATTTTGCATAGTGTTAACGACTTGATGAATGAAAAGTTGGCAAATTATAATCAGATTCAAATTTGAACATTAAAAAAAATCTATGAGTATGGAGGGGATATTTAACTAAGTGAAGCTACATTTCTGTTACAGAACTTCAATTAGTATGCGAACTTAAATGAAAATGGTGCAATAACCAGAAAATATTCACTTGCTGTACTCAAGACGTCAGGGGACCTTTTCACTAAGATAATGAATGAGGAATATCCATCTTTAAACATAATCCACTGTTCAATTTAAGAAGCTTTTTCTAAATTCAAAAACCCGCTGCTGTGTCACAAGGACACTACTTCCATCAACATGTCCCCACTGCACATCCTGGCGTTAACCGTTTTCATTGTACAAGCTCACGGTTAAGGTGCAAAATCAGTTTTAAAGAACAAAATCAAGCTTATAAAAATATGTGACCCCCACCCCACAGCAAACCTGGTCTTAAATCGCACATTCTATTCAGGACATGAGTCAGAATTAGCTGTCTAGGTATGTTCCATCAATTTTGTGATTTTGGCAGAAATCCACACCTCATAATCCTACCTTTCATTGTCCAGTTTATTTCCTCAACGAATAATCGAAAACTAATAAAATACGTAAATTTGCGAACCCACAGATTAAAAAACAATAGACAATATATAAGTAAAAATTACCTTGTTTCTCAAGACGTCGCTTTTTTTAAGTTTGCCTCAATTTTAGCAGACAATCGGAAACTACTGAAGATATTTCAACAAATGAGTGTCAATTTAAAGCTCATTTGTGAAATCGAAAAAGGTACAAAACAAAATTTAACAATTTTGCGACTTAGTAACCACGTGGCAGGTCACATATTAGTGAAACTGTTCCCTGAAGTACGCAGAGAATCTGGTTCGTGCATGAAAAAGTATCATCATCGATGTCTTATTATTTCACTTGCAGTTATCTCTCTCGCCGTCCATGCTGTTCCGAGCACAGCTAATCGGCTTTGCAGCTATCAATTTCTTCCTTTGCCTCATTCTGGAGGTAAGTTAACCAATGAAAACTCATCTAACTATTGACGTAATATGGTAAAAGACTGCATAGATCTGACATGTTGTGACGGTTTGGTCAGGGTGGTACATTTCGGCAGTGTGGAGTTTTGTTATGGATATCATGCTAAATCAAAGTATATCAGCATTAAAATGATATCAATGTCTTCCTTGTAAGTGAATCATGTATGCAGATGGACGTTACAGATAGTTGAAGTGGCCCACGAATCAACATTTTGAAAATTGGCTTTTAATGTTTTCTACAAGTGTCAAAGTACTCTTTCAATAAAAAAAATGCATCAAAAGCACTTTTTAAAGATGTCAATATTATACAATTTGTTTTGCATGGGAATCATGTTGTGTACCAGCCTCTTAGTGGAAAAGGAAACATTTATTTGTGTTAGAAATTGTACTGTTGCTTTGTTTCCAGAACGTGATTGATAGCATGCACGTACAGAAATACTGCAAGGGCATTCTGGGAAGCCGAATGCAGGTGCGCAAGTCTGGGTTTGAGGCAATCGAAGAGGACCTAATATCTGCACCAGAATGGGGGCCAATGTCCAGGTCAACGTCAAGTTTTGCGAAGTTGATGCACCTGGAAACGGTGGTGTTGTCCATGGCAACCAATGAAAAAGAGGCTGTCCTCGAGGGCAACGACAACGAAGCCGGCCAGGGAGATTTTACAGCAGGGGAACAATTGGGCATGGACGATTGTACATCGGACATCACAGATGTCAATGATTCGACAGTGCTCACAAACGGGGAATGCGCGACTACCACTCGCTTGTGACACACGGATGTCACTGCTGGTGGTTTTTTATTCAACAACTATCATTTCATGAGCCATTTTATTATTGAATCAAATTTTATTCTTTTCACACCTATTCAGTTTGACTTACTTCTGCGATTCAGCTACCAGTGGTAGCCTTCTCTGGGAAGTTTACCTGAAGAATGATAGCTGAAATGTAGAGGTAACTCGAACTTAATAGTTGTACAAATTTGATTCAAATTTATTTCAGCTTCAGAAGCATTTTCTTCGATATGAGCCATTGTATCGGTGGAATGCAGGGTTTGTTAGTCGAGTAGGTTTGGTGCCAATTTAGAAGCTCATAGATTTTAGCAAGTTCACAGGGTTTGGGATTTAAATTTATTGCGTACCTGTTCAATGAGGATCATTATGTGGCAGCTAATGCATACGTTTGTACTTAGCGACATTTAGAGCCGTTTGAGGATGGTTCCCATGTCTGTGTCCACCCATGTCTGTGTCCACCCATGTCCTGTGCACCAGCAGTTTAGAAAGGGTCGCAGTATAAGAGCACACGAAATGCACACAGAATGCAGCACGTGATATCTTAAGGATTTTCCCACTTTAGTTAATTTATGCAGCTTATTTGAAGGTTGCTTATTTTCATCTGCGTCGTTAGGCTGTCGAATAGCTTGCACATATTATTACACAGCGACCACTGTGAGAGTTAATGTGTAAATAATGAATAAAATTACAGTGTAGATAAGTCATGGCATCTACTTTTTTACAGACTATTTAAACATCAGTCAATGTTTCGTTCCGTGTTTTGTGATCCCAGCATGCATCACATACAAGGTCTGATTTGTCTGTCGTTTTGATGTCATGTTAAATTGCTGGATATAGTCGCTGCACAATGTGTAATTTATTGGCAAAGCCACAAACCAAGATAAGATTGAGTTTCATTACAATTGTGTGTGTAATCAGTTACATACTATTATCTCGGGTGTAACTAGTTACGCAACATATTACACTATAAATGTGGTTTGTATAATAATTCAAATAATTTATGGTAATGATTACATTGCATGTGTAATCAGTTACAACAAAAAGGATTCTTTCCATATAACACTACCATCCAATTTTGCGAGGATGATAACAGCAATAACATTTTATCACTAAAATAAAATGTTGGGAAGTAATACTAAGCTAAATATGATTATTTAATCAAAGCTATCCCTACCTCCAGATTATTGCTAGAACAGCATCCCAAGCTGTTATCATTGTGAGTTTTGTGTCCCAATATTGCCGTGAATTTTTTACTCGTGTGTCTGCTGTTAAAATATGTATGCATTTATGCATTGACTTTGTGGGAACAAGATGTGACCTTTATACATACTCAGATTTGTGTTTTTTCTAAACTTATTGCGTTATTGCCAATAGCAAATGTTGTTACGAAAATGTCACAATAATTTACATCCTATCAGCTGCATTTGGCGCTTTTTAAGAGGCTTAGCAATATGCAAAAGGCAGCCGAAAGTGGCCAGAGCAGGTTGGCCAGTGCAAGGCGTGTGTCGCAGGCAGTTCTGTGATGCTTTGTGTATAATATCTAAGGAATTCAACTAACTTCAGCTGTTGCATTTTGCGTCCCCTGGCAATAATCATCGTGAAGTGTACAGATTTCCATGTCACACTTCAATTATGTTGCCATTGTTTTGAAGTGACCTTGTCTGTTCTGTTATTTGTAATCACCCTCTCAAGCCAGGGATAGTAATAGTATTAGACTACCCCCATTCTGGTATATTACCAACACTAATCTACAGAAGTTGTCTCTGTTGTACTCTGTCCCACTTACCGTCTTCTCTGGTCTTGACTGTAGGAACATCAAAGAGCAATTCTATGGTCTTGAAATTAGGCCGTTAGCCGTGCTGGACTGCGCTATTGACTGATGTTTACCCAGTACTATTTGAATGTCTCACATTCTATTTGAAATTTTCCTGGGAAAACATTCACAATACAAATAATGCTTTGGGTTTAATAAACACAATTGGGCTGACAATACACCTTCAGCGTACTTATTCTTGTGCTGAGAACATTATATGACAAACAGACAAGGTTGGTTTAAGACTGAATAGGATATAAAATATGTTGGTATAGAGCTAATGAAATTGTTGTTTCATTTATCTGTCGGTGTAACCAGTTCAATCTGGTGTTTTCCTGCCAATGTTTGGAAAATGTCTAGGGAGGTGGGAGGGAACAAGGGGAGCTAGGTGGAGGGAGCAAGTACGGGTGAGAGGGAAATCACTAGGGATCTATGTAGTTCCCTCATCCCTTCTGCACCGACAAACTTTATAGGCAGATTTAACGAAATATGCTCGGGCATGTGGAAGAAGCTAGGAAAGGGATTGAGGAGGGACATTTAGGAAGAAAGAGGGACTGTTTGACTGGGAAAGGCGATGCTGGAAAACAGTCGGAGAATCTCATGTTTGTAGAACATTTTATACTAACTGCATAGGTAGAACAAAAATGTGCCAGATTTCGTGCAAGACAAATGAAAAAATTGACATGTTTTCAAAAGCACAGGAGCTGTTATTGTTCTTCCTCCTGGTTTCTGGTGAGGTTTAGGGATTGTACACTTTCCAGTCTTGACCTCTTCTGACATTCTATTCATGTAAAGTAACATGCCAGTAATTCGTTCTGCCACCAGCTTACATTAACTGTTGGTTGGTTTTGGTTTGAAGTGTATTTTTAACATGCTTATTTCCATTGGATGTTCAGACATAACACTAAACAGAGACGATGCCGTCCACAGCTGCAACATTCAAATGTTCTTTCTCGCTTTCAAAATAAAGCATAGATCATTACAATAAGCCAGAATCACTGTCTGCATTCAACACATGTTAACAGAGGTAGTCCATTGTTTCTATTGTAAAGCCGTGTTATAGAGTATAAGTGATATGTATACTTACATACTTAACACCCAAGTATGTTTAAAACAAAGCTGCAACAACTTTTGATTTTAACAGTTCAGTGTTTAAAAAAATAGCTGAGATATCGCTCAAACTCAAATCCACGAATAGTGAACTTGGTTAATTCTGAGGTCGTGATGACGTCTTACGTGATAGATATATGAGTCTCATTAGTAACTGGACTTGAAGCGACACCTTCAAAAACTGCACGCTGTCATTGCAAGCAGACTGTTTCATCCAGAAACATATTTCAACAATAAATGTTTCATTAAAACTAATTTGGGCAGTTTGCATGTTATATTAGGTATAGTTTTTAACACATGATTTTATGAAAACAAATGAAGAAACCCCTTAAAATTACGTGATCTGGTCGTTTTTATTATAAAATCATATTAACGAACAACAGTTATTTTTAACATGTAAGTTGATTTTGGATTATGTAATATTCAGTTTGTATAAATACGACTGTCACCTCTCGGGATCGTGATTCTTGCTCTACAAAGCTTTCAGGGGACTGTTCCACTAACATTCTTAGGATTTCATAAATATCATTTTACTCTTTAAAATAGATTTCACTCTAACTATGATCTTGTGTCCTGAAAACTGTTGTCAAGGTCCCTTCGTCAATGTCATTGTGCACTAATCTCTGTTATCATGTGACGATGTTGGTGGTTGGCACATGACTGCAACTGAGAGAGAATTGCGGGAAGGTTATAAGAACATCAAGTCAATGAAGGTCATATCAGCATGGCTAAAGAGGCCACTAAGCTGACCAGAGAAAATTACTTATAACGAAGCGATCAGATATGGAAGGACACCCCATCAACAACAGAGATAGTGGCTACAACCTTCCTGTGACTTTTTAGAGCTGCTCACATGACAATTACGAACATCGTCACATGACCAGAGAGTGATGTACAATGATGCTGACTAAGGCACCCAACTTCAAATCTAGATATTCGTAAACAGATAACAGTGAAAGTATGTTATTAAGCCCGTAACAACATTTGCAATTAAAAAGGTATGATCATCCAGTTTCAACACAAGCTGTATTAGCAATACAGCCGAGTCAGATCTGCAATACCCTTTGATGTTCAACGATGTCCCATTTTCCCATGTTCAACACAGCAGACTTCCTGTTACAAATTACTGCGCCTGTTAATTCCGGGCAGAGGAACTGACTGGTTCCTTTAAAACACATTTAGGATGTAAATATATATATATATAGTTTTACTATAACACTTATGGTAAAACAAACTATCCATCTCGGTCCTTCTAATAGGAAGTTGCTGTGTTCACAACCAACTGTGGTTCACCACTGACCACTAGATGGCACCACCACCTCGAGGTTCAGTGCAAGTACTCTACCCTTGCCTTAGTTTATGGTGGGACCACCTTCCATGGGTCTAACAGACATAGTGGCCAGTGTGGACAGCTTCTAATGGCCCAATCTTGATGTCGGTTCAAGCAGTTCTGTTGTTCTATGGAAGAACGTAGCAAGTGATGTTTTATAAGATCTGAGAACAACACATAAAACTATTACGGACAGGAAGTCTCTTGGATTAATGATGTCAAGCAACTATCTATCTACTAACTTGGTATATTATTACAGCCGACACAACATTTGCCATTAATCAAACACAGTTTATTAGTTAAAATTTGATAGAAGTTGATATATTTTTATTGACATTCAAGCTATTTTAAATATGTTCTTGTTAGGTTCTGATATTGCGATATCAAATTCATGTGCTGTTATTTTACAGTATTGTACTGTAGAGATCTTGTATAATACCTAGTAAGTTCAAAACGAAATTAAGTTTGAGTTTATTTAATGTGACACGCAATAGGACCTTCCGTTGGACAACCATTACATGTGGTTTTTATTGCAAGCTGCTGGAATTTTATCTTTTATACAGTGTATATAAATTCTGATTGTACACAAAATTACAGACTTGACACACTCCATGATAATCATATACAGAAATATTATTAAAATTTACTGATGTTACAGGTTTTTTCAGTGTTTACAATACTGACTTACGCTGGTGATGTTACAATTACAATAACAAAATTGCACTTGACAATAAAATAAATCTAGGAGTACATTTCTGGTAACTACATTTCTACCACTTGGAAGGCCAGACTACCGATTTCCTGTATGTGGTCAAATTTGTATTGTTTTTTCTCTCTCACAATGTCCGCAGATCCAATTTCTTCAACCGTCCTTTCATCAAATTATATTTCATCTGGGAAAATCTGAGTAAAATTTAAACAAAAATCACACTGACTTGAGATAGTCTGCATTCTTTTTGGTCTGTCATTTCTTTCGGTTGAATGTGGTTTTACTTGACTCCACACTGAAGAGTTCTTATGTCCAATTGGTTTAGTTTATATATGTTGTTATGTTTGCTCGTATAGATTGTCTTGGTCAATTTGTGTGGGTGCAAAGAAATACAATGTCGTTCATTGTGAGTCATGAGGGTCTTTTCCTATGTGTGGTAACAGAGGAAAGTCTAATATATGCACAGGTGTTGGGTGTTCTGTTGAACGGAAAATAGTCTAAGCACATGACAACTCTTGTAACATGAGATGAAGCTCTTTTACTCAGAATCTATTGTGTCATGCTATGTACACAAGTCAGATAATGCATATGCCTAATGACGTGGTCTTACAAAGGGGTTTTTGTTGTATGTGTGTATGTGCGTCGCATTGTCATTCGGATATTGGGTGTGCAAACTGTGTTTACAGAAATCCATGGCATTCTTTGAGCACTGGTAGACTAATTGTGACTGGTTACTCATTAATGTCACAGGAAATAAAATTTTATGTGTAGCTGTTTTGATCGTGACCTTTGATAATGCATGCATTTCTGATAAACAAATTAAATTGTGACTGCTGGCTGCAGTTATTCCTGTTCGGTGGACAGAGACGGTTTGTTTTTTTGTTGCTGGGATATCAAGTGAAACACATCTTGAAACAGCAAGCTTCGAGGGTTTAACAATATGTACGGTTTATTAAATCTCAGAAAAGTTTACGTTTTAAAAAGACTATTCCACTACCCAGAATCACTCAAGCCAGGGGTGGTGATAGCAAGAACAGGGTGCTCGCTGATTCACTCTCTCAAGCCAGGGGTGGTGATAGCAAGAACAGGGTGCTCGCTGATTCACTCTCTCAAGCCAGGGGTGGTGATAGCAAGAACAGGGTGCTCGCTGATTCACTCTCTCAAGCCAGGGGTTGTGATAGCATGAACAGAGTGTGAATCAGTTGTACTTGTTCCAATTGTTTTCTTGATTGTGGGAACTGGCTAACTTGAAAGAGCTGTTCCATGAACTTGCCGTAGTCCTGCCTGTTTCCACAATAGCTGTGGTTACTATCTGAATCTTTTGTAGAAATTGTTGTGTAAGCACACTAATAAAATTGCAAAAAAGTCAAGCTTCTTAAACACAATCTGACAGGCAGTATGTCTTCAACAGCATTAAGAACATTATATTAAAAATGAAGAACATACAAAGTCGTTTTAAAATTAACTTGCACAAGTTAATTATTAATGCCATCTAGTTTATTCAGCATTGTGAAATTGTGATGACTTTTAGGGGTCATCTCAGAACGTTGATATATTATATAAGATGAAATTACTTTCGTTTGGGGGACGGGGGTCAGAGGCAGGTTTGTCTGACATCGGACATCAATATTTTATGCTTTGGACCGATACTGTTAATATATTGGTGTCAACATATCAGTGTTCACAAACTTTCATCTGAGGGGGTAAGGGTCTGAGGCCAGATGAAAGTAATTTAATTTGATATTGACGTTCTGAGATGATTCCTTACCTGTGTTGACATTGTGTGTTGGTTGCGTAATCATGCAGGCATGTGTGATAGCATGCTGCATGTCAGTAGATCACTGCGTGCGGGAGGTGCAAGGATAACATTTAATATTGATTACGAGACCACACAAGTGGGGTTCGGTAAGGTACAGAGACGTGTCGGTTTCATCAGGAATGGCTGTATAATCAGGTATAATCAGGGTCATAGATGTGTGTGAATCACTCCTATGAATCACTATAAGAACATGGAGAAAAATCAGACAAATGAATGCATTATTTATATGCACTAAATTGATCCTCGTGCACTGAATCAGTGGCTGTCGATTTACACATTTCACCCAGACATCCTGTGTTAATCGTCAGGGTTTTCTGTGGCTTTCTCTCAGGTCAATCTCATGATGGAGCAGCTTGTGTTATTGCTTGTTGGTCAGCTACAAAACTGAGCTACCCTACATAGATCCTGTTGGCATGTTCTCTCCCATTATCCCCTTGATCCTTTTGCTGGATGGGGCCACATTGAATGCACCAAGCACATTACTTGGTCTTTTTTTCCCTCTAAACAAATCTCCAGCAATCATGATCTCTTCTGCGATCTCTCCATCTCTCGGCTGTTCAAGTCTGACCTTCAGACAGCTCTTGTAATGCTGCTTCTGCAAAATAGTATTGGTATTTCTTGTGGTCTTATTAATCATTATTTTCTGGTTTTTCAAAATCAAATTTATACACGCATGCCTGATGTTAGGGGTGAACTACTTCTTGTGATAACCGTGCAATTTTATGCCGATTGTCCAGTCAAACAGGATTCTACTACTGCGTTTAATTATGCTTTTGTGAACGTTGTCATTTACCTGTGTTTCCAAGGATTTCATGGAATTGCTCGCGTAGAAGCAGTTTGAATATCGACGGACATCTGCATGATGGAATAAAATCTACCAGGTGAAATAATGGCGTCATGTCATTGCCTAATCATTATAAAAGTAAAGGTAAGTTCTTATAGTGCAGCATCCAGTTCTTTGGACCGCTCAAATCACTTTACACTTTAACTCCTGGCAGACCTGTTCATTTGAATGCCAACTCAACTTCTCTGGGAAGCATTAAGCCATGCTAAATAATTAATGTGCAGATATAACTCATTCATATCCACCACTCACTATGGCATGGTACTCATTCAAGAGGATTCGAACCCAAATTATCTCGCCTGGGAGTCTGGTGTTTTAGACACTGTACCACTGAGCCCCACAACCGCTTTGTAATAGAATAGTGAATATGAGCAGAAAAGCCAGACAATTTAGAAAGTCTGTTAATACCAGACAAGAGGGAACTTACAACAGAAGTTGAGGTGACCTGTCTCATGCTGTTTCATCAAGAACCTGTCTAATATGGACAGGCACAATGTATTTCTCACAGAGTCACTTTTGGAAGTATTGACCTGGTAAGTACGGGCACAAAGCACCATGGATGTTCCCTTCCACTAACTTGTCTGATAAGAACAGATAGCCATGTATGAAAAAAATATTGGACAGTTTTGCGTATAGAGCCTGGCTGATACGAACAAGTGGTAGACAGACTCAGAACCTGCCCAGTATGAACAAGCAGTGCGCACACACAGAACTTCTATGATACAAACAAGTGTTTGGCATTCAGAACCTGTGTGATTTGAACAAACAATAGACACACAGAACCTGCTTGATATGAACTAGAAAGTGGGCACTCACAGAATCTACCTGATATGAACAAACGGTAAAACTCGCAAAAGTTGCCTGGTATGAACACAATAGACACACAGAACATGTGTGGTATGAACAAGCAATAAACATAAAGAACCTGTCTGATATGAACACACATGCAGAACACACATACAAGTTGTGTTCTACACATTCAGAACCTGTTTCGTATGAACATGCAGTATACACACACACAACCTGCCTGATGTAGTAGTAGATACACACGAAGAACTTGTCTCATACACACATAATCCTTATCATACGAACATACAATATGTACACACAGAACCTGTCTGATACGAACAAACAGTCGAAACACACACCCTGAGAACCTGCCTTATACAGACACACAGAACCTTCCCATACGAACACGCAATATGCACACACAGAATCTGTCTGAAGCGAACATCTAGCATACACTGTGCCAGCCAGGCAGCAGGCAGAACAGTAAGAAGTTCCGTTCACAACCAGCAGGTCACCGTAAGGACACTTAAGGTAGTTTAGTGTTGGAGATGGCAAGACTGGTCGTTTTGTAAACATGTAACCAATGACTGGAGCCACAAGAAGTGAGCCACCGACTTGATGTCAGACTATTCACCGAAATTATTGGTGGCAAACGTGTGAAAGGGAAGGCCCCAAACTGTTGGCAGCCTGGTTGAGTATCATAGGAGTGGTGTGCCTAATTAATTGGCACCGGTTGTGGTTTCATGGTTGGGTGCATGTATTTAATTAATGAAATGTTAGTGACTGTAACAAGAAAACAGCAGGGGTTAGCTGCATCTCAAGTGCTACTTCTTGTGCAGTAATTGGGCAGTCTGCCACAGAGTGCCAGTTCCACTGTATACAAACACAGACCCCCCGCTGGCCAAACATGCAGTAGGTGTGTTTCCAGGGTAAACTGTTTATGTAATGTATGTTATATACATACATGCACGTACATGTATGCACTTACACACACACACACGTAGTATTTTGAGGACCATTAACAGGGCCATGATCTTTTTTGGAGTACGGTACCTTTCTGTAATGGTTCCTATAAAACATGTTGTGCTGCTATATTTTATCATGGAAAACAAATGTGTGGTGAAACGTAACCACACGCACGCACGCACGCACGCACGCACGCACGCACGCACGCACGCACGCACGCACGCACGCACGCACGCACGCACGCACGCACGCACACACACACACACACACTACATGCACATTAACGCGCATAATGTACATATATGTAAATATATATATATTTTATATGTATTATATAATTATTATATATGTAAGACAAGACAAATGTATTTATTTCTGATCATAAATGTACAAATATTATGTACATATATGTTTATATAACATAAAAAGGTTGGGGAATCATTTCATGTGTGCACACTGCAAGGCCAGACATACATGCATGTAATGTTTCACCGTCCACGTTGATGGCAGTCCCCTATCCCCTTGGGTGTTTAGCAAGCAGAAGACAGACTACCTCAATAAGACTTGTGTTTTTCCTGTTCAGGTCCGCTAGCCGCTGATGAGGGTCAATTTGTGACGCCTGATTTGCTTTCAACACTGTGATGCAGCATCGGGGCGACGACAATCGAACAATAAAGTTTTCTGCACACAGGCAACCGGCCACATTACGCTGTTTGTGTAGCACCGATTGAATTAAAGAGAAAGGGGAAGCGGTTTTTGCACAAGTGCACTGACAACATTGGTTGCTACGAGGCTGACGACAGCGTGTGTGATTGACACTGACGCATCCATTCATCATCCAACCCGTCATCTCCTCTTGAGTCGTGGTGCTGCATTCACAGTGTCTCGAGCCCGTACGGCGTGTCGATAAGACCAACGAATACATGTTTATTGATCACACATGCACGTGTGCTCACTGACACTAGGAGCTTCCTTGTCGGAACCTGAGATATTCGCCAAGGACATAGCGGGGACAGTCGTAACTAAACACAAGAGCATCACTGCCAGTGGTGGTAGTGTTGCCTGGCAGTGAAGACTCCGCATCCAGGTATGTGCGTTTCAAGATGAAAGATTAATAAGTCGCCATGAGCGCATAATCACAGGTGTTGGCTACAAGTTGATTTGATGTTGCTCTCTGTTGTTGCTGCTGCGATTGTTGTTGCGTTCTGATGATATTTACTTGGCGGTGTCATTGGGTAAGTAAACAAGCTGGACTTGTTGTGGCAGTAGTTGTATTGTTATGGAGATGTTAAGTACATGTCATTTATTGATTTATTGAATAGCTGCGGTGAATTTACAAATTATTACTTGATGGCTTGACCATACTTGTGCAGGTTGATTGGATCCAGTGATTGGAAGAAACGGATGTGAAAGAAAAGTTACAGAATTTATCAATTTGTCTTACCCAAGTTGCATGCTAGTGTGTCTATTCTAATTAACTGATTGTTTGATTGTTGTAAGCTTAATTAAAAACAGGTTGGATATGAAAACTGTTACTTTGCAAAGAAATGGATGTCAGGGTGTCAGGGGCAGGATTTCATTAATGTCAAGGTATCTATTGGGAACAGGGTATCATGGATGTCAGGGGCAGGGTGTCGTGAGTATCAGGGGGAGAGGGTATCATGTACATCAGGGGGCAGGGTGTCATGGATGTCAAGGGGCAGAGTGTCATGTATGTCAAAGTATTTGTGGGAGGCAGGGTATCATAGATACTTCGGCATATCTTCAGCATGTGTTTTCCATGTTAGCCAAGATGTATCTAACTTTTCATGTGGCTACCATGTGAGATGATTCTGTTTTTTAGGCATTCTGCGTCATCCATTTTTAATACCTTCAGCCTCAATTGGCCAATTTAACATACAACATTTGAGCTATTCTGTTTGATGGAGATAAGATCGTGTGTTTCAACTGTTAAGTGCAGTGGCCTACTGCTAGAAGTGGCAGCTAGTTGACATTGGTGTTTCTTATAGTATCCGAAACATTTATCTTTCCGTACTGAACGATGTATTACAGTTAACACACTGGTAATACAGGGTGTTTATTTGTGGTTCAGCTTACCTTGCCGATGGACCAAATACCTAACTACAATGTATAGCTGTGTCTAATGCTGCTTGTAGAGTGTAATTTTTCAATGGGGGTGTGAGGTACTGTGTTCTACAGTGCTGTATTATATGTGTAGTTTGGTCAGTCGCATGTTTTGTGTGGCCATTGGATCATGACCCTAAAACCCTGCGCGGGGCGGGTTTTGGCCCGCAGCCCACGGGGGCCCACAACCCGCGGGCCCCCGCGGGCCCCCGCGGGCCCCCGCGGGCCCCCGCGGGCTGGATTTTTGTTGTTGTAGCATGGTCCAGAAGGGATTTTGAGCCTGTTATATGGACATGTGAAAACCCTCTCAACAATCAGTAGTCTACGATCAGAAAATATAAATTGCTAACTAATTCCAATATCAGCAGATTGCAAATTGCAACACTGCCTTTGTGCACCAGACTCAACCTTTGAACAACTTGTGTTCATGCAGTACAATGGCAAATAGATTATAAGATCATCGGATGCCACTGAAATTAATGCCAGCGGTGTGAATTTCATTGTTCCTCATAAAAAATGGTCAACTGCCATTGCATATTCACTTGTTATAACAATTAGATTAATTAATAATTTTAAAATACGTTAAAATTTGTACTCGTACCTTTGCCCCAGGTCTGCTTATCACCTTCAGGCATTTACATTATAATGACAAGGGTTCTATTTTTCTTAAAGATGGAATTCCAAGTACAGCATGGTTGTCACTCAGCGCCGTGCATTTGTTAATATTGTAAACAACAACGATTAATAAAGATGATATATTTTTTATGATTCCATGTCATTGGTTGTGGGCTGCGGGGTGGGTGCGGGTTATGATACACCTTGTTCTACAGGGCCATGATACATTTTGTTTTACAAGGAGAAACAATGGTCTACATGGTTATGAAACACTTTGTTATACAAGGCTATGAGACACTTTGTTGTACATGAGTATGAAATACATTGTTCTACAGGACTACAGGATTTGTTTTTTTCTAAAAGAGTATCAGACACTTCGTTACACAGGAGTATGAAATACTTTGTTCAATATGAGTATGAAATACTTTGTTCTACATGGCCATGAGACACTTTGTTCTACATGAGTATGAAACATTTTGTTCTACAGAAGTATGAAACACTTTGTTCTACATGGCCATGATACACTTTGTTCTACATGAGTATGAAACACTTTGTTCTACAGGAGTATGAAATAGTTTGTTCTACATGGCCATGAGACACTTTGTTCTACATTAGTATGAAATACTTTGTTCTACATGGCCATGAGACACTTTGTTCTACATGAGTATGAAACACTTTGTTCTACAGGAGTATGAAATAGTTTGTTCTACATGGCCATGAGACACTTTGTTCTACATGAGTATGCAACACTTTGTTCTACAGGAGTATGAAACACTTTGTTCTACATGGCCGTGAGACACTTTGTTCTACATGAGTATGAAACACTTTGTTCTACAAGAGTATGAGACACTTTGTTCTACATAGCCATGGGACACTTTGTTCTACAATCCTTATAAGGTCAAATTAAACCAAATGTGTCAGTTAAGTTTGATTCATTTTGAATGACATACATGTCATGGAAGTTAGAAGTATGTTTTTTTTATGGGATATTAAAAACAGGGTTTCTTCTCACAGCAAAAGCGATAATTTCTTGGAACTTTGCAGCAATACTTCTGAATAACTTTGATCAGCTGTAACATTGTTTTAACAGGGTTTTTTGTTAATTTGTTTTGCTAAGATTTCAGGGGAAATGTTTTTTTTATAAACATTCCACTTGTTTGAGAGTTTTTCACTAAGTATTCAAAGGAGGTTAGTGAGGGAATTCGATGGATTGGTCAACTGGTAATTATCAGGATGAATTATGACATTAAGTTGTATTTAAGATCCAACATGACATTATTTATACTTTGAAGATGATTTATTGTTATTTATTACGTAGTTATAAACCTAGGATAAGTGCAGTAAATTGAGTGATGTGTGACGTTAGCTATATTGTGTGAAGGATATAATGGGAATAGAATGATTTATGTTAGAGTGGTCATGTGGCATATGGTGTGATGTTGGTAGAGTAGGCGTATGATCATGTGGTATATGGTGTGATGTTGTGAAGAGTGGGCGTATGATCATGTGGTATATGGTGTGATGTTGTGAAGAGTGGGCGTATGATCATGTGGTATATGGTGTGATGTTGTGAAGAGTGGGCATATGATCATGTGGTATATGGTGTGATGTTGTGAAGAGTGGGCGTATGATCATGTGGTATATGGTGTGATGTTGTGTAGAGTGGGCATATGATCATGTGGTATATGGTGTGATGTTGTGAAGAGTGGGCGTATGATCATGTGGTATATGGTGTGATGTTGTGTAGAGTGGGCATATGATCATGTGGTATATGGTGTGATGTTGTGAAGAGTGGGCGTATGATCATGTGGAATATGGTGTGATGTTGTGAAGAGTGGGCGTATGATCATGTGGTTCATGGTGTGATGTTGTGAAGAGTGGGCATATGATCATGTGGTATATGGTGTGATGTTGTGAAGAGTGGACGTATGATCATGTGGTATATGGTGTGATGTTGTGAAGAGTGGACGTATGATCATGTGGTATATGGTGTGATGTTGTGAAGAGTGGACGTATGCTCATGTGGTATATGGTGTGATGTTGTGTAGAGTGGGCATATGATCATGTGGTATATGGTGTGATGTTGTGTAGAGTGGACATATGATCATGTGGTATATGGTGTGATGTTGTGAAGAGTGGGTGTATGATCATGTGGTATATGGTGTGATGTTGTGTAGAGTGGGCATATGATCATGTGGTATATGGTGTGATGTTGTGAAGAGTGGGCGTATGATTATGTGGTATATGGTGTGATGTTGTGAAGAGTGGGTGTATGATCATGTGGTACATGGTGTGATGTTGTGAAGAGTGGGCGTATGATCATGTGGTATATGGTGTGATGTTGTGAAGAGTGGGCGTATGATCATGTGGTATATGGTGGATGTTGTGTAGAGTGGGCATATGGTGTGATGTTGTGAAGAGTGGGCATATGATCATGTGGTATATGGTGTGATGTTGTGAAGAGGGGGCGTATGATCATGTGGTTCATGGTGTGATGTTGTGAAGAGTGGGCATATGATCATGTGGTATATGGTGTGATGTTGTGAAGAGTGGACGTATGATCATGTGGTATATGGTGTGATGTTGTGAAGAGTGGACGTATGATCATGTGGTATATGGTGTGATGTTGTGAAGAGTGGATGTATGATCATGTGGTATATGGTGTGATGTTGTGAAGAGTGGGTGTATGATCATGTGGTATATGGTGTGATGTTGTGAAGTGTGGGCGTATGATCATGTGGTATATGGTGTGATGTTGTGTAGAGTGGGCGTATGATCATGTAGGATAGGGGACAATGTGCATGGAGTCATGAATATGACATATGGTATGAAAAGTAGATTGGGCATAAGGTCATGTGATATGTAATGTAAAGAGTAGAGTGGGCATATGGTCATGTGATATGTAATGTAAAGAGTAGAGTGGGCATATGGTCATGTGATATGTAATGTAAATAGTAGAGTGGGCACAGGGTCATGTGATATGTGGTATGAAAAGCAAAGTGGTCTATAGTCATGTTATGTATTATGAGACGAGTAGTAGAGTGGGCATATGGTCCTGTGGTAGATGATGTGAATGGTAGAGTGGGCATATGGTCCTGTGGTAGATGATGTGAATGGTAGAGTGGGCATATGGTCCTGTTGTAGATGATGTGAATGGTAGAGTGGGCATATCGTCCTGTGGTAGATGATGTGAATGGTAGAGTGGGCATATGGTCATGTGGTAGATGATGTGAATGGTAGAGTGGGCATAGGGTCCTGTTGTAGATGATGTGAATGGTAGAGTGGGCATATGGTCCTGTGGTAGATGATGTGAATGGTAGAGTGGGCATATGGTCCTGTTGTAGATGATGTGAATGGTAGAGTGGGCATATGGTCCTGTGGTAGATGATGTGAATGGTAGAGTGGGCACAGGGTCCAGTGGTAGATGATGAGAATGGTAGAGTGGGCATGTATATTAAGTATATATGGTGTTTCGGATAGAGTGCATGTAGGATCATGTGATTTGTGGTAAAATGTAACTATAGCTATGATTTCGCATAAGATACACATGGCAGTTGATGCATTTGTTATAGATTTGTTGGGGAAAGAAAAATGAACTTCCTCCTCACCCAGACTTTGTGATTGCACTTTAACAACACCTGTAAGCTTATTTCATTAGTGTTAATTCATTATGCACACTAAGCGAGCTTCCCCGAATGCGGATCACTTCACCTCTGTCCTCCCCTTGTGTGTTCCTTGCTCTCAATCACATGAAAGGACGTCACGCTAAGTTGTGGTGGCAGGTTTCACACTGTTTTAAACATGGGGAATGTGAGATCGGTGTCCTAGAGTAATTACTGTACAAGTCATTACAGGCAGGTGGCGGGATTTGGGGTGGTTTGTCGGCAAGGTAAGCTCGAAGTTTCTTGCATCTGTTCATTTTACGCCAACTTTATTCACATTAAATATAATTTTTATATTAGTTAATAGGAAGTTCACTGGTGTTGGAAATGAAGATGAATGGCCAAAGGTCCTTACTGCGAGGTTGTCTGTTTTGTTATGCGGAATCAGCCAAGTTGGCAATCATTAGCAGGAAGGTCGCCGAAGCCATTATACACGTTCCAAATTTGTGGCCAAGGGCTGGCTTCATGAAGTGGCTAAGATGTTCTTAACGCTAAGATGACTGTCTTAGTAAATGACATGATTCTTTAAAATATAAACAATCATAGGAGTTTATGCAAAACATGTGGCGCTAAGAAATTGCATAACTTTACGTACACTTCATAAAACCGGCCCCAGGAGCATAGGAACCACTCAACTTCAAAGGTATCTGTGGGTACAGATGCATGCATCTCAGTAAATGTCAATACTGACTGTTAACAAATTGAATGTTTTATTTATAGTTTGAACATTTTGTTGGCATAATTTTCAGGGTCCTAATTTTCAAATTGCAGCCACTATTTTGACTATTAAATGCAATTTGGCAGGCAGAATACCGTAAACATATTTTGTCTAGTATTTTGAGAATATCTGATAATCAATAAAGATGGATATTGTACCTTCTTAGAGCATTCTTTAGCCCCAGAGAGGTTCACTGGCAGTGAAAATGGAGATGAACAGCGATATTTCCACAACGGTGCCTCATCGATAATTTGTTTATTTGTCGTCAGATGTCAGACACACTCACACAGACACACACACACACAACACACACAGACACACACACACACACACACACACACACACACACACACACACACACACACACACACACACACACACACACACACACACACACACACACACACACACACACACACACACACACAGACAGACACACACAGACACACACAGACACACACACACACACACACACACACACACACACACACACACACACACACACACACACACACACACACACACACACACACACACACACACACACACACACACACACCACAACACACAACACACACACAGACACACAGACAAACAGACACACAGACACACAGACACACAGACAGACAGACAGACACACACACACACACACACACACAGACACACACACAAACACACAGACACACACACAGACACACACACAGACACACACATACCATATGCAGACACACACAGACACACACAGACACACACAGACACACACAGACACACACAGGCACACACACACACACACACACACACACACACACACACACACACACACACACACACACACACACACACACACACACACTGAGTCTTACAAGCTGGCATCCGTGCATTACGCTCTGGGTTTAAGCCAAACTTTATGACTAGTTATGCATCTGCAGTTCACAAGTGACAAGATAATTATGTGACACTTTTTTCCACAACTAATCCATTTCCCAGATGTTCAAGGCCAGTACCCAGCCCGAACCACTGTGTCAAAATTTGACAAGACAAATCTGTGCAGATATCATTTCCATGCCAAATTGTGATCTCCATTTGTGTTGCCACGACAACCAACGTAGTCCAGTGTAACCTAATCAAGACTTGCAGACTTGGCCGTGTGAAAACTGCTCAAATTGCACATGACAAATCCCGTTTAGATTCATTCTTTGTGCAGGGGTGGGTGACAAGAAGCCATGGGAGGTTTACAGTGTAACTCGAGCGTGATAAACTAAAGAATCTATTACACGCCTACCAGAGGTGTGAAGATCCGCCTGGTGAGAGGGGAATTTTCTGATGATTTCCACTTGGAAAATCGGTCACGTAAGAAGATGTATGAATTTTCTTATGTTTCTGTTGCAAAAGCAGTGAAATTTCCACTTTGAAACCAGGTAAATTTTCACATTGAAAGTCAGCCTACGTTCACATTTAAAAGCATGTCTGTTCAGTTTGGTAATTATTAACAGAAAGTCCACTCAATCAAATACACTTTGTCCCATTTTGGTCAACTTAGAAGAAGCAACAAGTAATTAAGTACGAATAAGCAAAAAGTGTCAATAGGCAATAAGTTTCAATACCAATTGTTTATAAATTTAATGTTTTTTAATTCAGTATTTCACAAGTGTAACATTCAAATTTTGACCCTAATTTTGGGCTTATTAAAAGTGACGAGACGGGCAGTATGTCATCAACATATTCATTCTAGTATAGGCATGTAGTAAGAATAATATATTAAATAAGTGTAAATAAACAAGGAACAGACATCAATCATATCTGTAAAGTTTAATTTATTAGTTTTACGGTGCTCTCAAGTGGATCATAATTCGGGATAGAAGTGTGTATAAAATAAAGAAGCCAACAGATGTGTTTATATATATTGTATATATATGTATATATATATATATATATAACTACATATATATATATATAAACACACACACACACACACACACACACACACACACACACACACACACACACACACACACACACACACACACACACACACACACACACATATATATATATATGAAAGGTTTGATGGCAAAACGCGATAAACACCATTTTTGAAATTTCACCCAAAGCCTGACTAAACTTTTGTTTAAACACATGTTGAGCTAGGATACTATCTAATTTATACAAAAACGCAATAAATCCCCATGAAACCATATGCACAAAAGGGCATTTATTCTCAAAACACGATAATTGCCATCCGTCTTTTGTTATCAAAATGCGATATATCCATGTTCAGCCAACCAACACCGCCGTGCCACATATGCAGCTACGCGGAGACTGACGGCACGTGCTGTATGAATATACACCGTTTTGATAACAAAATAATTTAAAATCACATTTTGCATAGGAAATGTGCAACAAATATTTCAGAGTTTGCCACCATTCTCTATGACTTTGGATTCTAAATATATATCAATTTAATTTACAAGATTTATTTTAACTTTGAGGAAGAAGCATAAACAAGACTTTTTCTCAAAACAAAGGGAAATAGATATATCACATTTTGTCCTATCATGAAACCCTACATATATATATATATAATTATATATAAACACACACATATATATATATATATATATACATACATATTATAACCTCCTGCTGTGCAATCTATCTCATGTCAATACTGACCAGGTGTGCTCATTGCTCTTCATTATGGTGCAAACACTTTACATGACTCATTAGCAGTGTATACAACAATTACCTGTTTTCTTCATCCCTAAACCATTGTATATACAGCACAGATGCATAGTCCCAATTATCATGAAACCCAAGCAGCTAACTGCCCCTGTGGTTTTCCAGTCCAGTTAGGACCAGCCAAGTGGCCTGGAGATTTAGTGGCCCCTCCCATAGGAGTGATGTGAATGGTGATGTGAATGATGACCATCACTAATTAAGCCATCTCACAGCTGGCTAGTTTTCAAGTGGCCTGTTGCTGTGTCTTGTACGAGCAGCAGGAGGGCTATTGCCAGTTTATGAAACTACAAATTGTAAACAAGCGATTGAAATGGTAAACAGTGCTGGATGCTTGCAGTATTGAAGGCTCACTAGAAACCTCTGCTGCATCTCTGTGTCCAGTGTGAGAGCCACTTTATATCTGCAAGATTAATGTTGCTATAAATTATGACCAGGTAGAGGTAGATGAGAGGGAGACACACACTTATGTCTCCTGGGATACGCCCTAACATCACCATCCCTAGACCGCCCATGCTTCATTCGAGTGAACGACTGTCTTAAAACTGTCACCGTCACAATTTTTTGTTAGTGATCGCTCTGTTTGTCATGTCACCAGACCAGAACAGGAAAGATGTTTCTTCTAGTTTCTAGTTGTTTCCAGCACTCGGAAATGTTCTAGTGACTGACTTGGGGGATTTGCTTATCCATTTCCGGATGTTGCAGCCTTGATGGATTGTCTATAGACAGCTCTTTCATTTGCCAGTCTCCCCACTCGCCAGACGTCCGGCTCCCATCCATTTCTCTATGTCCTTCCCCCATTGTCTCCTAGGTCTTCCTCTGCTTCTGCTGCCTTCCACTTTTCCTTCCATTATTAGTTTCTCTAGAGACTGATGCCGTTTCACATGGTCGAAATAACTTAGTTTATGTTTCTTTACAAAGTTCAAGAAAGTCCCAGGTATAACACCAAGCTCATCTGCGATGGATTTGTAAGTTCTATGTTCAGTCCACAAAACTCATAATATCTTTCTATAACACTTGTTTTCAAATGCATTTATACGTTTAGTAATGTTCTTATTAAGAGTCCAGGTTTTGCATCCATACATAGCCCTTGGAAATATGCAGACTCGGATAATTCGTAGTTTCATATCTTTGTTCATTGCTTTCCACAGCTTCTTCATGTCCGTCAAATTTTTACTCACCATTGCCAACCTCCGCTTGATATCTTTCATCCCATCTCCATCCGCTTCTATCAGTGACCACAGATATTCAAAACTTTCCACTTGTTCTATTTCCTCGCCATCTACTGTGACTTCTGATGGTTCTCGACATCCCTTCACATCCATAATCTTAGTCTTCTTTACGTTTAGTTTCAATCCTTTCATCGCGCTGTGCTCTTTAACAGTAGATATCAGTTTATCCAATCCCTCTTTTGTATCATATATATTAACGCTGTGTCATCAGCATATCTCAATTCATATATCTCCCGTCCATTCACTTCAATTTCATTAAAAAACTTGCTTCTCGTGTCAGTCTCAACTTCTCTCATGATATTCTCTGTGTAATTAGACTGAATAGGTGGGGGGACAAAATGCACCCCTGTCTCACTCCCTTGCCAACACTCTAATCTCACTGCAGACTGCTGTGCAACATATAAATTTAGGATAAGTGATGTAATTTTCTGGTCAAATGTTGATGACTAACATTATCGAAAGCTTTAGAATAATCTATGAAACAGATCCTAAGGTCGTGGTTGAATTCTCTGCATTTCTGAATTAACATCTTCAGGTTGAAAATGTGATGTCTTGTTCCTCTTCCAGTCCGGAAACCAGCTTGTGTTCTGTTGACTTCACATTCTAATTTTGTTGTGATTCTCTTCATTATGATTTTTAGCATAATTTTGCTCGCCTGGCTGATGATGGATATCGTCCTGTGGTTTGAGCATTCTTGTATGTCACCTTTTTTCAGTATTGGTATAAGGTTGGCTCGTTTCCAGTCCATGGGCCATGTTCCACTTCTCCATATTTTCTTGCATAATGTGTGATAGATATCCAGGCCTGCTTCGCCACTTGCTCTTATTAGCTCTGCAGTTATGTTATCAGTGCCAGGTGATTTTCCGTCTTTTAGACTTTTTATTGCCCACTCCACCTCTGAACACAAAGGCTCAAGTTCATCTTCTGGTTCTGTCCTCTCTCTGCCTTCATCCATGTCTACCTCTTCTGTTTCTTCTTTCTTAAACATGATTTCACAATATTGCTTCCATCTTTCAAATATGTCATCGCTTTCTGTCAGAGTCATTCCCGTTTCGTCTTTGATAAAGCCAAGGTTTGAACGACTGTGTCATAGACTTGATTTCCTCGAACATACTGTGACTATCGTTCCTTCTCATACATAGTTCTGTCTTTTCGCATTTCTTCTCTAGATATATCTTCTTGTCTTCCTTACACATTCGTTTAATCATCTTGCACTTCTCTCTGTATTTCTCATGATAATTCTCACTCATTTCTTTGTTCTTCTTTAACTTTTTCCTTTCTTCAATCATCTGCAGTGTGTCTTTGCTTATCCATGGTTGTTTTTGCCTCCTCTTTTTAGTGAAGTGTTTGTCAGCTGATTCCATAATGATATTCCTAATTTCTAATGCCAACTCCTCTGGTTCCTTCTCGTCAGCCACTGTCTGTAATACTTTGAAACGGTTCATAACCTCTACTCGGTATCCTTCTGTGATATCACTGACGTCATACCTCATTATCTCTTTCCCTCTCTTCATCTTTCTTAATTTTATCGCAATCTTGGAGCTTAGCAATTCATGGTAAGAGCCACAATCGGCTCCCGGTAATGTCTTTGCATTAAACACAGACGTCCTCCATCGTTTTGGTATCAGTATAAAGTCAATTTGATTTCTGTTCCAACCATCTGGTGTTGTCCAAGTGTACAGTCTTCTTTGATGTTGTTTGAAGAAAGTATTAATGATCATAACTTCATTCTCTATGATAAACTCAACAAGTCTATCTCCTCTCCCATTTCTCTCGCCTAGTCCATATTTTCCGATATTTCCATTTTCTTCTTTGTTTTGACAACTGCCAACTTTTGCATTGAAATCGCCCCTCAGTACTACCATGTCTCTCCTGTTTACCTTGTCCACTGTTCGTTGCAGTGTGTCATAAAACGTTTCTATTACATCGTCGTCTGCGGTGCTCGTTGGTGCATAAATTTCAATACATGTTATATTCATGGGTTTTGCTCGTATTCTATATATATATATATTGTGGTTATAATGTTTTAGTCTTATGAAGCCTCACGCAACTAGTCAGCCTTTTTCAGAACATTATCGCCAAACCGACATTTCTGTGCTGGCAATGAGGGTGGTCACTGCCAGGGAGCTTGTCATCCTCAGTGGTTCTTTTACATCCCAAATTGAGATTCTTCTTCTTCCATTGTATAATCACCATCATTTGTTGATGATTCCGTCGCAGAACTTTTTAAGAGTGAGTGCTCTGCTCAATGATTTCTTCCATTTCCCTGCATGGAATCTGTTACTTCCCATAGCATAGACACCAGATCGAAGGGACCAACAGCTTATAGCGTCTCTTCCAAAAAACACAGGCAATGTAGGGTGAACAAAATTGTCCAAGTTTCGAACAAGTACCGTACCACTGCCCACTGGCACCAAGGTTTGAACCCTGGTCCCTCCGAATGGTTGAGCACTCTAATCACTCGACCACTGCACCCCAACGTGATCTCTGAGTCAGGTATCTGGAATTTGGGTATGATGAGTCTGGTTTCTGAAATCAGGACCGCAAGTGGGATGAAGAACAACTGATTCAGTGAACTTCCTGCTAATGATTGCCACCCATGGCTTGAGATGAAGATTCTAGGTAACGGAACAGGTAAAGGTGGTTTAAACACACAATATGCTGTTGGCCATTATGGATCATCCATTGTGGCCTTTGACCTTTACACATGGCCCTTGACCTTCAATCATGGTATTTCTAGAAACTTGAACTTTGCACTTTTGGTTTCAACACCTGACCTTAGACCTTTCGACATTGCTTTTGACCTTTCCACGTAGCCTTGGACCTGGTTATTGGCTCCGTCATGTGTTTTTTATCATCATCATTTGTCATTTTCATCAAAATGCGGCAGAGAAATGTCAAATGTTTTTTTTAGACATCTATCAAGACGAAAACTAGGCATGGTGTACAGCGTAGACCTCTAAAAAGCCAAGAGATTTTGTTGCGATGTTTTCCGTCCTTTAATGATTGTAATCTAAGACTTAAAAAAACTTGCATAAATCTATCAGGTATAACATATTGTATACCAAATGGGGGGTTAGATGTCATTGAATGTGATGAATTGATCAAATTTGTTTATGTTCATGTGAACTAGCTAGGGCTTGAAACTGATGGTACATCTTTACTCATACACACCTCCAGTTACATTGTGAGTAAGACGGGCAGCTAAATATAGCATGGTTAATGATAGTTGCAAACCTGTCCAGTAACTAGATGACAAAAGGTTAATTAATAACTATATTGAGTTGACTGAGTGCACATTACATCGACTTACAAAAATGTCCATCCTTTAAATGGCGCTAAAAACAGACAAATGCAGAAGATGGTTTCCCGGAGTTTTCATAAATAATGTTTTTTATGGCGTAAATTTGAAACAGATTGTTGTATCACCGCAAGTTATGTAAAATTTGCCCAATTGATTGGTGCTACTTACATAACATAATGAACAATTGATTTACATCTGTCTCGTGTCTGTTAAAAACCCTTAAAAAAGAGGGAATTTTGAGGGAAAAAAATGGAGTTATTTTTATTCCGATGAGTCGGATGAATCACTGAAAGGCGTATCGGAAGAAAATATAACACACGCTAATTAGATTTACGTTTGAGGTCAACAATTTCTGTGTTAAATTATAAAATTAATTTATTAGTTTGTTGGATAAATTCATCAGTCAAGCATCATCAATGATAGGTTTATTAGTCTAATCCAGAATTATTGTAATTTTATGGAGTGAAATATATCAAGCTTGTTCACATGATAGACTATCAACATGGAATTGTGACAAGTTATCTAGAAGCTAGCTCCTCTGGTTTCTCTCCCTGCCATGTTTTCAGAAAAGGCATAATATAAGAACAGGCAAGTATACAGACTGTTCTACTGCATAACTTAGGATGAAGCCATCTTCAAAGGTAGTGGCGTACCCAAGATTGATAAGTTGGAAGGTTATGAAATGATCCACATATAAGTTATTCATATCAAAGCAGGTAAAGCTATTAATCCCAGGAAATACTAAAAGCGAAATCAAAAAGTCGGTTAAATAACCGTACTAAGGCCAGGCCAAACACATTGTTCTTAGTTGCTAAACAATTGAATAATTACATTTGTTTTTTTAACGTGTCATAAATTACTGCAAAAATAAGTGTGCAATAAATGTATCTGTTATTCAATTGGATAAACAGATAACAATATAATATATGTGGTTAATTTCATGTATTAAGGAAGAAATACATTGAACAATAATAATTATATTGATAAAGCAGCAGTGGTTAGAGACTTTAAAACTGCCCTCTCTGTGAATTCCTCAGTGGTTTGGCAGATAAATGACATAATTGATTTCAGCAGTTGTAACTGGATAAGTAAAGTAAGTAAGTTCTTATATAGCGAAGTATCCAGTCCTCAAAGCACTTTACTCCCTGGCAGACCTGTACAATTGAGCACCATCTCGACTTCTCTGGGAAGCATTCAGTCATGCTGCAATTAATGCGTGAAGACTATTCGTACAAAAATATCCACCACTGTCTGTAGCCAGGTACTCATTCATACAGCTGAATGAACTGGAGCAACGTATAGTGAACAAACTTGCCCAAGATTCAACACCGCCGCACAGGATTCGAATCCGGTTTCTCTCGGTTGGGAGTCCGAAACTCTACCCACTGCACCACGACGCTACCATAAGTGATGTTTTTGTTGTGGCCTTACATAACAATGTCATATATACTTCTGTGGACATTTACAAAACACTACTCGTTTACCTTATGGCTATTACATGCACGCACCTGCGTCAAACAGCCTTTGTATAGCTGAATTTAAATGCATAATTTTTTGCATACATTGTTTTGAAGCCAGACTATGTGGAAAGGATGTTATTGGCAAGATCATGTGGGCAGACAGCTGAAAAGAAAAGAGGCGGAGAAAGAACAAACCACAGAAAAAGAGGAGGGCTACGACTGGGTTAGGAGGAATGCTTAAATAGGAATTTTACAATGTCGGGGGGAAGATGGATGGATGAAGGTGGAGGGAGGGGGCTGCTGATAGGGAGCAGCAGAGGGCAACTACAGGAGGAGCAGTGCAACAGAACAGGAGCTAGACCTCACCCCTGTACAAAGGTAACCAGGAGGAAGAACAGTACAGGGGCTAGACCTCACCCCTGTACAAGGAAGCCAGGAGGAAGAACAGTACAGGGGCTAGACCTCACCCCTGTACAAGGGAACCAGGAGGAAGAACAGTACAGGAGCTAGACCTCACCCCTGTACAAGGGAACCAGGAGGAAGAACAGTACAGGAGCTAGACCTCACCCCTGTACAAGGGAACCAGGAGGAAGAACAGTACAGGAGCTAGACCTCACCCCTGTACAAGGGAACCAGGAGGAAGAACAGTACAGGGGCTAGACCTCACCCCTGTACAAGGAAGCCAGGAGGAAGAACAGTACATGGGCTAGACCTCACCCCTGTACAAGGGAACCAGGAGGAAGAACAGTACAGGAGCTAGACCTCACCCCTGTACAAGGGAACCAGGAGGAAGAACAGTACAGGAGCTAGACCTGACCCCTGTACAAGGGAACCAGGAGGAAGAACAGTACAGGGGATAGACCTCCCTCCTGTACAAGGGAACCAGGAGGAAGAACAGTATAGGAACTAGACCTCACTCCTGTACAAGGGTAACCAGAAGGAAGAACAGTACAGGGGCTAGACCTCCCTCCTGTACAAGGGAACCAGGAGGAAGAACAGTATAGGAGCTAGACCTCACCCCTGTACAAGGGAACCAGGAGGAAGAACAGTACAGGGGCTAGACCTCACTCCTGTATAAGGGAACCAGGAGGAAGAACAGTACAGGAGCTAGACCTCACTCCTGTACAAGGGAACCAGGAGGAAGAACAGTACAGGAGCTAGACCTCACTCCTGTACAAGGGAACCAGGAGGAAGAACAGCACAGGGGCTAGACCTCACTCCTGTACAAGGGAACCAGGAGGAAGAACAGTACAGGAGCTAGACCTCACCCCTGTACAAGGGAACCAGGAGTAAGAACAGTACAGGAGCTAGACCTCACTCCTGTACAAGGGAACCAGGAGGAAGAACAGCACAGGAGCTAGACCTCACCCCTGTACAAGGGAACCAGGAGGAAGAATAGCACAGGAGCTAGACCTCACTCCTGTACAAGGGAACCAAGAGGAAGAACAGTACAGGAGCTAGACCTCACCCCTGTACAAGGGAACCAGGAGGAAGAACAGCACAGGAGCTAGACCTCACTCCTGTACAAGGGAACCAGGAGGAAGAACAGTACAGGAGCTAGACCTCACCCCTGTACAAGGGAACCAGGAAGAAGAACAGTACAGGAGCTAGACCTCACTCCTGTACAAGGGAACCAGGAGGAAGAACAGTACAGGGGCTAGACCTCACTCCTGTACAAGGGAACCAGGAGGAAGAACAGCACAGGAGCTAGACCTCACCCCTGTACAAGGGAACCAGGAGGAAGAACAGTACAGGAGCTAGACCTCACCCCTGTACAAGGGAACCAGGAGGAAGAACAGTACAGGGGCTAGACCTCACCCACGTACATGGGAACCAGGAGGAAGAACAGTACAGGAGCTAGACCTCAATCCTGTACAAGGGAACCAGGAGGAAGAACAGTACAGGAGCTAGATCTCACCCCTGTACAAGGGAACCAGGAGGAAGAACAGTACAGGAGCTAGACCTCACTCCTGTACAAGGGAACCAGGAGGAAGAACAGTACAGGGGCTAGACCTCACTCCTGTACAAGGGAACCAGGAGGAAGAACAGTACAGGAGCTAGACCTCACTCCTGTACAAGGGAACCAGGAGGAAGAACAGTACAGGGGCTAGACCTCACTCCTGTACAAGGGAACCAGGAGGAAGAACAGCACAGGGGCTAGACCTCACTTCTGTACAAGGGAACCAGGAGGAAGAACAGTACAGGAGCTAGACCTCACCCCTGTACAAGGGAACCAGGAGGAAGAACAGCACAGGAGCTAGACCTCACCCCTGTACAAGGGAACCAGGAGGAAGAACAGTACAGGAGCTAGACCTCACCCCTGTACAAGGGAACCAGGAGGAAGAACAGCACAGGGGCTAGACCTCACCCCTGTACAAGGGAACCAGGAGGAAGAACAGTACAGGGGCTAGACCTCACCCCTGTACAAGGGAACCAGGAGGAAGAACAGTACAGGAGCTAGACCTCACCCCTGTACAAGGGAACCAGGAGGAAGAACAGCACAGGAGCTAGACCTCACCCCTGTACAAGGGAACCAGGAGGAAGAACAGTACAGGGGCTAGACCTCACCCCTGTACAAGGGAACCAGGAGGAAGAACAGTACAGGAGCTAGACCTCACCCCTGTACAAGGGAACCAGGAGGAAGAACAGCACAGGAGCTAGACCTCACTCCTGTACAAGCGAGCCAGGAGGAAGAACAAGTTTCAATAGCTGACAAAAGGGAAACATAATTTATACTTGTTCTGATTATAGTGTTTTTGATGCTACCGAGCAATTTAACAGAAATGTTTTGAATGTTAACTTAGTCATTGTATTGTAGTGCAACTTATAACTCGAACAAAAGCTGAAATGGGATTGAGAAATGTATAAAAACGCTATGCATATATGTTTGTCAACAAATATTTGACAAACCTTCATGACATTTGGTCTGTAGGTTCCCTACTGTAACTACTACCTGGCAGTCACACTTCAGGTACTGGACCATGAATTGTTTGAATACAGTGGATACAGTTGGGAGAAGTGTATTTTTTTTGCAAAAGTGTACCGTTTATGTGAAAACACCCTGCAAAAGAATCATGATTGCACAAGAGTAACCTTGTTGACAAGAACGTACTGTGTGGTCAATTATATGGAGGACTCTAAAAGGACACCAAAATTACAGTCTGGTTCTAAGAAGCCAAACATGTAGGGCATTGTGAGCCCACCTTTGCAGAACAGACTGCTCCTTGTTACTGTGTAACTTTTCCCTTCACTTTGTACGCCGTTTTCTACTCTTTGTAGTGCACAGAAAGTTCACATCTTTCTAGCGGTAATAATAAACTACAGGTGCACAGTGTATAAGGGGTTGTCCCGTGTGTTTGCAAAATACAAAGAAATATATAGTGTTTCGCATTGTTTCAAACCACCGCACACCACACCAATACGTGTTCTGGGACTTATGATTTTGAGCAATCCACATGGATTCAACTGATGAGACACGGTTGCCAAGACATTACCCACTACCCTGTCTAGTTCGGGTGTCCACAATAGTGCCGATTTGCATAATGTAAGTTCCACCTGATAGGTGGTGCCACTGTAGCAATTTATTTCCCTCATGATAGTTGACAAGCCACAAGATGTGTTTGCAGGAAGAGGGGGGAAGGAAGGTAAGAGGGAGGGTAAGACCTGGCGATGGGTCACGGCAACACATGCTATTCTGCTTGTTGTATTAACAGTACAACATTAAAACCTCATCAGTTTTAATGAGGACAAACATCGGTGCAACTGTTGTCGTTGTAAACTTCGCTAAATTTAGCTTCTAGCAAGAATACATTTTTCTACATTGTATATTTTTATCAGATCGTCTGTCAGATACAACCAGATTTATTTCCAGTATAAGTGAAACCATGTTAGCTGCAATTGTTTTACAGTTGTGTTTTATGATGAAAGTAATCGATCTTCGGAATGATTTCTTGGAAACGACATGTTCTTGGTAATTTTATCTGTGTACAATAATTGCACTTAATAGCAATGGCAAGCAGACGAATATGTTACATGCACGTAATATATCTGTGTCAAGACCAAATTCAGAATCTGTTTTCTATTTTCTTCTCTGCTTCTTTGTCAACAAACATGTCAGCCACTGCAGTTAAAACAGCAAGATATGTCGGTCAAATTTTTATTTTATTTTCCATTAGAAAGAAAACAGTTTGACACAGAAATAAGTATACAAGCTTTCACAGACACGCATGCACACGTGTTTGCACACATGCACGCACACACACACAATGCCACACACACCCCTGCACACATGCTCGTGCACACACACACAGACACACATGCACACACACACACATACATCTGACATTGAGATTAAATCCAAATACTAAACCCCAGATTTCAGTACATTACGTACATATGTTGTGTAATTGTATCGACATGCTAAAATATTTGCTAATCCAATAAAACATTCTAACCATTCATTGTTCTATTATCTTATAAAATATAAAAGTTTAATTAATTTGCCAGGCTTCAGTGAATGATGAACAATGTCACATGAAGAAGACATTAACAATTAGACTCACATTTCACTTGATTCTACAAAAAAATGACAGATTGAACATTGTAACAGATCCGCAGCAAATTTTGCACACATTTTCATCAATCATCTCTTGTAGACAACAATAAAACATTGTCGATTTTAAGCACCTTTGTCTTTGAGGCACCTGGCGACTTCCCTGGATGTCGCAAATGCCACATGGATGCTAGACGCAGACATCTTGGGTAGACATCTTTGGTTGCTTTCTGTGTTTGTCTCTGTCTAGGGCTGGCCACTTATGCAAGACGTTTATCTTCAGACTCCAGCAATTTGCCTCTCATCTCGAAGCACTTACTTCACAAGTGGCATTTCCTCGAATTTGATACATTTTAACGCTTCGTTTCAAGTGGCCGTCACTAACTGGGAAGCCCTTGAGACATTACCATATTTCGTGCCCTTGAAAAGTGGGTCAATTTGGGTGCTAGATAAAATGCAAACATTGTTTTTGCAAAATGGCAGCATGTTTTTTTAATATAGAATCATTCAATTTATTGCGATATTGCCTTTCTTCATGACCTTGGAGTCAGTGACTAATCAGAATATCAATTTTTGTGCCCATGAAAAGTGGGCCAATATTTGGATGCTAGATAAAATGCAAACGTTGTTTCTGCAATATAATAGCATGTTTTTTTAATGCTGAATCTTTCAATTTATTGCGATCTTGCAATTTTTTCATGACACTGGATACAGTGACAAATAAGAATACCTGGGTATTTGATGTTTTGTAAATCCCCTGGCCCCTGCGCCATCAGACAAGCATCAGACTTGTTTTGATTCACTTCTGGGCAGATGGGTGCAGGACTCAAGCTACTTTTGGCACCAAACTAGACAGATTGTCTCATCACATTGTCCAGATGACCTTGACAGATGAATGTGATCGACTGATGATTGTCAATTAGTGTCACATGATTAGGTCACACCTGGGGTGTTGATAGCATACTCAAAATCAGTTTGTGTCATGATCATCATGTCAAGTAATGACCTCATCTAAGGAATGACATCTACTTGACTCTTCCACTCTCTGTCTGCTGGAAGTCATTGGTTGGCACTCGAACAGTCTGTGTTCGTTTTACATTGCATCAACTTGTGTCACCAATGCTGCAATTAGAAACAGAGGATTTAATTAACTTGTTAATCAGTCTTATTTGTTTTTGATATTATCAGGATTTGTTCAAGTGCAACATGTAAAGGTGAGATTATTTGTGTTATTTCATGCAACCAGAACTGCTCACCTGAGTGCCGTCTGTATTTCGTCTGCATGTAGTGAATATTAAGCAAGGATGTAGTTACTGATCGAAAGCAATGCACAGCAGATGATGATATTTTATTTATGTAGTTGAGTGAAGTTGGTTTTAAAGTCTACATAAAATAAATCCTGGAGGGTTTGATTAAGAGACGATCAAACCCCAGGTGTCTATCATTGTGCTACTTTACCCCAAATATTTAATATTGACAGGCAAATGAAATACAGTAATTACCAAATACATAATAAACATAATAAAATAAATGTTTAAAATACACTATTTCTAAGGAAGTTTAACAAAATTTTACATAAATAATTACTGATAACCACACATTTTTTATGTAGTAGTAATCTAACCATTGGATATATTTATTTTTAAATACAAATTAAATTACAATAAACTTGTTTGAAATTAAAGTGAATAAACCATTTAAAAATAAATAATGTAATTACAGAATCACAACTTAGAATTCACTATATTAATAAATTTGGTAATAAACCAATTTAGTTATGTCGATTAACTGCATATTCTACGTGCTTGGCAATAACAAAAGTGCACAGCCTTTGAAATAACATTTACGAGCACACCTTGTCATAATGGAGGAATTACTTTAGGATTGTGTATCATAAAACCATTACATTGTAACTTAAGATTGTATGTAGATGTATATAGGCAGAATGCATTTGATGAAGTACTTAGTAATAACTAAACGTAGCATGGCTGTTGCACTGAAGAAACTATGTAAAATCTGCTTGACATGTGATACTTGTGTCAAGTGACACTACGTGTAAAGTGATTTAAGAAGCGTTTGATTTGTTTACGTGTAAATGAACTTGTGAGGAAGTTAGGAAATCAAGCATGTAAAATGCTGCGAAGCCACTTTTTATGGATTTTCCTCATGCTGTACGGATGTTTTTCTGATTTTATTTTTAATGGCAATTTGTTTTTAATGAATTACAAAGACTGTAGAGTTTTGTTTGATTTGAAAGGAATTAATGTTTTTTTGTGTTTATCATAAAATTTCAAATAATCAAGTTAGGAAACAAATTCTTCTGTGTATTGTCTTTGGTCATTGTTCTGTGTATTGTCTTTGGTCATTGTTTTGTGTATTGTCTTTGGACATTGTTCTGTGTATTGTCATTGGTCATTGTTCTGTGTATTGTCTTTGTACATTGTTCGGTGTATTGTCTTTGGTCATTGTTATGTGTATTGTCTTTGGTCATTGTTCTGTGTATTGTCTTTGGTCATTGTTCTGTGTATTGTCTTTGGTCATTGTTCTGTGTGGTGTCTTTAGTCATTGTTCTGTGTGGTGTCTTTGGTTATTGTTCTGTGTATTGTCTTTGGTCATTGTTCGGTGTATTGTCTTTGGTCATTGTTCTGCGTATTGTCTTTGGTCATTGTTCTGTGTATTGTCTTTGGTCATTGTTCTGTGTATTGTCTTTGGTCAATGTTTGTCTATTGTCTTTGGTCATTGTTCTGTGTGGTGTCTTTAGTCATTGTTCTGAGTAGTGTCTTTGGTTATAGTTCTGTGTATTATCTTTGGACATTGTTGTGTATATTGTCTTTGGTCATTGTTGTGTTTTGTCTTTGGTCATTGTTATGTTTATTGTCTTTGGTCATTGTTCTGTGTATTGTCTTTGGTCAATGTTTGTCTATTGTCTTTGGTCATTGTTCTGTGTATTTTCTTTGGTCATTTTTCTGTGTATTGTCTTTGGTCATTGTTCAATCAAAGACAACATGCATTGAGTCATTGATGTTGAAATAAAAAGTGCAAAGGAAGTAATAAAAGTGAGATTTATAATTGCTTCTGATCTAATTGAGTAATAGAGTAATTGAGATGTTGGACTAAGTGTGAAGGAAGTTACAAAAATGAAAGATGTCTAATTGTTCCACATCTCATTCTTCTCATCCAATTGCTTCGCATCTTATAAGAAATAAATTTAATATTTTGTAATTTCTTGACTTAGTCCGACCTGGCACGGTTGTGCATACATTGTACAAGAGAACTAATTAATCCCTGGACAAGGGTCCTGGTTAGCTCAGTGCCTGTTGATGTCACGCTAGGGCAGCACTTATTTACAGCATCAAGACGTCATGATGGATCTCATATTAAAGAACAGTTAATGAGTGTTCCATGAAAACGTGCCTGGCCAGTACAGTCAGGGCAGGAGAAGGTGCCTGGAAGTAAAATCGGACATTACTGAGGTCCGAGTGATTAAATGTGCAGCTTTCTTGTGTGCCACGGGCTAAGTGATACTTTCCAGATAAAACTTGTTGCCGCTGCAGTGATGCATTATCACAGTTGTCGCAATGCAGGCATATTGGACCTAGCAATCATGACAGAAGTTGGCTAATGGCTTTCACAGATGGTGTGGGTCTCAGGTAGCTTCCAGTTGTGTCAAGTGAGCTCAGTCGAGCTCTAGAAGTCATGGCCAAACGGCTTGACACATCACTGGGGTCCTGGTAAGGACAGGCAGGACACGTACAAGCAGTAAGGGAAAGTGGACAAAGGGTAAAGGGGAAGGCACAGCAACAAGACAGGTGGGCCATTTTAAAGAAAACCTATCCAGGTTAGATCATCTAGTTCTAACTTACTTTTTTCCTAGACAGACAGACAGTATTTATTTTGACCACCATAAGTACATAAACTACAATATAATATTCATTGTAAGGTCCGGGAGGCTCCCATTAAGGCAATTATATGCAGCTATAATGGGAGCCACCCCACTGATGTAACATAATTATATGATTATCACGTGACCAACTATATATGCATACATACAGGTGTACACAGAGTATATACACAGTACATAGATTAGTTTAAACAAATACAAAGTCATGTCTTGTTTAAGAATGACAGATGTAACAGTTAAAACTTGAGTCAGCACTAACATTGGAACTAGGGCTTTTCCTGTTGCCTAATGTATACACACAGGTGTTGACAACTTGACTACTATGTATCGATTTTGAGATTGACCAACCTGTTTGTCCTAATGCGCCTCTGAGCTTGGTTTCCAAGGATTCAGATGCAATAGAAGTTACCTTATTATTATTAGACGGGAGGCTGAGTCTGCCTCTTCCCTGTTATGTAAAGCTGGAGTAGTTGTTTGGATAAGTAGACATCCAAACACCTGGATAATTATTGGACAGTTCGGGATGTCCTGACACCTAGCCAGTCTGATAAGTGGACTGAGAACCAACTGGATGTCTAGGTGTTTGATTTACAACTGGACATGTGGCCATCCTGTAAATTGGACTCCCAAATGTCTAGACAATCCAGTGTAATATATTGTGTGAACAATGGGAAACTTCAACACCTGGATGACTGGACACTTCAACACTTGATAATTTGACATTTCAACACAAGAACAATTATTACTGGACACTTAAACACATGGACAGTTGAATGTTTGAACACCTGAATAAATGGACACTTTGACTCATGGACATCTAGACACTTCAACACTCAGATAATTGGACACATCAACACCCAGGCAGCAGAACGCTTCAATACCTGAACAATTGGACACTTACTACTGGACAATTGGACAATTCATCATCTGAGCATTTGGGTGCTTCAATACTTGAACAGCTAGACATTGTTAGACATTGATAATTTGATACTTGAACAGTTGAACAACTGGACACTTCAGAACATTGACAACTGGACATTTCAACACCTCAACAACTGGTCACTCAGACATAAAGAAACTAGTCAGTGAGGCATCAATGCACCATTGGACACACAAAATTGGACATTCAGATTAATAGCTATCTGAACTAAACACTTGGATGTGTGACCCATACACACCTGGATAACTGAGGCACTTAGAGCCTAGACAGATAGACACTGTCTAGTCTCTAGACTAGACAGTCTAGAGACTAGACTAGACTTCATTTTACATAATCTCCTTTACAGTGACGTTTTAGTATCAATAAACGTGTTAATCACACAAAGTTAGTGAATTGGAGCAAACACACTCTTTGATAATTTTAACATCCTTTACCTTAATGAGTGTTGTGCTGTAAAAATTGCACTAATTATTTCTAATGACACGGGTGATGCTCTGCAAGCATTGATTCACTACTAGAGTTGGATTTGATTGAGTCAGCAGAGATAATGATTATGTGGATTCTGAAAAGACGTGGTAATTATTTATGCTTATTGTTGACGTATATAATTGTATGAGCTAAGCACTGTCCATGCGGTAAGTAGTGTGCGACATAAGGTTGGGTATGTTGAATTCCAAACTGTGATGCAACCTCCCTCCCTCCCTCCCTCCCTCCCTCCCTCCCTCCCTCCCTCCCTCCCTCCCTCCCTCCCTCCCTCCCTCCCTCCCTCCCTCCCTCCCTCCCTCCCTCCCTCCCCCACTCTCCCTGCCTCCCTCCCTCTCTCTTCTTACTCTATTCCTTTCTCTCTCCGTAACCATCTCTCTCTTTCTTCAACCCTCTCTGTCCTCTTGCTCCCATATTGTCTTTCTTCCCATCTTTCTCGTCTCTTTCACTCTCCATCCCTCTCCCTCACTTCTCTCTTCTTTTGGTTCTGTCTCCCTCTCTTGCCCTCTTTGTACCCTTTTCCCTCCCTCCCTCTCTTTCTCTCACTCTACCTCTCCTCCCAACATCCTAATTCTATCCCCTCTCCTTCTCTATATATCTCTCCTGCTCCATCCCTCCCCCTCTCTCTCTATTTCCCTGAATTTGGCTTTCCTCCTATTCTCTCTCTCTCCCTTTTCCCTCTCTATCTCACACATCATTATTCAAACAAAATACATCACTGCAAACATGTTTAATTTATATATGCAGAGGCATACTTTATTAAAGCCTATAATCTTGCCCAATTTCTCTCCTTACATTCAGCCTGTGGACATCTAACCCTTGCTTCTGTTCCACCTCTCACTGTCTCTGTATCAATGAGGGCCAGGCAGATTTGTTTAGTTCTGTTCAACTACATTAGTCCAACGGAGGAGACAGCATGATATATGGAGCCAGCACAGAGGTGGCAATATGTATGCAAACACTACAAACACTGTACTTAATTTGTTTTCCTAAGTGGCTAAACTTGGCCTGGTTCCAGTGCCTCCACTGCATCAGTGGCTGAAGTCATGTCCAAGACCAGAGCACTCGAGGTAAAGCTCTCCAGATGGCAATATTTATTTATTACCATGGCAATCATCTGGGTATCAGCTGCAATTTGTCAAGTGATTTCATTGCTCCAATCTCAGTTCTGTTTGTTGTTATAGAGTGCCAAGGAAGACTGCCACCAACAGAATAATTCTACAGCAAGACCAGTTGTTGATACAATCAGGCAATAATGTGGGATGTCAGCTGAAAGTGTCTGACCTAACTGCTGGATTTGAGAGAGATCTTGACATCACTGCAGCCACAGTAAAGACATTATCTCTCTGTGAATGATTCAGAAATAATGGCCTGGCTGGGGGCAGTGGAAGTAGCCATGCTAAGTGGTGCTGTCTTATCTAATTGACTGCCATTTAGTGGAATAGGGTACTGAGGAGGGGGTGGAGTTTATCTTTGACCATGCCTCAGAACACATCCTCCAACATGCACAAGTATGTGCCAGCCAATCAGCACGAGACAGAGACAAGGGAGTCTTTGCTGACTCACCAGATCCCAAGGAAACTGGACGATGCAAACGGGGCTATAGAGCTGCAGCGGTCACTCCAGACTAACCACAGCAAGGAGGGGACACTGACCACGCCCGGAGACACGGGCAAGGAACTGAGGGTGTTTTATACAGGGGGTCGAGGTATGGCATTACCCTGCCATCGGACTCGCACGGAGAAGTACCTCATAGCGTTGAGCTTCCTGCTCTTCTGTGCATGCATCGCCTTCACCGTGATCGCATTTGCACGCCACAAGAAGTCAGGTGAGTGAGTGTTGACTGTGGAAAGGTAACCGGGTGTAGGGGGGCTTCGGATAGATGGACAAGCAGACAGACAGGGAGGGACGGACGGACGGACGGATTGACAGATGGATGGAGGATGGACGGAGGATGGACGGACAGATGGATGGATGAGTAACAGGAAGGATGGATGAGTAGAAGGAAGGATGGAAGAGTAGAAGGAAGAATAGATGAGTAGAAGGAAGGATGGATGAGTAGAAAGAAGGATGGATGAGTAAGAAGGAAGGATGGATGAACAGAAGGAAGGATGGATGAATAGAAGGAAGGATGGATGGGTAGAAGGAAGGATGGATGGGTAGAAGGAAGGATGGATAGGTAAAAGGAAGGATGGATGAGTAGAGGGAAGGATGGATGAATAAAAGGAAGGATGGATAGGTAGAAGGAAGGATGGATGAGTAGAAGAAGGATGGATGAGTAGAAGGAAGGATGGATGAGTAGTTGGAAGGATGGATGAGTAAAAGGAAGGATGGATAGGTAAAAGGAAGGATGGATGAGTAGAAGGAAGGATGGACGAGTAGAAGGAAGGATGGATGGGTAGAAGGAAGGATGGATGAGTAAAAGGAAGGATGGATGGGTAGAAGGAAGGACGGATGAGTAAAAGGAACGATGGATGGGTAGAAGGAAGGATGGATGAGTAGAAGGAAGGATGTATGAGTAGAAGGAAGGATGGATGAGTAGACGGAAGGATGGATGAGTACAAGAAAAGATGGGTGAGTAGAAGGAAGTATGGATGAGTAGAAGGAAGGATGGATGAGTAGAAGGAAGGATGGATGGATGGTGTGATTGTTTCAGCAATGATAATACAGGTGATTTATTGTCACAGACTGTAGCAGTCTTTGCCGGTCTTGACAAAGAATAGGTGCTTGCCAGCATTAACATTGGGAGGCTTCTCCATTTTACTACAGAAGAAGGTTTATGAGACAAATTGATGGACATAGAGCAATATGGCAGTGCAGACTGATCATTGAAATATGATAAACTCTGTATAATAATGCCTATGTGGGATCCACCTCTGCAGTAGGAGCAGCTCCTGCGTCATGTAATGTTTGTTATTAATATGATCTAACACTACAAATCCACTCATGGAAATAGGTTCATTTATTTTGTCACATTTATCATCTGGAGTTCCACATCAATATGGGAGGGAGGAGGGTGGATAGAGAGGTAGGGAAAGGGTGGAGGTAGGAGGGAGGGAGGGAGAGAGAAAGAGATGGAGGGAGAGAGGGATGGATGGAAGGATGGGGGGATGGATGGGGGATGGAGGGAGTGAGGGATGGAGGGAGGGAGGGAGGGAGGGAGGGTTTAGAGAGAGGATGTGAGATGGAGTGAGACAGGATATAGGAAGTGGGGTGGACAGAGGGAAAGAAATGGATGCAGGAAGAAAGGAAGATGTGGAAAGAGAGTGAGCCTCCTATTTAGAAGGGAGTGAGGGAGGGAGAGAGAGGGGGAGAGAGACAGCTGAGGTGAGAATCCGAACAAGGGATGTAGTACCAGAAAAAGAAATATGTGACTAAACTGCAAGAGGGGATGATGGAAGACTAGGAGTCATGTTGTAAGTATGTGGTAGGGCGTGATGCACAGGGTGAAGGGATGAAGAGTCTGTAAGAAGCAGTACTGGAGGGAGGCAATGAGGGAGGTAGAGAGAGAGAGAGAGAAGGGTGACACAGAAAGGGATGGGAGAAGGAGGAACTGATGAGTGGAGAAATGTTCCATGGACTAAATCACTCAACCAGAACCCAGAATATAATAATGCCTTTACCACGGCAAGTATTTAGCGATGAATGTGTCTCTGTAACCGCACTCCCTTCAAGTAAGTAGCAGTCTAAGAGCACAGAAACAGAACACTCAGATTATCTTAATTCATGGCTTATCTTATCAAAACGTTTTTCATGAGAATAATTTAGCAGGCTTCATAAAGTCTGTTAGAGTGTTTTATTACGAAGTGCTTTATACTGACATGTTGTGTAAAGAGTTGCAGGAAGATAATGCACACACACACACACAGACATCTTTGTCATGTTCCATAATCTCACATTGTCTGTTCCATTATACGGTATCATCCCTTTGAGCCAGGGATGGAATGGAGTGTTAATGCACTACCCCAGGTATATATTGCTAAATGAAACCTGAAACGAAACTGTTGTACTTTCACCCACTTGCTGTCTTTGCTAGTCTTGTGGGAACCGGGCAACATCAAAGAGCAATTCCAGGAGATTGCTGTAGTCCCTCCCACCTGTGTGCATTATAAGGTGTTCACTATTTAAATGTTTCTTATTCAATTTGAACATTTTCTGGGCAAACCATTCAAATTGCAAACAAATTGTCAAGCTTATACAATTTGGTGGGCAGCATATTTATTCTAGTATCAAGAACACTGTATTACTAAATGTGGAAATTGACATGGTTGTTTTAACTAAACACACACAATCTTGATATTGAGCACCTCACCAAAAACTACATATTAAAAACTCTGTTTTATATTTTCAGATGTTCCAGGTGTGTGTTTAACGGAGCACTGTGTGAGAACAGGTGAGGCCACAAAATGAATAATTATTTTTGTATCAGCATTTATATTGCCAAAGAAATGCCGTGTCAGAAATAGGCAGTTTCACTTATATTAATTTTCACATGTAGTTTGTCAATCAATCAATTAATCAATTAATCAATCAATCAATCAATCAATCAATCAATCAATCAATCAATCAATCAATCAATCAAGTAGTTTGTGTTATGTAGTAAAATGTAGTAATAACAATTATACAATACACCCACTACAAAGCGACAAACTGTGGTGCCCCCCTGTGGAATGGCTGAATGTTCAATTTGTTCACTGAAACCAGTTAGTACCGTTAGTTATAAATAACTAGCTTTGCATTTTTTGGGAAATACAACGCCAGATCAGAGGCCAATGGTCGAAGGATGAGAATGAGCATAGAGAAAGGCAAATGGAACTCGGCTCCTGGGAGCAGATACAGTTATCTCAAAGTTAACGTATGTTAAAGTAGATAATACTAATTATAATTTGCCAGTATCATTAATACATAAGATAACAAGCATGGGAATGTAGACCATAATATATACAATTGACGGATGTGACATTTTTTCAATCTGGTTGTCATGATAATTTGCAGTTGCACAATTATTTGTTATATGTACTTTTGAAGTTGGTTGAAAGACAAAATATTCACAGATAGTCTGATGGAGGCTATTCCATCATTGGTTCCATCCAGGGTGCACCAGCAAGACAGAATCACCATACATTAATAATTACGCTGGAACAATGTATTGTAATGTTGTGATACCACTGGCTTGATCCATGATAGGTGCGACTGTTTCACGCAATCCTTCAGTGCACCTTGACTTTGTGTCAATATTTCCATGAAAGAGCTGCATTTTATTGGCGGGACACACCTTCTCACTTTTCATGTGTGACTAATCAAGTGCAATGATCAAGTGCATGCTACTTAATCTCACTCCAGTTGCAGTAAATGCCCCCCCCCCCCTCGTGACTCTCAGTGGTATTCACTTTACATTATTAAGCATCTTCAATGGCAACAGTTTTTGTTCTTCTTCTGTGTGAGGTGTCAAGGTTAGGTCTTGTACTGGTGCAACTGTTGCTGTGCTCTTTCTGATGTTGCCTTCCTCTTTCTGTTGTTGCCCTCCTCTTCCTTTTGTTGCTCTCCTCTTTGTTTTGTTGCCCTCCTCTTTGTTTTGTTGCCCTCCTCTTTCTTTTGTTGCCCTCCTCTTTCTTTTGTTGTCCTCCTCTTTCTTTTTTACCCTCCTCTTTCTTTTGTTGCCCTCTCTGTTTGATGTTGTCCTCCTCTTTCTATTGTTGCCCTCCTCTTTCTGTTGTTGCCCTCCTTTTCTACTGTTGCCCTCCTCTTTCTTTTGTTGCCCTCCTCTTTCTGTTGTTGCCCTCCTCTTTCTGTTGTTGCCCTCCTCTTTCTTTTGTTTTCCTCCTTCTTTTGTTGCTCTCCTCTTTCTATTGTTGCCCTCCTCTTTTTTGTTGTTGCCCTACTCTGTCTGTTGTTGTCCTCCTCTTTCTGCTGTTGTCCTCCTCTTTCTTTTGTTTCCCTCCTCTTTCTGTTGTTGTCCTACTCTTTCTTTTGTTGCCCTCCTCTTTCTGTTGTTGTCCTACTCTTTCTTTTGTTGCCCTCCTCTTTCTGTTGTTGCCGTCCTCTTTCTGTTGTTGCCCTCCTCTTTCTTTTGTTGCCCTCCTCTTTCTGCTGTTGCCCTCTTTCTGTTGTTGCCCTCCCCTTTCTGTTGTTGCCCTCCTCTTTCTGGTGTTGCCCTTCTCTTTCTTTTGTTGCCCTCCTCTTTCATTTGTTGCCCTCCTCTTTCTGTTGTTGTCCTCCTCTTTCTGTTGTTGTCCTCCTCTTTCTGTTGTTGTCCTCCTCTTTCTGTTGTTGTCCTCCTCTTTCTGTTGTTGCCCTCCCCTTTCTGGTGTTGCCCTCCCCTTTCTTTTGTTGCCCTCCTCTTTCTTTTGTTGCCCTCCTCTTTCTTTTGATGCCCTCCTCTTTCTGTTGTTGTCCTCCTCTTTCTGTTGTTGCCCTCCTCTTTCTGTTGTTGCCCTCCTCTTTCTGTTGTTGCCCTCCTCTTTCTGTTGTTGCACTCCTCTTTCTGTTGTTGCCCTCCTCTTTCTTTTATTGCTCTCCTCTTTCTGTTATTGCCATCCTCTTTCTGTTATTGATGTCCTCTTTCTGTTGTTGCCCTCCTCTTCCTGTTGTTGGCCTCCTCTTTCTGTGGTTGCCCTTCTCTTTCTGTTGTTGTCACTCTCTTAGTGTTGTTGCCCTCCTCTTTCTGTTGTTGCCCTCTTCTTTGTGTTATTGATCTCCTCTTTCTGTTGTTGCCCACCTCTAGATAATATTTATAATTTTATAAACATTTGCTATATATGTGTAAGAAATTAAGTTACATAAACTAAGGTAGCAGCTAAATAAGACAAAAACTAAATAGAGGAGGTCATTTAAAATGGGTCATATGAAAATAAAAACTGAATCGAAAAAAATATCTACTACTTGTGTAAATAGTAGCAGAGTGAATATGTTTAAAACCAAAACTAACAAATATCTCAGATATGTTACACACAGAAACAACAAAGTTGGACTTTCTTTGCCCACTTGCCATCTGGGATTTTTGCAATTGTTCAGTCTTGTTGCTTGCCAACTACATATTGACAGCATTGAATCACTCCATCAAACATAAATGCTTATGTCTGGATAAAGAAATAAAAATTCAACCAGGAATGTGTAAAACTTGTTGTCATTGTTTGATGAAAGTCAAGTAACCAGGACGAAAAACACCATGAAAGCTCACGTGGGTCGAAATGGAAATGAGATGTTTTTATTATGCTTCATAAATAACAAACGATGTGATTTATTGGAATTTGTTTTATGTTAGCAAATGTATTCTGTATATTTTTTATTATTGTTGCCACAGTCGATTCCACTGTGTCACGTAGTGAAGTAATGTTTTGTTTTGGCCCTGATTACTATTCTAGATTAGCTTGATTTGTTTTATTGTAGTTTTAATTTATTTTTTATTTTTATTATATCACCTTTATCAGATTAATCACAATAATATAACTTCACAGGGGACATCTTTTGCAGTGAGTTGTTTGTGTGATGGAACCTTAATGTTATCTTGAGCGTTCATTGAATACTAATCTGCCAAAACATATATTACTGCACAAATGTTAAGTAGCAGATGTGGCTTGGCAATCAATTCACATTTCATCAGAATGTTGTCGCATACAGCAATTGTACATATTCCAAAGTGACATGTTAATGACTAGGACATTTTATTTATTTACTTTTAAACTTGTTTTATTGAACTTATCTGCAAAATTTATATGTTTATATACTTAGTTTAGTTGATCATTTGACTTATTTATTTAACTTATTTAGTTGACTTATGTTTACTTGTTTTTTTAAATATTTTTCTTTTTGCCATACAATTTATTTTACATTAACTTAGTCTTATCTTGTTAGTGCCTTTGACCAGGTTTAAAACCGCGATCCAATTGAAAATGTAAAAATAAAATTCTTGAATTCTGTTTTTGTTGCGGTTGTCTTGGTATGAGATATGTCGTAACACATGTGTGTCTTGTTTGTTTCTGCAGCTGCCCAGTTGCTAGAGTCCATCGACTACAAAGCCGACCCATGCAACAATTTTTTTCAGTACGCCTGCGGATCGTGGAATAAAAAACACATCATACCTGAGGATAAATCAAGTTATAACACTTTTGAAAAATTACACGATGAACTACAAGTGAAGCTAAAAAGTAAGTAGGGTTTTTCTGTGTCTTGTGCGTGTGTTGTGTGGTCTGTGGTGTAGATGTGGGTGTAGGTGTGAGTGTAGGTGCATGGGTGTACGTGCGGGTGTAGGTGCATGGGTGTAGGTGTGGGTGCAGGTGCATGGGTGTAGGTGTAGGTGCATGAGTGTAGGTGTGGGTGTAGGTGTGGGTGTAGGTGCATGGGTGTGGGTGTAGGTGTAGGTGCATGGGTGTAGGTGTGGGTGGAGGTGTGGGTGTAGGTGCATGGGTGTAGGTGTAGGTGTTGGTGGAGGTGAGGGTGTAGGTGCATGGGTGTAGGTGTGGGTGGGGGTGGAGGTGTGGGTGTAGGTGTGGGTGTAGGTGCATGGGTGTAGGTATAGCTGTGCGGGTGCATGGGGGTGTGTTTGTGGGTGTGCATATGCATGTGTGCATTTATATTATTGCAGGCATGCATGCATTTACAGCATATTGACTAAATTGAACATTTCATGACAATTAATTAAATTGAGCTAATATGTCTGGATATCTCAGCTAACCATTAAATGTGTGGTTTCTATCATGGGATCAGTTACTATCCTGAGGATAACTTTTTATTCTTATTTGCTGGCTATAATAATAACATTATTTTGGTAAATCAGACATATATGTACAACAAACTGATATTACTAAATGCCAAACTATGCGACTTGGTCATTTTCCACTTACTCACTAGATGGCGCCACTGTTAGTTCATTTATTCCTGTGTATTATTTTGTTATTTTATATATGCTAACCACCATTGCATCACAACATTTGATCTTGCTTTGTTACTTTAATTGTAATGCCTTCCACAAGCATTGCATGGTAATTTACCATCTTGTGGCACAAGATTCAAGATGGCTGACTGATAACTTAGCCCCAAGCAGTGTGGCCATTTCTCGTGCACCTGGTGTAGTGCGTTCATAGTTTTATAAAAACTGATTTGTCAAAGTTCCAAGATATTTTGTGGGCTTGTTATCATATATCACAGGGAAAATAAATTGTTACACTGGCATCACCTAGTGAGTAAAATACGTTCATGCAAATTTTTGAATTTTATTTTATTTTATTCAAACATAGATGCAGCCATACATAACATATCACAATTGAACCAAACATAGCATCTGCATGCTGTGGATACGTAAAACTCTATACAATCAATTTACAAATAAGTTGAAAGGAAATGCATGAAGTGATGAAAACTTATATTTTGCATGCCCTATTAAATAATAAATACTTGACCATCTTATTTCTTACAATCAATAAACACAATTGACTAGATTTAGTTTAGCAACCTTCTCCTGTAAGTTGCTTACTGCATATTATATACAATGTATTCAATTATACATCAACCAATAGTTTTTTCAGTACAGTGTGTGTGGATACACCACCTAACAGATAACTAAATTGATTATTGGTAATAATTAATACAAAGTTTCATATTTTTGAATGAGAATTCTTTTGTAATTACTTTTAAACTGATCAACCATTCTGCCTACCTGCAGGTCTGGGTGTAATTTATTCCATAATTTAGGACTTTAATGCCAACACAAGCAGTTCTACTATATTTTATTTTGTATTTATTGTTGTTTTGCTCTGATTCTTAACTAGTGCAGAACCCATATTTAAAAAAAACAATTATTAAAACCATTTGCGATATACTTTCTGCCACTGATTTGATTTGTTTTGTCTTTAAACTGAGTAGGGTATTCAGATCCTTTTTTCTTTTTATTAATTGAGGTATTTACAATTCTCCAAGTTTCTGTCATGTTCTTCTTGTTTAATTCTACAAGATCAGAGTAGTATTGGTTTTCTGTATATAAATTGAAGCCACATACATCCTGCTTAGTATCCATTATTACTCCAGTGGTTATTTTTGTTTTATAATTTGTATTTATTTATTTCCTTTGAAGCTTGGTAACTGTGTAGTATATTAATTCTCTGTTCAAATAACTTTCTTAGAATTTTATGTTATAATAGGGGTTATCCAGAAAGTATGTCATATTTAGGGTTGTTAAGGGGTTTATGGGCTAGCATGACAAAGCGTTACATGGGGATGGGGGGTCTCTGGTTAAGCGTTACGTAATGATTTTTACAATGTTAACTCATTGAGCTGTCGATACCAGGCAGCATTAATTATTCAGCCATTTATTGGTAGATTTTGACAGGATTCCAATGAAAAACCAGCAGTGCTATTGTTTTGTTACTTTTACAGATTCAAATGTTTAGATGTAAATGAATAAGTACAGCCAAACAATAAATATACTAAGTACTATAGATGTATGCATTATAAGGGGGTCTTTGTCAAAATGAACACAATTTTAGGGTGGGTTATTCATGCCAGTATTAGAAAGCATGAGAAAGTGTCTGAAGGTTCTAAAAAGTGGCCAAAAATAGTATATTATTACAACATACTGCATGGATTGCCCCATATATGTTTCATGTATTTTCTATATACTATGACAAATCTTATCTTTGACCATGGAGTTATGGAGGCCTATCTAGAGTAATTTATGCCCTCTTCGGTTGCACATATACTATAAGGCCCTTAGCATCATTGATTTTTGAGGGGGTGTATTTTTCTACCTGATGGTAGGCTCGCAAAAAATTTCCAACTGCCCCCTTAGGCTCCTAAGCATTTCTCACTGAACCTCTTGAGAGTTCCAAAAAAAACCAACTGACCCCACCCCTTGATACATCCGTCAGCTCACTCCTCAATGTTCCAAAAAAATCTCCTTTTTGCTCTGTTCAAGCAGAATTCTTTTCCCTCAAGCAGGGGGATACATATTATACACCCATCACGCACCCTGACTGTGTAATACAATGTTATTTAATATACTTAGTTCTGTTATACATAAACATATTTATGAATCTTCAAACAATTATCTATATATCATTACGTGCACTCTAGATATAGTTAATCTTACAAAAAAATAGACACCACATAAAAAAGTTCTATAATAAATAAATAAATATATACGATGAGAGGCCAATTATTTTCTTTATGTTACGAGTGGCTCCTAGCTATGATAGCAACATATTTTTTTAATAGGAGTCACTGCCTGACCAATTTCCGTTTTTTTTAATTGTTTTACTATACTGTTTGTAATGAGTTATTATGAGTTTTGTTTAGTTGTAGTTGAAGTATGTCATATGATAAGCTTGTATACTGCACATTGGGTAGTTTAATTTGGTGCCAAATAAAATATATTGTTCTTGTTCTTGATATTGTATGCTATTTAACGTTGTGTGATTCTTGCAGGACTTCTGGAGGAGCCAGTGACCGGATATGACACAAACGCAACACTTAAAGCTAAAACTTTATATACCTCATGTATCAATACCAGTAAGTAACATTTCTTCACATATAATTTTTTTGTATTTTTATTGTTACTGAATGATTTATAATTGCAAAAAGCTAAATGATTTAGTTAGTATATGAAGCATACAAGACAGAGAATTATGTAGTTTTTGCAAAATGTGCATCTGTGTGGGCGTGTGGGTGTGTGTGTGTGTGTGGGCATGTGGGTGTGTGTGTGTGTGGGCATGTGTGTGTGTGTGTGTGTGTGTGTGTGTGTGTGTGTGTGTGTGTGTGTGTGTGTGTGTGTGTGTAATCTTTACAAGAAGATTACGAGCTGTCCATACCTTGACCTTGCCTCTTTATGACTCGGTGACTAAGGGAGCTGCTTAGGTTATAACAATGGAAATTCCTGAGATGTGTCTGCAATTAAAAAACCTGATAACTTTGTGAATATATACACTAATGTGATGTACGGGGAGATAGTTAATTGCGGGAAAGGGTTAAAGTGGGAGTGTGGTTAATGGTGGAGATGAGGTCAATGTGCTGGGAGAGGGTTAATGATGGAGGAAGCGATGTGTCATGTGAAGAGAGGGTTAATGGTGGAAACTGTTAATGTGCCATACAGGGAGAGGATTAATAGTTGCAAAAGGGATTGATGTGACATGTGTTGAAATAAAAGGTAAGTTCTTATATAACGCAGTACCCAGTCCTCGAGACTTTACTCCCTGGCAGTCCTGTTCAATCAAACACCATCTCGACTTCTCTGGGAAACATTCAGCCATGCCGCAATTAATGCACAAATATCCACCACTGTCTATAGCCAGGTACTCATTCATACAGCTGAGTGAACTGATGCAATATAGAATAAACGAACTTACCCAAGATTCGACACCGCCACACAGGATTCGAACCTGAGTTCTCTCAGTCGAGTGTCAGAAGTTCTTACTGCTGCACTACTGTGCTCTGCATGGGGTTAATAATGTAGAAAGGGTTAACCTGCAAAGTGGAGGATTGGGTTAGTGGTGGAGACAGGGTTAACATATAATGTGGGGAAGCAGGTTAATGGTGTAGAAAGGGTTAACATGCCATGTGAAGGAGACGGTTAATGATAGAGACAGGGTTAATGTTTCATGTGGGGATATAAGGTTAATGGTGTAGAAAGGGTGTACCTGTCATGTGGGGGAGAAGGTTAATGGTTGACAGTGTTAATGTATCATGTGGGGAGCTGGTTAATGGCATAGAAAGGGTTAACCTGTCGTAGCATTGGGTTCCATGGAGGAGATGGTTAATGATAGAAACGGTTAATTTATCATGTATGGAGCAGGTTAAAGGGTTAATGTGTCATATGAGGAGAGGTTAGTGGTGTCGAAAGAATTAACATGTCATGCAGAAGAAAGAGTTAACAGCTGAGACAAGGTTAACGTAACATGTGGAGGAGAGGGTTAATGGTAAATAAGGGTTAATGTATCATGTGGGGAGTGGGTTAATAGTGTAGAAAGGGTTAATTTATCATGCAGGAAGCGGGGTAATGGTAGAGACACGGTTGATGTGTTCAGTGGGTGAGGGTTAATGGTGGACGTTGGGTTCCAGGCCAAGTGGAGCAAGTGGGTGACCTGCCCCTGAAGGCAGTTCTCCAGTTGTTGGGCGGCTGGCCGGTGGTGTCCAGTCAGTGGGACCAGTCGAACTGGACCCTCGAGGTGGCCCTCGGTCAGCTGAGGGGCAGGTACAATGCCCCGGTGCTGGTGCGAATGATGGTTGCGACCGATGACAAAAACTCATCTGTCCACATCATGCAGGTAACCGCAGAGTGGCGGTGACAGTTCTCATGATGGTCTCCGCGTCGTGATGGTCTCTTTAGTTTAATGGTGGTCTCTGCGTCATGATGGGGGCTCTTTTTAGTCTCGTGATGGTCCCTCTTTAGTTTGGTGATGGTCTCTCTTCGTTCTGGTGACAGTCTGTGTTCGTTCTCGCGACAAGAAACCTCACAAATTTAATCATGCTTTTTTACAAACTCCATCATTTGTGCAATAGTTATATAATCACAGCTATTTTGTGAGGATGGAGATAAAATTACCCTTTTGAAATTTCAATTCTCCTTTTTAATTAAATAAAATTTTCACTACTAGATAAGAAAATCCGTTTTTGTCTAAATTAGTCAGAAACGAGATGGACAAAGTATTGAATTACAGAGAGAGCAATATTTAGCTCATCCTAAATTTATGATTAGCAGATTCAGTTAGTGTTGTGCAGTAGTAAAGGTTTTAATGCTGTCATTCACAAATACGTCAATTTGTGAGGTTTCTGCTCTAGATAGACCCTACAGTCTACATATGGTTGGTGCTGCACGGTGGTAGTGGTGTCTGTCTTTATTAATATTTTGTTTCTTTTCCAGGAATGTCATTACATAACTTGTTTTGATCACATGATCAGTTTATGTCTGCCCCTATTATTTATTTATTTTAAGTATTTGAACATTTATTTAACTCTCCTTTGTCTATTCTTAATTATCATACACTGAAATAATTGTTATGCATATAATGAGGATAAATATCAATAGTGTACTTTTGTATACAATAGATCAAACGCCAAAAAAAATTATTGCAACATCTAAGATAATCGGCAACAAGTAATATTTACATGATTTTCATCCAGTTTTCAATGACAATATTTTAATTTCGTTTGCCCCGTAAATATTACGCTAAAACATTTTATTATCCCCTGTTTTTTTACAGAATAAACCTGCTAATAAACACCCAAATATTTATTAATTATTCATGCATTCATTTTTTTTTAACTTGTGACATTTTGGAAATTAATTAACTTTCCGTTGGTAATATATATACATTACAATCACTTTAAATACGTATGGATAACTATTTATTGTGACAGTGAACAAAATGCAAGCAGCAATGACAACTCAATTATGCCACCTCATTGAAAACCCTTAATTAATAACAAGAACTTGTAAACACGATTCAAATAAAAAACTCGCGACTTTCAGGCAAAATAGAGGAAACCGGAGACGTGCCAATAAATGCTGTGCTGCAAAAATTCGGCGGCTGGCCGGTAGTGGTGGGAAATCGATGGCAAAACTCAGGGTGGAGGTTGGAGACGGTGTTGGCAACCCTAAGACGGGTTTACAACGCACCCCTCATAATAGATACTTGGGTGTCGGCTGACGACAAAGACTCTGATGCCAACATACTACAGGTAGACGGCACAATGCATGGCATGGTTCACGACATGGTGCCTGGCATGATGTAATGCCATGTCACGGAGTCATGGTCGAGCTTTTGTAATGTACTGCACACGAACATTGGTGTCCTTTGAGGCTTTGTAATAATGGACTGACATTGTAGTTTTGCGACAATGTCATGTCGGTTTATATTCCATTCTTTTGCACCGCATTTGCACCGCGCTGATGTAAAATAACATTGCAATGAATGACGCTATGCCTGTACGCGGATCGTTCCTCACCAACAATCTATTTGGACATGGCACATAATTTCTCAGGAATATACCACGAGACCCTTCATTGCAACATGAGGCCCTTCGTTGCACCATGACGCCCACATTGTCATTGCACTACATGTGTATACAGGGCCCTTCGTTGCACTATTACTATTAGCCAGGCCCTACATTACACCGCAGGGCCCCCTACGTTGCACCACAGGGCCACACATTGCACCGTGAGGCCCCACATTGCACCAAGAGGCCCTACATTGCACAAAGGGGTCCAACTCTAGACATAGTAAGTACTGCAAACAAATAGATTGATGCACATGTTACATGACGTATTAGACCTGCTATGTCTATGACTGACCATTCTGAAGAAGTCCTGTTTAAGTGGTGACACCTACCTGCCAAACACATGTAATGGTGCACTGTGGCGCTACCTACTGTACAATGTTTACATTTAAAAAAATGACACTGCCTACCACGATCAAATACAAGTGTTTAACAACCGACTCCTGGAATTAATCGTAACAACCAGGCAAAGCATGTCATTATTGATTAAGCAACTAACATTCAGTGTCATAGTTGGACTTGTACGTACTAACACTGTTAGCTATGTTGCATGCCTTTACCTAATTTTCTTAGTAACAATACTAACAACTTATCCAGTATTAAATATGCTTGCAATGCAGAGTACGTTATAATTTATTAACCAACTAACTAACACACATCAGAGATATTTGAATTAATTGCCATTTTATGTGGTTTATGAGATTCAGTACCTATAGCATGTTTCTTATGATGTGTTTAGTTGTGTTGACCTCGTAAAGTGCCAATGATATGGTTGCTGCAAGTTTTTATTCCTTTTCAAAAAGCAACGTTTCTGCAAAAAACCACTACGATAATACAATTCACGTCTTTACATGCACAGCCGATGTATTTGGTATTTGTCACTTAATGTGATAATTCGCAGTGATCTCATAGCTGGGTCTTTTAATCTGGTTGTGCCAAGTTGTGATGTCAGCAGGGCATATGTCCCAGGATGCACAGGTAAAAATTACTTATCTTCAAACAAATTACATTGTGAATAAATGTAGATAGCTACTTACTGTCCACCAGTGACAACATTTCAGGTTTCTCAGTCTCTAACTCAAAATGAAAACTCTTCCTGTCTGCAATTACAAACAGACTTAATTTTCCAAAATATAACCTATCTACGTGTCTAATTTGCAAAAAATTAGTAAATTGATTAATCTTAGATTATTTGCTTAGAATATGAGTAAAAATAGCAAAAGCCATATCATAGGCACTTCAATGCGTCCACCTCAGCAGCTAGTTGATACTGCCAGCATGTATATGTCTTGTTGTTTGCATGTAGAGAATTGCTCGAAGGTAAAATAATTTCTGTACAGTTTATTTACATTATGTGAACAATTAACTTTATTTGAACAGTAATAATTATGTCATATCAATAAAGCAATCAATAAACAATACCAGCAACAATAAACTAAATACCACCAGATTATAAATACATAGTAACATGTAATTGATTTAAATTATATTTTATGAAATTCTTATCTTTCAAACTAAGTCATTTGCATTGTTTTCAAGACAATGTAACTATAAAATGTAATTGATCTAATATAAAAATCAATGTTTGATATAGCCCGTATTCTACTTCAGTGTTTCTGAGACGTCCCTCCTTTGTTCATGCAGTTGGATCAGCCTAGCCTGGGAATGCCGAGTCGTGAGTATTACCTTAAAGAGAAGGAGAAGATGTACAAGGTTGCTTACCTTACCTACATGGTAAACATTGCTCGACTCCTCGGAGCCAATGAGTCCTACGCTCGTCAAGAGATGGCGCAAGTGCTTGCCTTCGAAGTCGAACTCGCAAAGGTATACAGATATTTATGTCAAAAAATCTATTATCTATTTTGAAAGGGAGGGAGGGAGGGAGGGAGGAGAGGAGGGAGGGAGGGAGGGAAATAGGAAGAGAGGGACAGAGGAAGGGCAGGAAGGGAAGGGACGAATGGAGACACAGGGGGAGGGGAGTGAGGGAGTGAGGGAGAGACAGAAACTAAGCAAGGAGAGAGAGAAGAAGAGGAAGAGGGAGCGGAGGAGAGAGGGAGAAAGGAAGGGTAGTGGGAGGAGCAGGTGATGGGGGGCTGGAGGTGACTAGTGTTGGGAATAGGGTGAGGTGGGGAATACATGGGGTGAGAAAGCAATACAGGAAGATACAGAGAGACAGAAATGGAGCAACATATATTGAACTATTTTACTATTAAAACTGCACGTTTCAACTTAACAAAAACAGGAATTAAACTGTAAGCTAGTTTCTATGAAATTATGTCTTTGTTGAGGTGACAATTCCCCAGGCTGAGAGACATGACACAGGGGCCATGTACTCCAAGATGTCAGTTGGAGAACTCCAGGAACAAGTGCCCGAGGTAGGCCTCTCCTGCTTGTCCTTGCCAACCTTCCTCTTCTCCTTGATCCCTTGTGGATCCTCATTACCCAGTCCTTTCCACTAGAGGTGTAATTGACCTATCCATTACATGAACATGGATGCCAAACCTGTGGTGCATTCAAGCATTTCATCATATATTTTGTTGAAATTCTTGTCCTAAAAGTGCTTCTTTATGACAAAATCATAAGGCAAAGTTTGTAAAGTGACCACTGTATGCGGAAATGTTTGACTTATGAGATGTCACGCAGCAATAGTAATGTAATTCACGTACATAACCGTTATCAAAATCGGTGGCAAAGGCAGTGCTTGATGGAGGTCACGTGCAAATTTCTGATTGTGATAGGCGAACCACGATGTACTGGATACATAAATTATACGTTGAACTGTTGATGCATCACAATAGTCGATGTGATATTAGTGCACTGTCCGTAGTAAATATAACTATAGATAGTTGTCATCGACAGTACACTGAACTAGTGATAGTAATGATGGTTGGCAAAACATCAACAGAACCACTATGCTGCTCACAAACATGCCTTTCAACTGTAGTTTGTTATTTAACTTATATTTATCATCCTATCATTAATAATCATCATGTTGATAACAGTGAATGCGCCATTTAGGGAATCAGCTGTCTCTAACTTCATGCGATGGTGACTCCCATAAATTATGGTTTGGGGCTTCTTTTTTGGCTATTCGCTTTTGCATAATACTCTTGCGATACTATCACAGTAGATGTGACACTATTGCAATAGTGATTCAATCGTAATTAGGCTGTCGCAACATTATCGCAATAGTAAAATTATCCCCAGTAGTCACCCTTACTTTCCACCCTCCGAGTCTCTGTGATGCTTCTCCATCTATCCTAATTTTCCACTCTTGGCTCTTTGTACCTGCCCTTTCTCTATCTTAACACACATCTTATATTTGGTCTTCCTCTCCATTTACCACCCTCTTCTGTTTTCTGTGCTGTCTTTATTAATCTTTCCTTTCTCATTCTCTCTGTATATTATCAGGTGTTTTTTAATGCCAGTCTCTTTTCTCAATATATTCATAGATTATTTTTATTGTAACATCAATTGTTTACACGACCCTTTTCCATATATGAAAGTGTAATAAACTGTGTTTATCTAATTGATTAAGGTTGAAACATATATAATAAATTCACTGAAATGAAAAAACTTTTTAATTGTTTTAAATGCAACCTCTAATGTACTTAAAAACTGAATTTGTTACATATGTGTATGCAATATAGGATCACTTGTAACAACAGGAGTTTTCTAAGTATACGGTTGACCCTCGCTTTGGTCACCTCTGTAATAAAAAATAACCTCACAGGACGTACAATCTCAAATTATTTCCTTAACAATAAAGTGTAGGATGATGGTCACCTTAAAAATTAGTTTCCACCAAACCCACAACTATGTCTGATTCTATGGATGTGAAAATAAAACGATGATGTCACTCTGGCCTGTTGCTATAGATGGTTACTATGATGTCTTTAACAGATAGACTGGCTGCAATACTTCAACACATTCATGAGTACCCCAGTGAACAGTACTGAGCTGCTCGTGTCATTTGGGATGAAGTACCTGAAGGCTATGGCAAAGCTTGTGAGGCGACAGACGGACAGGTGAAGGTTTCATCATCAGATTCTGCACATAATAGAGAATTCATAAGAACAAAATAATGTTAGACTAGCAGATACATCCGTCTTTAAAATGTCTTTAAAAGGAGGTTCTCTATATGAAATCAATTCCTACTGTTGCAAATATATGTCATAAGTGTTGCACAGCACTCCTGTTGTCAGCGTATGGTTGTTGTCTACAGGGTGCTTGCCAACTACCTTCTGTGGCGCCTTGTTCTTGGACTCGTGCCCGAGATGACAGACAGGTACCAGAGAGAACGCAACGAGTACCGCAAAGTACTGCAGGTCAGAACAACTTACTTTCTGTCAGTCTGTTCATCCATTCATTCGTCCATCTGTCTTTCAAGACATATTTCTATCTGTCATAACATCAGTCTGTCTGTCAGTCTGTCCTTCCCTCCATGTGTCCATCCGTCCATCTGTATGTCGGTCCATCCATCAATCTGTCTGTCCATTTGTCTTACAGATGTATGTCTGGCCATTTTTAAGTTGCCATACCATCATTGATGTAGGAACATTCATATATAACACTATAGATCTATGTATTAATGACTCCAGGCTATTTAAAAATAAATTTATTTAATTTGTATTTGCCATAAGTGTTTGTGGTTATTTATATTGATATATTTTTATGTTAACAAACATCATTATTTTCTATATTTTCATCTGTATTGATTTTACATATTGTATTTAATATCTTATTACTGTTTGTGATAGAACGTTGCAATGTTTTTTTTAAATATGTCTTCCTAGAAATGTGTCATTATACTGCTATTGACAGGGAAATAAATGATAAATAAATGACTGAGCATCCGTTATTGTGCAATTGCAATGAGTTTGCTGTGGTTTGTGTCTTCACAACTGTGTGTATAGTTGTTGAGCAGTGTGTGTTGCCATTGATTAGGGCGTGTTGTTGTTGATCAGGGTGTGTTATTGTTGATCAGAGTGTGTTGTCGTTGTTGATCAGGGCGTGTTGTTGTTGATCAGGGCATGTTGTTGATCAGTGTGTGTTGTTGTTAATCAGGGCATGTTGTTGTTGATCAGGGTCTGTTGTTGTTGATCAGGGCGTGTTGTTGTTGATCAGGGTCTGTTGTTCTTCATCAGGGTGTGTCGAGAGAGAAGGTTCGATGGCAGAAGTGTGTCGAGTATGTCAACGAGAGAATGGGCATGGCCGTCGGACGTCTGTTTGTACGTGACAACTTTGATGTAGAAAGCAAGCATATGGTAAGTCGATCAAGAAACCAGTGAACACTGCACTATGTAAGAACTTACCTTTACCTTTTCACTTTTCTACAATTGAACATAACATTTGTTTTTTTTCAGTTGGCACACCAGTTCTTTGTAAAGACTTAATCTTTTTAATAATGCTTACCTCCTGAGCATATTCTTCCATAGTGCAGAATGGTAAACCGAAAAGTGATTTTCCACTAAGTCTTTGCAGTCAATTTACTCTGACCAATCAGATTTTTACCGTCATCATTTTGAATCACACTTACAAAAAGGAAAAAAGCCGGATCAAGGGGAAGAGTGGTGTTTCATGCTCAAAAGTGGTAATAGTGACACCTATTTACACACATTAAAAGATGTTGTTTTACCTTTGTGTAGGCTCTGGAGATGATTCACAACATCCGTGAAGCCTTTACTGAGATCCTGGAAGAGAGCGACTGGATGGACGATGCAACAAAGGCTGTAGCCAAGGAGAAGGTCAGCTTCTTCACCTTGTTTGTTTGTTTGTTTGTTTCCACTGAATGTTAGGTTCATTAATACAAACAAAACAAGCAACACATTACCAATGTTAATTAATTTCATGTTTATGATAAATTCTACTGTGCTTGTAAATTGTTGACAGTTCGTATCCTTTGGAGCCTTATAATATTGTTTTAATTTTTAATTTACTTAGGCAAATACAATCAATGAAAGAATTGGCTACCCAGAATTCATCCTGGATCAAGCTGAATTGGACAAGCTCTACCAAGGGGCAAGTGTTCAACTGTTTTATGACCTGGACATTTTTAATACTCGGTCCCTTTGATGTGTTTATTTTGCTAATAAATGTGTTGTACTCTCCTACTATCCATGTATTATTACACTAGATTTGGAGCATTGTTAACATGTCTCCTCTGAGATGCCTCACTTTAAGTTCATTTGCTTCCTTGGTCCATTAATTGTCTCTGATCTACCAACTGTTGGTGTATTAAAGAAAACACAATGATAGTTATTTGTAATTATTTACTCCATTGGTAGGGGAAACTAGTGTACGTTAATTTATTAATCCTTGATTTCTTCAATTCAGAATTCTGCAATTTCATACATTAATCTGTTATATTATACTCTATTCAAACGTTTACTTTATACAAATATATAACCTGGAATGCATTCAGTTTCATTGAACTTATCGGTGTATTGCTTAAACGGCAACTTTGAAACAGGGGTAATTTATAGAAAGCCTCCCACAATTTGTTATGTTTCCTGCAGCTGGAGTTTGATGCTGACAGCTACTTTGAAAACATTCTCAAAGTGGAATTGCATGATTCGCTGAAGAACCTTGCAAAACTACGACATCCAGTCCAGAAAGAGAAGTAAGAATCAAAAGGGTAATGGTATGACTAGTAAAGATGGCTACTACTGTTCACTTATAGCACTGTGTGGAGCAGAGTGGCCTAGAGTCAGAGCACCAGACTCTCAATCAAGCAATACCGTATTTCAATTCTTTTCCTGCCGTTTTGAACCTTCGGCAATTTCATTCATTTCACGTTGCGCCAGTTCACTTATCTGTATGAATGAGTACCTAGCAATAGACAGTGGTTGAAATTTGTGTACAAAGTCCTTGTGCAGTAATTGCACTGTGATTGAATGCTTCCCACAGTTCAAGTTAGTGTTGTTATTGAAAAACTATTTTACTTCACAGTTTTAAATTTCTCCTTTCATATTGGTACTTTCAACAAGGGTGATACTCGAGTGATGTCAGGACAAAAGACTATCATGGGCATCATGAGTTGTTTCTATCCAAAATTAATCACTAAAGCAAGCACCTGGTAGTATTAAACAAAGCAACAGATGGCGCCACTGGTCGTGCACCCATTTTCGCCTGATTTGATAAGTTGTCACAAATACAGACTTTTTACCTGTCGGGTTTTTAAATGAAAACCATATGAATAAAACCACTTAGTGGAATCCCTTCTAAAGAAGCACAGGAGACCGTTTCACTGACATTGTTAGATTTTGCTTCTTTATTAATAATGACATTGTATACTGAAAAATGGCAAGACCACGTACTGGGCCACTTTCAGTGGTGTGTCGTGTCAACACTGTCCTCTGTGATACAGTGGCTTTTTGCACTTTGATAAAACCTCCTTACATTTAACTATGGATTCTGTTTAACGAGCTCATTTCCTTGGTAGAATGGTCCCCAGTTCACATTAGTTCTCAGACTTCAGCAGAGTTTAAAAAGAGGCCTTTACAGGGCATAGAAGAGACAATATCACCACAGTCAGGTAGATTCTTGAAGTTCAACGAAGCACATGTGAAGAACTGTCACTAAGTGATGTTGACATGTTTTTGTTTGTAGATGGGAACAGGATCCAGCAGTTGTTAATGCATTCTACAACCCGAATATGAACGATATAGGTAAGAAAGCATGTCACTACAAAAATTGAAACACTTACAATAAATTATTAGCTATTTATTTAACTTAGCATACGCTACATTGGGTAACATACAATAACATATTAACATACAATAGCCTATTATCGAGCAAAGAAACAGTCAATTGCTTATAAGAATCCACACTTGGACCCTTGTTTATTTTTTATGTAGACATTTGTTATAGAACATTAATGAATCATCAGCCAAAGTGACCTGAATTGTTAGATGATCCTATTTCCATGACCTAATTCATTACAGTTGTTGTATTTTTATGTGCCTCTGAGCAGAATTATATTCTGGATATACGGCGCTTTATAAATAAAATTATTATTATTACAGTTATGAAAATAATTAGGGACTGTCCTAGTGTGACCATATTTGCGTGATGGCTGCATTACCAAGGTGACTGAAACATGGGGTCTGACTGAATATATATACAGTGTTTATGTGTACACTTTTTATTGCTGAATTATTTGTTATAACAAAATTATGGTACATAACTTTGTAACTATACTAGTAATTCTATTTGCTTATTTTCAGTTTTTCCAGCTGGAATTCTGCAGTCTCTTTTTTACAGTGCTCATTTCCCAAAGTAAGTTTCACGCATGTTTTCACCCTGTTTCGACTACAAAAGGTGAAGAACTTCGTAAACAACATTTTTGGATTTGTATATAAATAAAAGACATTTTATTCAGCAGCAACACTACAGTTTTGAATACTTGACTAAACATACACTATACATGGTAGGCCACTACTGAATAATGTTTTTATTTACACACGGAATTGCATAGGAAATACATCTTGAGTTATGTTTATGTAATAATGACCGCATTCTATAACATACAGTTTATCTAATTATTATAAATGATTTTTCACGTTAAAACATCATGAATTGTGTTTTCACAAGTAGCAAATAAAAATTCAGTGCTACAGTATATTGTTGCAACTATATTTAAAATGCAGATGTGCTATTACATAGCTGGTAGAAAACTAGTAAAATGGCCATCCAAGTTTGAATTGCATATATGTAATTTGTATAAAACTTAAATTTATTGATAGTAAATATATACTAGCTGCTAGGAAAATATATGGGCACTATTGGGTAGTGAGCAAGTATATATTTTGAATATTTTTTCTTCAGAAAAGACCATTCACCTGCCATGTATGGCCTTAATACAACAGAATGTGAAACAGAGAAATAAATTAACCAAAGTAGTTTTTACGATGTAGAGTTAGATTCTTTGGAGAATATATGTGAATGTTCTTGTCGTAGATCTCTGAACTATGGAGGGATCGGTGTTGTGATTGGACACGAGATTACACATGGATTTGATGATAAAGGTATGGTTCTCTCAGGTTTGTTGTAATTGGATATATTTACTGGCCACGATGGCATTAGATGCTCAAAATCAGATTTTCAACTTCAACTAACAATTATTAAAATGATTGATTGTTTTATTAAACCGTTCAGTTAGTTGATGTCTTGCAGTTAATTTATCAGGTATACATACAGGTAAAAGTGAAATTAGAATGAAAGTGACATTCCAGTGTGTATATCCCTGTATTGAGTCTTTGACATGTGATGCTTATATACAAACACAATGACCAGAAGACTAACTCATATATGCTAAGTTAGCAGTAATTGTTATGATTTAGCAATTTTTGTGGTATCTTAATTAGTAGACCTATATCTTAAAAGGAACTTTTGCATATGTTTTATAATAAAATCATGTTATACAGTATAAAATATAACTATTATGACATACTGACTGCCCAAATGCACTTTAATGAATCTTTTATGTTGTTGAATTGTATGGTATTGGGAGGAGACCACATGTTTACTTGGCAGTTCGATGGATCAATGGGAATCTTGACTCAAAACAAATGCATTCAAATGAAATGATGCTAGGTCCTACCAACTTAGAAAATAGTATGACATACAAACACATAGTAGGCCTATAATATTATCTATAATGGGCTTAACTGATAGATTGTATACATGAAGCAGGTCACACTGGTGTTAGGTATAGGTGTAGGTATGCATGACTCTTGTATTGGTCACTAGGTGGCGGCACCAAAAGTTTGCATTTCTTGCTTCCATTATAGATGGAGAATAATATAGATGGACACATGCCTTGTTGATAAGAATCAAAGTTAATTGCAGAAACACAATGGCAAATGGAATATTTATAACAATACGTCACTGTGCTTGAAAGCCATGATGATGGCGTACTGACATTAGAACACCCCAGGGTCACAGTCTCCCTTGGAATTATCAGGGATTTGAATGACACTGCAATGATTTTCTTAAACATTGAACTGTCAAATTCTAAAGTTGTTTTTACTTCGTTAAAATCTATTTTTCCACACTCTATATGTTATAATAGATATATTTATATTGTTTAAATGATAAAAAAACTAACAAAAAAGGTCCTTTAAACTGAGGCTGCCTGCTAAATTGTGTTTAATAACCTCAAAGAGTGTTTGCAATTAGAGTGTTGCACCAAATTATCAAAACACAAAACTAAACACCCTGCACTGGCAGTATTACAGATCCGGCCAGGGGCAATCGCAAAGCTCTGATATTCAGCACACTTCTTTGGTTTCACCATTCAAGGCAATGATTCAACAATCTTACCGCCGCTGGCATAAACGAGCGATTTCATGTAATAGAACAGGACAAACTTGCATTAAAAATAAATATTTTCTAGGGCTTTTTAAAAAGTTACGCTATCCGTAAGAATTGATTACCTAAATTGTTTAACTGTTCCCACACTTCCTTGAGTATGATCGTGTTCGTTTGACCTGTCAGGCCGTCAGTATGACAAGAACGGTAATCTCCGTCAGTGGTGGAATAACAACACCATCTTGGCATTCAGGAAGCGTGCCCAGTGCATTGTGGACCAGTATTCAAACTACAAGCTGGAGCCATTTGGACTACAAGTAAGGACATCTCCCTGGTGAGGTGACACCAGAAAACACGTAGTTTTCATCAGATGTCACATCTTAATATATATTGGTGTTGCTCTCATCTGTCTGGGGTCACAGCACAGTTAACCTTCCTGTTGTGTTTCAGAATAATGTAATACCTAGAAAGTGGGGATATTTTAAATTTGTATTTTTTTTAATTGAACAGAGTTCAATAGATCAGGCATATCAGCAGGTTCAGTGGTAGGATGTGTTGGCAGTTAAATTATGCATATTTGGAAGAATGTAGTTGGCAGAGTGATTCTTTTGTTCAAGTAACACACATGGGTGCAGAAAAACATGGCTATTTTGGTCAATATTGATGGGCACTGTGCATGGATCTGTTTTAAAAGAGCTGAGGTATGTGATTTTGACGACATTTTAATCAGCATATCAGTGACACAATGGCAATGGCTGTGAAGCAATTTAAGATTTTTTCAGGTACTGTTTTCTTATAATCTGACAAAGCATTAATATGGCCACCAATGGGAAAGTCAACAATGCTCTGTAGTCCAGGGTGAGGTGATTGGTCAATGTATTTTTTCCTTCCTTCCTTTCCCCATCATGAACCTGCACTGCTGTCTCCACCCCACATCTCCACTCCTGCATCCTCCTCTTGTTCTCCACTCCTTTCACAAACCTGCCAAATCTCTCCTGTCTCAGTCGTCATCTTCCTCTTATCCTTCTAGCCTCCACTCAGAGATCATCCACTTTCTTCTCTTCCATTTGTTCCATATGTCCAGCCCACTTTAGCTGACACCTCACCAGTTTCTTGAAACTTCCTCTCACCCCAACCTCCTGTCTCAGATCCTCCATTCTTCACTTGTCTAATTCTCTTAGCTCCCGCATTTCTTCTTGCATAGATGTTTCTTGCAAATTTTTGTTTTCTCTTGTTGCTTTTTAGTTACTGCAATGGTCTCTTGGCCATACAAAATTATTATCGTAAGGTGGTTTTCACTGCAATGTAGTGGCACTGAAAATGTATTAATCTGTTGTTATATAAGTGGGGAGACCTCTACAATGCATTGCTAGCTATAAGCATCTTAGATCATCAGCATATCCACAGCATATCCAGCATGGATTGGACATGTGTTTAACTACAATTATATAGCTCTTGATTGTGAGTCCAATAATCTATCCACTGTGCCACTGTGCTCTAGACTTACTGATCACAATTTATCCCCTCTCTCCTCTCTTTCTCTCTCACTCTCTCTCCCTCCCTCCCTCCCTCCCTCCCTCCCTCCCTCCCTCCCTCCCTCCCTCCCTCCCTCCCTCCCTCCCTCTCTCTCTCTGCCTCTCTCTCCCTCTCTTTCTCTCCCTCACTCCCTCTCTCTCCTCTCTTTCTCTCTCATTATCTCGCTCTCCCTCTCTCTCTCTCTCCCTCTCTCTCCCTGTCTCTCCCTCCTTCACTCCCTCTCTCTCTCCTCTCTTTTTTCTCATTATCTCTGTCTCTCTCCTCTCTTTCACTCTTCCTCTCTCCCTCTCTCTCCCTCTCTCTCCCTCTCTCTCCCTCTCTCCCTCTCTACCTCTCTCCTTCTCTCTCCCTCTCACTCCCCCTCACTCCCTCTCTCTCCCTCTCTCTCCCTCTCTCCCTCTGTCTCTCTCTGCCTCTCTCCCCACTCTCTTCCTCTCTCTCCCTCTCTCTCCCTCTCTCTCCCTCTCTCCCTCTAACCTCTCTCTCCTCCTCTCTCCCTCTCTCTTCCCCCGGCCCCCCCTCTCTCACTATGTACACATATTGCTGTGGAAAGGTATTTTGCAATTGTCATTTAATTGCCCTGTTTCTCCTTAGATCGATGGCAAGAACACTCAAGGTGAAAACATTGCTGACAATGGAGGGCTGAAGGAATCATTCAGGGTAGGTTGCTATTCTTTCATGCAACAATTTCATATGTGATCCAGTGAAACTCCATCCATATCTCTCTTGCAAATTACATGGTTTATGTGCCAATGTCATCAAAGATATCCACCACATTAAAAACTCACTTGAAACTAAAGCAAAAATGTTAAAACAGATTTTCTTGAAATTACATTTGACAGCGACTTGTGCATCCATAGTTGTGATGTCATGAATAATGATTCTGGTTTGTTGAATCTTGGATTGAGGATTTGGGCACAGGTGAAGTTTCTTATATTTATCATATAATTATATATATATATATATATGTATATACATGTATATACACTGACTTATATATATATATAAATATACATATAAATATATATATATATATAAATACACTAACTTGGAGGCAGTGAAACTACATATCCTCCCAAGTGCTGAGGTTCACTGCCTCTTTCTGTGTTTATTTGCTTCCTTAACTATTGGCCTCTGATCTACCAAATGGCGATGTATTTAAAAAAAACAAGCATTCTTATTTTTTAGAGTTATTTACTTATGTTTGTGGTATGCTCTGCTTTTCTTGAGGGTTTTTCTCCTACCTGATAAAATTGAGCAATGATCAGTTCTACAGATGGTGCCACAAGTTTTTTGTTGTTCCGTGGGTGGGTAGCTAGTGTTCATTGACAAGCGATATATTTTGACACTGTCCATCGCTGTTGTCTTCTCTGTGGTTCAGCGATTCTCAGCGAATCTTACTGCTTAGTGTATGGTTTGTGTTTTTGTTCCTACACAGGCCTATCAGAAGTGGGTGGAGAGAAATGGGGAAGAGCCGCCTCTTCCTGGCATGAACCTCACTCACAATCAGCTGTTCTTCCTTAATTATGCCCAGGTCAGTTATGTTAATTAATATTAATAAAATTAATTAATATATTGGTTAATTAATTATAATATATGCAGCATAAATAATAATTTTCATGTGTGCTATCAAATATGTAATAGTTTGTGAAGTTATCATAATATCATATTCAATATTTTAAACTTACCTGTTTTGACGAGTAAACTGAAACTCTGATAGTTTAATAATTATAACTGACATTATTGAAGTTTTGATATTGTCACTTAAAGTGCTGTTACTGTTTTACTGAAGACTGAGATGACCCCCAATTGTGGTGTTGCAGAAGTTTTGAGATGCCGCCTGAATGTGATGTTACAGAAGTTTGAGATCATCCATAATTTTTATGCTACACATGTTTTGAGATCATCCGTGACTGTCATGTTATAGAAATGTTGAGATGACCCTTAATTGTGATGTTGCCGATGTCTTGAGATGGTCCATATCCGTGATGTTACATAAGTTTTGAGATGACCCCTAACTGTGATGTTATAATATATGTTATGAGATGACCCCTGACTGTGGTGTTATAATATGTTTTGAGATTACCCCTACCTGTGATGTTATAATATATGTTATGAGATGACCCCTGACTGTGGTGTTACCTATATTTTGAGATGCCCCCTACCTGTGATGTTACAGATCTGGTGTGGGATCATGCGGGGGGAGGAAGCACTACACAAAGTGAGGACGTCTGTTCATAGTCCCGGACCTATCAGGTAACCATGGATACCTTGAGCAGCTCGCATTAAAATTAAAACTGTTAAGCCAAATATGACAATCTAAGTATATAAATATGTACACATAATATAACAAAAGGTGCAATGTCTGACAATTTCAATAACAAAGTTGGAAACAAGCTGATAATAAATAAAAAGGTAAGTTCTTATATAGTGCAATATCCAGTCGTCTGGACTGCTCAAAGTGTTTTACACTTTACTCCCTGGCAGACTTGTTCAATCGACCACTACCTCGACTTATCTGGGAAGCATTTAGCCATGCTGCAATTAATGCACGAACATTTGTACAAATGCATCCACCACTGTCTATAGAAGGTAGTCATACAGCTGAGTGAACTGAATAATAGATAATAAATATATTTAATATTATAATAATAATAACTATTATCCCTAACAGCATCCAGAAAATATATTATTATATATACTTTAAACTGCAGCAGCAAAAAATAAATGATCTTGTTCTACTGTATTTCTGCATTTGCAACAAACATGAATCTTAATTAAGGTGCCAATACAATGACAGGGCAAAAGAACAAACATAAAGCAAAGCTGAAAAGAAGGTTCTTATTATGTGTACATATATATATTTAATATGTGAAGTGCTTTGATTGGTATTTACTTACTTAAAAAGCACTATATTAAGAAACTGAATTATTCTTATTCTTACAGAGTCCTCGGTCCATTGTCAAACTCACCAAACTTCTCGAAGGCGTATAACTGCCCACTGGGGTCACGAATGAACCCGCATCACAAGTGCGGAGTCTGGTAGCAAGTGGTGGAACTACACGAACGGAGCAGATGGTTTTTGTGTCTGTGTACAGTATTACCTTTATAGAATGTCGAAGATCGACAGATCCTCGGACGGTGGCAGAGAGAGACTGTTGGATTTCACGACTGAAGTCACAGTGAACCTGGGTTACTGAAGTGTTTGTGTCGTAATGTGACTGAGAAGTCAGCGGGTACAGAAGAATTGACAGCCAGACCTCAGAATAATAATATAAACATAACATTTACATTGCATGCTTCTTTGTATCTTTATATAATACACATGTACATATTTTCAGGCACAATCATTAAGCACATTCAGATTTATATTATTAATAACTGAAAATACATAAATGTTTTTATTAATGTGTATCATTGTCCCGCATGCTAGTACATACCCATGGTGTAATCAGATGCTACATAAGTGTAGAACAATTCCACATACAGTCCAAATATGTATTTTGCCACAGTAAGTTGGGTATTAAGTTCCACAGATCTCTTCTGCTCATGAACCCAATATGGCTATCTACGTCAGCCCACCAATTTTTTTTTTTGGCAGAAATGCATACCTTTCTCATCTTTCAATGTTCAGTTTATTTTCCTCAACGGGTCATCCCAAAGTGACCAAGTACACGAATCAACACATTAGAAATATCAGGCTATATTAGTCAAAATTACCTTGTTTCTCAAAACGTTGTTTTTGTAAAATTTTATTCAATTTTAGCAATAAATGAAAAACTACTGAAGATACTTCTATAAATCAGGTATCGTTTTAAAGCTCGTGATCTGTGAAATCCAAAATCCATCTCACAATTTTGCAACTTAATCCCCACTTCGCGATGACAGGTCACACATGTTATTCAGGTTCAATAGAGAAGAATCAGAGAAGAGAACTGTCTGGTTAAATTATTACTAAAATGCAGATGCATGATTATTTATCAGAATATAGTACAGCAATTGTTTCTACTGATTTTTGTTAGTTGCATAACATAAAAAACTGTAATTGTCATTTGTGACCACCTTGGGTCATCTGTCATTTGTGGTTGTGCACAATGGACATCTGTGACACACCTTGGGTCATCTGTCATTTGTGGTTGTGCACAATGGTCATCTGTGATTCATGAAAGTACCAATGATTCATCTGTCATTTGTGGGAATATCCATGGGACACCTGTTGTATATGGTAATGCCTATGAGTAAACTGTCATTTGTGGTAGTGCCCATGGTGTACCTGTCATTTGTGGTAGTGCCCATGGTGTACCTGTCATTTGTGGTAGTGCCCATGACGTACCTGTCATTTGTGACAATGCTTATGGCGTACCTGTCATTTGTGGTAGTGCTCATGGCATTCCTGTCTTGTGTGGTAGTGCCCATGGCATTCCTGTCATTTGTGACAGTGCTTATGGCATTCCTGTCATTTGTGACAGTGCCCATGGCATTCCTGTCATGTGTGGTAGTGCCCATGGCATTCCTGTCTTGTGTGGTAGTGCCCATGGCATCCCTGTCATTTGTGGTAGTGCCCATGGCGTACCTGTCATTTGTGGTCGTGCCCATGGCATTCCTGTCATTTGTGACAGTGCCCATGGCGTACCTGTCATTTGTGGTAGGGCCCATGGCATACATGTCATTTGTGGTAGTGCCCATGGCATACATGTCATTTGTGGTAGTGCCCATGGCATACCTGTCATTTGTGGTAGTGCCCATGGCATACATGTCATTTGTGGTAGTGCCCATGGCATACCTGTCATTTGTGGTAGTGCCCATGGCATACATGTCATTTGTGGTAGTGCCCATGGCATACATGTCATTTGTGGTAGTGCCCATGGCATACATGTCATTTGTGGTAGTGCCCATGGCATACATGTCATTTGTGGTAGTGCCCATGGCATACCTGTCATTTGTGGTACTGCCCATGGCATACATGTCATTTGTGGTAGTGCCCATGGCGTACATGTCATTTGTGGTAGTGCCCATGGCATACCTGTCATTTGTGGTAGTGCCCATGGCATATCTGTCATTTGTGATAATGCCCATTTGGGGCACCTGTCATTCAGTTTGTACTGCAAGGAAAATATAGCAGTTGATCGGGGCATTCACCAAGCTGGTCTGCCTAAATGACCATGTTTCTTTGAACTCTTCGAACACACTTTGCTGTTGTTTGTTGTTAATTGTATGTAGCCTAATATGTACATAATGACTGAGGTTGTGTCAGTAAACAAACACATCCAGGTAACATATAACAATGCATAATGTATGTATGGCATCCACAGAAATCCTGCATGGTAACTACAAAGACATCTGATGTTTTAGAGTAACTTATATTCTGCAGTGACAATAAGGCCAGTCACTACGATGGAGTCTGTTTATACTGACTTATTGTCTGAAATGAAAATGTTTTCGCTACAATTCAGAAAATGTATTTTAGATTTTATGAGATAGACAGAACTATAATTGTTTTTACAATATAAGTGGCAGCATATGTTGAGCAATATTGTTTCATGGTTAAAATGTAATGCTACAGTGTATATTACGTAGAGCTATGTGTGTTAATTGTTTACCAAGAAATCTATAGCTCACAGCCTCTAAACAGTGCTGTTTGTTTGATTGATGACAACAATACTCACTAGGTGGCGCGTCAGTGTCTTCACCTCATCAGTTGAGGATATCATGCACCACCTATAGTGATTATTTGTGTCATGTTGTTTAGATTAATGTAGATCTGTATTTGTGTGTTGGCATATTGTGAGACGTCATAACTGATATGTTCTGATGTTTACAACACGTTCATGTAAGTTGTTCATATAAGTAATATATTCATTAACAATAACACAATGTTGTTAGTGCTGGTTTATAAAATATGATACACGACTGATGAAATAAAATATATTTGATGTAGCTTAATGTTGGTGAATGTCAATTTGTTTTGATCCATAAGGCACAGCTATAAGAACACTTACACATGTTCCATCAACTCCCTCAGGATTCCTGATTTGGTGGCAAAATAGTGTTGTAAAAGCCACAAACAAATTAAAATTATGCTGTTGATCAACCAGTACAAAGGTGCTGACAATCAACTTCAAAAAAACATATCTTTACAACCTTGCTTATCCACCGTAGCTCCCTAGCACCTCGACCCATCTGTTGACAACTGGAAAACTACTTATGGATTTTGAGATTGACCAATCCTTTTGTTTTGATGCACCTCTGAGCTTGGATTCCAAGGATTTAGACGCAATAGAAGTTATCTTATTATTATTATTAAAATCAAATATATGCTTGTGTGTCACAAAAATTAACTGCTGGTGTTTTGACTTATTTTTTTATTAATGTGCAGATCTACATTTTAAGCAAGAAAACATATTCGCTATGATTCATTAGACTTGTTTGATCATAGTTTAGAAAATACGGCAAATTACCTTTCTGAGTCCTATGTTGCTCTGAACGGAGTTAAGAACATTGCTAATTGTTTGATCATGTCTGTTTGGAATATTAAAGTTGTCTTGGTTTCATAATTTCTGTGTTAATGATGTTTGAATGTGTGTAGAATAAGTCCACCATCTTTATGTTTTAGAAAATTTAGTCATGTTTACAATGTTGTGACTATCTATGTACACTTTTTAGTTGTGGAACTGATTTTTTTACTCAAGATGGAATACCTTTACTGTGTAAACAGTCTATAGCATTAAAGTATCATAAAATGGCAGCTGTGTTGTTAGCTAATCGTGGACACGTGTGTATGCGTTGTAATTTTTGGGGAATTTCATGTATAGTCACATCTTTTAGCTATACGCAGTGCCACAACGTTACAACCAGTTGCCAATTCCAGGTCACTCTTTTACAACTCACTACGTAAACAACTTGGCGATATTAGGGTGCCTGCGGCAGTATTGATGGAGATTTACCGTTCTAAAAAATAGGTATCTTCACATAATGGTTCTAACGTCGAGATAAAGGTGAGTTAGATGACGTGACGATAACCGTGCAATACATCTGTTGCTGAATAATTGACGCGAATTGTCTTTGGCGGGAATTGCGTCAATGCCACTTTTGACTTTGTCTTGCATCGGCCTCGGATACGAAGAGGCCTAGCATTTTTATTTATGTAAAAAGGGCCAAAGTGTTTGACCCCATGTGTTGCAGAAACCCTAAATTACCCCCTGAAGTGGGAAGAAGTACCTTTATTTATGTGAGCAGCGCCAAGGCTGCCAAAAAAACAGTTTCAAAAGTTTCCTTGGTGTTCCCCGAGTATGGATAGTGTAACCCTCCTGACACAGACAGCAAGTTGCAACCCCAAAGGCAAAGCCAAGGCAAAGATTGATTAAACTATTCGCGCTAACATCCAGCGGATTTAGCAGTCCCGATTTCGGTGGATGGCGCCGTTGTAGAACAGCAATGTTAAAATACAATTGCGACATAATGAATTAACTTAGTGATGCACAGGACTATGCAACAGGTTAACTGTTCATAATTATATCTTTAGCACGTCCATCAGTACTCCATTAGTACAGACGCGACAGGACAACTGTTTACATATCTTCACTTCAGCACTCTCAACAGGATAACTGTTCACTCTGCTTACCAGTACATACAAATGCGACAGGATAATTGTTAATATTATATCTTTACCACACACATCATCAGTACAAGTGTAACAGGGTAAATGTTCATTTATCTTCAGCACAGTCTAACTGTTGAAATATCTTCATGCAGTAGGAGAGGGGGCAGTTCCCTCTGGTGGGACAGTTACCTGCGGTGAGACAAAGGGCAGTTTCCTGTGGTGGGACAGTTACCTGCGTTGGGACTGGGAACAATTACCTGTACCGGTAGACATCCTAGCAAGCCAGGGCTGTTTGCCATGCAAAACTAGCCCTGGCAGATCTCCTAGGCGAAGTGCGGAAGTTAGCCGAGTCAAACTATTAATTGACTTCGCCAGTCACGACTGTGTCACCCATGAGAACAGCGCAAATACCCGCCCCAATTTGAAGATGCATAAACGACTTCTGGGAATGCCACTATATAAGAAGAAGAAGAAGAATTTGTTTATTTGACCCAGACATTTTAAATAATACGTACAATAAATCCATGTAAAAATGAAATGATACAAATATATAACCTTATGGTAAACATGGTATAATGTATGATAAATAACGAAAAGTAGGGTCAGGAGACTCCTCTAAGACTGTGGTAGTCGCTATCGAGGAGCCACCTTTTGTAATAAAACTTTAACTGAATCAATACATCACTTTATCAAATACTTCCAGAATAAAAAGAAGAAGAAAAAAAACCCAATATGTATGCATGTGTGTAGTGTAAGCAAGCTTACATGATTATTGAGTTTGTCGTTTAGGCACTGTTTTGTTGACAAGTTGACAGGTGGTTGTCGGTTCTTAATTTTGCATACATACAGTGTGTATATAGCAATTTTGCCTGGTGCATGTTACTTGATAGTTTTGTAAAAAATAAAGTTTAACATACTTGGCAAATCCTTGTGAACTGTGTGTACTAAGCTTTTCTTTGACAATATCAGGAATGGTATTTAATAAAAGTGGCAAATTATGCCTAAGACATTTCTTTGCAAATTCATGTTTAATTTTATAAGTGTATATTTTATTTTTGACTCTTGTATAATGATTATGTACCTCATAGTTAAACATTATCCTCCAGTTTTGTAAATAAACTGGTAAGTCATTATGTAAATATTTAGAGTAAAATTTTTATTGTTGTAATTTAAGAATGTCATCTACTTTTAACAAGTTGAGTTTTATGTGAAGTGGTTCTGTGTGGGAAGTATAATTACTTAAGGTAATAATTCTCAGTGCTTTTTTTTGAAGTTTTATTATTCTATTTGATTGAAAGCCCCACACCATTATGCAATAATTAATGTGTGGCACTATTAAAGAATTATATACAGTTGTAATATTATTTTAATATGAAGAGGTAACACATGTTTCAATTTATTTAAAATGCCAATTTTTTAGAACAAGCATTTGATATTTTTTCAGTGTGCTTTTTCCAGTTTAGATTTGTATCTATAATTAAACCAAAAAAAAAAAAATTCTTTGACTTGTTCAATATTTACATTGTCTATCTTCAGAGTAAGTGTCTGTATATTTTTCTTTGCCTTTTGAAATGTCATGTATTTCGATTTTGCTATGTTTAGCAATAATTTATTTATTTTGAGCCATTCATTTATTTTTGAAAGTTGTTATTGATAACATATTTGATTTTATATTGTCAATTTCCATATATTGTTTACGATTTGTTAGGTAACTGCTGAATAAGTTCAAATTTGTTCCATGTATACCATAATATTTCAATTTGTCAATTAAAATTAAATGGTCAATGGTATCAAAGGCTTTGGAAAGATCTAGGTAAATATTAATGGATATTTCATCCTTATCCAGTTTGGTTATTATTCTATCTATTAATTCTAGTGCTGCGTATTCAGTTGAATGTTTAGGTCGGAATCCTACTTTTGAAATAGCTGGTAGAAGAGATATGAGTCTATAATTATTGAATACTGCTGGCTCACCTTTTTTTATAAATGGGAATTACCTTAGCAATTTTTAGTTTATCAGGGAATATTCCTGTGGTTAATACTTGATTTGTTATTAAAGTTAAAGATTTGGTTAATGCAGGTTCAAGCATTTTTAGCAGTTTGGTAGATAGACCATCATATCCACAGCTACTTTTGTTGGGTAGATTAATTATTGTTCTCTTTATGGTATCTTCTTCAACATATTTAAATGTAAAATTACAGTTTACTATTTTATTTAGATAATATGAATGATCATGAATGCCTTTGTATTTAATATCATTAGCCAGATTACTACCTATATTGGTAAATAATGTATTGAATTTATTTGCAATTTCTAATTTGTCTGCCACAATTGAAAACTTCTTTTCAAAATACTATTGTATGTTTTTAGATTAATCAATAATACGCCATATTAAGAAGATTCAGGGTTTGTGATTTTTAATTGTTTGTAAAGTTTGTCTCTGTATCGTATTGAGGTTAGCAAGCCTTGAGTTACCCATGTAGATTTTTTATGTTTATATTTATTAAATTTCACTAATTTGCTAGTCATATATTAATTTTTAGCTTGATTTATTTCATTGATGATAATGTTATAATTATGGTTTGGATTAGCATTTGAACGTGTATCTAATTTTTATTTTATTTTAAAAGAGATTATATCATTTCTGACTTTTAACATAGCCTCTTTATTTTTTACATTAACTCGTATCAATTGTGTAGTATGTTCTTCTTTTAGAGTAGTGTTCATAAGCATAAAATATGGTTGATGATCAGACATTTAAAAAATTAATATTCCTGCTGTACTTTTCAAAATATGCTTTGTTAAATTACCAAAAAAATTATCAATAAGTGTACCTATACATGTTGTGAACCTTGTAGGAAGAGTAATTTGGGGGAAGAGACTAAATGAAGTTAACATGTCAAAGAAAGTGCTACAGTGTTGTTGCTCGTTTATTTATATTGTAGTCCCCTGCAAGAATAAGGTTGTTGTTTTGATGATGTTGCATAGATGATATGACCATTGTAAATTCATTTATAAATTTGTTATAGTTTTCAGTTAAAGGCCTTGGAGGTCGGTATATATTCCCTATAGTGACTGTTTGCGATAAGCCTCCTCCATTTACCCGGTACTTGTATTATTTGTCCCTCCCATTGTTCATACATATTTAATTTCATCTTTACTTCATAATCTAAGTGTTTATCTATATATATTAATAATCCCCCTTTGGTGCTGCAACTTTTTCCTTGGGATATACAGTCATATCCATTTAATTGAATTAGTCATAAGTCATCATTATCAGATAACCAGCTCTCTTGGAGACATATTATGCTAAATTTAAAATTTAAGCAAGACAAGTCATTTACAAATGCCTCGAGCTCACTAAACTTTGCATTAATGGACTGTATATTTGAGCTTAGGATACTGAAATTTTTGTTTTGAACTAACAAATAAAAAAATTCAAAATCATAATATGACGATCGGCGTATTGTTGGAAATTCATTATTTTCATCAACAGTATTACTGATGTTTAGAATATTATTTAGACAATTATTTGTAATACCACCTGTAAATTGGAGAACAGTTTCGTCAGTTATCATTTCAGTGTATTGTAAATTTTAATGAGACCAGCATATTTTCAATGTGCAATAATGTTTCAGTGAGAGTGTGTGCCTTTAGTGTTTGAGTTACTAGATTTTGTTTAATAATATTTGTATATTGTTCATGTAAAGCTAAAGCGGTGCATGATAAGTAGCTATTTAAAGTGTCAGAGATAGAAAAGAAACAGATTATGTTTAGAAAAAAATACAAGAAAAAAAGGCGATGTAATAGAAAAAAGTCAGGACCATTTGACAAGATGGCCCGAGAAAAAAAACAAAAACAAACTTGACAATAAAACTATTTCTAGTGGTAGGAGCTAATGCATTGTAATGCATTCTAACCAACACATTTCCAACAAATATAAATGCAAAAAAAATGCAAAAAGGTTATTATATTATAACAAATAAAAAGTCATGTGTGGAACATAAATAAACATTAAACAGAAAACGAATGACAAGTCACGACACAAGTGAGTGACAAATTGCACTAAGAGATTTTATAAAAAATGATATAAGAGATTTAAAAGAATAGCAAAACAAGATATTGAAACTAAACGTACGTTTATACAAAAGCAGGTACCCTTTACCCAACTTTTTTACATACATATAGTTCCTATAGCAGACATTACAAATGCTAATGCAATCTAATTCATTTTAACCAGCACATTTCCAATATATATAAATGCATAGGTTATTATATTATAATAAATAAAAAGTCGTGTGGAAAATAAAGAAGCATTAAACAGAAAACATATCGCAAGTCACGACACAAGTGAGTAGCAAACTGCACTAAGATATATTTTTAAAAAGTTGATATAGGGAACACTGCAAATATTAAAACAAGATATTGAAGAAAAAAAAATAATAATAAATAAAAAAATAGGTACCTTTTAACCAACTTATTTACAAACATACAGTTCATATAGCAGACATTGCCAATCGCAGAACTAGATTTCGTGTCAGTCAGAAATGTCACGTGAGCAATAACTAATTGTTCACATCATTATAACCGTCATTTGGTGCTATGCCTTGTCCAGCTCATTCGAGGTGTATATCCTGTGAATCACGTTGTTGACATCCTTGATTACAATGTTCCCATTGTACGTCCAGCGGTCTCTGATTTTGTTTGCCTTTTTCAACACTCTTGTTGCGTAAGCCAACTTTGAGCGCATTGTTGTCAAATCTTCATTTATGAAGATCTTCAAACTTCGCTCGGCTACTCGTTCGTTCTTTTGTTTAAGTGAAGCTCTTAACTGAAACACTTTGTCGCGTGTCTTCTCCGATTTGAAGCGGACGATTACGGGTCGCGGCCTGGTGGAGGTGTCCGTTTTGCGACCAATTCTGTGTACCCGTTCAAAGTCACTGCGCAATACAGCAGGACTGATTTTCATGTGCTCTTTACAAATTTCTATGAGCTTTGACTCAAGGTTCTCCCCGTGACCTGTCTCCTCAATGCCACTAAAACGTAGGTTTGCCCTACGGCCATATTGTTCATTGTCATAAATTTGGTTCTGGAGATGAGTAACCTTATCTTCAAGCAGTGCAATTTTATTGTTTTTTTCATCCAGTTGCTGTTGAAAGTCTTTGAACGTTTGTCTCAATTCACGAATCTCTTTGGCGAGTTCATCCGGAAAGAGAACCTGTTTCATTTTGTTCAGCACCGCTGAATCGTTGAGGGCTGCAATTAGTCTTAGAACTAACTAATCTTCTTGGTTGTCCTCCACATTGCTTGCTCTACGCGACCTCGGCATATTGTAAGCCAACTTGCAAATGCAGTCATGCGGAACACAATAACAAGTGGGTGTCTACAGTTCCACTGTCCGGCGTTGTTTGCCAGTGCCCATTAGCACGGACATCTGAGCAGTATTGTGTACACTGTATTCGAATAATTGATTCTACATCCTAAACATTGCTTGTAACACGAGCCACAGTTGGTTGAAATTAGTTTTATTATGACCACCAGACCTGCCGGCTGCCGACAACCACTGATCTAGTGAGCGATTTCATAGGCTCAGACATGACATATTTTTTTGGTTGCAATCTGTATTTTTGACCTAAAATTCTGTAAGAATCTATATCAATCTGTATCATTCATGTATACATATTTATTGCGCATACCATAACTACATATGAATACAAGTACGTAATTTTATAACTCTTACATTATACCCAACATCTGCCACAAACTACATTCATCACCGTGACTCAGCATGGGGTGCAGATTTAGCCAGTTTCAGCATCTCAGCTGACACAGCCAACTGGTGGCAGGGGCTGTCGATGTTCAGTTTACACTGAAGGTACGCAGTAATGGTGTCCGCATTCAAGCTGTGGCGTGTGTCTGTGTGTATTTTTCGCAAGATGGAAAACAGCCTCTCTACATCAGCATTGCTGTGTGGGAGGCAGAGAAGTGGTGCCATCACCTTTGCCAACAGCGGCTCATACGTGAGGTTCACATGGGCTGCAGGGTCGAGAACACACAAGTCGCGCAACACCTGGTCGCCGAACGGAAACTTTGCGACCATCTTGCGCACAACCGCACAGTAAAATGCACGCACATCGTTGATGAATGACGCCTGGACGGCTGGCATGACATCTTCATCCTCGAAGAAGGAGCGCACATTAAAACTGACCGCGATAGTTGAGTCATCGAGCTGGATGGAACGATCGTCAAAGTTGATGGTGCACAAGTCAACAACATTGCGGATGTGGCGGAGCTGGACGAACTTGACAAGCAGTTTCCACAGTAGCCGATCCATCTACGGAATGAGAATACCGACCTTAGAATCTTAATTCTGGAAAGAGTCGGTTAAACTCGTTGAGGAAAGGGAGGACATACTGGAGAAAAAGCAGTGTCATCTTCATCAGTGTCTTGCTCAGTCGCTCATGGATGCGCCGGATGCGCCCAGGCTGCTCCACTTTGTCGTGGCTCTTGAAGTAGCTAGCCAATGCAGGCAGCTGGTTGAGAACACGGTTGACGACCCTCTGAAGCAACAGCCAGCGTGTCTGGCAGTGCTTAAGGATGACAGCGTCGTCTACTTCTGTGAACGCCTGGAACTCTTTGTAGTCCTCACGTCGCTTAGAACTGAAACAGAACATTATATATATACATTTCTCATTTGATTTTTACCTGTGCTCAAAATGGAAATAGATGTCGACGAGCATGTCGTCAACTGGCGTCGACAAAGCACACAGGTTGGCCAGATGGCAGATACAACTGAAGATGTTCAGCTGTTTCTCTCTCACATGAGACAAGACGGAATTGCGTGCACCAATCATCACATTGCAGTTGTCACTGGCAAAACCCACGCAGTTCTCCCAATGTATGTTAAGTTTGCTGGAAATAAAGAATCTCGTTGAGTATTTGTGAATGTCAGTAGACAGTAGATTATCAATAGGTGAAACACAAGCAAATTAAACTAATAGACAAACAATCATGTAATTTCACTGACAATAAAATTAAGAAAATACAGCTGACACTTAATGATGTTACCACAAACAAAACTACAAAACAAATTACAAAACTGTGATAACAGTAATTGTGGACAACAATATCACAGTTGAAAGAGCAACACAAATTCATGGTAATAAGAAAAAATCCTAAATAGTGGAACTACTTACCTGAAGATATCGTCTACCATAGTAAAGATATTCTCTGCCTTCCTGCAGTTGCAAACCGGCAGGTCGAGGAGCCTAGTGACGGAGCGGCCGATGTCTGTATCAAAGTACCGCATGAGCATCCCCAGTCGCTTGTCGGCCTTCTTGTCATTGCTTTCATCAATCATAAGCGAGAAAGTACCTGACTTGCAATGGTTGACGACTGCTGCCATTGACACCGCCGCCAAATTCCTCTTCATAACTTGACTCGTCTTTGTGCGTTTACTCCGGAAACGCTTGGCGATGGCGCTGTCGGGAAACATCGCTCTAGCCAAATCGGTGAAATGGTCCCCGATTGTTGCCGGAAGGTTGTGTTCGGCGACGAAGTATGAGAACATCACCTCCGCTCGAGTCACCTCGTTGGCAGCATCGCTAGAGTTCGTCTGCGGCTTGAAGAACGCCCTCACGGTTGCCCTTTCCTCGTGATTTTTCAAATTCGTTTTGTGTAGATTCGACTTTAAGTGCTCGTTGACGTCGTACACGCCCGAGGCAGCCACCTTAACATCGCGTGAGCATAAACTACACGTGGCATACTGCTCGCCTGCTTTACTTGATACAATAATTCCTCCAAACTTCTCTAACCATTCTTTTTGAAACTTTCCACTACACTTTCGCCGTTTCGCAAGAGAAGCCATTTAGAAAAGTGATTTCCCGCCGTTGAAACGCTGTTTCCCGCCGTTGAGCCGCCTGTCGCATTTTTCAGAACTACATTTTTCGAGCGCGCTATCTATTGGCTATTGCGTGCTACAACAAACTAAATCACTGACTATTGTCGGGGATTCAGTTCATTCTTTCGATGAAGTTAGTCACTAAAATAAACGATGACTTCATTGCATCGAAAGCTGTTGTTTATTTTCGACTGATATGACTTAAATATGGTTTTGTGACGCATACAAGTAAATAGTGTGGCTATATAAAAGTTTTGCATGAAAATGTTGCATGTTCATTGTTACTTTTGGACGTTTCTACTCTCAGTAAGCATGAAATAAGTGTGTTAGAATAATAGCTTAACCTTTCTGGAATTATTGTTAGATTAGTGGAAAATGCATAAAATCTCAAACTAATCGATGCAAATAAATGTTGATAGTGTATTAATTTGCGACAGCCTTTATACAAACACATTAGTGTTCTAGTTAAATGATGGTCCTAAATATATAACGAAACTGTTACCATTAATGCCGAGCATTGTAATAGAGTAAACTAATTCGCTCATTATTTGAAACATAGCAGATACAAATAAATATAACACAAAGTTTCCACACAATAAAATTATGAATTTGAATGGATTTGCTGAATCTCTTAACGAGTGGAAACATGTACGTGTAGCTCGGGCAGTTACCAGCACACGTACCTTGTACACATTTTGAACTACTCCAATCAATCAGTAATAGCGGTGCATCAATGTATCGATTCCTTAAATATTTCAAAATAACACTAGATCTGCAACAGTGCCTCTGTAATGCAGTGGTACCCCATCTGCAACAGTGCCTCTGTAATGCAGTGGTACCCCATCTGCAACAGTGCCTCTGTAATGCAGTGGTACCCCATATGCAACAGTGTCTCTGTAATGCAGTGGTACCCCATCTGCAACAGTGCCTCTGTAATGCAGTGGTACCCCATCTGCAACAGTGCCTCTGTAATGCAGTGGTACCCCATCTGCAACAGTGCCTCTGTAATGCAGTGATACCCCATCTGCAACAGTGCCTCTGTAATGCAGTGGTACCCCATCTGCAAAGGTACTTCGGCATTACAATACAGGCAGCCTATCTACAGGAGACACACAGTCAGTCTTCTACTTCAACACGGTACATCTTGGAGAATTACATTTATTTATGTGGACTTACATTTTAATAACAAAACACTTAATCAATAAAAAAATGCAGGAGAGGGACCCCTCAACAAGGGGACTATTCAGTGATATATATATATTATAAGTATTGCCATGTACTTTTTTTCTATATAATGGTAATAACCTGTTGCATCACTACATAGTTGCATGGAAAACTAACTCAGGAGTGGGACATTAAGTTTGCCCCCGAGCCAATTACCCAATATCTTTGTGTAGACTGTAGACACGCTGCAGGGATATTCTTGTGTATACTTTTAAGATTTAGCACATTCTACCACCAGCGTGAAGTGGATGATACTTTTCAATGTCCAGACTGATCAGAGGGTTAAACCTAAACAAAACAGGGTGATATTACAACCAGTTTAGCTACCCTGGCATACAGTTGTTTAAATACAACAATATTAATATTATGTATGCCAGAATAGTATATATTAGTACATTAATTTTTTACTAGTACATCACCTTAATTTTTTTATAAAAATCAGAATGGTATGTAGTCATCTATGATAATCAGCTTACAAAATATATACACCTACAAACGATATTTGCGTAGCAATTCGATATAAATTTGGTTACATATCGATTGGTGCCATCTACAGACTACAAAATCCACTAGGTGTTTGCGCAAATAAATACAGTTTCGTCAATCTTTGGGGGTTGCTGTCATTGGTCATTCCGTACTCGGGGAAGACCAGGAAAACTTTTGAAACTGTTTTAGCTGTTCACATTAATAAAGGTACTTTTTGGCACAATTCGGGGGCTGCTGTCAGGGAGGTTCCACCCCCTAAAGTTGCTGTCATTGGTCATTCCGTAGTTCGGGAATACCAGGGAAACATTTGAAACTGTTTTTAGCCTTGGCGCTGTTCACATAAATGACTAGGTACTTTTTTGCCCACTTCAGGGGGTGATTTATGGGGCATTCCACCACCCAAGACCGGGCAGCAACTAATTTTGTGATGTCAGAGGATGATTCCTCCAATACATGGAGTCAAACACTTTGGCCCTTTTTACATAAATAAAAGCTCTGGGCTCCTGGTCTATTGGCCTGGACTTTGGCAAGATTTAACAAGATTGCCACCCAGAGAATTAACTCAGATGGCAGGTAGACAAGGAAGTCTTATGGCTTATCATGAGTCCAACCCTTTTTATCTACGTGTATCAAGCCCTTCTGAGGTATGTGTCGATTTCAGTTTTAAACATATTCACGCTACTAGCACTGACACAATCAGGACTTGTTGGGTGTTGTTTGTAAGCATGCCCGATTTGGCTTGTACGAAATGACACATTCTATATCTAGTAACCTAAACATATGGTATTCCTGTTTTGACGTCTGACTGTCAGCACCCATCAGAGGATAGTGTTTTGCTATAGTTACGGCGAATTTGTAAGCTGACAGCAGTGCCAGCAGTGGTCTAAGACGGCAGCCTTTCAGTTTCACTGGTGACTGTGACTCAGCATATGGCTGACACCATTATAGAATGGGCTAGATGAACAAGAGATTTATCAAGAGATTTAAAAAGCTTATTCCAGATCCAGACATTAAACCATGAAGTTTAGTATTGTTTAACAACTATCACTCTACCACAGTATCAGTTTTAATACCAAATAAATATGGTATATATATATGTTAATATCTATGTTCAGTAATTGTTGCCCAGAATCATTTTTATGTAGTGGGTCACTAGGGAAAATGCTATCCCCAACTCAAGATATATGCCAGATACATATATATAATTTTTATAACACTTGGCACTTGAAAATTTAAAATTTGTGGCTCATTTGGCTAAAGTACGCTGCACACTTTGAGTGAATGTAAGAAAGATGGTTAACGAAGAAAGCAGATGCCCGGAAAAAATGCCAGGTTAGTTATTCAGTCATGACTATTTGAATTGAAAATGTTAAATTAACATCGACGATTGATGGTATTAAATGTTTTGCATTAACTAAACTTTATTTAATCTTCTGGCATTGTGGTAATGTTTCTATAGCAGCTAGTGTATATGTGTATCTGAGTTCTGGCTTTCTTGATAAAGAGGAATGGAGACGGTTGATGAATGAATGAACCGTGAGGGGAAACAAAATTAGAAATCGAGGCCAGTCTTAACACGGACAGTCTGGGAAAAGAAAAGGACCTCGAATAACAAATTCATTAAGTTTTTATTCATACTAGACACATTTTATCTGGGAGATTAGAGTCGGAGCCTTGAAGTTCTTGAACTTATTCCTTCCCGTCATTCCCATGCCATGTCATCACCATACAATCTTCACATATATACATACACAGTTGTCAATTTTGAGAGGATTATAATATGGCCACATCCTGTTGTAATTAATATAATATGTGATATAAATTTCCTTGAAATGTAAACATTTTGTTAACATGTACACTGTACAGTACCTACATATTTTCTTTTACTCGTTACGCAAGTATAAATTCGAATGACAAATTATACAGAGGTCGAAGAGCAGTTTTAAACTTTTGAAGAGGGGCAGATTTCTGACAAAATGCAGCAGATTTTGTTTGATGTAGGTATATATTTTGTAGTCTGGTAGTTTTGGTAGATGGCGACATAGTCATGATTGGAACAGGAACGATATAAGCCAGTGAATGAAAAGTGTACTTATGGATTTATAGGAAATTTCAAGTCAAAAGTTCAGATTTTAGCAAAGAAAAGGTGGCTGAATTAATTGATCTGTCTTTATTATGTGTCACATTCACTGAATCAGTCTAGCTATGTACAGTAATAAGACAGTACAATGTATTGTAATTATAATTTATGGTATAAAATGCACAAAAGGCAGTTTTAACAAGTCCCCGATATCCATAAGGTTAAATATTATGATGGAGAGAAGAAAATTATGTAAGGGTAGTTCAAATCTATTTTCGGTACACCACAAAACTTGGAAAGGTCAGCAAGAATCAAAGAGAGATGAATGCAAGGAAACAAGACAGAGGAAGTTACTAGAGTTGTTATTAATATTTAACCAGAATACAATTTTTACCTACATATGAATTATTTTGTTATCTTATCATGATCATGTCATCGTTTCATCAGAACTTATTTTACCAAATTGTCATTAGTGCCGAATCTAAGTGATGAAGCTGCCTTGATAAGATAACAAAATAATTTACAGGTGATGTATATGCTAATTATAAGAACTATAGCCAGTAAAATTAACTAGATCCTGTTCAGAGAATGTTTAGTCAGGCAGAGGAAGACCAAGGCTATGATGGACTGATGGTATGAGGAGACAAATGAACGTTTCAGAAGACCACTGTTACGGAATGACTAGGATTGCATAAAACGACATCGCATTACATTTCTGATAAGAACATTGACAACAGTGATGATACATTGTATACAGGCACACGCATTTAGTACGAAACCAGCGATAAATGCTTGTTTGCGGCAGCTAGACTGGCACAATCCATCACGTTATTAAGTTGCCGTGGCAGTGGAATCATCATTTGCTCATCTGTTGACAATACCACCAGTGTGGGATTCACTTCAGCTGCCACTGGCATAGCTACTACTGCTGTGATCGTAATTGATGACGCAATTAGCTACGTGTAGCACTTGCGTTCTGCAGAAGCACACGTTTAGCTGCGTATGTAATGTTTGCATTGAGTTTTTGTCCACACTCTCACCCACACAACGCGTCTCCATCGAGGCAGCATTTGCAGGTTTGTTTGCAAGTAAAGATGCTTCATTTGTAGACCATAATATAGCCAGGTTTAATTGGTGCTTTCTATGAGGAGAAATTGTTAAGATTCGACTACATATTTTGCTCTGTAGAATGCGTCATGCCAGTGATCGTTATTTGTTTTAGGTCTCAACTATTATTTTGTACATTCTTAGTGGGTATGCCAGCAGAACTAGCTACTAATATATATATATATATATATGTATATATATATACGTGTGTGTGTGTATGTATATTTGATACGCCAGGCATAAATGATTAGCTAATGCGGAACATTAATACCATCAATAATTGATGTTGATTTAACAGTTTCAAATAGTTATGAATGAATAATTAATCTGGCATTCGTATTTCGATAAGGAAGAATTAAAAAAACAGATGAATTGTTGCATCGTGTGTCCATTGTAACATGTCTCGGGAGACATGGGATGTATTACACAGAGCGCGATAGTGTAGTAATAAGCACATCCACCTGGCATGCCAGGCTTTGCCAGCACTCGGAGTTCAAAATCCTGGACAAGGTAGGTGTGTATATCTGGTGTAAAATCTGACTCTCAACATTGGGGACTTTGTATCCCTCTTGACTCGGAGACAGTTAATGTCAGTCCAGGGTGCTTGTTGTCCACGACTGAGGACAACAAGCACCCTGGCAGTGACCACCCTGAGCGCCAGCATAGAAAGGTCGGTTTGGCGGTAATGTTCTGAAAAGGACTGACTAGTTGAATTAGACCTTATAAGATCGTAACATTGTAACCACAGTACGTGTATACTCTAGTCAGTTAATAGAATGTTGCCGAGCGCTGGAAACAACTAGAACATGTCACTGGTGTGAATTTATTACACACACACAAACTAGTAAGGAAATAAATTAACATTAATTATATAGCAAATACAGTTGACATTTGCACATAAACCTGTCCACTGTGGGCGAGAAAGTAAAGCCATATCATTTTATTTCTGAATCTTGGCTCCGTAGTTTCCACCTGGTATTCAGTATTTACTAAATATTGTTTTTGTATTATGTAACATTAACGTAATGAATGTGTTTGTTGTTTTTAACTTCAAGTAAAGGTACTAATTTAATATATCCTACTATAAAGAAGGGAGATAAATTATAATAATATGTATATCATAATATAAACTTAAATAATAAAGGTGGGGGAACATGCATCTATTAATTTTAGTGGGGGAATCTCCAAAAGGAGATATGACTAGGGGGAATGAATGTCTGGAGGGAAACATCTGGTGGAAATGTTCTGGGGGTATGTTCGTAGAGGGAGGGGGGGGGGGAGATTTTTATGAAGTTCCCATCACCCAATATTACGCCAAACAAGAGTTGCCATGACACTGTGACACTGCCCAGCCGACCGTGGCAGTGTGCTCATGTTGTAGTGACTCCGAAACAGGAAACATAAATATTCTATTGACCCAGTGCCACTGCATTCTACTCTGCCCGTTTCACTCCATATTACTCGTGTGTCTGTGTTAACGCAGGTGGCTGTCATTACTTGTTGCAGCAATGGACGCTGGCAGTCACCATTGTTTGCAGCTTAGCAGCATCGCCGAGAGCGCCAGGGTGAGGCAATGAATAGCATCCAGTTGTCAACGGTGAGTGGCCAGTGCTGCAGTGTACTATAGAACCGCACCATTTATAAGAGGTGATCGCACAAGTTTGCTAAGTCACGAAAAACGGTACTTTTATGTGGTGGTTAGGTTGTCGCTGTGTATCGTGTGTGAAATAAGTCACTACTGTGGCACCACCTATTGAGCAGAACACGTGGAGAGTGGTGTTATATTGTGGATATCAGAACTGCACGGCATGGTGGGTAATGTTTTGGCAACCTGAATCTGGTTGCCATTGGCTGTGGCTTTGGAAACCATTTTAAATCGCACAAAATCTTAAGTTCCCACTGCGTATTGGGGGTGGGTGGTTTGCACCAGTGCGAAATGTACAATTTTGGGGACATTGTGAAGTGATGAGACTACCCCTATAGACCATACCCTTTGACAAGTCTAGACACATGTCTACACTTGTCAAAGGGTATGGTCTATAGGGGTAGCAGCATTATAATGCCATGTGTCTAGACTTGTCAAAGGGTATGGTCTATAGGGGTAGCAACATTATAATGCCATGTTTCTAGACTTGTCAAAGGTCAAAGGGTATGGTCTATAGGGGTAGTAGCATTATAATGCTATGTGTCTAGACTTGTCAAAGGTCAAATGGTATGGTCTATAGGGGTAGTCTCATCACTTTATAATGCCATGTGTCTAGACTTGTCAAAGGTCAAAGGGTATGGTCTATAGGGGTAGCAGCATTATAATGCCATGTGTCTAGACTTGTCAAAGGTCAAAGGGTATGGTCTATAGGGGTAGCAACATTATAATGCCATGTTTCTAGACTTGTCAAAGGTCAAAGGGTATGGTCTATAGGGGTAGTAGCATTATAATGCTATGTGTCTAGACTTGTCAAAGGTCAAATGGTATGGTCTATAGGGGTAGTCTCATCACTTTATAATGCCATGTGTCTAGACTTGTCAAAGGGTATGGTCTATAGGGGTAGCAGCATTATAATGTCATGTGTCTAGACTTGTCAAAGGGTATGGTCTATAGGGGTACCAGCATTATAATGCCATGTTTCTAGACTTGTCAAAGGTCAAAGGGTATGGTCTATAGGGGTAGCAGCATTATAATGCCATGTGTCTAGACTTGTCAAAGGGTATGGTCTATAGGGGTAGCAACATTATAATGCTATGTGTCTAGACTTGTCAAAGGTCAAATGGTATGGTCTATAGGGGGAGTCTCATCACTTTATAATGCCATGTGTCTAGACTTGTCAAAGGGTATGGTCTATAGGGGTAACAGCATTATAATGCCATGTGTCTAGACTTGTCAAAGGGTATGGTCTATAGGGGTACCATCGTTATAATGCAATGTTTCTAGACTTGTCAAAGGGTATGGTCTATAGGGGTAGCAGCATTATAATGCCATGTGTCTAGACTTGTCAAAGGCCAAAGGGTATGGTCTATATGGGTAGTCTCATCACTTTATAATGCCATGTGTCTAAACTTGTCAAAGGTCAAATGGTATGGTCTATAGGGGTAGTCTCATCACTTTATAATGCCATGTGTCTAGACTTGTCAAAGGTCAAATGGTATGGTCTATAGGGGTAGCAGCATTATAATGCCATGTGTCTAGACTTGTCAAAGGCCAAAGGGTATGGTCTATATGGATAGTCTCATCACTTTATAATGCCATGTGTCTAAACTTGTCAAAGATCAAATGGTATGGTCTATAGGGGTAGTCTCATCACTTTATAATGCCATGTGTCTAGACTTGTCAAAGGTCAAAGGGTATGGTCGTGTGTTGTGAACGTTTGCCTTTGTAAAGTTGTTCTGGAAAACTATTTTTGAATCAGCAAAGAGTTGTGTAGTAATAGACTGCAGTAATATTATACAAGGTAATCAATGCACATGTACTGATTGATGCACGCAACGTAGTGCTGTGTTTGTGGATCTATAATTTCATTGATCGTCAAAATTGTTCCTTCACCGGATTGATATCCCAGAGGAAAATTCTGCCCCATCTTCAAATATTTGCATACCAGACTAAACTATGAAGATGTTGATATTCAAGTGAGGTTTGTTAATTTTAATCCAGAGGGTTGCAAAGATCTTATTATTGCAAGCCATCGATTATGGAATGATTTACTGAAATGTTGGCAGAAACATCAACACCATTTTGCATAACACAAAAAAACCACTTATGTCATCTCAACTAGCTAATACTTCTTTAAAAGGTGACATTACTTTATATTTTACAGTATTTGTTTTATTTATTTATTAACTTTTAATTAATTAATTTAATTAGCACTTTTTTGTTTTTACCAGATATTAAAGCAAAAAAACTGTTTAATCTTTGATGAGCGTGTTTTTTTATTATTAAATTGACCATTTGTGAAACGCTTTGATTGATCTCTCAAACTGTTATTGTTGACACACTACACATCTGGGCATAACAGAATCAGATTCAAGATGGGCAAACGAGCTTAAGAAGCAATATTAACTAATAGTAAGACTGCTTTGTGCCCTCTGATTCTACTGCCTTTAAGTTTGAAGAGAACATTTTTATTAACATTAAAAACCTGTAAGTTCTATTTGGTCTTGTCTTGGTAGTTGTTGTCAAGCCACATTCTATATTGCGACTTTCACAACTAAGATCTCTTGATTCAGGAACGTGCTTAGTTCAGGAATCTCTTTCAGGAATCATTCATCAGTAGAAATACCTTGCTGCCTTGTCAGCCTTGACCTGGAACCATGTAAGAGGAGTATAGATAGTGGACTGCACAGGACATGCCCCTCCTTTGGAGCCATTTAATTAAGTCCAGCTGGCATGTTCAGTGCTGTAGTAATGGGCCAACTAATTGGCCAGAAAGAAGAATCTTAGCTGATTTGTCACAAATTATTGCTGAGCACACCAGCTAATGGAAATGGCTTGTTCCAACAAGTCCCCTACGTGCATCTATTAGTACAATTCCCCCAGAGGATTTGCATTTAATTTCCGGTGTACATATAAATCAATTCAGTTGTACTTCTGTCAGGTATGAGTGTGTATATATTATATATGTGCGTGCACAAATGTGGTTTCTGTGTACGGTTTTAAATAAGAAAAATGGATGCAAGAAAAGGGTGGTCCTTCATTTTAAAATTAAGGCATTGGTACAGTTGTGCATTATGCTACAAACAAAACTGTTAAATAAAATATTTGTCAAAACAATATTTGTGAATTTTTGTGATTTCTCATCACGTCTGTTGGATTTCTTCTAAAAAATATAAACAATTGCTGATGACATAATATGTTTGTGTGTGTGCATGCGTGCGTGCGTGCGTGCGTGCGTGCGTGCGTGCGTGCGTATGTGTGCATGTGATCACATATAGTATAGAGTATAGTACAGGATATTTGAATATTATCTAGGCTATGTAGCAAATCACCAGTATTGTAAAAATATTATTATCAAAGAATAAAATCTGCCAATTATGCCCAATTAATTGGATAGGTTGTGGGTTTACAAAATCTTTTATATAAATACGAAGAACATAAAAATGCCCAGAGAAACAAGTCGAGCTGTACAACGCTGAGAAAATTAATAACATCTTAAAGTATCATTGAAATTAATTGATACAGTGCACATTATCATAGAAAATATTTGTTTTCACGTTCTACTTAATTTGAAGAAACCAGTAAAGATATGTAAAAAACGTCATTTGAAGATATTTTGACACTGACCACATTACCATGGAACACTTCTAGAGCATATTTACAAACCACGATAATTTTGACAATGAGGCGGACTCGTAATAGATCGATGGTAGAAAGCGGGTATTGAGATAGCTAGGCAGACATTTGTACGGGGAAACCTTGAGTAGCATCGCACAGAATTCACGTAAATGGTAGTGCTGCATTGCAGGACATAGTGCAACCTTGACAGAGACGTTGATGGAATGCGACAGAGAGACAGAGAGAGACAGGAAAAATGTGAAAAATTAAAGCTCGGCCACATTGACTGTAGTAGTGCCTAGTAATACTCTTGTGTAGGATGGCCGCTTCGGCGGTCTTTGTGCAGCTTTGATGCATCTGACAGTTATGTAGTTTCAGTGTAATTATTGCACACATTGTGAGCCGCAAGAGACTACTAAACAATGCGGGAATGAAGCCATGTGTCTGTTCCATTGTTATGTGCTGTGTAAACCAGGTTATGTCCCGTGTGCATACCAGAGTGTGTCCTAATTTTTTCCTTGAACAGGGAATGGGTACCCTAGTGCTAATTAGTTGGCGTTATGGATTTTCAATTCGTTTCAAAGATGCAATTAGCAGTAATTAAGGCAATGTCGGCATAAATGAAGTTGTTATGATCTGATTATGAGAGAAATCAGTTGGTAATACGCATAGTGTGATGTGATCAGAAACTATGGCTGGTACCTCCTTCCATGTCCTGACGCACACGTGAAAGCTTCGTTATTTCCCACTGAGGCCTAACTAAAAAAGTTGTTTCAGGTAACGGGCCAAAAAAAGGGAGCATAGGTATGACTATTTAACACAACCATTTAACAAGATTGCCACCCAGAGAATTAACTCTAGGTAGCAGGTGGACAAGGAAGCCCTTGGCTTTTCGAGAGTCCGACCTTTTTATCTATGTGTATCCCGCCCGTCTGAGGTATGTGTCGATTTTATTTTTAAACATATTCACGCTACTAGCACCCACACAATCAGCAGGTAATCTGTTCCATTCATTTACAGTTCTTTGTGAAAATGAAAACTTTCTTATATCCAATCTACTCTGCTCCTTTGCTAATGCAAGATCATGTCCTCTAGTCCTTCTATCTTTCTTAACTGAGAAAAACATATTTCTATCAATATTTTCATAACCCTTCAATATTTTAAACACTTCTATCTGATCTCCTCTCAATCTCCTGGTCTCTAGTGTTGTTAAACCGCATTTTTTTAGGCGTATTTCATAACTAAGATCCCTCAGATTTGGTATCATTTTAGTTGCTCTCCTCTGCACTCTTTCTAGCATATCTATGTCCTTCCTGCGATATGGCCTCCACGCTTGAATACAATATTCTAAATGAGGCCTAACTATTGTTTTGTACAGCGGTATTATTAGCTCTTTTTCCTTATACGTTATGTTTCGCCTAATTAATCCAAGGATTTGATTTCCCTTTGAAGCTGCAATTCCGCACTGCTCTGAAATCTTCATATCAGCACTAACGGTTAACCCTAAGTCCTTTTCTTTTACAGTAGTACTTAGTACAGTACCCCCCATTGTATATTCTACCTCTTCGTTCCCATGTCCTGTGTGGAGGCATTTACATTTCCCAAAATTGAACATCATTTGCCATTTTTCAGACCATTTCATCAACCTGTCAAGATCATCTTGTAAATGCTGTCTATCTCCATCACTTTTAATCCTTCTAAACACTTTTGTATCATCCGCAAATTTCAACACCTTGCTTGTTATTTCATCATCCAAATCGTTGATGTATATTAAGAATAATATAGGACCTAATACTGATCCCTGTGGTACCCCACTCAATACCGATTTCCAGTTTGAAGCCTCCCCATCAACTACTACACGTTGTCTTCTGTCAATCAGCCATTGTTCTATCCAGTTTATTATATCATTTCCTATGCCATGGGCCTTTAGTTTAAGCAGTAATCTTTGATGTGGTACTTTGTCAAAAGCTTTTTGAAAATCTAAGTAGACGATATCTACTGGTGTTCCCTCATCTACCCACCTAGTGATGTCTTCCAAAAAACATAACATATTTGTTAAGCATGACCTCGCTTAAAAAAAACCATGTTGAGATGGGTTTATCAAGTTTTGTTTAACAAGAAAATCCACCATGTGATCTTTAATTAGTCTTTCTAATAATTTACAAATCACTGATGTTAAACTCACTGGTCTATAGTTCTCTGACTTGTTTCTCGAACCTTTTTTGAATAACGGTATAATGTTTGCTTCTTTCCATTCTAAAGGAACCACTCCCTCTTCTAATGACAAGTTGAAAACTGTTGCAAGTGGTATGCTAATTTGTTCTACAATTTCCAATAGTAGTTTGGGTGGAATACCATCCACTCCAGGTGATTTATTTTCCTTCATAGCCCTTATTTTCTTAGCTACCATTTCCGGGGTTACAATTAATTGTCCTAAATAGTCTGAATCTGCCCCCTTGAACTTAGCCTCTGGTATTGGCAGTGAACTAATATCTTCCCTGGTAAACACTGAACTAAAGTACTCATTCAGGTCTTCTGCCATTATGAATCCCTCTGATATCATATTTCCAGCACTATCTTCTAGAGGACCGACCTTATCTTGAACTTTCTGTTTGCTTCGAACATACGCATAAAAACTCTTGCTGTCATGTTTTATATTACTAGCTAATTGTTGTTCATAGCTTCTCTTTGAATTTCTAATTTCAGCTGTAGCTTGGTTAAGTGCTTCTTTATAATTGTTGTAGTCTTCATCATTTCCAGTACATCTATATGACTTCCACATCATTTGTTTATACTTAATTTTTCTAATGGCTTCTTTCGATAAGTGTTTCTTTTTGGACCGTTTTCCTTGTTTTTGAAGGGTACAAATTTATCGATTATGCACTTAATTTCACTCTTTAATATATTCCAGCATTCTGTTGCCGTCTTATTTTTCAGTGTCTTATTCCAGTCTATCTTTGCTAAATATTTCCTCATGTCCTTATACCTTCCTTTGTGGAAATTTCTCCTATACTGCTTTTTGCTATTCCTTTCTGATTTTACTTTGATGGTAAAATGTATCTAGTTGTGATCGCTACTCCCCAGTGGCTCACATATCTTGACATTGTCAACTAATTCATTCTGTGAGGACAAAACTATGTCTAACACATTCTCACCCCTGGTTGGTTCTAGCACATGTTGAGAAAGGAATGTATCTTGAACTAAAACTAAAAACTTGTGGTCCTCTCTCCCCATACTCTGTAGAGATTTCCATTGTATATGCCCGTGGTTAAAATCCCCCATAATAATACAGTCCCGTTTGCTTACTTCCCTTATAGCGTTTTGTATTTTTTCATTCTCTTCTATGCTTATGTTTGGACTTCGATAAACCAACCCAACCGTCAACGTTGAGTTTCCTGTAACTATGTTACACCAAACAGCTTCTTCGCAATCTGCTTCTCTTTCTAAGTTTATTTCATAAGCCTGAATAGATTCTTTAATATATAAAATAACTCCACCTCCCTTTCTTCCTATTCTATCTTTTCTAAACATTACATATCCTGTCAGTCCCAATTCAGCATCTGATATATCGGTGGTGGTCCAGGATTCGGTTATACCTATTATATGAGGGTCAATATCTTCTACCATAATGTTTAGTTCATTTCTTTTGTTTACTATACTCCTTGCATTTAAACAAACACATTTATATCCAGCTTCAGAAGAGTTTTCCAGACTGTTATTTGTTGATTTATTTGTGCTGTCTTTATCTATGCCTCTATTTTCAGGCTTTTCTGTGAGTCCCCCCTGCGAATCTAGTTTAAATAGATGCAACCTGTCCCACTGTCAACAGATTGCAGCAGATTCTCTGAGAAAACTGCTGCCCCCTTTCCACTAAGATGGAGGCCATCTCTCATGTACATATCTTCCCTCCCAACAAAGTATCCCCATAAATCTGTGAATCCCACCCCCTCTTCTTCACACATCTGCTCAGCTAGTGCATTGATCGCCATCCTCTTGCAGTTTCTATACGTTGCCCCCCTTCCTCCCATTACTGGCAAAATTCCTGACAAAATAACCTGTTCGACTCTCGTCTTCTTTAGCTTCCTCACTAACTGTCTATACTTCTGTACTATCGCAGTTGTTCCCTCCCTGTCTGCATTATTTGTTCCTACATGTACCAGTATAGACCCCCCCTTGCCATGTCCCAATACCTTCTCTACCCTGTCAGTTACATGTTCAATCCTAGCCCCCGGTAAACAAACAACGATGTCCTCCCCCTCGCTCAGTGTCTTGTCCGTCTTTCTCATAATGGAGTCACCCATAAACACCCTCTCTATCCTCATTGCCCCCTCAATCACTGCCTTAGAATAGCTCCTTCTTCGGTTTGCATCTGTCTGTTTGTTGTCTTTCCCCCCTGCCGTCTTCTCTCCTGTCACATTCTCTTCCGATCCATTCTTTCCTGTCGCTTTTTCTCTTGTCACCTTTCCTCCTGTCAGCGTCCCTTTTATCGACTTCTCTTCTATCACATTTGCTCTCACTTCCCTTCGTCCCTTCTTCTTTCGTCCCGTCTCATTTTCCTCTCTCCTCTCCCGTTCCATCTTCCCTCCCTCCTTCTCTACAGTCACTTTCTTCCCTGTCACCTTCACGCTTGTCACGTTTTCTGTTGTCGATTTTCCAATTTCTTCCCCTCCAATCACCTTCTCTCCTCTCAATCTCCTTTCCTCAGTTTTCTTGCCACTGCTATTCTCCTTCAGTCTTGCAGTATCCTCACCTCTCTCCCTGTCTTCTCTCTCCGTTCGACCTGCCTCCTTGCTAATTCCCATCTCCATTCCCTTCACAATATCTGTCAACCTAACTATCTCCTTCTGCAAACACTCCACCTTCCAACATCCAATGCACTGAAAGGTGAATCCTTCCTCCATGGTTTCTGCCCATGACTTTCCACACCCGGACGATGCAAAATCTACCCAGCTGTAGCAGTGATCGCACACCAAGTGTCGCTTTGCCTTGACTTTCCGCTTGCAAGGCGCCATATCCCGATCAGAATTTATTTAATAACTTAACTAACTTAGTCTTTATAAAGACTGTTTCCTGTGTACTACAGCACACTTTAGGTTAAAAATTTCAATTTCACAGCCGACTATTTATCCTAATACGAACGCTAACATCACCGGTAGTGACCTAATTTAAATACAATCAATTACGTTATGTTAGGCTGCTTTATTTATTTAGGTTACGCCGCCCGACTATCGCCCTTGCTTAATTTTAAACCATGACTATGGGTCCAGATAGAAGTATATTTATCTTCCATTTTCACTATAGAACTATGTTAATTGGAATCCAGAAATATGATTCCACTGTTTTTGCGTGACATTACCAGGAAATGTAAAACTGAATTTCATAAATACATACAATTTTAAGTATTTTTGGCAAAACTGCTTATACATATTTGACATTACAAGATTATATTACATTTGGGATTGTATTATTGTTCTGTATGAAAGTCATGTTTAAAATTATTTAAATAAATGCTTTTTTTGCATATATGATGTATAGTAAATATTTTTTATATTGTTTTATTTTCTAAATCATTTGAAACAACAGTATCTCTTTTCCCTTGTTGACATTGGGATTTCCGTAATTCTCTCGAGATATTCTGATAATGGGTGGATGTAGAGCTTCTATGTATCTCTTAATCTGGTAGATAATTAGGAACATAATTATGTAGATTCCCCAGCTGCTAGTGTATTGCACTGTTCTCTGTTGACCTGCTTTAAATACACTCCCATGTCTAACGCAGTTAGGTACTTATATAATATTCCGGTGTGCCTGGATACAATTATTTTATATGCTAGGGGAGCATTCATTAGTTTATAATTGGGAAGGTTACAGCACTTGTAGGGCCAGTTATTCTAATTGCACAATCATGTTTTGGGTTCATTAATAAACATCATTTGCGAGGAAAAATATTTATTTTAGTATTAATAACATTATATTAAAAAAACGAGGAACAGGCAACCTCGGTAAACCACGCAGAAGCGTCCAGTTCTAGACATAAAAATTATGTTTGTGTATTTAATGTTGGATGTGCTATTTATTTACCTCTGAAAGAAAAGAGAAGAACAGATTTTATACTCTCACTGGGTGTTATAATGAATGCTGTGTCGATGCCGATGAGCCTTGTATGGTAAATATATTCCAACGTGTCACAAAAATAATTCCGCCAAGTTATCCCCATTTTGTTAGTTTGATAAGAGCCACTTTTTTTTCTTCTTCCCGTATGTTCTAGTCTAATAGAGGTAGCCTGGCTGTTGACTCCACTTCACAGATAGGACATCTTTCTCAATCTCTATTGCACCTAACTGTTCTCTTCCCATGTGTCAAATTCTGATTGGTTATTGGCCATGAACATTTTTTTTTCATTAATAAAAATGTTAAGTTGAATATTAATTTCAGTTCCAGAAATGGAATTCAGGGTCATTTCTAGAATGGCCTTGACCCCACGTTCTGGTAGGCCTTACAAAGATACAATAGGTCTTACTGGGAAGATTGTTGAAGGCCAGTAATGCCTGCGCATTTGATAGACAATAACGAATGTTGACAATCATACAGGTCTGCCTGTCCCACACTCAATGCATTTAATGACGTCAATTAAACGAGCCTCATTTCCCTGCATCATTGCGTTCTTTTTAATGTGAGTGCAATAACCACTTTTTGTGGCAAACGCCGCTAATGTCTCTTCTGAAATAAAGCACTGATCTTCGCGTGGAAATGCGTCTCGTCAATGCGTAGTGTGCAGTTGCATTTAAGTGTACATGCACTCTGAGACGGTCGTAAAGCGCCGCAGTCGCTACTCGGAATACTTGTGACTGCGTGGCGCAGTCGCTGCGATGGGCTGCTGGCCTTGCGAGACTGATTAGTTTTCAGATTCATAACGATGACACAGGGGCCGGGGCAAATCAATAACTCGCTGCTTTTCCAAACAGTCTGTCTGTGAGGCTAAATGTACTACTGTATATGTGGGCTGGGGAATTGTCACAGTGTTGGCGACAGTGTTGAGTTGGGTTATGTAACCGAAGAAGTTTGTGAGAACAGTGTTTTGATGTCAGTTTGACATCAGTAAATGGGAGAGTGTTCATTGCTTCTGAAGCAAAAATAAAAAAGTATGCCAGGCCTGTGAATTATATTTTTTTTTAAAACATTCTGTTTAAATTTGGCATCAGTAAGCACTGCCTAAGTTTTTTATCCATTCGACAGGCATCTGCATACTTTATAAATATTTGTTCTATAGGAGCAATGATCACTCTCTTAATTTGGAGGTATTATGCCTGTCATATCTACCAAAAGTAATTTCTTTTGCTAATGTTATCCTAATTTCTTCAAATGAGACGTGCATTACAATAACGCCTAGCTTGTCAAATGAATGTCATTATTTACACTATCGATAAAATTACTACAGACATGAATAAATTTGTACATAATTATCATTTATGTCAGCTGAGATATGTAAAACTCTCTACAGATACATTTAGCCAAATTTCATTCAGAAAAGATTTTTCTGTTTGTTTAGAAACCTCTGTGTTATTATCAATTCCACAGAGTGTCTGGCCTATTTTAGGCAGTGGCCTGCACTTTGTTGATTAAAACAGTCGGTTTCACACATTACTGCCTGCATGGACGTCATATGTTACATTAGCGTTACTGTTACACTTCCGTTACACAGCTGTGTAATTTATTTCTTATGTTCAGCAGAAGTAGTAATAATAATAATGTTACTGCATTTCTCTGTGCCACAAATCTGGCAGTTATTACCATTCAGAGGCGCATCAATTACAATCTATGTAATGTAGCTATTACGATTTTTAAACATTAAAATATACCTCAATATAAATAATAAATAGATAAGGATAGTAATAATAATAGTTAAAACTACAAGTTAAGAAAAAAATAATAAAAGTTAAAAGCGAGATACTAAAATGTTCAGAGTTTGTCACTGCAGTGCACGCGCAGTTCATTTAAAATGAAAAAGCACCCTTAAAAGACGTGTCTTCAGTTGCTTCATGAACACACTGGAGCAGTCAGTAACACGCCTGACAAGGGGCAGGTTGTTCGAGAGGCGTCACGCTGCATGTGAAAGTGCTGATATAGTCGGTAGTAGTGTCATGCTGGAAATGTATCTATTTTTTATCTTCTATTCTCCTCCTTCGTGTTTTATGTAATAGCAATACGTGGGGTTGTTGTTGAAATACGATGCCATAGCACCACCAATTATAAATCTCTTGTCTGAAGTTCTTCCTGTTGTGCAAGTCCTGGTCCATTGTGGTGGTTTATGTGCATCTCTCTGTGTTTATTCGATTAACGATCTGCGACAAAGTAACAATTTTATTTGAAATAAAAAATTTCAAAAGGTGATATAGTCATACAGAAAGTATGACCTAAATTAAATTACATTTATGTCAAAAATATATCATTTGTTTCGATATTATTTCACTTCATTGCAGAGTTGTCTTAATATTTTAGATGTTTTTTAGCAGAAATTGTGATCCAGTCTGTTCAGAAATTAATCTTGTGTGTGGGTAAAAGAACACAACATCTAATTATATCAGTTAGTGACAGCAAATACTATTATATCACAGTTAGTCATTAATCATGTTAGGTTTTAATTACCAACTGTGATTTTGCTGAATTGTAGGGTTTTGAATGTCTACCAGCGTTCTATGTTCATACAGTTTCTCTGTGGGTTCGAAGCATTCATTAACATGGGGTGGAACAGGTCATGACAACCCGTGTTTTAGCAGATTATGTTGTAAATCCTTTGAGTTTCGTGTATTGATTAATATGGCACTAGAATTCCCAGAGTTCATCTAAATATTGAGGCAGAAAAAGTATGGCGGTAGTTTTTGTTGTTAGCCGTAGGGGTCAGACCAGTATTAAATTTCAATACGAAAAGCCATCTTGTGAGCAATATGTGCAAAATTGTGCAAACGTGATTAAAAACATTGACATGGTATTTGTTTTGTACGTGACTAAATATTGACTTATTTTCTTTTTGCTGCTGAAAACATAATTTCATTAAAGTTGATGTGATAGGTATTTAGGTGTCTTATGGGAAATTCATTTTTTTGGGGAACAGTTTCATTGAAAAATTGTTATTGTAATTTAATGTTTTTTAATTCAGAATTATAAGATTTAATTAACATTAAACTTCAAGTTACTGACACGAGAAACAGCTAGTCAAGTTAGTTTATCACATCATTTTGCACACAACATGGTGGTAGTAATTGTATTTAGCACTGAAATATAATACAGGTCTGACTCACATTAAAAGTATAATTTAATACTGGTCGGACCCAGGCTCCCGTGTCTAACCAGTTAGACCCATGTTGGTTTCTGAAAGCTTAATAAACTGTGTGCTGTTCCTGTGACTCCTGTTATTTACCGCAGTCGGTCGTCTTTGTCGACGTTAGGCATACCTGATGGTTATACATAAAACAGTTTGGTTTATCACTTGCGGGAATATAGTTGACTTGCTGGCACAAAGCCAGGATGGATTACTGCTCTCTGTGCTGGTTGTCTCATTAACCCTTTCTTTCTCACTGCCTCATTAACCCATAACCGACAGACAATTGCTACTAGCAATGTAGGACCAAGACCGCTGTATTGGCAAACAACAGACTTCTGACGGAAACTTAGCAGATTTTATTTGAAGTAGGAATATAAATTCTGTAACCTGATAGATGTATAATAGGAGATTACAGAACCCGGTAGATTTGTGTGAATTTGTGATTCCGTTGAAATTGTTCGTTCTCTGTAACTTGATATTATAGGTTGAAAATGGTTTGTTTCTTGTACACTTCATAGCTGTGTATCTTGTAGAATATCTTATATCAGTATGGTCGTTTTAGGTATGTACCGGGAAGATATTTTTACCAAGGCATGGTATCAAAAGAAGCGCAATTTTATGCTCTACAAGATGGAGAAAACTCATCTTTGGGGAAAACTTTATACAGAACGATTAATCCGCATTGTAACAGCCTTGTGTCAGGAGGTATGACATTGTAATAGCCTTGTACCAGGAGGTATGACATTGTAACAGCCTTGTGTCAGGAGGTATGACATTGTAATAGCCTTGTACCAGGAGGTGTGACATTGTAACAGCATTGTGTCAGGGGCATGACATTGTAACAGCCTTGTGTCAGGATGTATGACATTGTAACAGCCTTGTGTCTGGGGTATGACATTGTAACAGCCTTATGTCAGGGGTATGACATTGTAATAGCCTTGTGTCAGGAGGTATGACATTGTAACAGCCTTGTGTCAGGAAGTATGACATTGTAACAGCCTTGTGCCAGGATGTATGACATTGTAACAGCCTTGTGTCAGGAAGTATGACATTGTAACAGCCTTGTGTCAGGGGGTATGGCATTGTAAAAGCCTTGTGTCGGGGGTATGACATTGTAACAGCCTTGTGTCAGGGGCATGACATTGTAACAGCCTTGTGTCAGGAAGTATGACATTGTAACAGCCTTGTGTCAGGGGATATGACATTGTAACAGCCTTGTGTCAGGGGGTATGACATTGTAACAGCCTTGTGTCAAGGGGTATGACATTGTAACAGCCTAGTGTCAGGAGGTATGACATTGTAACAGCCTTGTAACAGGAGGTATGACATTGTAACAGCCTTGTGTCGGGAGGTATGACATTGTAACAGCCTTGTGTCAGGAGGTATGACATTGTAACAGCCTTGTGTTGGGGGTATGACATTGTAACAGCATTGTGTCAGGAAGTATGACATTGTAACAGCCTTGTGTCAGGGGGTATGACATTGTAACAGCTTTGTGTCAGGGGTATGACATTGTAACAGCCTTGTGTCAGGAGGTATGACATTGTAACAGCCTTGTGTCAGAAGGTATGACATTGTACCAGCCTTGTGTCAGGAGGTATGACATTGTAACAGCCTTGTGTCAGGAGGTATGACATTGTAACAGCCTTGTGTCAGGAGGTATGACATTGTAACAGCCTTGTGTCAAGAGGTATGACATTGTAACAGCCTTATGTCAGGAGGTGTGACATTGTAATAGCCTTGTGTCAGGAGGTGTGACATTGTAACAGCAATGTGTCAGGGGGTATGACATTGTAACAGCCTTGTGTCAAGGGGCATGACATTGTAACATCCTTGTGTCAGGAGGTATGACATTGTAACGGCCTTGTGTCAGTGGGTATGACATTGTAACGGCCTTGTGTCAGGGGTATGACATTGTAACATCCTTGTGTCAGGGTGTATGACATTGTAACAGCCTTGTGTTAGGGGGTATGACATTGGAACAGCCTTGTGTCAGGAGATATGCCATTGTAACAACCTTGTGTCAGGGGGTATGACATTGTAACAGCCTTGTGTCAGGAGGTATGACATTGTAACAATATTGTGTCTGGGGTATGACATTGTAACAGCCTTGTGTTAGGGGGTATGACATTATAACAGCCTTGTGTCAGGGGGTATGACATTGTCACGGTCTTGTGTCAGGGGGTATGACATTGTAACAGCCTTGTGTCACGGGATATTACATTGTAACAGCCTTGTGTCAGGGGGTATGACATTGTAACAGCCTTGTGTCAGGGGGTATGACATTGTAACAGCCTTGTGTCAGGGGGTATGACATTATTAGTCAGGGAACAAACTGGAATGGCATACGTTCTATGGAATATGTACTATCTAGGAAATACATATAAAATAGTCTCTAAAAGATGTTCGCATCCTCAGGCATGTCGTCCTCTTCTGGTTGCACCGGAGCAGCATTTGGACACTCTTCACCTCGACAGTCACGACAAGCAGTCATACATACTTCAGAAGATCATCGGGGGCAGGTTCCATGTCGGTCATGACAGGTGCCAATCTACCATTCTCCACCATCCACCCCCATTCGCACGGTTCCATTTGAGACACACTCTTCAAAATCATAACCTGCAAATGCACTCTGAGGCTATGTTGGAATGCAGCTTGTTCTGTCGGGGGAAGTCGCTCTGGTCGCATCGTGGAAGAGGTTGTTGCTGCAAGCTCCCTGTAGCGAGCATGTCGTAATTTGGTCAATGAGTTGTTTGGCTTTCCGCCACACATACTGATGAAGATCCATGCATCCAACTACTGCACACCATTGTCGTACTTGCGATTTCAGGACAAGCTTGAGGAACCTGCATTTTTCGTGGCCAAATACAGCAGAGGCTGTATCGCAGCCATCCCGTGCATTAATTACCAGAAGGTGATGAAGAACAGTCTGCTCTAAGTGTCCTAAAGCTTCTCTGATACTAATGAGCTTAAGTGAATATCAGCCATGTCTGTGTTCCAATGAAAGAGCAGAAGAACAAGGACGTCAGTGTCATCAGCTATCACTGTGGCATGCTGGCCAGCTGAAGCTAAGTCAAGGGCTGCAGAAACGATCTGGGTATCAGCAACGCTCTCACTCTGAATCATTTCATGACCATCCAACTTGAGATAGTGGCTCAGTAGGTTGATGAACTGGGTCTTGTTCTTTTCGTTCGTGAGAAAGAGCTGCTGATTTCTGTGAGCGTGTATTTCTTCGCTGATCTGAACATCTGCAGAAGCTTTTCCAGTCTTTCTCTGTTGCTTGTGGTCTTTCACTGACGGTCCACTTGCATAGCCGTCGAAAACGATGCTACATATGCCATACATGTAACGGACATATGAAAGGTACTGTATGGTCATTTCTTTGTACGCCTTTCCAGCCAGCCATCGCACACGATGAAGCAAGGCCCCTCCATCCAAGATATATACGTGTTTTGTACTGCTATCGCCATGGTTACGCCACTAGTCAATCTGTTGGCTAAACTTGCCTTATTTGGCTTATGCATGGCAAAGTATTTGATCAGAGATGTCGTGGACGGAGTTAGCTCGTACTGAAAGTTGGGTGCTGTGTCTTCGCATTGTTCTAAAAGGACCAGCAGTCTTGAAAACGGAATAAGTGGATCAACATGCACCGTCTGCTGATCGATCTTGATTCCTTTTGTCAAATGAATCAAAGTGCGGACTGCCTCACTGCGTTTCATCGATGTTTTGTGAACTTTGATGTTATCAAGCTTTTCCTGGAGCGACAAACCAACTTCTTCGACCTCGTCACAATTGACACCATCACCATCGGTAGCAATTAACCCTGTTGATAGCGATCTCAATTCATGCCTCTGAACATCAAAGGGATCATGCTGAGCATCCTCAAAATCTTGATTACTGCTCACTGCTTCTGTGGACAAGTCCTGTGACGACTGTGCACCTTGGCACTCCTACGCATACTGTACACCCATAGCAATCTGATCGTCTCTGTGATCCCTCGCCCTCTAGTTAACCCTCCTCGGCTCTTTATGGATTGCATCATTAATTGCTCAATTATGTCCACAAGCCGGCCCAGTAATGATCGCTGCGACGCACTGTGTGATACCTAAGCTTTGAAAATTGTGCACACAACCAGGGGTGGCTAGAAGGCAGCTCTAACATCCACTGGAGATACATGCGAGCACTTTTGGCATAGTTGAAGTGGCCGGTGGCAGCAAATAAGTTCAGCATACGACTAACTGCATTATTATATGCATATTCCAGCTGCCTATCCTCTCTGTACGAATGGACAGCTTTAAAGTGTTGATGTATTCCATATATATCAGCCAGAATTTTGCCGATCTTGAATATTTCTTTTGTTCACACTTCGTGGTTTCCATGATGTCTTTCAGCTTCAGGAGAGCAGGTGACTCGCCAGTATTCTCAACACCGATTTTGTGATTTCTAAGCTGTTCGTAGTACCAACGTAGCTCTTCTACTTCAGTCTCCTTCAGTCTCTTGGTGGACTCGTATAAATCGCAGTCAAGCTCATCCACTTTCATCCTCTAAAGTGAATTCCCCCCTATCTTCGTCACCCATTTCAACGGTTGTCTTGTGATGCACCACTGCAGGATCACCGTCGCTGCCCTGACCTGATTGCCTCAGAAGCACCACTTCTGTGAGTCTGGCCATGATTGCTGCTTCAACCAGAAAGTGTCCTCTTAGAGTTATGGCCCACAGTCTCTAGTAGGACCCCAGGATCCACAAATTAATAGCATGATATAAAAGTGAATCAGGAACATTATTTAATATGCCAGTGGGAATCTTAGACTGTCAATTAAAGGAAATGAAGGTTTGAAAAAGATTTGCACACTAAAACACACATAAGTTCAGAATATAATACATTTGATATAATATATCTGCTAAACAGGCTTAAAGGACTTTGACATGACTAGAAGAAAGAATTTTGACAGTGCATCTAGGCACAGATCATGTGTATTTATATTGTGTCTGTGGTTTCCGACATGGGAAGTCATTGAAATTTTACTGAAAATGGGTCCTTCACTAAAACGACTATAACTTTTTGCCCAAGGAGGATTGAAGAGGAGTTTTCACCATGTTAAAGAGCCCCAAAAAGCGCTTTGATTTATACAGTATATGCTTAGGTAACAATTTTTCCCGGTAGTCCATTATTTTGGCATAGGACGACTATACTATGTGGTGGATGATAATTTCGGATAATAGAATCAGCCATTTAGTAGAATCATATATATTGGCCTGGACAGAATTTCTCGCTGTTCCTGCAGCATTAAAACTACAACTACAAAATGAATCAGCCTCTTTAATACATTTTAATTGCCCAGGACCAAAGTGATTCTACTAAATGACGTACACTATATGTGTGTACTCATACATTGGCTTTTTGAGAGCATTTTGTGATTTCTATGACAAATTTATATTAAATGGGCTTTTGTCCCATGTGGTGATGGATAACAGGTAATACTTTGGGATGCAAATTATTACCTGCTTTAGGATTCCGTCTGACTCAAATCCCTAAATTCAATGCGTGTATGTTTGACTATAGACTGCCAGCGATTATGTAGGTTGTGTGCCACTGCCAGCTGTGATAGCAGGGGATGTGAGGACAACTGAACGATGGCCACTACTTAAACATGCACCTTTGGCTGGGAGGTGGAGAGACAATTAATGTATATTTACATAATCACCATATGACAGTATCACTCATGTAGATCCAAGGCTGACCAGAGTTTGTGGTCATGTTAGCATAATTACTTTTACTTATAGTGGCATAGTGGTTAGAACAGCTGATTCATTTACTTATGGTGGCATAGTAGTTAGAACAGCTGATTCTTTTAGTTATGGTGGCATAGTGGTTAGAACAGCTAATTCTTTTACTTATGGTAGCATAGTGGTTAGAACAGCTGATTATTTTACTTATGGTGGCATTGTAGTGAACACAAACTGACAAGAATACAACTTTATTCCGTCAGAACATAATGCATGTAGTCGATCACATGAGTTCACATAACTAGGTCAGGGTGCGATCAAAGAAAGAGGTCAAGTCCACTGACTAGGCTGCTACACAACCCCCCTCCAGCACCCGTTATAGCGGAGTATAGCGTTCAGGACCTCTGACTAGGCGGCCGGATCTCGTCTCCACGTTGGTAGCTGGACGACCACGAGGGGTTCGTTTGGCAGCTTCAACAGGTTTCACCGGATCAAGCGAGTGTAGCTGGCACAGACGACGGTCTGGTACCTTGTGGGACGGGAGGTCGCGGTGCTAGCCCGCAAACTGTCTCGCGGAGTCGAGGAAGGAATTGCGCTGCCTCCAGCGTTTCCTGACCATGTGGTAGGAAATCACCCGGAACGGTTAGTGGGGCTCCATATACCATCTCAGCTGAGGAACAATCCAGGTCTTCTTTGGGTACGGTGCGGATACCAAGTAGAACCCATGGCAGTTCATCAATCCAGTTGGGACCATTGAGGTGAGCCATCAAAGCGGACTTGAGATGACGATGAAAACGTTCCACAATTCCGTTAGACTGGGGATGGTATGCGATTGTCCTGTGCAGATGGGTGCCGTTTAGTTGAGACAAAGCCGCCCACAATTCTGAAATAAACTGACCCTCTGTCTGACGTCAGTTCTACCGGAACACCAAAACGTCGGTGAAAAGGACGAAGGAGCGCCCTTCCAGGAAATAGCAAAAGTGTCGAATAGCCAGGTACGCGCCTAGAAGTTCACGATCAAAAGCACTGTACTTCTGTTCGGCAGCACGAAGTTTGCGGCTAAAGAACGCCACTGGTTTCCAGGAGCCAAGGTTTTGCTCAAGGACGGTGCCAACTGCTGCTCCCGAGGCATCCACTGTGAGTGCGATGGGCTTGTCAGCATGTGGGTGTACGAGCATAGTGGCCTGTGCGAGAGCCTCTTGAACTCCTCCTTAGCAACAGCAAGTTTATCTGGTGGTAGCCTGCGAGCTCTAGCGTGCACAGGCGGGCCGGCTGTGGGGATGAAATGTTCCACACCATGACGAACAGAAGGACTGGACTTGCTGCCATTTAGAAGCTTGGATGATTTTGTACAATCTGCATTGCTCCAGTTCACACATGAACACCTGGCTGCAGAAAGTGGTGAATACATTTGAATGGACAGTCTTTGTGTAGTAATTGCCACATGGCTGAATGCTTGCCATAGAAGTCAAGAATGTGTTCTAATGAAGAGATCTGCCAAGGATCGAAGTGTAAGTTGCTTTGAACAGTCCTAAGGACTGGATATCATGCTGTATAAGAACTTAACAGTTCCCTTTTGTAACATTTGCTTGACATCTTAGTAAATATGTGTGTCGCTGAGGGACAATCCATGACATATCTGCCAGTCCTCCAGTACAGAAGCAGTAGAGGCAGTGATTGATGTCATGCAATCCCGCAATCATAATGTATGTAGTTAATTCCATAAAAACGAGACTTGCAAGCAAATATATTTCTAGGAATTAAAAACTGTTCGTGCATGTACAATAATGACAGCAGGGGTAACACCCATAAGGTCATTCACCATCAACTCCTCCACCGGTTCCCGGGTGACACTCAGATTTTCATGACAAAAATTTCAAATGTACACACTCTATATATATACAGCTGTAATATAATATTTTACACTACAACATTCTAACATCTGGCGAAATGTATGAGTAGAATTGTTTTCATTTAAATCTTATTGGGTCACCTGGGAAAATATCAGAAAGTAAGGTGAGTTTGCATGTATTGGCTGTTGACACTGAATTTAACTGTGAAATTCTCTATCAGAAAATCTTAGTGTACATGTGTATGCTAAATGGTATATTCTGTATGTGTGGTTACTATTAATAGCGTGGATGATATTCAAGTAACAGGGCATGACAGTGTGAGACGACCTTATGTAACGTGGGAAAGTTAACACGTATGTATTACAGTTTATGATCTGTTACACCACATTTTTTGTTACCAGCATCATTATTGCATTTAATGCAGTCAGTTACAGTCCGAAAAGACTGTGGTCAAAATATGCTGAGCCACACCCTTGCATAGTAGCTGCTGTCAGTTAAAGGCTCACCACTGGACAGCAGCACTGTCAGTTAGAGGTGGACAACAGCGTTGATTGATCCATCTAGGAAGACAGCTTGGTGCCACTAGGCTCTGATTGGCACAGTGCCGGGCCAACAGCTGCAGTTGTCAGTTCTTCACTGCGACTCCCGGTTTGTGTGGTTGATCTGACACTCTGAGCGTCTTAGAGACGTAAACAGCATGTTTCAGGTAGGTAGCACACGCAATGCTTCTGACAGGTGACAGAGGGTTTGATCTATATCCAGGTTAAATCATCCGCGTTGTTGTCATGTGTGTGGCGCCCGCTGTGGTACTTCCTGTTTACGTTCTTGTGCGTGTGCGTTGTAGTCTTGGCCTCGTCCTGTCATGGATGCCGCGACATACATCACGATGCATTCCGCTGCTTGTTGCAAACCTGAGAAACCTAGATCAGATACAGATACACACTGTGCAGTGGCAGGAGTGATGCAGAATGAGTGATGTTGATTTAATAGGTGTGCACATGCAAGCTGCAGCAGATCAGTTTGCTTGTATAACGATAGTGGTCAGTTTAATTGTGTCCAGGTAGTGGTCAGTTTGTTTACATTGCAATAGTGGTCTGTTTGTTTACATTGCAATAGTTGTCCGTTTGTTTACATTGCAATAGTGGTCAATTTGTTTATATATATATATATATATATATTGCAATAGTGGTCCGATTATTTACATTGCAATTGGGTCAGTTTGTTTACATTGCAAAAGTGGTCAGTTTATTTATAATGCAATAGTGGTCAGTTTGTTTATATTGCAATAGTGGTCAGTTTGTTTGCACTGCAATAGTGGACAGTTTGTTTACATTACAATAGTGATCAGTTTGTTTACATTACAACAATGGTCAGTTTGTTTACATTGCAATATAGGTCAGTTTGTTTACATTACAATAGTGGTCAGTTTGTTTACATTACAACAATGGTCAGTTTGTTTACATTACAATAGTGATCAGTTACATTGCAATAGTGGTAAGTTTGTTTACATTTCAATAGTGGTCAGTTCGATAACATTGCAATAGTGGTCAGTTTGTATACATCGCAATAATGGTAATTGTGTTTACATTGCAATATTGGTCAGTTTGGTTACATTGTAATAGTGGTCAGTTTGTTTATATTGCAATAGTGGTCAGTTTGTTTGCATTGCTATAGTTGTCAGTTTATTTACATTGTAATAGTGGTCAATTTGTTTTCATTACAGAAGTGATCAGTTTGTAAATGTTTACACCACAGTGGTAATATATTTGTATGTGTGTACATTTATGTTTGTGTCGTGGTAGTGGTCAGTGTGTTTACACCATGTTAATGGTAATTTTGTTTACACTATAGTAATGCTCAGTTTGTATGCATTACATTAGTGGTAAGTTTGTTTATATCAGTATAGTGGTCAGTTTCTTTACATAATTATTTATAATTGTCAATCTGTTTATACGATGTAGTGATTGTTTTGTTTGTAATGTTAATTTTGTTTATATCATGGCCTGTGGTTAGTTTGTTTTGCACCATGTTAGAGGTTAATTTATTTACCCCAAGGTTTCTGTCTGTTTACACCATGAGTCTTTACAGTTGTCAAGTTGATTCCATCACATGGAACTGGTCAGTTTGTTTACACCATGGTACTGGTCAGTTTGTTTACACCATGGTACTGGTCAGTTTGTTTACACCATGGTACTGGTCAGTTTGTTTACACCATGGTACTGGTCAGTTTGTTTACACCATGGTACTGGTCAGTTTGTTTACACCATGGTATGGGTCAGTTTGTTTACATTATGGTAGTACTTGGTTAGTTTACACCATGGTAGTACCGGTAGTAGTAGTTTTGTTTGCACCTTGTTAGTGATCAGTAACTCAATGCAGTCAAAGGTAAGGTAAATATTTAAAAAAAAATTTTTGACTGTTGGTGACACATTTTTTTATGTATTAACTAATATTTTTGGTCAGGGAAACTAATACTAAAATGCATAAACAGAAGAATTTGCCATCCTCTTCCAGTTTGTACAAATCTGGGGCCGGTTTCATGAAGCGGCTAAGAACGTTCTTAATGCTAAGATGATTGTTTTAGTAAATGACGTGATTTTTTAATATAAACAAACGTAGGATTTTACACAAACACGTGGCTAAGTAATTGCATAACTTTAACTACGCTTCATGAAACCGGCCCCTGACCTTTTCAATGCATATGGCTCCAGGCTAATAAAGAAGAAGGTAATTTATTAAAAATTTGATAACTCGATAAAGCCATTGTCAGTTTTCTAACACTTGGCAGAGGATTATCATGGATGTGACATTTAGCTTGGGTTTGATTGTCAGACGAACCTGACAGAGATAATACTGGTGAATTAAATGTCAACTGGTTTTGATAACTGACATGTAAATGTTTAATAAATTAAGCTGTCAAACTGTCTAACCACTGTATGCAGCTGTCATAACGCACGCACGCTGCCGCATAGAAATGTAAATACCATTATTCATCACACAATTCTTATGCGGTTAACGATACACAGACGAACCTGAGTGTGGCTGAAAATAATTGGACGAGACGGGGGGGGGGGGGGGGTTGGTATACAGAGGGTCCATTCATAATTGACTGCATGACAATGTTGCTCAAGACAAGACAGGGTCAGCAAAATGACATTAATTTACATTATCGTCACACTCTAGGTCACCATGACAGGGAAGCTGAATTTATTTGGAGAATGTCAAAGGTTCAGTGACAGTGTCTTTTTACATTAAACTCACATATGAGCATAGTAGAATGACTGGCTGTTTTCACAAAATTAGATTTGGTAAATATTGTTCAAAAATTATATATATATGTATATATAATAATAACTTCTGTTACACTTAAATCCATGGAAACCAAGCTCAGAGACGCATCAAGACAAAAGACAAGATAGATTCGATGAAGTGCATAAACATTTATATTTGTGTACTGTTTGTATGAGTGCTATATAGTCTTAGGCTATAAGGATTCAATATATTATAATTATTCTTACTAAAATTTGAAGATCGCTATATATCCAGAACTACCCTATTCATGCATGCCTAGATAACACATTGTAAAATTAACATGAAATCACACAAACTGTTTAAATATATTGGTAAAGGTATTACTAAATAAAAATATGTAATAAATAACTAAAATAAATGATACATGTTTTATTATTAAAATAAACACAAATAAATAGGTATATTAAAATTATAAATAATATATATATATACTTCAAAAAATAAAATGTTCCTAAAAAGTCATAATTTACATATCTTCAGTGGAAATAAATTAGCTTTAATATATACGATTTTAGGTGAGTCTTGACCTTACTCAGTGTGACTATTGTGTATTTGAATAATTTTTTCTGTCATTGACTATATATATATATATATATGGGTATTATATGATGACAAGGAAACTAGAAGAACCAGATTGGATTGGAAAGTGATCTTGATGTTAATTCCCGGTGGAGAAGATTTCCTGCCACACTGCTGTACCCAATTTCTCTTTGATACTGTGGCAGTCACTCCCACCTTGCATCATTTGATAGATACTTTAATTGAATAATTAAAAGCAGAAGGTTTTGTGGTTTTGATTAGTTAGTCCTCTGGGGTCGATGAAGCTGCGAAAAATGAGGAAGGTTTAACAAGGCATTAATATTTCAGTGGCACTCTTCATGAGAGGAGGTGTACTTGTAGATTAATGGCCTTGTTCTCCTATTTGTCCCTGAAGTAGCGGGTGAGGTTGGCATTGAAAGGCCATCAGTACTTGTCTTTGATGTTTTTAAACATATTGACCCAATCATTGTGGGAATGACCTATGCAATGTTGTATTCTTTGCTTTGGCCCACGGTTAGTATTCCTAAGAAAGTCGATGTTTGAGGACGTGATTGAATAAAAATCCTTTCAACAAAAACCAGTTTGACAAATACTGCTGGGGTACAGACCGCTATTTAGTATTTACTTCTGCTGGGGTACAGACTACTATTTACTAGGGCAGTCGGTACAGACCACTATTCATTAGTGCGCTGGATGCAGACCACTATTTACTAGTGCAGTGTACTTGTTTGGTGAGTTGAAACCATAGCGATGAGATTGAGTCTTTTTTCACATGGCAGTCATGGATGTTGTGGGGAAGGTACGAAGGACGGAAAGAAGGAGGGAGGGATGAAGAGAGGACGAAAGAAGAGAGAGAGGGATATAGGGAGAGGACAGGAGACAGGAATAGAGGGGCAGACAGAGACTTTGAGAGAGAGGGGGAGGGGAATTTTGGGAGAGATGAAGAGAGGGAGAGAGATAGCATTAGAGGGGAGAGGGGAATGTAGGAAGAGAGGGAGGGGGGAGAGGAATACAGGGAGGGGGAGAGTTAAAGAGAGTAACAAAGAGACATATATATTGAGAAACAAAGATTGATGGAAAGACAGGCAGAAGGAAAGTCAGATAGAGACGGAGAGAGAAAGAGAGAGAGGAGAGAGCGAGAGAGCGAGAGAGCGAGAGAGCGAGAGAGCGAGAGAGCGAGAGAGAGAGAGAGAGAGAGAGAGAGAGAGAGAGAGAGAGAGAGAGAGAGAGAGAGAGAGAGAGAGAGAGAGAGAGAGAGAGAGAGAGAGAGAGAGAGAGAGAGAGAGAGAGAGAGAGAGAGAGAGAGAGAGAGAGAGAGAGAGAGAGAGAGAGAGAGAGAGAGAGAGAGAGAGAGAGTGCAAGATGAACAGATTGAATGATTTATTATGAGTTATTTGCTTGCCTAATGGCCACTACTGAGCCACCATGTGTATTCTATATAACTTCTATTGACGGCAGAGTGACAGACAAACAGTGGTCATTTCCAAAGTCCACTCATTCTCACTCAGAACCCCTGGTGGTCAACATTACACAGTGAAAGCTCCAGTTCATGATCTTAGCAGGTCATCCCAAGGTGACCCTGTAATGTCCTTGTCCTGGATGTTTACTCTTGTGTCTCACATTTCACGTTTGCCACTGCACTGTGTGACAATGTTGTTCAAGGCAAGCCGGTCAGCAAAATGACATATAATTTATATTATTGTCACACTCTAGGTCACCGTGACAGGGAAGCTGGGTTTATTTGGAGAATGTCAAAAGTTTTGAGTTTAATCATGTGACATTGTGCAGTTCTTGCTTACTTTGAAGGACCTTGAGTTTCCCTGTTTTCATCTATTATGTTTCCTTAATTACTTAATCTATTCATTCTCTTCCTCACTCCCTCTCTCCCCCTCTTTCTCTCCCTCCCTCTCTTCATCTCTCCCCCTCCCTGCCTCCCTATCCATGCCTCCCTCTCTCCCCCATCCCTCCCTACCTCCCTCCATCCTCCATTCCCTCCCTCCCCTTCCTTCTCACAGCCTCTCTCCCACCCCACTCCCTCCCTCCATCCATCTGTCCATCCCTTCTATACTTGTGCTCTGTACTTAAATTGTTACACATTTGTAGCAGGACATAATTTAAAATACACATTTTGAACCAGGATTATACAACAACTGAATGTACCAGTGGAATAATAACAACAATGTATGATCCCTTACTGTGTGTCGCTGATGACGTAGGAGAATGTAGCAGTCGTTTGGCCACGAGAGACCCCAGATCTCATTATTTACAGCCATTATGTGAGATGGGGATATCAGGACATCCATATTTCATTGTCTCTGGTGCAGAAAGTGCCCATGAAGCCACACATTGTGAAGAATGATCAGAACTGAGGGTCTGCAAGCCTAGGCTCGATCAGACTGACGAATGGCTCATTTGATACTAAAATCACTTTATAGTTTCAGTTCCATCAGATTTGAGACACGTGGAGCTGTGGGTCAGATCGCTGCTGCCACCAACATTGCCATGGACCACATTCAGGATTCGTCAATCAATTTATCAATATTTGTGTTTTCCAACAAACATTGCACATCAACAGTAATAAAATTAAAATGGACTAAAACACAAAATATTCAATATATGTGCCTATATATATATGTGTGTGTGTATATATATATATATCTGTATATATATATATATATATATATATATCTTCTTCACTTTTCCCATAACCCGTAAGGATCGTTGGGGTGCCACTGACAACTACTTAACCAGCTCTCTCCACGTTTCCCTGTTCTCCACAGCCCTCTGGGAGTCGGCGAACTCCAGTCCCGTCCACTCTTTGATGTTGTCTTCCCACCTTTTTTTCTGTCTACCTTTTCTTCTCTCTATATATACAGTGTACATATATATATATATATTTGGAATTAAGATATCAGAAAATAACAAACTTATATAATAATAATAATAGTAGTGTAGATTTTTGAGTTGATGATTAATGTTATTTCCTGGTTTCTTTAATTGAAATATTTTTTGATCAGAATGATGATGCATCAGACTACCAAGGCTGTTTTATTCCTTCACTACAATACAAGTCCCATTATTCATCAAACTATAAAATGTAGGCCTACCGTCCTCAAACTGAATCCATTAGCTGTTATTAGCAGACTGCCTTGCATCAAAAAATATTTTCTCTTTGACCACTATTGTAATTCACTTTTTTACAATATTGCCCGATATCACTAGGTTACAACGTGTACAGAATTGCTTAGCTAGGGTTGTGACTCAGTCTCTGCTGTTTTCTCGCTCAGTGCCTCTTTTGAAGTCTGCACTGGCTTCCTGTGTGATATATTATTTTAAAGATCTGTACCATTACCTATCAGCCACTTTCATGTAAGCAACCAGCATATTTATTTTCATTGCTTACTCCGGTAAAACAAGCCTATCCAGCTTCGATCATCTAGTTCTGATTTACTTTTTGTTCAGTTTTGTCAATACTACTATTACCTGTACTAGTATTGTAACAAGGGCATTTTCTGTTGCTGCACCAACTCTCTGGAATACGCTCCTCTTAGTGTTAAAATTATTATACAATTTCACCGTCGTTTAAAAACTTACCTTTTTATAATCTTACATATCCACCTTAGCTCCCTGGCATATCGATCCATGTGTTGACGACTTTAATATGGCTTTTCAATTCTGATATTGACTAACCCTTTTGTATTGATGCGCCTCTCAGCTTGTTTTCCGAGGATTTATGTGCAAAAGAAGTTATCTTATTACGATTATTATAAGTTCATTATTTGATTTTATTCTTGTATGACGGTTACAAGAAAACATGTGTCATCACGATTTTTCCACATGAAATCCAAATAAAAACAGGATGCTGTCATATTTCTCCGAAAATATCTGCATTGTATGTACGGGTAATCCGTACGACTCAGCACGTCAGACTCTAGCAGTATTTATTTTGATTCTCAAGAGTCTCTCTTGAGAATCATTTCATATCCACACGTATCGTTCCAACTGTCATAGACGGTCTGCTTCGTGGCACTTCCTCTGATCAGTGCGTAACATGTACGATCATAAACTAAAGCTTCTGTCGTTGAAAGGATAATAATTCTGACTAAATATCACCTCAGGGATTTTGACATCACATTTTGTGTATTAATCCTTAGTTTCTAAGAACTGAAAATGGAAATTGTCTACTTGCATGAATTATTGATCAGCCGGAGAAAGGAATTTCTCCAGCAGTAAGGACATTGTCTGGTGATACAGAATTGTTCGTTTGACCTATATCTGAAGTATTCTGTAGTGGTCACAATTTTGTGGCGCCAATCAAATTTGCCAGGCCTAATTTCAATGCACAGCTGATTTTATTGTATGTATTTGCATAATATTGGATTTAGCAGTTTTTTCAAGCAGACCAATCACGCAGGTTCATTCTGAAATGATTTGTATTTATGTTGAGCCCTTGTATGGTAGGGCTCATTATAATAATTAATATAATATCCATGTTATAATATTAATTAATTATTATAATGAGCCCTACCAGAACGGTGGCTGTTATGGTAGGGATCATTACAAATTATAATAATTATTGAATATTACAACATAGATGTTATATTAATGAAGGTTATATTTACGATATTGTACAGCAAGCCAATGCAGACTTCAAAAGTGGTACAGAGCGAGAAAAACGAGGAAATCTTGTAACTACTCTTGCTAGACAATTTTGAACACGCTGAAGTTTTGTGATACCCGTGCTAGCGATATTATAAAGGAGGGAATTGCAATAGTCAAGTCTGCTGCTAACAAGCGCTGTTGCAATAGTTTTAGCAACAGAAAATGACATATACCGGCGAATACAGCGAAGATCAGGAATATGATAAAAACAGCAACGACATGTTTGAGATATGGGTTGTCGGAAATTGAAGTTACTATCAAAGATCACTCCTAGATTCCACACCGAGGTTGCTGGCATGATATACTGATTCAAAATACGCATAGGGAAAAAAACATCCGGTTTTGGAGTACCAATAATGATCAATTCAGTCAACTTGCTGTCAGTCATCCAGTGGAAAATATCTTGAAGGCAATCACTAAGTTGGTCAAGGGAGCGATTTGTATTCGGGGTAGCCAATGAAATGTAGATCCGAGTATCATCAGCATAAAGATGATGATCCAAATTATGTCTTTGTATAACAGAGGTTAGTGGCGTGGTGTAAAGAGGAAAGGCCCAAGAACAGAACCCTGGGGAACACCAATTAAAGCCGGCAGTGCAGCTGAAAAGCAGTTCCCAATCTTTATACTGTAGTTTGGTATCTATCAGTTAGATACGAAGAAAACCAGCTTAGAGCTGTGCCAGATATGCACTTAATAAGCGTTCAATGAGAATGCTGTGATCAATCGTGTCAAAAGCGGCAGAGAGATCTAGTAAGGTAATTGCAGTCACTTTACGATTATTAATGTTCAAGTTAATGTCATTATGAACCTCTAAGAGGGCAGTCTTTGTTTAATGAAACTGCCTATATGCTGATTGTGACACATTAGTTAAGACATTTGTGCTAATGTGAGACCTTAGACGACATGCTACAACCTTTTCTAGTATTTTGGAAATGAAGCTGAGATTAGAAATAGGTCTATAACTGTTTAGGTCTTGTTTAGGCAGAGATGACTTCTTAAGAAGTGGTGTGACATGGGCGTATTTAAAATCATCAGGAAAACAGCCTGAACAAAGTGATGCATTTATAATATTTGTTATAGGTCCAAATAGTGTATCGAGACATGCTTTTAGCAGTATTGTTGGAAATGGATCAAGTGCAAAATATTTATTTGGGGAGGACATCATTATTTTTGTAACTTCATCAACTGTTGCAGGTTCAAATGATACAAGTAGAGAATTTACTTGTGGAAAGTCCACACTGACATTATTTAAACTATGACATGGGAAAGCAGAACGAATAATACTGATTTTATTCTTAAAGTGACTAGAGAACGAATCACATAGAGACTTAATTGACACATGATCTGGTAACGATGGAGCAGGCCGTCTATGTAGAATCTTATTGATGCAGTTCCATAACTGACACGGGTTATCAGACTTATTTATGACCATATTTGTATAATAATCTGATTTAGCTTTGGCAATTTGTCTGTTACAGAGGTGACAGTGCTTAGAATAGCGCGACCTGTCTAATGGCGAGCGCGATTTGCACCATACACGCTCTAAATAACGACAACGCCTTTTAGATAGTATAACTTCGGAAGTCATCCATGGAGCCGGTGGCCTTTCTGACACACATTTGGATTTTATAGGTGCATGTTTGTTAAGTAATGCATTGAGTACTTGACAGTACTGTTTATATAAGTCAGATAGGTGTTTTTATTATCTGTGATAAGATCAGATTTAAGGATATCGGTCATTAAAGCTGTAATGTCAATCCTGTGAATGGCTCTGTAAGACACATTGTGTTTCAACTCTAATGGGGTTGTAGAAACATTAACATTAGCAATGACAGTATGGTCGTCTGATAACCCATCTGAAGCAGTAGGTGCTTGGATATTATTACAAGTTGAACGGGTTATCAAGAGGTCAAGCCAAAGGCCATGTATATGTGTCGAAAAGGTAACATGTTGTTTCAAATCAACTGATGCCAGAATATCATCAAACGTAGATGTAGTTGTAGAATGTATATCCAAATGTAGATTAAAATCACCAAGAATATAAAATTCTGAATGAATAATTGCCAGATTTTCCAACATATCCTGAAAGTCTTCAAAGAAATTTGCCGCATGTCCTGTAGGGTGATACAAACAAAGTATGAGGAGAAAGAAGATGTTTTAGGGGATAGCTAGGCACTGTAATTGGCTGGGAATATTAAGGATAACTATTGGCTAGTTTTAAATGACAAGTAGTGAGAGACAGTTTGACATAGGGAGTTGTAAGAGAGAACCAAGACAAGAGAAGAGAGTTGACAGGCGCACACAGAGTGCAGGGTGTGCAGCCAGGAGGGTTTCCCTCCAGTTTGAGCTGGCAGGTGAGGCTGAGCTGCCTCAGTTTTGCAGGTGGGCTGGACTGGCATGGTTTACAGGGTTTACAGTATGTGTGGAGTATAATAAAGAATAAGTTTGTCAGGGTTTATTTATTAGTCGGTTTGTATTGTTATTTACAGTCGCTACCCCCCATTGTCGTAGCGCCTGCGGGAGGACCGCTCCGACACTTGTAAGATTTCTGAGTGTGTTCTAGGAACTGATTTTCATTAGTTGTAGTCTGTGGTCGGTCCTACGACACTTGTAAGATTTCTGAGTGTGTTCTAGGAAATGATTTTCATTAGTTGTAGTTTGTGGTCAGTCCTACGACACTTGTAAGATTTCTGAGTGTGTTCTAGGAACTGATTTTCATTAGTTGTAGTCTGTGGTCGGTCCTACGACACTTGTAAGATTTCTGAGTGTGTTCTAGGAAATGATTTTCATTAGTTGTAGTCTGTGGTCATTACAGGCATGAAATATGAATGTATATTTTGAAATATGACAAAATATGAAGGTGCTAAAAACACAAAGTAGCTCAGCAGATGTCTTCAAATCGGTGATAATTTTTGCACTAGTTTCTTTGTAACAAAGCTGGAAAAAAATATGGGTAAGTCACATTTTAGGCTGAATAAATTGGCAACATGATGCTTTGTTTTAGGTATGGGATTGATTGTTTTTAGCAGTTTGTTTGCATCAGGGTTACATGTTTGGAGACAGTACATTAAAATTATTATTAGTTATATATGACAAACTTAACGTAAATCAAGAAAATCTGTTCTTAAATCGACTTTGTTTGTTCCATTATCCCTATTCATCCTCTCAAGCCATGGTGGTAATTATTAGTAGGAAATCTGCTGAATCAGTTGGACGCTGTCCCACTTGATATGCCAGTCATGAGCTGTGTTCACACCTACCGAATAAACCATTTTAGTTAAACCGATTTATGTTTGTAAATTGAGGGCGTTCACACACGCATTTAGCTCAACCGTTTTAAGGAGGAAGTTGGTATGTGCACATGTGCAAGCTAGCATAGCAAAATGGTTATATTGTGGCCGACTCCTTCCAATTCGGCCTGCACCCGATCATCCCCCCACAACTCAATTAACAATTTAACTTCTCCGTCATCCCAATTGTCGCATCGCAGTTGCATTTCTTTAGGTTTTGCGTTGCTTGGATCCGTAGAAGACATGATGCCGCCAAAATATTGTTGATGTTGTAAACAGGAAGCGACGAGGTGCAAGATCAAATGCGCATGACTGTGACGTACTTAAAACGTTTTAGCTAATTCGCTTGCGTTCACACTTGCACACTGAACCGTTTTAGCTCAAACTAACTAAACCACCTACTGATGCGGATTAGTTAAATCGTTTTAGCTAAAAAACGTTTTAGCGCTAAATCATGTTCACATGTATGTTTTCTGACTGGATTAGTTTTAAAAAGTTTAACTAAACTGTTTTAAAGTGTAAATGTTAACACAGCTATGGATGTTTTTCACAGGGCAAATCTAGGAACTTGCAAGTTGCAGTCAGCTGCACTTATCTCTACTCCAGCCATGTTTATTATTTGAATGTTTTGTACACAATTTGAGCTGTTTCTGGGCACAGCACTCAAATTGCGAACACTGAACACAGGGTTACTAAATGGTGTGCAGTACGCCTTCAACATATTTACTACAGTGTTAGGAACATTATATTAATAAATATTAATAGACCTTGGAACCGACGAGTGTGTTTACGTGTTTTATGGCAGACTTTTGATTATCACGCATCAGGAGTGATCCATTCTTAAACCAGATGGTAGATGCATAATTATTTCACGGAATTCACGTCTCTTATGAAAGAGATTGTTATGTTCTGCCGTAGTTATTGTCAGAAAGCTGACGCCAGACTCGGAACACAAAGTAGTTAGCATCAATCTCTTGTTGCACAGATGAATTTATATCGGAGCCAGCAGACAAACTCATTTCCTGTCTAGCTGAATGTGTGGGATCGATGATGTCACGAGTAGGCAGACCTCCACTAGTGACTTGTATATAGATGTTGCAGTTTTCGAGTCTGCATTCTGGTTATTCGTCAAGATATCTGTTCATTTGATGCAGAACTGAAGATGTAGGCCTGTTCCATGTATTGTGGTAGAGATAATGTTGACATTCACATGCATGTTTTATGTTGATAGAAAAATGACTACCTAGGATAACGATGTTCTTAAGAAAGTTAGTGTAATTATCATTGAAAGTCGGAATTTGTTTGTTTGATGAAGAGGCGTGACAGGTAAGGATATTGTAATGTCCACTGTTTGGATCGTACATAATTTCTGACCCAGTCGTTGATGATTCTCTATGAGATAAAAAGCCACAAAGATATTGGGTTAGGTGAAGTACAACTGATTAAGTGAACTTCCTGCTAATGATTACCACACCTGGTTGATTCCGGGTAAAGAAATAGACAATGTCACTTCAAGGAGTGTCATGCATGTAATTAAAGGATATGCTTAAAATTAATGGAACCGTATATTATCTGACAGAAGCACAATTTTAAACAGAATAATTTCCATGTCCACAAGTTAACTTCAGGTGAATATAGATTTTTAGTCCTTTTGGCCGAAGTCCAACAGACGTATGCCATCACTCCGCGTCCGCCATGCGCCGTTAGCTGCCATATCTTAGAAACCGTTCAGCAACTTTTTCTCTCATTTTGCATAGACATATCTTAGGGTATTGCCACTATGCACGAGCAATCTGTATTTGATTGAATCATTCTAAGGGCCCCCGAAACTGGTAAATTTTCACATTTTGCCTATTTTTTCAAAAGCTCTTCAGCAACTTTTTCTCTAATTTTGCATAGATGTATCTTAGGGTACTGCCACTATATACAAGAAATCTGTATTTGATTGAACCATACTAAGGGCACCTCAGGGCCCCTCAAAATGCTAAATTCTCCTACTATTTCACTACTGGGTTACATTGGCTCAAAGTGATAATCATAGTCTGGGTTTCGTAGTTCTAACAAATTCTGTTGGATCGCATCATATATGGCGCTAGCTAAAATGGTTGAACAAAAATAATCACTAAAATGAAATATTACAATAGGTCTGCCTACCCTATTTTTTGCAATAAAATGTTTTTTTTTAATTTAATATTTTTCAAACCTACCTAACCTATTTTAAAAATCAATGTTACTGGAAACACAACTATATTTTATTGTGGCCTCACTGGGCTGGCTATGTGGAGGCTGTAACTATAATGTGTAATGGGAATCCCTACTGCACTGGCAGAACCTGAGAAACTTTAAAACAGCAATAGACATAATTATCAATGCAATGTAATGATATGATCTAGGATTAAAATAAAATAACTTAGGTATAAAATAATATATAAAATAACTTAGGTATACTCGAAAAGGTTAAAGCATATTTAGCCAAAATTGTAAGGAATATTATTAAGATATTTTACTATACATGTTGCAGCTATTACTTCACTCCAGTTCAATCAGTATTATGTCATTAATTGCTACTGTTTTAAAGTCAAAATGCACACTATGTGTATGTACCTTGTGAGCAAATAAAGTTTTTACTATAGTTCATCTCGTTCTTCTTTCCATTCTGGGGGAGTATCTTAGGGGCAAAATGAGAACAGAAAATGTGTGCACATTTTCTTAAATAACCTTTAACTGTGCTACATGTGAGATTGCAGCTCACCAACTCTCCTGCAAGGTTTCTACAACCACTGGAAATCGGCCTAAATAGCAGAGTATCGGGATAAAATTCTACAGTATGTTTAATAACACATTAACTAATATATACAATCTTCATGAAATGGTCTACTCAAGTATTTTATTTCCAGGTGTATCTTCACTGGCATGCATATAGTAGAGAGAGCTACTAAATATGTCAACGTTTTACTTCCATCATAACCCTTAATGACCTGTAACTATGATTCACCAAAAACCATTTCATTAATAATTACAAACTCCCATTCTAGTCCAAAGGACTTCAGGGCCTCTTGGCCCATTTTTTTTTACTACACCTTGGATAGACACCAAACATTACAAGACAGTCTCTGATGTGGAATCGTCAAGGAAAAAGAAATCGAGGAAGGCCAAAAAACACCTGGCAAAGGGACACGGCTGCAGAAGTACAAAGGAGTGGCCACACCTGGAAAGAAATAGAGAAGATCACCCAAAGTTGTGTGTGCTGGAGAGTCGTCGTCGATGGCCTATGCTCCGCATGGAGAGAAGGGCATAAGTGAAGTGAAATGGACAGACACCAGATAGAAGGGACCAACGGCTTGTAGTGTCTCTTCTGAAAGATACAGGCAACGAAGGGTGAATGAAATTGCCCAAATTTCAGCACGTGGCCAATACCCGTACAGACCCACTGACCGGTTGACATCAAGTTTCAAACCCTGGTTCCTCCAATCGACAGCCCAGCTTAGTAGAACTCAGAGAAGGTGAACATAGGGCCGTGGTTGACGTCTTGATGGTGCGGTCAGTGGTTTGTTGGTCAGTGGTCACAGTCCCATGTTGCTGTGTCTTTGATGTGCCATTTGTGCATGACTTGACCACATCATCTATGTAGAGTTTGGATATGTCTGATGGTGGTCAACTGGTGTTGAGAAAGGTTAGATCTGGGAGGTGTGGTTATATCCAATCAAATTTATGTAAATACCATGTATTTCTAAAAAATCAGGGGTGTTTACGTAAAATAAATATAAATTATATCAGTGGTTGAAGTGTATAAATGTATTACACTACATGTATATTACATAATAAAAAAGTAAAAATGATGATTATTCATAACTAAAACTTGCATATTTTAAAGAGAACAAGTTTGAAAAATATTAAAAAATTACAATATATGTATATATATATAGATATATATTGTATCTCATGCATACTATAACACATAAATATGTCCAGTAATTTACATTTTATGTACACTGTAGTAAGTAACCTGCAATTCTAACTAGTTTGTTTAGTGGTCACATTGATGTGACCCAGTTTGGTAAAACAAAAATTGTAAAGCACAACAGACACGTATATTTCCGAGAAAGGAGATTGTTGTTTGTGCCAGATTGGAACACACATCAATACCTGTTGTAATTCAGTCTCACCTCCTCCCTAAGTAATTCCACACAATGATTGCGTTGTGCCTTGTGAGAAAAGCCATGTGAGATAACGAGTAGTGGTGGGTATGCTGGCTGGAGCCCGTGGATCCCCTGTGGCATGGTACAGCCTATTGCAATAGCATTATTTTTATTGGATTGTTATGATGATACAAATTAGTAGGTGATGCTCGGGGAATTGATGAGATCAACAACTGTAGGCGAGATCGCGTCACTTCCAGACCCTCGAGGGAATCAGTGTATCTTGCCCTGTAATAAAGCAGTTTTTATGTTGCGTAAATAGGAGGAATTCACTCCACACTCGACCGTTGACAATTTTGTAACAATTGTACTTAATTACATCAGTAAAAAGGCAAAGTAATCATAATTGCGCTCGGTTATTGTGCCAAAGTTATCATAATTACGATCGCGGTCACAATTTCTTGTGTTTAGTTATGTTGCCCGACTACAAAATGATGCAGTCAGATTAAAATCATCTAATTTGTTAGCGTCGGTGCCAGCTGTTAGCATGATATTCTGCATCTGGTAACAATCAGGAGGATATGAACATATATTCAGACAAGGGTAGACCATTAACGTGGTCATGATTTTAATCATGATTAAATGCAAAAGTAATCAAATTGATTAGATTTTTTTACATAATCGTTCATTCATTTTAGACTAATCATAATCATTTACATTTGTGATGTAAACATCCCACCCCTGTTATGTAGCCATTAAATTGTGTTTGCATAGATGTATTGCCCCCCCCCACTGACACCCCCCCAGCCCTGGTCAATATTATATTTCCTTGCAGTGTTTATTACTCGTGTCACGGATCCCTTGGATCCCGTGCGGTGAATACATCTGTTGTCATGAAATCATTGCCCTTTTTGCACCATACGCGATTCCATTCTCATCTGCCTAGATTTCCTGGAATCTCGCAGCTAATCAATTTCTCTCGCCAGCTGTGGCTTTACAGCTGTATTAGAAATGTCACCACGCAGGCAGCTACTAATGCAAATTATCCGTGATGTAACATAATCTTGTTGCATTTTTATTGTGCTGCATTTCCGTTTCAGCCGTAGACATTTCAGGTGACTAAACGTTTGAGTGGCAGTGGGTTGTAATGATTGTTAATGTGGTAGTTTTAAAGAAGTCGCGATCAGAAAATTTATCTATTAAATGAGTTGGTTTATAATATTAATGGGAACCGGGATGGTCATTTATTTGTTTATAAACGTAGAAATGTTACTACTGCAAACTGATTGAAGCGTTTCCGTTGCAGATGTCAGGCCAAAGGTACAAGCGTACCAACTTCGAAGAGGATGAGACAGTGTCGCCAGGGGGCACTACCCCCACGGGCGGGCCGTTCAGTCCGGTCGTCGTTCTCAAAGCGAGCTCGGGGTTCTGGCACCGACGGTCACTTCTCGAATGCATCCTCTTCGCTCTTGTGGTCATCCTCGGAATAGTCATTGTAACCATGGCAATCTCACGGACACACCCAAGTACAACCACTGTTGTGAAGACTGTCATTAAACAACAGGAACAGAGTAAGTCCTATTAGCCGGGGGTCATGTTTGTCTGTCTGTCTGTCTGTCTGTCTGTCTGTCTGTCTGTCTGTCTGTCTGTCTGTCTGTCTGTCTGTCTGTCTGTCCGCCTGCCCGCCCGCCCATCTGTCTCTCCATCCGTTCATCTGTCTGCTGTCTGTCTGTCTGTCTATCTGTCCGTCCTTCTGTCTATGTTTTACTCTGTTCAGGTGAGACGTACCTTTTTGACTCAAAAACTCCCACAAACTTACTCATTGCTGGATTGATCTTGTTCAGTTGTCACACATGATCCTGTAAAATCACAGTGTTTGCTACAAAACCACAGCGATTACTCAGCCATATTGATTGCTATGAAATCAATACAACTGCTATAAAACCACAACAATTGCCATGAAACTACAATGTTTGCTATGGGGCCACAGTAATGTGATATCTGTGTAAATATTACCATAATTGTTACTACAAAACCACAATGATTACTATGTAATTTGCTACAAAACTGTAGCAGTTACTGTGCAACCACAATAGTTGTTACAGGTTGATTTACTAGATACATTCGTTCTATTAAGTGGACAGTGCGTTTAATAAATAGTTGAGATGTGAAGGTGTGTCACATTTTGTGTTGCAATAATCATACACCGTACACCCATTATCGTTGGTTCCTGGATAAAATCACCTTAGCAGACATAAGTGATTTATGCATCCACCTGTGTAAGGGAAAAGACACCAGAGCACTGTAAAGTCTGATAATTTAGGTGGATGTTTCAATATTTGTCATCACTGAGATCGTTGTCACGGTGTCAGATGCTGCTAAAAATAAAGTAAAAAGGTGGCGTATGCTAATTAGGGTGTGCATTTTGTATGCTTAATAGAACAAATAGTAAGTAAGTAACTAAGTAAGTAAATTTATTTCCTCATCCAGATAATATACAACACAATTCAAGAGCAATGTAACACAGATGAGGTGGCTACCAGAGAAGTATAACTTATCGAGCTGGTAGCCAATTAAATCAAACTCATATAGGTTACTCCCACATACATAATATTACGTATATAAATGTTGCATTCAATTGCAATAGCTTCAGGTTTACGACTTTTGTAAATTAAAGCTAGAGATGTTGTACCAATATAAGAACAAATTCACAAGCGAATTTCTTACAATATGTAATTAGATTTAAACTTTAGTTAATGCCAATTATAAAGCTCCTGGCTTTATGCTTAAACATATTTAGCATTTTCGAATGTTTAATGTCTACAGGTAGTTTATTCCAAAGACGAGCCCCTATTACTTTCAAGGAGTTCTCTCCAGTTCTATAATTACATCTATGTATATATAAATTGTTCTCCTGTCTGGAACTTCTGATTATGAAGTCACTATTGCATTGGTAAAATTGGTGGAATAGACTAGGAAGTTGATTCGTACGCTGTTTATACACAAATATTAGAACATTTAGTTTAAATAGTTCCTGAACTTTAAGTATATTAAGTTCCCTATGCAATGCTGTGGCACTGTCACGGCGGTGACGTTTTGCTAATGTTTTAAGTAATAAATTTGGTAAAACTTGTATTTTAGATAAGTTAGTTTTACAAGCCGATCCATATAATTCAATCCCATAATTAATATGGGGAAATACATAGGCATAATGTAATTGCCTGACCATATCGGCATTTATGAACGAGGCCATGTGATAAAATAAACCTGATAACTTAGACACCTTTGAACAAAGTTCCTTAATATGTTCCGACCATGACAGCTTACAGTCTAGATATATACCCAGATATTTGGCAGAGTTAACCCGTTCAATGCGTTGGCCCTGCAACAATAATGGCACGACTTCACGTTCCATATGTCTACTGAAGATTGTATAACATGTCTTACTCAAGTTTAGAGTTAGTTGATTGTACCGGAACCAGACACTAAGCGATTCTAACTTCTCCATAGCCGTATACACAATATCATTGGCATCCATTCCAGTAATGAACAAGCTAGTATCGTCAGCAAACAATCGCAAAGATACGTGATCCATAGCACTCGTTATATCATTAATATATAATAGAAATAACACTGGCCCTAAGATGGAGCCCTGCGGAACGCCAGCTTGAACATGAGCATATTCTGAAACTGTGCCATTAATGCTAACACATTGCTGTCTATCTCGTAAATAATGTCTAAACCATTTACATACATGACCTCTTATTCCACAATGATCCAGCTTATACAACAATATATCGTGATTAATGGTGTCAAAAGCCTTACTTAGGTCAAGGTATACGCCAACAACTAATTCGCCATTTTCAAGAGAATTTCTAATGTTTTCTATAATTTCAATAATCGCTAACGTAGTCGAATGATCTTTACGAAATCCAAATTGACATTTGGACAAAACGTCATTTTTATCCATAAAGTCTAATAACCTCTTCAGCATTAACTTTTCTAGGATTTTATTGAATACACTCATCAGACTAATTGGTCGATAGTTGGATGGTTCACACCTTGATCCTTTCTTAAATATAGGTATTACTTTTGACACCTTTAATGCTCGTGGTACCGTGGCTTCGGAGAACGACAAATTACAAATGTATGTCAGAGGTTTACAAATGAAATTGCATGACAATTTGATAATTTTTGAAGGGAAATTATCAATACCTGATACATTAGAATTGTTCAATGACTGTGTCATTAAAGTCTGTCTATTCCCTTGCAGACTTTTGTACGACTCTAGTGTGTGTGTTCTGTTGTAGACTTGTGTATGACTCCGGTGTGTGTGTTCTGTTATAGATTTGTGTACGACTCCAGTGTGTGTGTTCTGTTGTAGACTTGTGTATGACTCCAGTGTGTGTGTTCTGTTGTAGACTTGTGTACGACTCCAGTGTGTGTGTTCTGTTGTAGACTTGTGTATGACTCCAGTGTGTGTGTTCTGTTGTAGACTTGTGTATGACTCCAGTGTGTGTGTTCTGTTGTAGACTTGTGTACGACTCCAGTGTGTGTGTTCTGTTGTAGACTTGTGTACGACACCATTGTGTGTGTTCTGTTGCAGATTTGTGGATGACTCCAGTGTGTGTGTTCTGTTGTAGACTTGTGTACGATTCCAGTGTGTGTGTTCTGTTAGAGCTTGTGTATGACTCTGGTGTTTGGTTTATGTTGTAGACTTGTGTACGACTCCAGTGTGTGTGTTCTGTTGTAGACTTGTGTACGACTCCAGTGTGTGTGTTCTGTTGTAGACTTGTATATAACTCCAGTGTGTGTTCTGTTGTAGACTTGTGTATGACTCCAGTGTGTGTGTTCTGTTGTAGACTTGTATACGATTCCAGTGTGTGTGTTCAGTTGTAGACTTGTGTATGACTCCAGTGTGTGTGTTCTGTTGTAGACTTGTGTACGACTCCAGCGTGTGTGTTCTGTTGTACACTTGTGTACGACTCCAGTGTGTGTGTTCTGTTAGAGCTTGTGTATGACTCCAGTGTGTGGGTTCTGTTGTAGACTTGTGTACGACTCCAGTGTGTGTGTTCTGTTAGAGCTTGTGTATGACTCCAGTGTGTGGGTTCTGTTGTAGACTTGTGTACGACTCTAGTGTGTGGGTTCTGTTAGAGCTTGTATATGACTCCAGTGTGTGTGTGTTCTGTTGTAGACTTGTGTATGACTCCAGTGTGTGCGTTCTGTTGTAGACTTGTGTATGACTCCAGTGTGTGTGTTCTGTTAGAGCTTGTGTATGACTCTAGTGTGTGGGTTCTGTTGTAGACTTATGTATGACTCCAGTGTGTGTGTTCTGTTAGAGCTTGTATATGACTCTAGTGTGTGGGTTCTGTTGTAGACTTATGTATGACTCCAGTGTGTGTGTTCTGTTAGAGCTTGTGTATGACTCTAGTGTGTGGGTTCTGTTGTAGACTTGTGTATGACTCCAGTGTGTGTGTTCTGTTAGAGCTTGTGTATGACTCTAGTATGTGCGTTCTGTTGTAGACTTGTGTATGACTCCAGTGTGTGTGTTCTGTTAGAGCTTGTGTATGACTCTAGTGTGTGGGTTCTGTTGTAGACTTATGTATGACTCCAGTGTGTGTGTTCTGTTAGAGCTTGTGTATGACTCTAGTGTGTGGGTTCTGTTGTAGACTTGTGTATGACTCCAGTGTGTGTGTTCTGTTAGAGCTTGTGTATGACTCTAGTGTGTGCGTTCTGTTGTAGACTTATGTATAACTCCAGTGTGTGTGTTCTGTTAAAGCTTGTGTATGACTCTAGTGTGTGGGTTCTGTTGTAGACTTATGTATGACTCCAGTGTGTGTGTTCTGTTAGAGCTTGTGTATGACTCTAGTGTGTGCGTTCTGTTGTAGACTTATGTATGACTCCAGTGTGTGTGTTCTGTTAGAGCTTGTGTATGACTCTAGTGTGTGGGTTCTGTTGTAGACTTGTGTATGACTCCAGTGTGTGTGTTCTGTTAGAGCTTGTGTATGACTCTAGTGTGTGCGTTCTGTTGTAGACTTATGTATGACTCCAGTGTGTGTTCTGTTAGAGCTTGTGTATGACTCTAGTGTGTGGGTTCTGTTGTAGACTTATGTATGACTCCAGTGTGTGTGTTCTGTTAGAGCTTGTGTATGACTCTAGTGTGTGGGTTCTGTTGTAGACTTATGTATGACTCCAGTATGTGTGTTCTGTTAGAGCTTGTGTATGACTCTAGTGTGTGCGTTCTGTTGTAGACTTATGTATGACTCCAGTGTGTGTGTTCTGTTAGAGCTTGTGTATGACTCTAGTGTGTGGGTTCTGTTGTAGACTTTTGTATGACTCCAGTGTGTGTGTTCTGTTAGAGTTTGTATATGACTCTAGTGTGTGGGTTCTGTTGTAGACTTGTGTATGACTCCAGTGTGTGTGTTCTGTTAGAGCTTGTGTATGACTCTAGTGTGTGCGTTCTGTTGTAGACTTATGTATGACTCCAGTGTGTGTGTTCTGTTAGAGCTTGTGTATGACTCTAGTGTGTGGGTTCTGTTGTAGACTTATGTATGACTCCAGTATGTGTGTTCTGTTAGAGCTTGTATATGACTCTAGTGTGTGGGTTCTGTTGTAGACTTATGTATGACTCCAGTGTGTGTGTTCTGTTAGAGCTTGTATATGACTCTAGTGTGTGGGTTCTGTTGTAGACTTGTGTATGACTCCAGTGTGTGTGTTCTGTTAGAGCTTGTGTATGACTCTAGTGTGTGGGTTCTGTTGTAGACTTGTGTACGACTCCGGTGTGTGTGTTCTGTTAGAGCTTGTGTATGACTCCAGTGTGTGTGTTCTGTTAGAGCTTGTGTATGACTCTAGTGTGTGGGTTCTGTTGTAGACTTATGTATGACTCCAGTGTGTGTGTTCTGTTAGAGCTTGTGTATGACTCTAGTGTGTGGGTTCTGTTGTAGACTTATGTATGACTCCAGTGTGTGTGTTCTGTTAGAGCTTGTATATGACTCTAGTGTGTGGGTTCTGTTGTAGACTTATGTATGGCTCCAGTGTGTGTGTTCTGTTAGAGCTTGTATATGACTCTAGTGTGTGGGTTCTGTTGTAGACTTGTGTATGACTCCAGTGTGTGTGTTCTGTTAGAGCTTGTGTATGACTCTAGTGTGTGGGTTCTGTTGTAGACTTGTGTACGACTCCGGTGTGTGTGTCGGTGGCGGCGTCCATCCTTGACTCCATGGACAGGTCTGTGGACCCGTGCCAGGACTTCTACAAGTTCTCCTGCGGGGGGTGGATCAAATCCCACCCCATACCCCCTGGGCACTCCCGCTGGGACACATTCGGCCTGTTGACCAACAAGAACCAGTTGGTCCTGCGTCACGCCCTTGGTAAGTCTGACACACCCTCGGTAAGTCTGACACACCCTCGGTAAGTCTGACACACCCTCGGTAAGTCTGACACGTACTTGGTAAGTGTGACACGTACTTGGTAAGTCTGACACGCACTCGGTAAGTCTGATACACCATCGGTAAGTCTGACACTTTGTAAGTCTGACACACATTCGGTAAGTCTGACATGCCATCAGTAAGTCTGACATGTACTCAGTAAGTCTGACATATACTCGGTAATTCTGATGTGCCCTCTCTAAGTCTGGCATGCCCTCGGTAAGTTTGCACACAGTAGAATATGCTGAATGCAGCACTGAAAACATTATTTACATAGCATAATTATTCCAAGAGATATCCCGTTTCCAAATGCAGAAATTTGAAGAAAAATGTTTTTGAGAAAATGGCTGTCAAAGATTACATGATATCGACATGCCTGATCCATGACTAAAACTCACTTAGAGGTACATAATTTTCATAGAAGTGAACTTTATTGATAGTATGCATACAAAGGTATAATAATCTGGCAGAAAACCATTTTCAGTATTTTTTTCTCAAAAAATCACCATTTCACCTGGGGTGCCTGGCCTTAATGTGCATGTGAAAACATTCCAGCTTCTTGGCATATTTTAATATTTGTTGAAGTTACTACTATTTTTTGTTTCTAAATATTTTGACTGTATCGTGCAGTCTTCATCAGCAAAGTATTGTTGTCGAGCAAACAAAATGTTCTTGACAGGTAATGTCAACAAATATTGAATTAAATTGATTTGCAATGGGCCAAGTGAGTTGCTTAGAGAATTTTACGGAAATTACAAAAAATTACACTTTCGAAGAAATCATTATTTCACGGGCATATTTTAAATGTCAACCTCCCCATGGTATAACATGCACAGCTGGTGGTGTCTTTTTAAATATTTTCTCAACCGTTTTTTTGCGTGATCGACTTAGTAAAACTTTATATCTATCATACGATGACACTGTTATTGAGAGTTGACTGGTTTAATTTGTTGACAGGACCATAAAGGTTAGGAGTGGGTGGCGGGATCTAATGACAGCGGGAGCATTGATTATCTCATCTGTTGGGTGTGAATAGGGGTAATTGTGGCAGCAAGGCTGTTTGTGGGTTTTAAACAATTGTCTGCATTCTGTCATACAGAACGTCACCTGTTATGCCGAAAAAGCCTGTGTCGTTTCTGTGATGTTTATGAAAGATAAATGTCTGAACATGTGACTGAATCTTTTGTCACGAACTGATATGTAGTTGCGCTTTTGATGTTTCAATTTCGACTGTTTTGTAAACATTCATCTTCTGTTTATACTTGTAATAATTGCGTCTAATTGTATTTTATTTTATGGAGTATTTATGTATTAGTATTTGTCTTCTTCACTAGGTATTTTCCCTACGCGTATTTTGAATCAGTAAAACATGCCAGCAACCTCGGTGTGGAATCTAGGAGTGATCTTTGATAGTAACTTCAATTTCCGACAACACATATCTCAAACATGTCGCTGCTGTTTTTATCATATTCGTGATCTTCGTCGTATTCGCCGGTATATGTCATTTTCTGTTGCTAAACTATTGCAATAGCGCTTGTTAGCAGCAGACTTGACTATTGCAATTCCCTCCTTTATAATTCGCTAGCAAGGATATCACAAAACTTCAGCGTGTCCAAAATTGTCTAACAAAGTAGTTACAAGATCTCCTCGTTTTTCTCATTCTGTACCACTTTTGAAGTCTTTGCATTGGCTTCCTGTATGATATTGTATGATATTGTATAATATCTGTACCATTACATACCAGGCACTGTCCAGTAAGCAACCATCTTATTTGCATTCATTGCTTACTCCTGTAAGAAAACCTATCCAACCTTCGATAATCTAGTTCTGACCTACTTTTTGTTCCTAGAGTCAACACTAACATTGGAACTAGGGCTTTTTCTGTTGCTGCACCAACTCTTTGGAATATCCTCCCTCTTAGTGTTAGATCAGTTGACAATATTACAACATTCCGTCGTCATTTAAAAACTTATCTTTACAACCTTGCTTATCCACCGTAGCTCCCTAGCACCTTGACCCATCTGTTGACAACTGGAATACTACTTATGGATTTTGAGATTGACCAATCCTTTTGTTTTGATGCACCTCTGAGCTTGGTTTCCAAGGATTTGGGCACAATAGAAGTTATCTTATTATTATTATTACAATCAGCCATACTTAAATAAAAAATTATCTTGGTATGACTATACCAGGGTAGGTGTGTTTGTATTCTGAATACTGGCTTCAAGTAACAGATGCAGTTTAGTAGACACCTGAACTGTGGACTTGTTTCATGAATCTGTAAAATGAATGCAAAAAAAAAAACAGTTGTCAGTTTCCATCAAAGAAATCTCATACAATTCTGGATCCAAATTCCGATTCTACACGTAGTATTCATGTGATGACTTTAATGAAATCTAAAGCCTGTATTGCGGAGTGACGTAGACAAAGTTACATTATCGGTCACATAGATGCAGATTTGTTAACATAAATCCAAGTAGGACCTGTAATTGAATCATGTGCTTCATTGGTTTTGGGCATTGGGTTACAGCACGTACAAGGAATGTTAACATCTATTTACGTGATCCTGGTCCTACTTGAAAATTACATTTGGCAATGGCGAGCTTAGAAAATCCTCTAAAGTGCCAGTTAGTCTGTAAAAAGAGAATACAGTATCTCGGAAGGTTTGAAAATGTAAAACAGCTGGATTTAAGAACTATCCACTTCATATGGAAGGTGGAAAAGAACTATCACAAAAATACGTTTCACAATTATTTGGAGATTTTATCTTCAAAATATGGTAGTTCGCCTATTCACCAGATGTATAAAAGTCACTTGAAAAACGTAGAAATGAAAAATGTTACAATATCTGTTCTAATAAGCATACAACAAAGTCTGTTTCTGAAGATAAATAAGAAATTGTCTCACACCAGGTGGCACTACTTTCCAATTGTTTCACACCAGATGACAGCACTACATTGCAAAAACGAGGCTATTAATGGTATGCATTGAGAATCAGTTACATTTACGTTATACTGGTGTTTCAGTCAGTCGTACAGTTTCTAGTTTTCGGTTAGAATATCTTCATGGATATAATACACATAATAAGGCATGGAATTAAAATAAATATCTGTTGATATGCTCCCCGGATGTGTTGCAGAGAAACCCATGCTCCCCAGCAACAGTAAAACCGAGAACAAGACCAAAATCTACTACCAGTCGTGCATGGACGCAAACAAGACAATCGAGAGTCTTGGAGCACGACCTTTACTTGACCTCCTGCGGCAGTTTGGCGGCTGGAGTATCAGCGATCGTTCAGGGAAATGGAACAGTGCCAACTGGTTGCTGCAGCACATAATCGAGGTGACGCACAGCTACGGATTGTACACGTTCTTCAACTTGTGGGTCAGCGAAGATGAGAAGATTAAGGATACGAACATACTGCAGGTCAGTGTCACATGAAATATTGCGGCCCTATAAAAGATGGCCGCATGAGTTTACAAAGTCCAGAAAAACGTGTCATGTTTTGTGTTGTTTCAAACCACCAGACACCCCTCACTAATAGGTAATGCAGAGCTTGCGATTTTGAATGATCCAAAATGGCTTCCAAAACCGCAGCCAATCCCCACCGGATTCAACTGACATGACAGGGTTGTGGCGCTACTGTGTATGTGTATTTTCTCCGATATGCTGTGATAACCAAACCACCACCCAGCCTTATCTATTGCTATATATTTTCGTTGACTTTACATACTCATGCCACCACCCCTAATTTTCGTATTTACCAATCAGGGGCTAGTTTCATGAAGCGGCTAAGAACGTTCTTAACGCTAAGATGATTGTCTTAGTAAATGACGTGATTTTTTTAATATAAGCGAACATAGGAGTTTACCCAAACAGTAGTTGCGTAACTTTAAGTACGCTTCATGAAACCGGCCCCGGGTTCATTGATTTCATGCTTGTAACATGTTATCACACATCGGCGGCTCTAGAACAAATTTAGAAGGCTGTCCATGCATAAATGATTCTCTGGAAGTGGTATGCTAAAACATCTGCCAAATCTAATCATGCCTTCTTAGCTTTTCAACCAGATTAGGGTGGCCATAAGAAAGAGTACACAGGAGAGGATCTTAAATGATTACAGAACAGAGTTCTTAGGCCGTGTTCATATACAACTTTAATCCGCATTAGGATACGGATCCCAATTCGGATAGCGCAATGTGAACACTCTTGATCTGCGTTAAGCTACCTGAATTCTAATGCGGGAAAATCGGTGAATTAGAATTCGGCTAACAGAATTAGGATGCGGATCAAGCCAATGTGTACTCTCTGTTTGCTTTGATTCAGCGATGGTGGCGCTGCTGCATGGCAGAGGGCTGTGGTCTCGCGCAGAGTATGACTTATGACCCGCACACCATGTCCCCTGGTGCATTAATTTGGTTGGCGCTTTAATCCGCCCTAACTTTGTGTATGTGAAAAGAGCCGAATTAGTTGATCCGCATCGTAATTCGGTTGAAAATTAGATGTGAACACGGCCTTAATAATAATCTTTATTGATACATAATGTTAAGTATAGCACAGATGTAGCAGTAATATGAAACATGTATACATTACGTAACAAATGGAACGAAGCAACACATTGCTTGTGTTCCTTATTCATGTCATATTTGCAATGAAAACTATGATTCGTGTCAAAAAAAAAAAAAAAAAAAAAAAAAACCTCTTCATAATAAACTAACTAATTATTTAATAATGCATTATACGAGTACCGTAAGACTGAACACCAGGTACATCTTAACATGACAACATTACACGAGTACCGTAACACTGAACACCAGATACATCTTAACATGACAACATTACACGAGTACCGTAACACTGAACACTAGGTACATCTTAACATGACAACATTATACGAGTACCTAACACTGAACACCGGGTACATCTTAACATGACAAAATTACATTAAAGCAGCATTTAGCATATGTTTGCTAGAATTAGACGCTTGGTCCTTTGTTTGAACATATGAAGAGATGTACAATATTGTAAATAGTTATTTGTAATAAATGTATTCCAGATTTTAGGACCAACATAAGCCAAAGATAGTTGTCTACAATTAGTCTTGCAGTATGGCATTTTATATGTTACTTCCTGCCTTGTATTATATTGATGTGTGGATATTTGCAGGACAAATACATCATGATATATATCTGGCAACATACCCCTATTATGCTTGTACATTAGAATACAGCATAAATATTTATTTACGTCATAAATATTCATTATTTGATAAGATGTAAATAAAGGCTGCGTATGATCAATAAATCCTACATGACTTATTACACGCAAAACTCGTTTTTGGAGTAAATGAATTTTAGCAAGGTATATATTCGGGGCCCTTCCCCAGACGACATTACAATAAGTAATATATGGGTATATAAACATGTAATACAGGTTTAACAATGATTTGTTATCTAATTTGTTTGTCACCTTTTTTATAATACCAATATTCTTAGAAATTTTATTTGATATATATTTAATGTGTGTGCTCCAATTCAATGTATTATTTATAAGCAAACCCAAAAACTTTATCTCATGTACAGTGTTAATTTGTATGCCGTCTATGCAAATGTTATTACACACTGTGTGAGTTTTCTGTATATTCAAAGAAAGTTTATTAATGTTAAGCCATAAAGATAGTTTTTTTATTTCAGAGTTCAGAACATTTTCCATTTCATCTATATTGCTGCCTTGTATAAAGATGCTCGTGTCATCAGCAAACATAATGGTAAACGTTGTGTCAGATAAAGTAGATAAATCATTTATATAGATAAGAAAGAGTAAAGGTCCCAGAATTGAACCCTACGGAACACCACATGTTATGTTTTTAAGATTTTGTTCCATAGAATTTTACTCGTTGTTGTCTGTTACTTAAAAAGTTACGAATCCATTGGAGTATATTTCCTCTGATTCCATAATGTGTTAATTTTCTCAATAATATATTATGATTAACGGTATCAAAGGCTTTGGCTAAATCCAGAAATGACCCAATTACGTGCTCTTTGGTATCAATTGCCTTACTAATTTTGTCAATTAGCAGTGAAATAGCCATATCAGTGGAATATCCTTTCCTAAATCCAAATTGGGAATTAGACAAGATGTTATGTTTCATTATGTAATTCATTAATCTATTGTACATTAATCTTTCAAAAACCTTTGAAAATACAGGCAAGACAGAAATAGGCCTATAATTATTAATTAATGATGTATCGCCATTTTTAAAAACAGGAACTATATCAGCTATTTTTAGTTGATCAGGAACATATCCTTGATCAAATGATAAATTTACAATGTAACTTAAAGGATCAAGTAGGTTGGAGAAGGCCTGTTTGACAATAATAGGTTTTATGCCATCCCATCCAGGACATCTGGTGTGGTTGGCGACAAATACATTGAATTTTTATAGACTCCTTGGAGGTAGTCATCAGGTCTCTCTGATATGACTGGTATTTTATCAGCCAGTTCTGGACCTATACTTGTAAAATATTCATTAAATGTATCAGCTATGCATTTTTTATTTACCGTCAATTAGTAATTTGTCATTAGATAAAAATGCTTCCTTCCTTCCTATAATACTCTTTAAGACTATCCAAGTTTTTTTCAAATTACCCTTGTGCTGTTGAAGCTCACGTCGATAGTATTCTCTTTCTGCTACAGTAATAAGACAATTTATTTCTATATCTTTTATAATTAGTTTAATTGAAGACAGTCGGTTTTTTCAAGTAATACATATACAATTTGTGTTTAGTTCTAATGGAGTGTCGGAGTCCCATAGTAATCCACGGTTTATGTTTTCTTTTCCTAATAGTTGTGTTAGCTAACGGAAAAGTTATGAGACACTAAAAGAATACCTTTTAAGTTTGCCTGTTAGCCTGCAATTATTTTTTTGAAATCAACTTATATGGCCCAAATCTATAATGTGGTGACATTTCAGTTGAATGTTACAAGGAAGACGATCGATTTTCTTCAAAGGCATGTCTGACGTGACTAGCTAGTGATTTAATTGAGGAACTGTGTTGGCAGTAACTGATTTATACTGATTGACATGTGGTCAAAAGAATACCAGGACACAGCAAAGTCTGTGGCAGGTTTGCCTTTCTGTTGTAACTTTGACATAGGTGAAGAAAAAATTGCAATATGGATCCAAGATTGTATATTGCTGATCAAAAATAGGGGCGTACATTTATTAGGGTCTGTGCACTTAATAGACAAAATACGGTATCTCAGAAGAGTGTTGTACATGCAAGAATATTCATAAACTATTTTTGATAAGCCAAAGGCTTCCTTATCTGCTGGCTGCCTGATTTTTTTTGCTTGAGATGGTGATTTTGATCAATCTTGTTCTCACTCATCCCTTGACTGAGACTGCTTATAAAGGTGTCCGTGTCCACTGTCAGCCTGGTCTATCTTTTATGTTACACAGCATGGTTGGTAGGATGCTGTCCAGCTAGTTTCTTTTCCGGTGTCCCTCTCTTCTCTTGCCCTCTAGTGTGCCTTGCATGACTGTTTCTGTAACGAAAAGGTAAATTCTTATGTAGTGCAGTATCCAGTCCTTAGAACTGCTCAAAGCGCTTTACACTCTATTCCCTGGCAGACCTAGTCAATCAAATACCATCTCGACTTCTCTGGGAAGCATTCAGCCATGCTGCAATTAATGCTCAAAGACATCGTACACAAATATCCACCACTGTCTATAGCCAGGTACTCATTCATATAGCTGAGTGAACTGGAGCAACATAAAGTGAACGAACTTGCCCAAAGTTTGACATGGCAGTCCAGGATTTGAACCCGGGTTCTCTCGATTGACAGTCTGATGGCCTAGCCAGTGCGCCACTGCACTCTGAGCTGGTGTTGTGATGAGTCACATGGTCAAACCAGGCAAGCTAGCATCATTGTACTGTTGACAACAGCGGCTCTTGTTTTCCAGTGAGGTACCAGGTAGTCAGATTACTGTCTGACTTGTCCTTTTTGTAGGAAATAAAAAGTAGTCAATCAGTTGTGAATCACTTCAGTCCAAACACTTTGACTCATCTTTCTCTTTCTGCTGTCAAACTCCTAGGGTTGGTTTCATGTTGTCTTTTAACTAATCAAACATTGATGTTTACATAAATGTGTAAGTAATTGCATAGGTTAAGTAGGTGACATGAAACTGGCCCTAGCTCTCCCACTGATAGAGGAGGAAACTGTAGACCTCAGCCGATTTTTTAAAAGTCCCCATTTCCCCACTGATTTAATGCGAAACATGAAAATACGAGGTTTGTATCTTTAGATGTTGTTTCTAATGTGTTTTCGAAACTATCCACTAGATGGTGCCTATGCACAATGCAGCATTATGCAGTTATTTTGGTTGGTTTGGCCGATCTGAAGTGTCAATCTCTAGGCGGGTTTCGCTGACTCGAGTTTTAAAGGGTTTTTAACTGTGTTCTACTGACGTTTCAGTTGGACCAGGGTGGCCTGGGGCTAGCGAGGGACCAGTACATCAACAAGTCTGTGGAGACGGACAAGGTGCTGGGGGCCTACCTCGACTACATGACGACTGTGGGGGTGCTCCTGGGGGGAAACTACAACGACACCCGCCAACAGATGATGGACGTGATACAGTTCGAGAAACAACTCGCGGAGGTTTGTAGAGTTATTAGCGTACATACATTTTTAGTGCGCATTGTTAAAAATCTGCTCAATGGTGCTAACAAGATAAAATAAGTTAAATTAAAATATGAAGTTGAAGAGATAAAAAATAAACATGTTTTTAAAAGATAAGTAAGTATACAGTGGAACCTCAATATTAAGGTCATTCTTAGGACTGGACAAAAGTGACATGAATAACGAGGTGACCATATTAGCAGAAATAGTTTCCTATACTTTACTGTTACAAAAATCATATATCCCAGAGTGACCTTAATTGAGAGGTGGCTGTATTACTGATGTTTGACTGTAGGTTAAATAAGTTAAATAAACAAATAAATTAACTTGATATATTATACAAACACATTTGTTTTTACCTTAGTTAGCTTTTCTTGTTATTGCTCTATCATTTTTTACTCTATAAACATTTTATTTGTAGCAGTACATGTTTATACCGTATTTAATGTTGTATGTATAATTAGATTCTGTGTAGCATTTTGAGCATTTTATTGGAAATTGTGCCTGATAAAAATTAAAATTTATACTACAGAACAGTATGTATTTTTTTTATCCATTCACAAACACACGCAATTACAGTGCAGTATTCCCCACGCTTCAATACACCGAAATAACATAACGTCTCAATGACATGTTCGTCCCTGAACACATAATTAGGATGCTAGAAAAAAGCTACTTGAACATTGATTTAATAAAAACGACAGAATCTGACCTACAGATGACTTGACAATGTCATTTCCGTTGCCCATACAGCATTAACACACACACTTGGGTCGAAATCTATTTATTTAGTCCCTTAATTAGATTTTGTGTACATCACCAGACTAATTTTGCTTTATTTAGCACTAGGGTTGAGTGCAAAATCTTTTAAACCAGTTGGATACAAGAGATAAATGGCATGCATATAAAATTACTATTAATTAGAGTTAAAATTATGTTTATTAGTTATGTTTGGAGTCAGTTACAATTGCGGTTAGGGTTAGTTACTGTTTGGGTTAGTTATGGTTAAAGTTGGTGTTAGTCTTCCAACAATGACACAGCCAACAACCTTCCTTGTATCCACTAGGACACGTCAGCTCATTTGTTCAAATATGCTGTTTAATAATAATATAACATTTTTATAAATTATAATATATTATATTTTTACACGAAAATAATAATTACAATATTTGCTTTCATATACACATCAAAATATTATATTCACCTAGTTAGACATTAAGTTATTCTTAGAGCACTCATCTTTTATTTCTAGCTGACAACGCCACAGGAAGATCGCCGTGATGACGAAAAGCTCTACCATAAAATCACCATAGGAGATCTGCAGAAAATGGCTCCCTTTGTAAGTATTGGATGACACCGCATTAGCTCATACGCAGGACAGTCATGGACTGGGAAGACTTATACATTATGAATAACACAAAGTTATTGACAGAAAAAGAAACCATGCTAAACATAGATGAAATGTTTATTAAATCCCATTCTTTTGATCACGTAGGTCTGTACAGTTATTTCTATTGACCCATCGATACGGTTTAACTGTACAGCATGACAAATTAGATGTATTTTCACAAGGGTTGCATGGGTTCCGTCTTAAAGCGAATCTACATTTATATTGCACCATTTACATTTATAAATTATATCAGCTAATGATTTCTGTTACAACGTGGCAAAGATGTGAAGGAAAAAATAAATCAATGTTGTTTCTTGCTTGAAATCAATGGTGTTTGTTGGTATTGGTGTATTGGATGAAGGTTAGACCACTTGATGCCTCAGATGTTAAATCTGTGAGACACAAATCAAGAGGGAGGTAACAGAATTGCAGCAAATTTGTCTGCAGCAAAATAGGCTTATTTGTGGGTTGTCAGCTGCAAGACTGATTGGCTTATGTGGTAGATTCGGCTGATAGCTTTATCTTGACTGTGGATGACAGCACAGAGAGGAAGGTCACAATATTTCCAGACAGGCCTCGTCATATGTATTTCCCATGTATAATATATACTTGTTGGGATTTCTGGAGGAAAACGGCTTTATCCTGTTTTAATACACATTTGCTTCAAATGGAAAAATCATGATACATCATATATTTTGTTGTGTTTTTCATACATAGTGACGTACATTGATTGGGCAAAGAGCAGTTTGCAAATTTGGTTTGATGTGTATTTGGGTACAGCTTTATACAGAATTTCAAGTTAAGGGTAGCCACTACTCAAAAACGCCCATATAACCAATAAGCCATATCTCTGTTAATATTGAACATATCATAACCAGATTCGGAGCACTGATTAGAAAAATGAATGGTATATTATGTGTGAAATATGAATGTTTCAAGTGAGATGGATTTTCACATCCTTGAAAATTATTCTGAGCTGACAACTGTATGTGTGATCATGCAACTGTCAAGAATCATTAGCTATAATACTCTTTTGTGCAATAAGGTGGTTTTGGACAAGGATATCTGACTTCAGTGACTGTTGTTCAGGTTTGAGCATTTTTCAAGACGTCATGAAAAAAGCTCAAACCTAAAATCACATCTCACAACAGTCATTGCAGTCAAACTTCCTTGCCCAAAACCACCTTATTGCACAAAGGAGTATTCTAGCTAATCATTCTTGACAACTGCATGATCACACATACAGTTGTTAGCTCAGAATAATGTTCAAGGATGCATGCCCCTCTATCACACTAGAAATGTTGATTGTCATGGCACTGCACAAGCAAATGAGCCCACATTCCACATATCATGTACTATTCATTTAACTAATTAGTACCGGTACTCCAAATTTGGCTAAGATATGTTCAGTACTAACAGAGATATGGCCTATGGCCATTTTCGAGTAGTGGCTACCCTTAACAATATGGATTTTAACCAAACAATTGTGGCATGTCTGTAACTCAGATAACGTAAATGGAATTTATGGAATTTTCTAGATGTTTGTTTCTTTAATTCACAATGGCATTTTTGTTTTGATTTTGAGAAACGGGTGATTCCAAGATTTTTTTATGAGCATTGTGTACAAACGTTATGGTAGTATGGGTTGTTGTAATTTAGACAAATAACAAATTACTGAAACTTGATGTTGCTTGTTATGATTACAAAACGACTAAGGATTATTGTTATCAATGTGTGTTCTTTAGATTGACTGGCTTCATTACCTCAACAGTCTTCTGAATGTGACGTCTTACAAGAAACTGGAATCGACGGAACCGATTATCGTGATTGCTCCAGGCTTCATGAAGAACATCTCGGCTCTACTGACGACAATGCTACAGAACGACTCCGGCAAAAAGTAAATGGCTCATCTGTGGGAACAATTAGACAGAATTGAGGTACAATATATATCGTATGCACCGAGGTTTAGAATATTGTATACAAGCCTGGAGGCCACATTATAAGAAGGACATAGATGTGCAAGAATAAGTGCCCGGTACTGGGAGGAGCATCGAAAATGATGCCAAAAGTGAGAGATCTTTGCTATGAAATATGCCTGAAAGAATGTGGTTTTACAACACTAGAGCCCAGGAGATTAAATCACATAGAAGTTTTTAGGATACTGAATGATTATGAAAATATTGATAGAAATTTGTTTGTTCTCAGTTAAGAAAAAGAAAGATTGGATGTGAAGACTATAGACATCAGAAAGAATTCATTCTCACTGAGAACTATAATTGAATGCAACAGAGATGTTCTGCTAATTGTGTGGGTGCTAGAAGCGTGAATATGTTTAAAACCAAAATCAATGTATACCTCAGGAGGACGGGATACACATAGATAAAAAACTTGGACTCTCAATAAGCCAAAAGCATCCTTGACCACTTGCTCTCCAGAGGTAATTGTCTTGGTAACACTCTTGTTAAATCCTATTGAAAGTTTGGGTCTGTCTGGGAATAGTAACAAATGCACATGCATGAGATTGGGTCTGTCTGAGTAAACAGATTTACCTGAGATTGGTTATGTCTGGGAATAGTAATAAAATGGCTTATATTGGGTTTGTCTTGGAATATTAACAGTTAAACCTGGTATAGTTATGACACTACAGTGATTGGATGTAAAGGTAAGAATTGTTATGATAATATGTACAGTATTGAGACTATCGACTAAGTCTATACAACATACAGGTACTTTGTAACTATTTAAAACGTTCTTGTGCGTCAGTTGGTTTGTTTTGTGTGCAGCGTGCTCAACAACTACATGAAGTGGCATGTTGTCAAGTCGATGTGCTGTTGTCTCTCCAAGCCATTCACTCAGGCAAGGAAGACCTTCGCTCAGGTAGTCACAGGTGAGATCACGTCCACACAGGTGCAGTTACATTTTGCCAGGTAGTCATGGGCAAGATACACACAGCTATGTTGTTGTCATTCTCCTCTTCCCCCTGTGGTCTGGGGGAGGCTGGCCTTGGTACTAGTCCTTGTTTTCATATTTTGCTTCTTTTCCCATCACTGCGTCTGCATTTACGTCTCCACCCCCTCTTGCCCCCATTCTAAACTCTCCAAATCCTGCTCTTGGCGCAGTCCTGCCATCCCGATTGTGTTCACAAATTGAGCACAGTGGCATAGTGGTTAGAGTGTCTATTTAATCCTATTGCCGCACCTTGGTTCATCTCATGGTTCTCCGGGTCACTCAGCTCTGCTATGTAGATGAGCTCAAAGCCTGGTGTTTTGACTGACAGTCTGGTGTGACTATCCACCGAGTACATGGTTATAGACAGTGGTGGATATTTATGTACGAGTAGCATTCATGCATTAATTGCAGCATAACTGAATGCTTCCCAGAGAAGTCGAGATGGTGTTTGATTGAACAGGTCTGCCAGGGAGTAAAGTGTAAAGCGCTTTGAGCAGTCCTAAGGATTGGATACCACACCATATAAGAAGTTACTTTTTTCACAGATAATTCATATGCATGTTATGTGCATGAATGGTGCAGTTGAAGGTATGAATGGTGCAGTAGTGTTTATGAATGGTGCAGTAGTGTTTATGAACGGTGCAGTAGTGTTTATGCATGGTGCAGTAGTGTTTATGAACGGTGCAGTAGTGTTTATGAATGGTGCAGTAGTGTTTATGAACGGTGCAGTAGTGTTTATGAATGGTGCAGTAGTGTTTATGAACGGTGCAGTAGTGTTTATGAATGGTGCAGTAGTGTTTATGAACAGTGCAGTAGTGTTTATGAATGGTGCAGTAGTGTTTATGAATGGTGCAGTAGTGTTTATGAACAGTGCAGTAGTGTTTATGAATGGTGCAGTAGTGTTTATGAATGGTGCAGTAGTGTTTATGAACAGTGCAGTAGTGTTTATGAATGGTGCAGTAGTGTTTATAAATGATGCAGTAGTGCATATGAATGGTGCAGTAGTGCTTATGAATGGTGCAGTAGTACTTATGAATGGTGCGGTAGTGCTTATGAAGATGGTCATGTTTCAGGCATTAAGGGGGATGAGGAACATTGGCGGTATTGTACGTCTGACGTAGACGGCACGCTTGGATTTGCACTCGGCGCCATGTTCATCAAACAGACGTTTCACAGCAATAGCAAGCAGAAGGTACATGAGAAGCCAAAGTCTTACACACGCAGACTTGGTCTATTTTGACATATGGTTCTAGTTAGAACATTCAAGTAATTGATAAAATGGTATGGACAAGCAGACTCCCAGTAAGATGTGTGATATTGCTAGCATGAGAGTTGTCATCTAATCCATGAACTGATCTATGAATGCCAAAACCACAAGACAAACTAATCACAGACAAAACCACAAAACAAACTAATCACAGACAAAACCACAAGACAAACTAATCAGACAAAACCACAAGACCAACTAATCACAGACAAAACCACAAGACAGACTAATCACAGACAAAACCACAAGACAAACTAATCACAAACAAAACCACAAGACAAACTAATCACAGACAAAACCACAAGACAAACTAATCACAGATAAACATATGGCATTAATTATAATTGTAACAAATATAAAATACCTATATTTTGTGCAAGCACATTTAAGTGCATAAGGATACAATTTAATTACCAGTATTATGTATATGATAACGATAAATATTGGTCAAAATAGGAATCCATATGTAATTAGAAATGCACCTTTTCATCAGTTCAAATATAACATGTCGGCATAGATCTTACCTAATAGCAATAGATGTCGGCATAGATCTTACCTAATAGCAATAGATGTCGGCATAGATCTTACCTAATAGCAATAGATGTCGGCATAGATCTTACCTAATAGCAATAGATGTCGGCATAGATCTTACCTAATAGCAATAGATGTCGGCATAGATCTTACCTAATAGCAATAGATGTCGGCATAGATCTTACCTAATAGCAATAGATGTCGGCATAGATCTTACCTAATAGCAATAGATGTCGTACTTTTTTATGCTGCAGTCTCAAACAAATACTGTATTGTTTACTATGCGAGTTGTGTACTGACGTGTGTGATGTTTGTAAAGTGCAAATTATGGGCTTTTATTAACGAATGTTATATTGGTAGCATGCTGCAGTGGTTTCTACTTGGTTGTGATAGGCGGAGACGATGATTGCGGCCATCAAGGATGCCTTCATGTCCAACCTGCGCACACTAGACTGGATGGACCCCAAAACAAAGGCTGCAGCCCTCGATAAGGTGGGCAGTTGTGAACACGAGGTCTTATTCTTCTTCCATTTGACCAACTTCAACATTTTGTAGATCGCTGTTGGTATTAGGAGTTTACAGGATGAGATCCTAGCTCAGGGAGTCCATGACAGGTTTTTGAATTTCCCTTTACTGGGTTTTTACTTCCCCTGGCATAGACACCAGATACAAGGGACCAAAGGCTTATATTGTCTCTTCCGAAAGACACAGGCAACACAGGGTGAACAAAATTGCCAAAATGTTTACATGTTGGCTGATACCAGTACCGAATCACCGATTGGTTGGCAGCAGAATTCAAACATTGGTTCCTCCGATCGATAATCCAGCATTCTAAGCACTTGACCACCGTGCCCCACGTATTGGTAAACTTTGGGAAAGATGTTATTGTTGACGCTGTTATTGCAAAAAGCAATAAATTCCCAACTTCCATCTCACAAATACATTGTTTCTGAAATCATAGAGTTGCATCTATTAAACTTGGACGTACCCATTCCAAATAAATGTAACTGGTCAACAGAAAATAATTCGGAAGAAGTATTTGCCTTACTTCAAGCTGAGGTCGCGCAATGACATCAAGACTCTGAGAGAGCTGGCGGAAGACCTCACGGGATGGAGGAAACTTTGGGGGGACTGATTGCGACATTAAGATGTCCCCCAGACTATTTATGTTGCAGGAACAATACATCATCATTATCTGCCTTCTTGAGACTAGTTCGAGTCCAAATTACAGCCTTTCTTTATTTCTCCAAGTGTTTTAATATCAACATTGACTGATACGTAAATGTTACCAAATTACAAATGGTTGTCAGTAAAAATCCCTGGCAACATTGCGTAAACTCAGCCACTCTTACTAGAGTGTAGAGCAGACAGTGCCACCATCAGGATAGTTTGAAACAAATCGTTAAGAAGTAAGTTTCTTAAAATAAAGTGATTAAGCTGCAGTATACACTCACTAGTTAAAGCTGGGCTTGTCACTGATTTCTGTCTAAATATTCATCATGTTTCTTCAGGCTGATGCAATTATCGACAAGATTGGATTTCCGTCATTCATCCTTAATACTACAGCACTGGATGAGCGCTACAAAGACGTAAGTTTTATTTATTCTAAACGTAAACCTGATAAAGCTGTACATGTCGCAAAGTAAATATGTTTAGCAAATAGGTAATAATTTATGAAAAATATTGTAGTAAGTAAAAAACTCTAATAGTGTGATTTCATGTCGGCCAAATTTACATGTTGACGTGGCAATGGTAACGACCGCTCACATAGGAGGTGATGAAAACATAGGAATTCCAAGAAGTTAATATTTTTCAATGATACAAAATCACTAGTGAGCAGCAAAATATAGTTTTTATGCAATGAACAACACAAGTCCAATGTAGCAGAGAATTGAAATTGGCCAAATGAATGACGTTTATTTATTGAAATTGGACCGCTTATCGTGCAGCCAGTTTGGGAATGACATTAATAGGAATGTGAGCTCTAAAATCCAAACCTGATACGTCACTGAACCCTTGTACAGTGTCAGCCTTCCGGTTTCTCAGATTCCACATTCCTACAATCTTGACAATAACAATATACAGGATTCGTCGCTACCTTGTAATGGACTAAAAACCACTACATGTATAAATATAAGATGTCAAGAATACATACATTCCCCACCAAAAACACAAATTCTACTTAGCAAGGTGGGGCTAATTCGCCTAACCTATATAAACCTAATTCCAATTATCGATGGAAAAAGAGGAAGCCTGTCAGTGCACCAAAACCCCATGAACACAAACTAATAGAAGATAAACCCCCATGTTCATCTATATTGCAAAGAAACGTGGGGAAAGCTTTTTGACATTTTCCAACTTCCTTTTCTACCAACGATGTACAATAGTATTTATTACCTACACGTTCAATGAAAGGAAGAAAGGTGGGGAGGAGGGCGGATTTCAAATCATCAGTGAATGTAAAACACGTCTACCACTGGGTAACTGCTTGACCGGAGTGATAAGACATCTGGACTAATCCAGTGCTGTGATTGGTGGATTATCTTACGGGGTGGTGTGATCTAGTGAGATAATCCAGGAGCTGTCTTTGGCTCAAGCACGCAGGCCAGTGCCTGTGGAAGACTTGCTCTGCCCATTGCATAAAATCTATTATGCAACTTGTTGATTTGCATAAATTCATTTATGCAATGAACAACACAAGTCCAATGTAGCAGAGAATTGAAATTGGCCAAATGAATGACGTTTATTTATTGAAGTTGGACTGCTTATCGTGCAGCCAATTTGGGAATGACATTAATAGGAATGTGAGCTCTAAAATCCAAACCTGATACGACACTGAACCCTTGTACAATGTCACCCTTCCGGCTTCTCAGATCCCACATTCCTACAATCTTGACAATAACAATATACAGGATTCGTCGCTACCTTGTAATGGACTAAAAACCACTACATGTATAAACATAAGATGTCAAGAATACATACATTCCCCACCAAAAACACAAATTCTACTTAGCAAGGTGGGGCTAATTCGCCACAAGGTCACCAAAACCACTGTTTACAATGATCCAATTTCTCTCACAACTTTACCCCTGTTCTTCTAAGAGGCATCTGAAGTTAGTGATATGAATATAACTGAGTCGGTTGTTGATGTTGGATTTTCGTAATTGCCTTTGATGTGTACATAGTGTAGAAGGTGTATTAAACATGTTGTATTAATGTTTCAGTTGGACGTGAAAGAGAACGAGTACTTCCTGAACAATCTGCGCAATCAGAAATACATAATGAAGAGAAACCTAAATAAACTGCGCAAGAAGTCGGACAAAAACAGGTCAGAAATGGTTTCATATTCATATGTACTGCAGCAGTTTGATCAGATTTTCCCAAACTTTCTCAGTTCATGATCTCCCACCCCAAATATCTGCCTTTTGATGTAGGCAGCCATCTTTGTATGTCATATGTAATGTACCATTCTAAATGTGCATGTTGGCCAAGGACTGGTGGACAACCCAAGGTACGTTACTTTTCGGAAGTACCAGAAATAAATATTGCCACACATAAAATGTTGCTTTATAATTTCTCTTGAAATCGAGCGGATGATAATAAAGAATGTTAAGTTGGCTAAATTAATAATGTGTCCTGTATACAATAATGTCATAATAATGTGTATATATTTTATTTGGGAATTTGAACATCTTGTGACATCTTTCAGTCATCACCATTATAATTCGCCACAACTCTTGTCATGAGGTTTTAATGAGTCTAGAAAAAGTGGATATTTTAAAAAGGGTGAATTAGTTTATTGGAGTGGACAGCATGGTAAATGACCAGGTTTGCTGTGAATATCATGAACCGGTAAGAATAAAATTGCTGTTTTTCAGTTGGAGCATGACACCAGCCACTGTGAACGCCTACTATCAGTCCATGAAGAACGAGATTGTCTTTCCAGCTGGCATTCTCCAGTCGCCGTTTTACGACCAGCAGTACCCTCAGTGAGAACAAACACATTTGTTGTTACCTAGTTGAAATTCTAATGTTGCCGTTTGGTTGATATTTTGTATGGTATTTTGTTCGTTTGTGTTCCCTGTTAGATGTTTTTTGGAGGGGAAACCTGTATTGGAAACATTCGTTGAACACCTGCCCAGTTCATTGGAATCTTTAGGCTTTTAGACCCAGAACACTCACAACTTGACGTTCTATCATGACCCCCCATAATAATACTACCGGTATATCTTTATTTAGGATAGCCCAACTATATACAGCGCAAATTATTTAAAATATGCACTGGATTTCTTTACATTGGGGTTCTCAAACCACCTGTAACCACCCACAGGCTAAGCTGAACTTTCACAACTCATATATGTGGTGCCATCTACTGGATAATTGTGTCATTTTAAAGCTTAGTCTGATTGTTATACACTATATATTATGGCTTTATATTGGATGTCTAGAGAAAGTCCTATTTGAAAACTGTTTTTGCTGAATTTATATGAGCACTATGCTAAATGTGGATATGAAGTGTGTGTGGGCGTCTTGTGTTAAATTCTTCATCGTTTGATGCATGTTTCTTTAATGTAATTTTAAAATGTAGTTGTATTTAGAATTAACTGGTTATGCTCACACTCGGTAAGAATGGATTTGCTCAAAGTTTTGTGGTGTTTAAAAATTAGTTGTTGTTATTATCAGGGAAGTTGAGGAGAGCACCCACAGAAGGACTCATTTGGTCATCACACGTAATCGCTCATTTCTTGTAGGTCACTGAAGTTTGGTAGCATGGGGGTGGTGATGGGACATGAATTGACCCACGCTTTCGACGACCAGGGTAAGCTATGCTACTGTAGCTGCAATGCTATTTTCACTTTCACTGATTTTTTTAGACATTGTTACATCTTTGTACAAAAGCACTGCTGTTCAAATGTCATCATTTTGTGTTTTATATCAAAACAGTTCTTGGGTCTTGCTCTTCAATGTAAAAGCAGTTGTTTTGTTTAAAGGGAATACAAACATATATTGCTTGAATTCATATTATATTACATCCTGCTATCTATTTCCACGTCCACCAAGCAAAAAAAATTCAATGAATTAGATTTTATGCTGTGCAGCCGGACAATTTTGAATACGCCTATTTTTGGCACGCTTTTCGGGATGCCGAGATGTGACATCACATATGACCTATACTCGCGTCAGGCCGACCCTTTCCATGCATTCAGAACATGTTTACAAGGATAGCTTGTGGGTCGAAACGAGCGTCATAATGAGTTATTGTGCGATATTCCGATGTAATACAAACACTAGTCATCATAGAGGAACAAGCAGTTATCTTACTTTTCCACAAGAATCCAATTTTATTCAAAACAATGAATGCGAATGCGCCTACAAGTCGACTAGGTTTCGCCGAGCTTCGGCTCGTTTTCAGAATAATTATATCGAATGCAACCAACGGGAGATAATCTACACCAATAAACATACATAGCAAACATATATTGTATCCAGCTACCGAAAGTAACGTGTATAATCTCATAATATCACTAGAATATCGATGTGTGAAGGAGGAGTTTATCATAACAACTTAAATCAGTCATTGAATATCCGTCGATGTCGCTAGCTCAGTTGGTAGACGCGCTGGTTTGTTGTCATTTATTTTACTGTTTGTAAATATTTTTTTTATTTTGTAGTAATTATTTATTCGCCACAAAAATTAAAATATGGTAATTATATATAATAATGTTTCTCAATTTTATTTTTCCAGACAGATCACAATTTGTTTTCACATATATAATTACAATATATTACTGTACAATATATATACAATTAATAAATTATATATCCATTACATTATATTTGTTTGTATTACATCGGAATATTGCATAATAACTATTTCTGACATTCGTTTCGACCCAAAAGCTATCCTTGTAAACATGCTCTGAATGCATGGTAAGGGTTGGCCTGTGCGAATTTAGGTCATATGTGATGTCATGGTAACACGTGATCGCCTAGCTCATTCATTTTTTATTTTCTGCGGGACTCGCTACACAGATGGATTTAAAATCGAATTTATGCTACAAATGTATTTTTTTAATGTTCTCAAATGTTACATACAATGTTAAACTTTGTGTACACATGGAAAACGGATTTTAGCTAATGTCTTGTTTTTATTTCCTTTAATAACCCAAGGCTGTACTGTTGATAGAAAATGTTTGAGTGATTTATTTAGAGTACTATATCTTACACTGCGGATGGATGAATGCTTTCAGGACGAGAATACGACAAATACGGAACTCTGAGACAATGGTGGACCAACTCGTCTATAGAACACTTCAACAAACGCACACAGTGCATTGTGCAGCAGTACTCTAGTTACAAGATTGGCACAGATAATGTATGTATCAATGATCTCTCTATAGCCATTCACGTCATTTTATCCCTTGACCGTGACTGGTCATAAGGGTGCCATGTCCATTGTCTGTCTATACCAGTCTGGTCTGTCTGCATGCGTCAGGGTCATTAGGGTAGACTATCCTCGCAAGCCAGGAGTTGTGACTATGTACACGATGCCAGACAGATCTCATACACGTTGCATGGAAGTTAGCTGAATCAAACTCATAATTGACTTCGCTGTACAACCCGTAAGAACAGTGCAGACACCTATCAGATTCGCGCTCCACTTCCAAGATGAAGCTATCAAGTTCCAGGAATCCCAAAACAATTACCCTTTCGACCATTCTCACGAGCCTCTTAGCGATATTGCATGTTAAATACCAAACTACATCTACTTCCCAAACCACCGCAACTTCCCGGCAAGTAATATTGTTTATGCAAGCAACAACACAGAGTCCAATATAGTGATGAAAAAAGGCCAAATGAATGATGTTTATTTATTAACGTGATAAGAGAGAAATGTGGGCTTGACATCCCAAGGCCAGGCCTGTGACTGAGCCCATACTAGTCTCCTGTACCTCAGGTTGACCGAGCCCACATTTCGGCACATAAAACAAGCAGTATTGGTATACATGATATCATATATCAAACAATGTCATTACTGCTAAAATCACCATAGACCTACTGCACAGTATAATACTAGCCAAGCACACCAGTCAACCACATTGTGACTATGTACACGACGCCAGACAGATCTCATACACGTTGCATGGAAGTTAGCTGAATCAAACTCATAATTGACTTCGCTGTACAACCCGTAAGAACAGTGCAGACACCTATCAGATTCGCGCTCCACTTCCAAGATGAAGCTATCAAGTTCCAGGAATCCCAAAACAATTACCCTTTCGACCATTCTCACGAGCCTCTTAGCGATATTGCATGTTAAATACCAAACTACATCTACTTCCCAAACCACCGCAACTTCCCGGCAAGTAATATTGTTGGCTGAGCTTATCTTCAGGGTTTTGCTTGCTAGGAGATCTGCCAGAGATTGGTGCAATTAGCAGCGCTCCCTGGCACACGAGTATGTGGTAAACTGGTCCACTCCATCATGTTATCCAGCCGATTTCTCTTCTTCTTTTGTTATGTAGGGTGCCTTGTATAATAGTTTATATTGACTTTACCTAAGTACTTTCATGCATCCATCCATCTTGAATGGTCACAGTTATAATAACAACTAACATGTGTTTCGGTGAAACCTCACCAGCATAAAATGTCTTGCAATTATAATATGTATATATAGCATTACAGTTTTATTGCTGTATAAAAATATGTTTTGATTGAATGACAAATTCCTGAGTTCAACGACTGTTTGTCTGTCTATTATAGATTCGGGGCAAACAAACACTGGGAGAGAACATTGCTGACAACGGTGGATTGAAGTCTGCATACCATGTGAGTGGCTTATATTAAAGTTCGCATACCATGTGCGTGGCTTGTGAACACTGACTGTATAGAACCACTCTCACAACAGTTATAAGTACACATTCATTATGTTTGCTATTACTATTATAATCAAGGTTCAAATCCTTTTGCGGCATGTCAGAACCAGGAAGCGTCATAGGTAATGTCCTGGCAACCATGTCACACCAGTTGAATCTGGTGGGTATTATTTGAAAACCATTTTTGTATCGCTTAAATTTGCAAGTCTATAAGACATTGATGGGGGTGGGTGGTGGTTTGTACCAATACAAAAAGCATAACCTTTTTATGGACTTCGCAAACTTATATAGCCATCTCTTATTGACTCGTAAATTGATGGCTGCATTATTTTTATTGGGAAGACCCAAACAACCATACACACTGTAATTGTACGAGAGATATTTGGGTTGTAGGAGATTGAAACTGTTGACTAGCCCTGGTATACTACACTGTTTGTAGGCTTACAACAAGTGGATAGGACAGAACGGGGAGGAGAAACCACTGCCTGGTCTCAACTACACCCACCGACAACTCTTCTTCATTGCTTTCTCACAAGTCAGTATCAATCATCAACAAATAACATAGTAGGATGCTCTGTATTGTCAAGGCAATGTTGCCGTACAAGTCATGATTTACTGGCACCTTACAAGAAAGAAACTTGGCATGTCTTTTGAATGTGCTGATTATTGAAGTTATGTTCTTGGAGATTTGGTGTTCTCATAACAGCTAGATACAGACCAATTCAGTAATGCTCTTGGAGTTCTGGTGATCACAAAAATGCCATATAATCCCCTGCAATTATGTTCAAGGATATCCGATGTCCCCACAACATCCAAAATTGACCTTGACAGTTGTGTTCTTGTATGTGTGATGTTTCCACAACATCCAGGGTTGACCACTACAGTTATGCTCTTGCAGTATTAGTGTTCCCACAACATCTAGGGTTGACCACTACAGTTATGTTCTTGCAGGTTTGGTGTTCCCACAACACCCCCGAGGCTGACCACCTGTCCATCCTCACCGACCCGCACAGTCCACCCAAGTTCCGCGTGATCGGTTCCCTCGCCAACTCTCGAGACTTCAGTCAACAGTTTAAGTGCAAGAAGGGAGACACGATGTACGTAAATGATAAAACATGCAACGTCTGGTAGCAGGTTCCCACCACCGTCTTGTGTACTTAATGGGCAATACTGCCGTGTCTGGGTGGAAATGTTAGTTATAGAGGAGCGCGTCATCACGGAGAAACCACCACATCATGGCAAAGAAGTCGGATATAGTCCAAGTGACAAGGCTGTTGGTCGTATAGCAGTTGGAGCCATGTTGTCTTTGCTGAATATTTCAGCAGAAATGCAGCACTGCCATGTTGTGTCGTGATGAAATGTAGACTGAAATAATGAACGGTCCCTTGCGATAAGGTTGGTTGCTATGTGGTGTTTAAAGAGATGTAGGCTTCACTGGAGTTGATGGCAGAATTATATTCCAACGGTTTATGGCTAACACGGCAACCATGTGTTTTACTGTATTTTTGTGTAATATCGTACATGTTGTGAATGTTAGGATGGGTAGTTTTTGTAAAGCTACCATGGAACATTACAACGGGGTTTTGTAATGGAATATTTGTACAACTGAGGAAAAGCGGCTATTGTTTTGTGAAAAGGAACTTCAGTCATCCATAGCATATTACTGGTGATCATGGCAGGTGATGTTGGTGATTCAGGTCAATTTGAACGATGTTCTTACCTAGTAGGTGAACTGCAGATTCTAGCACAACAAATATATTTATGCAAGAAACAACACAGAGACCAATGTAGATATGAAAAGGCCAAATGGATGACGTTTATTCGGGGGGGTCCAATGTGTAAGCCCTTTTTGGCACACTGACGATTTAAGTGAACGAAACGTGGACTCTACAACCCAATGCCAGGCCTGTGACTGAGCCCATACTAGTCTCCTGAACATCAGGCTAGCACAACAAATATATATACTGCTATGTTATTGATAGAACACTACATAAAATATTAAAGAAAAATCTCTAAGACATCAAAGTACAAATAGTACAGTATTATTTTTTTCTTTGCTAAGCTTCAAACTGCAGGAATATCACACGACTCGTTTCAGATTTCTAGTTGGGGTGAATTGTTCGAGTGGATATGCTATAATTGTCAGGAGAACTTGTGACAAGGAAGGTAAGTGTGTCTGGGCTTTGTGTTACACGGCCCATGACATTAAACATGAGACACGTGTTGGCCAAAGTCAGTTGACATTTGGCAGTTTAGATGTACAGTTGAATTGTACAGAACTACTACACACTACAAATATCCCATGTACAATATCGATTTTTGTGAGGGACACACCCATATGCTGTTTTAATACAGATTTACTTACGATGTGCAGATTATGATAACGTACATATTTTCTTGTATACGTCACACAAGTATAAATTTGAATGAAAAACTTGCAACAATCAAAGAGCAATTACTGTATATGGTAGGAGATTTCTAAGTAAGCGCAGCAGCTTTATTCAAATATATATACATATTGTAGCCTTGTAGACGGTGACACTCAAAACTAAGAGTGTTGCAAGTTAGTTAACCAATGAAAATCATAATAAACATTTATATGGATTATTTGCTTACTTAGCCACTTTATGGCATATGACACGTAAGGCTCGCACAAGATCTTGCCAGACCTCTCTGTCTTGGGGGTCCCCTTGCTGCTGTGTCTCATGTCACCCCAGCACCCTCTAGTTCTTCCATTGTTCGTTGCCACATTATTCTTGGTTTGCCTAATTTTTGCTTCCTTCCTGGTTTCCTATATGGATTGATATGGAATTTAAAATAAAAAATAATGTGCATTGCAGCCAAGAACACGTGGCATGTTTGTTTGTAATGAATACAATTTGCACGATATTGTAAGTGTTCAATATCTTTGTGGTGTTATATGTGCAATGATGATTTTTGTGTACGTTGTCTGCATGTGTCTAAATTGATGGGTTATGTTCACAAGCACACACACTTGTGATTAACACATCTGATGCATAACAACAAATAGATACATTTTCGTTATCTTTATTTTATCGTCGTAAAATGATGCTACCACTGCACTAAGCGTGACGTTAACACGCACATGCGTGTGTCGTTTCTGGCACATTCTTGTGGGGAATCTTTACATTTTTCTCACACGTAGGTGTCCGTAGTTAATTCGACATGTCTATTTTCTGTTATAATGCACTTGTTAATGTCTACCGCTGTTTCTGTATAGCACCGATACTTTTATTCTCTTACATTGCAATATGTTTTATAGCAAAACACATCTGTTGCACCGGTGTTACAAAAAAGCATGTTTGAGGTTCTAGTCAAGTGATTAAAATTGATGTTTTTTTTCAATATGATGGCTTTCTGCATGGTAAACTGATGTGTTAATTTACTATGTAAAAATAGAATGAGTTATTCATTTGTGCATAATATAGATGTGATCATATATGTTGGTTAAATTTCTCAGCTGTGTAACTTATGTCAAGTTATGAATGTGATGTGAAACAGACCTCACAGCATATATAAAAATCCATCTCGTAGTTGATACTGCCACATTTTCTCTGAGAACTAATTCACATAAGCCCTTGTTTACCCTGCATTACCATTTCTTGTATGAAATGTGTAACATCAGTTGAATTATTTAGTTTGATCATAAACATTTTATTTTGAAGAAAAAAAACATTACCCAAGGTATAAAGATATATATATATGTGTGTGTAGGTAAACACAAGCAGAAACACTACTACTACTACTACTACTACACACATTACTAAAATTATCTTGACTGCTGAACCACTGCTTTTGTAATGCATATTCTGGGAATATTGATTTCTAATCAGCATCCACATTAATGTCTCAACAGTGCATATATATTACATATATGTATGCATGCACTCACACACACACACACACACACGGTTTAAATATATAATGAAATTTAGAACATTTCGGCACCTTGAAGAACATGTGTTACAGCACCCAATAAGTTCTCATATCATAGCAGTCATTAATAGACATTGGATATGTTGAGGAAACACAGTCAGTCTCTGGGTACTGTGATCTCTCAAGACAATATTTATTATCCACATATGTAATTATGGAAATAAAGTTGAAAAGAAATCTACTGATTGTAGTGTTTTTATATTATATTTAGACATCCCGAGGGGGGGTGGGTCACCAATACTCTCAAACAGCACCCCCACCCCCGATGTTCACCAAAATTCCAGCTGCACCCTCTTGAGACCCACCAAAATCCTACAACTGCACTGTCTTGAGGCTCACCAAAAAATTCAAACTGCACCCCTTCAGGCTCACCAAGACTCCAAATGCACCCCTTGACTTGAGGCTCATAAATTTCCCAACACCACCCCTTATCAAAATATTGGGCTAAATATACGGATTCATCGCATTTACCATTGTAATGGCGTTTTCTTGTCGTGGAGGATTTGTGTAAGTGGCGCCATCTACCGATTAACGTTGTGAGGTGGAATTTTACATACACATACAACTATAATTATTATGGTCACTATAATACAAAACTGAACTTGTTACGTGTGCTTAGTGTGCATTCGGCGAATGCAACGATGATTTAAAACACCAGAGTAGATCAAATAGTAGTTCATAAAATAATGAATGGCTATGGAGATATTGAAAATGGTATGTTTTAATTAAAGTATTAGAACCAGAGGACACAATGCACCATCGTAGTGAGCCTCAAGGTAGGTACTTCAACAAAAAATTAAATATCATGCTAGAACATTAGGAATGGACTTACATTAAAGGTAATTGGTTGAGGATCACATAACTGTTTATTTTATTAAGATACCTTTAATAGATCAAAAGATATTGCGATTTTAAGACGAAAAAACAGCGTCATTTTTGCGTATCTCTTACAATGGCAAAATGGACTCATTTTTTTGTTTTCTATAGGTAAATATTTGCTTTAAAATGTAATAACTTTTTTATTTATACAGATATTTAAATGCTGTCTTCAGGGTTTTCAAACACATTGACAAGAGTAATAAATTTATAATATTTAATATTTTTAGTATTAATTATAACAAAATTAATGCAATTAATTAGTTAATTTTAGTTATGTAGCATGCAAAACTCAACAGACCAAAATGCTCAAATTAAAGGCCATAATTATGAAAATGTTATACATATTATGCAATGTGTATAACCAAATTAATAATGGTAATAAATATGCATTAAAAAATAATTATTTAATTAATTAGTCAATATTGGGTAATTAGCACACAACCTCGACAGACCAAAACATATCAGTAAAATGCCATTATGTCCATGACTATGAAGATATTTATACATATTATGCAATGTGTATAACCACATTAATAATGATAATAAATATACATTAACAAACCATTTAACAATTTAATTAATTAGTCAATACTGGCTAATTAGTGTGCAACTTTGACAGACCGACACATTTCAGTAAAAGGCCATAAGTTCCATGATTATGAAGATATTTGTATAATTTTTGCAAGCAGTAACCCACATTAATTATGGTAATAAATATACATTAACCAGTCATTTCACATTAACAGTAACTTAATTAGTAAGTTAATATTGGCTAATATTAGCATTCTAACGACTGACCACTACATTTCGAAAGAAAGGCTGGAATGACGATAATTATGAAGACAGTTATATAATTTATGCAATGTTTACAACCACATTAAACATTATAATAAATATACATTATCCATTCATATAACATTAACAATAACTTTATTAATAAGTAAATATTGGCTAAATAACTCAACAGATCAATACATGACAATGAAATACAATATTCATACTCCTAGTTCACTGTGTCTATGTGTGACTGTGTCACGACAGGTTGGATGAATGCTGCAGGCTCTGTAGAGACCAGTAATCAATTGTCACTGCTTCATAATGTAATGTTCTGCATTTTAACATGAACTTCATGAAGTAATGTTATAAACTGTTCACAGTATTCCGTCACTGAACCCAAATGCAAGATTGCTTTCTGCATTACTCCACATGGCCCACGGGAGTCAAGCCATGAAGAAGAAGTCTGCTCTGCTCATAATACAGTCTTTTTGTGATATTGGAAGTTGATTGTCTTATAACTGCCAGTAGGCTGCAAGATCTGTGCAGCAAGGTTCATATTTAAGTATCCTGTAAAATAATGTTGTTTTCATCAACCTGCTGTCTATAAGTAATGTTCGTGTGATGTTGAATGGACACTGTTCAATGTAGAATCAGATATATAATCAGCCAGATTAAATGTGTACGTATGCGGGCAGGTGACGGGTGTCATATTCAGACGACTGTGGCTTGGTACCTTCAGAGTTAACTGTCAAACACAGATCAGCGTAAGATCAATATCACTGCATGTAATTGTGAACAGCATCTGAAATAAAAAGGCCATCGTGTATTATATAATGTGAAATATATCATGAAATAATTGTCATATCCCTGCCTCTGTTACTCAACAGAGCAGTGTGAAATTCTATAATACGTCACACATAAATTCATAATAATTGTGATACTTGAGAGGTATAACTGTGGTGTTTAATGTATTGCATGTTGTCACACAACTAAACAAATGATGCTACAACTGATCAAGCCTCAAGGCGTTTAATATTTATATTACAACATACTTTTAACATGTTGTGCAGTGACTGTTTGTCATGAAACTTTTAAAACAAATTAAGTCGAATAATTTACGTATTTTACCTTTAAAAAATGTGTCTAACAAATTGTTGATTTAATAGGTAACTAAGAACAATTAATTAAAGTTATTGCATAATGAAATTTATATTATTTATAAGTCTAAATAAAAGCATAACCGTAAAATTATAATGGCACATCACATGCCAAGACCAAGGCAACGGCACCCAGTAGGTATGTGGATATCTGTCGATCAGTGTCCGCCATCTTTGTTCCAAATTCGTGCTTCCGGGGTCTCGCCTGGCGTTGAGGGCATCCCCACAAAGAGCGCCCTATGACTGGCTGTTGGAACGGAAAATCCGAGTGATTCACTGGATATGACGTAGTCGGGATATTCATTGACTGCCGCGTTTTTGATTTGTTCAAATCCGACAATTATTTAGCCTTGGACGCTTTTCCGAAAACCAGTCCCCATTTCAACGCAAAATAAAACTGTGATAAACTCTATAGGCGGTAATGAAAGGTATATAGACATAAAATATAGGTTTTTATCTCATAACTGACGAAGTTTTAAAACGATCTTATGTTGCGAAGTGGTTTGTCAGCTTGCGGAATCTTGAGATGCAGCAGCGTCGATGCGTCATGGCAAATGAAAATGGTTGCACCATCTCTGCTGATTGAAACATGTTTATATTGTAGAAATCATTTATGTTAAGTTTTGTGCAGCTGTAGCTATGATTTAGGACATTAGAAATATGTGTTTAATTGCCAGATGATTTACCACGAAGCAGATGATTGTGGATTTATGACCAGTTCTCTCCGTCGCTAAAACACGCATTGAGGTCATGTGACCAATTTCTCTCAATCTGGTTGGCTCTGGTTCAATGTTTACAAACAAATCACCATGTGCTCTTAGGGTATGATGCAGAGGAAGTGTTTTTACTTTCATGAAAGGGAATTATTTTGCATTTCAGGTGGAATTTCATTTAAGCCAAACTTGTTAGCCCTGCATATCTATTGAATTGTTATATATTTCTGAAAAATATTGTTTCTTTTTCATGATGTATAGATGCCTCCAAAGAAGAAGTGCCGTGGAGGGCCACCTGGTAGTGGTACCCATGTTGATATTGAAAAAGCAGCATATTCTGGATAATTTCTCAACTCTTCCAAAGGTTGATGATCTTTGTAATAGACACATACTATACTTGTATATTACCTCGGGGGAGTGTAGCAGAGCCAAGACAGAGAGACAATTGCGAGCACATTTCCATCAATCTATGCTGAACAAGGCTCAAATACCTTAAATAATGCAATTAAGATAACTGTATCACAAACTATAGACAAGTTAAAAAAAACTTTGTGATTCAAATGAATTAATCACATTTTCGTCCATATGCAATCAGAAGTTTGACTTGCACATTGACATTTCTCAGGAAATCCAACCAAGTACCAGCCATACTAGCACTGAACAGCCCACTGCTCATTGTTGTCATCAAATACTCTGTTCATTCAAAACAACTAACCAAGAACAGTTATTTGGCTTTGAAAGGTAAAAACAACTACATTTTGTATATTACTGATTCATTTTTAGGATAGTTTCTGTAATTTCAGGTGTGGACTGGACGGCTGTAATTAATATTATTAACACTAATTAATTAATACTTGTATCTTATATTGCAGTTTTGATTAGATCTTTTGAAAGAACTCATTACCCTATATCTTCATTGCAAATTTTATGAAGATATCTTTATTATTAAGGAAGTTACATGTTTTTTTTAGGAAAATGTCACATTTTCGGTCACACAGCTGTAATGCAAATGTATGTATTTAGTAGGACTAAAACAAAAGCCGATTCATGAAACCAAAAAATCAATAACTCCATTAATATTCAACATAATTAAGTGATTTTGGTATCATTTTTTTACTGTTTTTTAAACCTCTTTTCTTCAGTGTTATTTGTTTAGACATTGGGCAAGCTTGACATTTTTGTCCACATACCTACACCCAGGGGCCAGGCCAGGCCAAGGCAAGGGCAAGGCCCGCGTATATTAATCAATGATTAATAAAATAAATTTTATATCTAAAAGGTAAAACAGGTAGTGTTCACTGTTGCTTTTGTGGGGATTTAAATTAAGATAAACAAGATATGATCTGACACTGACTCCGGTGACGCGCTCTCGGTCTGACAGTGCCAGATCGGCCAAAACAGTCACATTTTGAATGGCGTAAAAACCACCTGTCGGAATCTGTCGGAACAACGACATTTTCAACACTGAATAAATAAAACCTATAGATGTGAATAGACACAAAATCATTTCTGCCAATTTGTGCCAAAACTGTCAAACTTGCAAATGAATCATAGGTATGCCGTCAAATCGACAACAGTTCGCTTAATTTTGGTCAAATTGTAAAAAGAAAGCGACGCAAATAAACTTCTACTTACCATCTACAAGAATCCCGCAATGAATGACGTATACCACCGTTAAAAGCGCGCGCAACGACGGGTTGAAACAAAAGGCTACCAAGATGTCGAGTAAACGGCACAGCGTTTTTGCAACAGAAATGTCGCACGCGAAAACACAGCGCGAGCAGAATTCGTTGAAGTGCCTACTCAAGGGGGTGCATTTGGAGTCTTTTGGTGAGCCTGAAGGGGTGCAGTTTGAATTTTTTGGTGAGCCTCAAGACAGTGCAGTTGTAGGATTTTGGTGGATCTCAAGAGGGTGCAGCTGGAATTTTGGTGAACATCGGGGGTGGGGGTGCTGTTTGAGAGTATTGGTGACCCACCCCCTCGGGAAGTCAGCCTTTTCTCCAAGTCAACGGTTACGTGTCTGGCTAGACACGCAGTCGAGGCGGTTATCTCACGCTGTCATGTTCTTTTTCGCGAAAGCCATCCGTGACGTAAATTCCACCAGAACGTACCGTTTGGATTAAATCCAGAAGCAACATCCCTGTGATGTCAGTATGTTCCGTACCTCTCGAGTGATGCCGACGCTCCATCGTTCCTATGTACATCTCCACATAACGAACTTACTCATCGGCGTAGCCAATTTGAGCATCTTTGCCCTGCTGTTTGTCCGCAGACCTCCTTCCGACCGTTGTGTCGAGTGTCCTAGTTGGTACTGTCTCCTATCGCGTCCCATATTTTCGAGGACTGTGGGAACTGTTTCTTATCGTGTGTGCGTGTGTTATGTATGCAGTCTGGTGAACGAACGGGTGAGTTCTTGTATGTAAAGACCTTGCTTGTCCGTCTTGGTCATGGGATTACTTTCCACACAAGGATTCGAAGAGTTGGAAAACCATTTTGGACCCGTTCTATAATTACAACAAATGATAGAAACATTAATAAAAAATATTGATGTATTCATAGCTACTTTTACTAACTTGAATGATTCGCACAATACGAAACATCAGATTCTGTGCTAACCTCATCATCAGTCGAGATCGAGATCTATAAAAGCAGTAGGCCTCTGAATACAAGAACTGTCTCTCAAGAACATGACAGTACGATATACATTATACAGTGACAGTCTTTTTTTTCTTGAAGAGTTCTCACTCCGTGATTATAACGATTGCCTCTTGTAGGCGGTCCGTAGTCGGTTGAAAATGTCTTTTATAACCAGCTGTCTTGCAAAATACGATAGTAAATTAAAATGAATTTGACCACGTCGAAATATTCAGTTATAACAATATTATTTGTAATAAATTAACAATGTAAGTGCATTGCTTAATTAATTCATGTACCGCCATTCAGTTACATGCACACACCCGTAATGTTTTCGCAACTCTTCGAAGTTTTGTTGCAATATCTTCAGATCTGTCACCCACGCGTTCGTCGGCCACATGAGAAGAGCATTGTAGACGTTCGTAGTCGTCGGTGCTGTGGGTACACTGATCCTACCTTCCTGATTGATACGGAGGATATTGCAAAAACAACGTCACCGCTCCGGGTCACGATGGGGTACCCTTTCAAAGACATGTCTCTTTTGGTGTCAAACCAATGGGCAAACTCATTTCATGTGAAGTAAACACGGTGTGGTGTATTCAAGCGCTGCCTCATTAAGGGTAGAAGAAAATGGACGCATTTTCAATTAAGTGACTCGGCGGGACTGGTATACTCCTGACGCCTCCGGCATTCTCCATGGAGACAGTTAATCGTCTGAGACACCCGCTGTGAGATGCTCAAAGCGTGACTGCGCGGTACAGTCATTCACCAGGGGAGGCCGCTACAATACGTGTCGTTGCAAGGAGTCTGTGATGTATAGCAATGCGCTTTGGTATTTCACAGGGTTGTTGCGTACATTTATGACGAGATCAAACATTACGTAATTTTGAATAGCCATAAATGTTGACTTATGTTTGGCGTGCCTTTGTATCGCTCTGTGGTGAGATATAACTGTTCAACATTATATGTTGGCATACAGTGGCATTTATTTGAAGAGAATTGTTTGCGTAGGGCCGCATATGAAAATAGCATACCGATATCGTACATATACCTCGTACTGATAGGTGACCAAATAATAGTGCTGCGTGTCATCTTCGTATTGATGAGACATGTAAAACTGCTATGCGTTTGTGATTGATGTCTACCGGTTTTAAACGCTACTAAATATGGCATGCTGTTGGATGTCAACGGAAGCTGGTGCAGTGTATGCAGACCAGTTATTTCATCGGCCTACAGTCGTGAGATTAAAAAAAATTATTGGGCATGACGTAAGTATAAACTTATGTGGGGGTGGATTTATCGGACCATTTATAGACAAATCTGACAAAAGCACATGGGAGACAGAAGAGGGTGTTAAAAAAAGAAAGGGAAGAACAAAACTATGACGGACAGACAGTGTAAAACGAGACCATGAAAGGTGAGGTACGAACGGCCGAGAGTGGAAGACTTTCGCAGAAGATCAAAAAGATGAGAACATTTGTAACGAAGGCAGAATTGACTGCCGAGTACGGGGTACACCCCACACAACAAGGGAACAAAGGGAAGCAGGAGTTTTTTTATACTTCACAAGGATTTTTTTAACTGTTACACCACTGTTTCGTGCATTATATTGGTACAAATCTCTGTCTTCGAACGACAACGGGAGAATTACCCCAGTAGGTCGGCTGGTTTGGCGATCCGATGCGCTATCTCATTGTTAGCGCGGCCCACATACTTTCTAAGCATAGCACACATAAAATACGGCCCTGCGGTCGCGCATCGGTTGCGTGCGTCAATTTAAATGCAGATGTCCCGCCGATTACGAACGCTTTTAAAGTCAACGCTAAAAGAATCTCTGTTCACAGAACGCGGTGACTATCTTATCGCAGTTCGTCCTCGCAGCGTGAAGAAACCGGTTTGGCGCCGTCACGTGTTAGACTTGTGACGGCGTATTGTCGGCCGGTATTATTATAATTCCGTGTGTGCGGCCACGCGTGACGCTACGAACAGCGCGCTCGCGTGAGTCTGTTCTCCAGCGGCTGCTCGCATTGAGAACGTTGACATTTCGCCTCTGCAGCGATTACTCTATGTCGGACACGGAGTCCGAGGACTGCCAGAACGCGTCGTTGTCGTGACCGTTCAACTACGCTGGCCGGACTTAGCAGCGTGATCCTCGTCGACGGATTCTGCCGGCATGTTTCGCCCGCGCCGTGTCTCAAGGGTAGGCAAAGCTGGGAACAACTCGCAGCTGGCCGTGCTGTTTTTTTATCTTCTGTATGCTGCACGCTTGAGTGATGCCAAGGATTGGAGCGCAACCACGGATGATTCGTCCGGTAAGGGATGGTAGGCATAGTAGTGTCGCTACGGGTGGTTTTTTTTTATATAAATATCACTGTAGGTGTATATAGAGGCGTGCATGGCACTGCATGTCGGTGCAAACAGATTGATTTTCTGATTGCGACCATGTGGTGTAGCACGATCGATGAGGCTTATACTGATTACACACACACAAGCTGTTGTCCCATTCATGCAGACGAGTATAACGGGCGTGGGACTGTCCGAGGCAATGGCATAATAGTTATTAGTTATGCGTGATTAGTGTTGTTATTTCACGATTGTCTTTGCGAAGCTAACACACGTAGATCAGGTAGACCAGACGGGCTCACCTAGTAAAGTTGTTGATATAAATATGTAATGTAGTCGGACAACATTGCAGTATCACTCGTGCAGTACTATTATCATAAATGTGTAGTATGTAATACAGTAATACAGTGATGCAATAGTGTCGTGAATGTGGGACATTGTTTGTCATTTCCGTAGACATAGCTTGTACAATTCTGCTTGCAAAGCATAATTCATTCACAGTTCCCGCACCGTGATGATTGATGGTTATTATTGTGGAGTCGTTTAAATATTTAATACCCTAGGCGAGTGAAATAGTGATAAAGAAGACATGTCGATACTGCCCGGTATCACGTTTTTCGACACGTCGTCATCCCCAGCCAAGCTACCTCAACCCAACCACCGTAACGACAGTCACCTGTAAAGGTAGCAAGTAATTTGTATTGCACGGCATCCGGTCAACGATCGCCCAAAGCCCTTTAAAAGGCACCCTCTTGTAGACATATTAATCACAAGACATCAATCACGAAATGATTCATGCGCAGAGACAATTCTTTCCCGGGTGTGTGGCAAGAAATAGCAGATAGGAAATTAGTTCTAAAATCGGTGGGAGATGGAAGATCGAGACCCCTGCCACGCCCCTCTTTCATATGCACTACCGTCTATAGAAAAGTAGGCATACATATTTTATACACCCGAGTGAACTGGAGCCATGTGCAGTGTTAGAAGCTCTCCAAGTTTCGAGAACGACACCCGGTGTAGGCCTACTCGAACCCCGGCACTCTCGATGGTTTCGAGTGCGGCGAACTAACCCCTGAACTACCGAGCCTCACAAAGAAGGATACGCGGTGAACGGTGATATACAGGGAGAAATATAAGAGCTGGGCAGTGGACGTGGGATCATATGGTGAACAGGAAGGATTGTTAAGAGTCCCATGTCATTCATTAATTAGGTGTTGTCACAGCTATCGCCAAGGTCGAAGTTGCAATGGCGACTGTTATGTGACGCAAATGCCATTGGACGGACTATGTTTCACTGTCGGGGCACTGGCATGTTTTTTTGCGGTCGAGGTAGGGTAGTTTTTGATTTTTTTTCCAGGGAGGGGGAGGGGATAGTGTTGGAGATTTAAAAGGAAATGTTCCCGATCGATGGGGTAGGGTTGATATTTTTCTGGTTGAGAGGGTAGTGTCATATTTTTTATTTAACAACACTTTTCCCTGCAAACTGGACTACTCTCCCCCCCCCCCCCCCCCCCGGAGCGGAACACGTTTGCCTCACCGGAGAAGGTAGACTCACCCATCGCACCCCAACCTACGGGCCTGTGGGGGTTTTCGTCGGAAATATCTTGAACATTCATGTAAAAGAACTGCACGTCGACAGTGATCATTCTGTGAACTAGAGCAAGTATATTTATTGTTTATTCGTCAGCAGAGCTGCGGATTCTACCCGGAAGGCAGCTGACACTCCCGCCGTCCGGCCTTAAGCCTCTCCCCACAGCCGTGACACCTTCTAACTACGGGTTGTCGGCGTGATTGTGCCACTTTGTCCTATCTCAGACAATTACGACAATTTGTCGCTATTCACCCTTAGAATTCGACCAGGACCGGACCACTGCGTGTGAATGCGTCCACTTATGATTGAAGATGCTCAACGTAAATGCGCAACATGTCGTGGGTGAAGAGATTGTTGATAAATCATTCATGTATGGTTGACGCGTCAACTGTTAAACAGCTATATAAATATATATACTGGGCTGAGATAAGTTGATCGTTGTCTAAGACTGTGCAACATTGCACAGCGTATTTGACTGTGGAGGGGTTAACTAACATAAACGGAGCTTAGTCTATTTTAAGCCCTCCAAAGAAAACGGCACGCTTGAATAGAGACAGTGAATCGGTGTGAACTGTAAAGTTTCGAGGAAAGTTGATTTTGAAACTAGGCATATATTTGTCAAATGCATGATATAGCTGCGAATTGTTGTAATGAGATGATGGTGTAACTATCGGAAACACACACGCCAACAACTTGGGGGTGACCTTTGATTCCAAAATGTCCCTTGAGCGACACGTAACAGACATTTGCAGAAATGCGTATTACCACCTCCATAGCACTGGACGCATTCGTCGATACTTAAACAAAGAACACAAAAACAAATTGTGCATGCGCTAGTCATTTCGCGAATTGACTGCTGCAATGGTCTTCTTAATGGATTGCCAGGGACAGTAATTGAGAAATTACAACGCGTCCAAAATGCATGTGCTCGAATCATAAAGATGCGGTCGAAACGAGACCAAGTCACGCCCATGCTCTTGGAGCTGCACTGGCTTCCTGTGAAGAGTTCCATTACTTTCAAGACCGTACTTCTCACTTTCAAATGTCTTCATGGGCTCGCACCTCCATGTCTATCAGCAATTCTCTCTCCGTATCGCCCGACATGCTGTCTACGCTCCTCCGATCAGCTACTCCTTAAACAACCAACTACACGAATTAAACTCGGCTAACGAGCATTCTCTTGTGTAGCTCCAAGAACATGGAATCAACTACCACTCACAGTGCGCCAATGCACTAGTGTCAATCAATTTAAACTGGCACTGAAGACGCACCTCTTCACAAATCATTTTAACATTCGATGATCATAATTATTGATACCTTTATTTTAATTAATTTAATATTATAATTAATCTATTTTATTATTTTAATAGCTTGTATACTTGTGTTTATTGATATATTTTAAGACAGTAGAGTTGATTTTACTTAGTAGTAATGATTGTATATGTTGTAGCACATTAGTATTTTAAACTATATATCGTATGCTGTTATTTATACATTTGCATTAACCATTGTAAAGCGCCCCAGAACAATTATTTGGATGGGGCGCTATATAAGAAATACATTTTTATTATCATTATTAAATATATCCTGTTATGGGGTGGCAGTGTTTCATGTTTTGTAATGCTTTCGTCAGTAATGACCTGATCGCAAAATCGACCTTTAAAAATGTATTATAGTGATCAACTAGACATATCTATGTCAAGCGTCCAGCCTTTTCTAAAGCATTCTTCAAACCAAACACCTTTTGAAACCAAGTCGAGATAACATACGAAGTGACAAGATTCGACATCTTACCATCTGCATCGGGAACGACCTCCTGACTATTTCATTGACACATTCTTATGAGTAGATTACAATCGCATTATCAACGCCAGTTCTATTTTTATGTCGTTTCGCGACATATATCATATCAATACGTCGGGTATATAGCCAACGAAACTTGGGTCGATCTACCAATCAGATATCAGGCATATGTCACTGTGTTTATGGCAAGCTCAAACAGCTAAGCCACCAATGTAGACCCACTGGTTAAAAGCAGATAATGTTTTATCAATGCGGCCATGGCCGACCCGTTCCGTTTTGACTAGACCACTTTCTCCCGGCTGTTGTCTTGTCTTGTCTGTATCTTGCCTAGATCTCTCGGTCGTCCATTGCCGCCAGGACAGTTACACCAGTTACACGAGTTACATTCTCCAGCCCTGTGTCGTAGGAATAAACTGCCTTCTTTTAATGATTCGCATGAATGTCTTGTTTCTCGATCCTATCACTCAATGGGCTGCTTACCAACAATAGCACCTGTTGGGTTTGCGATCTCTTCTGTATGAGGCTGGTAATGTCCTGATGTTCTCTCTCTCTCTTCGTTCGCTCAATTTGTTCAGACATTTGAGAAGGCTGTCATAGAGAAAGTACCACAGACATGAAAGCAGCGACTGATTGTTAAAATACCGAAAAAAGATAATCTTAAATGTTAGAAAAGTTAAGACAATCACTTCGAGAAGGGAAGTAACCGTTGAGAAAGAAAACAGCTGGGGTGGAAAACATGGCAAGAAACCAAATGGGTAGCCAGAGACAGGAACGAAGTAGATAAGATGCTGTGTAGCTTTATAGGCCACGATGCTGGGATGAAGATAAGGTAAGGTAAAACATGGACTCGAAGTTTGTCCAAGTCAACTGGTAATACTAAAAGTAAACACTGTTGGGAATATCAACCAACATATTGTGTACACAGAAACTGCAGATAATACGAGAATACTAGAACCACTTTTATTTATTTAAATATTCGTTTCGTAATTATTATTGGAAGAAATCCATTTTGGACACATGGCTGGTTAGGCATATAAATGTAACTTGGTTTGAGATAGTGTGACCACTGCAGCTTAACGCCTCCATGTTAATGATCTTGTTCTCTTTTACTTAACGTTAAATCTGACAGCAGAACAGCCATGGCCGCCAATAGAGACATTAGACGCCCCGCTGCGCCTGTGTCATTACGAGCTCAGCCCTCTCACCCGTGACCGCTGCTGCGTCTGCCGGACCGCGCACGCAAGACGCACACAGACGGAGAATAGACCACAATTATTCTGATTCGTCCTTTCGAATGTTGCATTTAATACATAATTGATTATCAATTAACTATGAATGTAGCATGATACTGTGAGTTAAATTGTTCTTTTACAATAATATTGATAAATAAAGCAACATATGGTGTGTAATTGTTTTCATAGTAGTAATCCCAGATAATAGACTCACGTTGGGCCAACGTTGGGTATTTTGCGTTGGCCCAACGTTGGCAACACACGTTGGGATAACGGCATTTTTCTCATCGGCCCTACGTTGGCCCAACATGTTGGCGCAACGTTGGCACAACGTTGACCCAAAGTTGGTCATCATTGTTATAACAGAATACATAAATGTCTACACGTGTGTTGAGTAGGCCTACGCTGGACGTACATGCCACGTTAGATTTGCCTCCACGTATAGATGGTTAGAGTTGATTAAGTTCAGCTACCGTTATTTAGAAAACCCGATGTCAAACATCTCGCACGAAATAAACAATGCAATACTAGCAGTTACTGTTCCATAAGTTTTCCGTGGATTCGTGAAACGACGAATGTGGAAAATGTATTGCTTTGAATCGCTAGATCACGACCTGCGCGCAATTTAATAATCGAAGCGCACACACTTTGTCAACACTGCGAGAAAACGATAAATGATTGATCGAGCCAGCAACCGATAAAATATTATGTTGTTGCGTGCAGGAAGCACTAAACACAATAAATGTTGCAGCGTTGGTACTCACAAGAAACTGCCATATGACAATGTCAGTTGTACACCGCCTTTGATGGCAACATCCGCTACATTTCCTGTCATGATGGTTGTGTTGTACCGGGACGTGTGAAACTCTTTTGACAAATAAGACATCATTAGCCTATACGTGATGTGGTCTGTACGACATTTCCGAAGAGGGCATTAAGATATCTGACCGAGTGATAAATAACAAAACAAATGCATGTAATTGCGGGAAACAAATGTGTGTGCCGATTGATTTAACTATCGTGGGAGGTGGTAGGAATGCATTGCTTTGGAGTTCTAGAGTATTTCAGCGCAACAAAAGTTTATTATTATTCGTAAGTTTAAAGTTGATAATACCGTGAAAACACCTTGTACATAAATTTCCCCATATTTATTTAATGTGATAAGAAAACAACTAGAACAGTATTAGGTATATACGCACACCCGAATCTTCTGGTGATCTTGGCATAGATCCTTCAATCCTACAAAGGATTTGTTTACCAGGAACGCAACATTTATTTGAATATTAGTCGTAGTTTAGACAGTATGCACGTTGTGTGTGTGTGCGCGCGTGCATGCATGTGTGTACAGTGCATGCGTTCATACATTATGTGCTTAGATCTACGACTACAACCCCCTCTCCGGTTTCAGAGTGCATCGACCATGGCGAGCAGAGAGCGCAGTGCGCGGAGTGGGCGGCTGCCGGGGAGTGCCGGGCCAACCCCGGCTACATGGTCCCCAACTGTCGGAGGGCGTGCGGCGCCTGCAAGATCTACGGTAAGTGCCTCGGGACCTGCGTCTCACACATCTCGTGAAAGCCTACACGTTTGTGTGTAAGAATCTCAACGCAAAATATCCATTATACGACCAACACCATTTTATTGACGCTTCTGTCATAGGTTTTTTTGGAATGAGACCACCGTTCAGTGAATCCACGACGTTTTTTGTCAATTCTCTGCGTGGGATCTTTTACTTCCGCTCGCATGGACACCAGATAGAAGAGACCAACGGTTTATAGTCTATCTTCCTAAAGACATAGGCAACTTGAAAACACATTTGCCCGAGTCTCGACACGGCGGTCGGTACCAGGATTTGAACCCCGGTTCCTTCGATTGTTGATCCGGCACCCTAATCGCTCGACCGCCGCTCCACACTCTTCAAGGTGTAGTAGGCCTATAGCAGTGACTGACAAATTGTGCAGTTGCCGTCTCTTCGCTCACGATTTCGGTGTCTGCTTGGTGTACCGATGTGTCAGTCACTTAATTAGAACTAGGATATCTTGAAACGACTAGTATTTCCGTGGCAACGTAACGTATTTGACGATTGAGCTGACATATTTATGCGTACAGGGAGATGTTATTGCATACTTCCATGTAAGCAGGCCCATTCAAACGTTTCTTTTTTAATGGTGTATATGATCAATACAATTAGTGCTCATATTGCATATTTTAAAATGTTAACATGCCCTCGTAAACGTCCCAGTAATATACAATTAATCAAAACTTCTGCACAAGAATACAATTAGAAATTGAACACCCAAGTTGTTTACAGAGGATTTATTACCTGTAGTGCTATTTATTGGACTTACCTGGTATTTATATGTTGTCGTCGCCTGTGTTTGAATGCAGACGTTGTTGCACCGAAGCTAAAATGGTGCACTTTACTAGGTGTTGACACGTGGTAGACCATTCAAGTTTCAATTAACCGCAGACAAAGTATTTCCTTGAGCCTTTAGTAATCGTGTCTTGCACAAATAAATGCCACCATGTATAAACATACGAATACGAGTGAATATGTGAAAGATGTAGGGTGGTTCATAGTTGTCACAGTGTGTCCAAATAGACAGTGTTTCGTTCATAACGGATCTTGTGTGACAGAGCGTAATCCACGACGAATTTAGCGCTGCACTTACTACGACCCTACGCCTGCAGCGGCAGCGGCACACCTTCGCCCAGCAATGCGTTACCCCGCTGCGCCTATCTGCCCCATTATCTACCCGCCGGCTTACACATACGGGGACCACTTCGAATCGTTGCTACTATGTATTTGTCTGAGAAGAGACACAAACTGCTGTTCCAACTAAATCGGGTTGCTACATCAGGGGATGTCGTTGACCTAACATAGCCTATGGTCTCGATCTATAAAAAATCTTACTGGCGATACATTAGTTGCTGCCCATGCAGACACTTGTTTTGATAAGCAGGTGCATGAACGCCTTGTTTAGACGGATACATATGGGGCGCCTAATATATAGCGATTTTTTAGACCACACAGTTGTTAAATAAGTAAATAACTGCAAAATTAAAGAACAAGACATAACATTCGACGAATACTGTATACGAGACCGCACTGTATCTTATCCGGGCCGCGCTTGCCCAATGCTTGGCGTAGAGTTGGTTAACATACAACAGCACTGCCAGGCGCGGGAGAACAATCTTGTACAACTAATGTGTTTATGGGGTAGGCGTCTTACGGCTTCATTGCGCGTGACGCTACACGGCTGGCATTCGAAGGCGGCGGAAATGGCTGGCGTGAATCACCCGGTCCACTGGGATAGGTCAAGTGTGACGGCGCGGTAAACGCAGATTTTCGTTCGCACAATGACTTGTATTGTACAGGACCCACAGGGAACACATGTCTGCAATGCAATCACATCAAAAAAAGCGTTACTTCTCTTTGTCATTGTGTAGAAGTATATATGTACGCTGTCCTTTGAATACCACGGACAGAATGTCTGGGAAGATTCGTGTTTGTCAGTGGAATTAATTTTATTGAGACATATTTCTAGAAATAAAATATATATTGCCCGTTAAATCATTGTCGGTCTTTGCTGTCGTCGGGTATGTCTGAGAAGTCGTCGTTACTCTGCGGCAATGAAGTTCCGCCGAACAAAAGCGTACACCGTAAGATCTCACACATATCAGGTCGACCGCGAACGTTGACATTTTCACGAGTTGGACAGACAAGTAGCTGCATGGCTAAGACCCCACAAATGGAAGACACCTCTCTACCTCCACAAGTATTCCCGCATGGATCGTTCCTTCGTCGTCGTCGTCCTCCTCCTCTTCCTCTCTCTCTCTTTTCCTGTCTCAACCCCCCCCCCCTCTCTCTCTCAATAATGCTTATATTATGATAGTAGTACGTTTTGGTTGCGTATATTTGGGCAACGACTTGTAAACCTGTGCTATATCACACGTATGTTGTGAACTTGTGGTGTCGTAGGTGCAACAATATAACTTAACACGGCCCATTATAAGCGCTGTTCTTGTAGACCTATCTTTGTCTCACAAGACTGGTGGGTCGTTACGTCAGTCAGAAAGAATGAAAACTAAGCTTTCGTAGAACATGCCCGGTTTACTCCGTTTCGCAATACTGTGTTTAGGCAGAGTCCACAACAGGCTATCTCCTGTTTCAACCCACATTCCACTTCCAAACAGGTGGCGGATGGTCTACTGCACAATGTTGAATATAACATGTAAACCTGTATTTAGTCAATACAGCAAGCACGAAAGCTATTTTTCACGGTTTCATGAACGGTACATCGGAGGTTTTCATTGACTACGAACAACAAATAGGATTATGTTTAAAACGAGGAAACTCTCATGCCAAAAATAGTCCTGATATCGTCTAGTTTGATCTGGTTTCATATGTGTGTGTCGACTACGTCAACGACGCATATTGATCTACATAAGGATGCTTTTTATCATGACTATGCCGTTGTTTAAATAGAACAAGAACAAGAAAGTTTTATTTAAACCCCAATTACAATATATGTATAACATCAAATTAACGTAACATGAATAGGCATATATATTCATATATACAAATACAGTGTAATTTCAAATTAGGTGGGGTCTGTGACTCCTATTAAGACAATAACAGTCGCTCTCATAGGACCCACAAGGCATCAATATGGAGGACGTGTTATTTGCAGCAGTTGTGTTTTTCTTCCGGAAGTCGTGCACCGGTTACTTTGTGAGGGATTGGGATGAGTGTGAATCGTGTTCACCTGTACACTTTAGTGTTGGAGCACGTACGGGGGTTTCCAGCAATAGTCTACGGTTCACGATTGTAGGCCTAATTGCACGCTCGTTGTGTGCCGCTCTGTCTACGTGAAGCTCTAATGACATGGTGTCAATCGCAGTCGGCGTCATCTACAAACGGCTGGTTACCACCAAGGCACGTCTAACAGTTCTTTCGCCGACTAGAACTCATTGACCCGTGGTCCAGAAATGAGCCAGCCAGCTTACCATTATGCTGCGTCCAATGGGCTCGTTTATATCGTAAACACGGAGAGGCGAACTGGAAAGTTCACGAGCTTCTCGAGCCTGTTACCACTTGTAAATGTATGCAACTGATTCAAATAGGGGGTTATGAAGTCGTTTTCACGGTATACACGAAGTGATTGGAACGCAGCATTATTACCAGCTCGCTACATTTACGCGTGTACGATAAAAGATCATTCACCGACGACACACAGGCTCGGTGTGCAGAACGTGGACTCTTGAATGGAGCCGGCTGTTTTCAGTGTCGTGAATAGAAGTCGAAGTTATGGCAGGGTGTCATCATAAAAAACATTGGTTGCATGTCTGTGCAACAGGTACATATGGATGTATTCATGATTCGATTACGAATCAAGTTGATCATTAGGAAGAGGAACATTAAGGGGGCGGAGGCATGCATGCACGTATAGTCACCCACGCCAAGAGGTGTACACTGAGAGCCTATCTGCATCTATACATACATTTGTGTTGATCGTTGCTGAAGAGAATCTAGATAAGAATCTCGTGACTGGCCTAGCCAAAGCACTTAACCAAGCTACAGCTGAAATTAGAAATTCAAAGAGAAGCTATGAACAACAATTAGCTAGTAATATAAAACATGACAGCAAGAGTTTTTATGCGTATGTTCGAAGCAAACAGAAAGTTCAAGATAAGGTCGGTCCTCTAGAAGATAGTGCTGGAAATATAATATCAGAGGGATTCATAATGGCAGAAGACCTGAATGAGTACTTTAGTTCAGTGTTTACCAGGGAAGATATTAGTTCACTGCCAATACCAGAGGCTAAGTTCAAGGGGGCAGATTCAGACTATTTAGGACAATTAATTGTAACCCCGGAAATGGTAGCTAAGAAAATAAGGGCTATGAAGGATAATAAATCACCTGGAGTGGATGGTATTCCACCCAAATTACTATTGGAAATTGTAGAACAAATTAGCATACCACTTGCAACAGTTTTCAACTTGTCATTAGAAGAGGGAGTGGTTCCTTTAGAATGGAAAGAAGCAAACATTATACCGTTATTCAAAAAAGGTTCGAGAAACAAGTCAGATAACTATAGACCAGTGAGTTTAACATCAGTAATTTGTAAATTATTAGAAAGACTAATTAAAGATCACATGGTGGATTTTCTTGTTAAACAAAACTTGATAAACCCATCTCAACATGGTTTTTTTAAAGCGAGGTCATGCTTAACAAATATGTTATGTTTTTTGGAAGACATCACTAAGTGGGTAGATGAGGAATCACCAGTAGATATCGTCTACTTAGATTTTCAAAAAGCTTTTGACAAAGTACCACATCAAAGATTACTGCTTAAACTAAAGGCCCATGGCATAGGAAATGGTATAATAAACTGGATAGAACAATGGCTGATTGACAGAAGACAACGTGTAGTAGTTGATGGGGAGGCTTCAAACTGGAAATCGGTATTGAGTGGGGTACCACAGGGATCAGTATTAGGTCCTATATTATTCTTAATATACATCAACGATTTGGATGATGAAATAACAAGCAAGGTGTTGAAATTTGCGGATGATACAAAAGTGTTTAGAAGGATTAAAAGTGATGGAGATAGACAGCATTTACAAGATGATCTTGACAGGTTGATCAAATGGTCTGAAAAGTGGCAAATGATGTTCAATTTTGGGAAATGTAAATGCCTCCACATAGGACATGGGAACGAAGAAGTAGAATATACAATGGGGGGTACTGTACTAAGTACTACTGTAAAAGAAAAGGACTTAGGGTTAACCGTTAGTGCTGATATGAAGATTTCAGAGCAGTGCGGAATTGCAGCTTCAAAGGGAAATCAAATCCTTGGATTAATTAGGCGAAACATAACGTATAAGGAAAAAGAGCTAATAATACCGCTGTACAAAACAATAGTTAGGCCTCATTTAGAATATTGTATTCAAGCGTGGAGGCCATATCGCAGGAAGGACATAGATATGCTAGAAAGAGTGCAGAGGAGAGCAACTAAAATGATACAAAATCTGAAGGATCTTAGTTACGAAATACGCCTAAAAAAATGCGGTTTAACAACACTAGAGACCAGGAGATTGAGAGGAGATCAGATAGAAGTGTTTAAAATATTGAAGGGTTATGAAAATATTGATAGAAATATGTTTTTCTCAGTGAAGAAAGATAGAAGGACTAGAGGACATGATCTTGCATTAGCAAAGGAGCAGAGTAGATTGGATATAAGAAAGTTTTCATTTTCACAAAGGACTGTAAATGAATGGAACAGATTACCTGCTGATTGTGTGGGTACCAGTAGTGTGAATATGTTTAAAAATAAAATCGACACATACCTCAGACGGGCGGGATACACATAGATAAAAGGGTCGGACTCTCGATAAGCCAAAGGCTTCCTTGTCCACCTGCTACCTAGAGTTAATTCTCTGGGTGGCAATCTTGTTAAATCTTGTTAAATCTGGTTAATTTCTCTGTATTCGCTGTGTTTGCTGTCACTTCTTCGTTATATCGCTGTGGATTCATTGCGTTCGACTAACACCGATCAGCCGCCTTTACAATACTGTCGATAGTACCGAAACACATAATCGTGGTGCTTTCCGACTAACAACGCGTTCGGATCGATATTTGATCATATCTATAAAAAAAAGATGTACCTATAAAATCATCCAAAGTAGTTGCGATAAGATTGCTCGAGTTCCTTGTAGCATGAGCAGCTTGCTTGTGTAATCTGCATGGTTAAAGGGACGTCTTTGATGCGAGCAAGTTTTGCTTGTTATTGAGCTGCACAATGACATGCATACATCATAGCACGGTTTAAGATTTCTCACCATTGTTGCAAGTTGCAGTTGGTATTATTGTCACCAGGTGGAAAACAATTGGTATGCACGGGGCTACAGATATTCAGAACTTCAAACTTTTTAATGACGGAAATTAAATTGTTTGTGTGAAGAGAAATTCCTTCAAGTGCCCTGGGCATCCGGCGCGGATGATATAACCAACATGTATTTGAGCTTATTGAACAAGATGGCTATGTCAGGATCTGCTCGGGATTGCAGGTAGAGGCCTACTTGCTCTGTACATCCTGGTTATGTACCCCGTTTACACGGCATCTGTTTGCCGAGAAATCATGAACAAAAATCAAAAGACAACCCCCAACAAATTCTGGGGATATATCAAAAACAGGAGATGCAAGAACTATGGTGTAGCACCTATCCGGGGCACAAATGGTATTATTTACACCGACAGCAAGACAAAGGCAGATATATTAAACAACCAGTTGTCCTCAGTTTTCAACGACAGTGTGCAGGAAAATATTCCAAACAAAGGCCCGAGTCCGTACCAAATCATGGATAAGATCATTGTCACAAAGAATGGGGTACACGCCCTCCTCGGCAGACTGAATGTACACAAAGCTGTTGGTCCAGACAATATCCAGCACACATTCTTAAGGAATTGTCAGAAAAAACTTGAACCCGTCCTCACCATCCTGTACCAAGCATCACTAGACCAAGGCGTAATTCCACCAGACTGAAAACATGCATTCATAACCTCTCGTTATAGAGAGGGCCTCCAGATGATCAAACTACGATATAAGAGAAATAAACAGACACAAAAACAACACTGCACTGTACATTTTGTTCACACTGGATTTTTAAGTTGTATTTTATTCTGCTTCCTTCTGCTGCGAAGCACACCGTACACTAGTACTCTAACAGGAAGGCTGTACTTGAGTGAAAGAAGAAGAACAACTCGATGAACAGACGGCGAAGAAGAACCTTATAATCGCGAAGGAATGCGCAGAGTCTGCCGAGGAGCGAAACTACCGTAATGACCTCGGGAATGTCGATGTAAACACGGCGATTGTTGAACAAGGTAACCGGCTGTATTAGCTTATCTCCTCAGTGAAGCACAGATAGGCTAACGTGCAAGCGCCATTCACACTAGATTCTCGGCCGTCGTACGTTGCTGCTTCGAGTCAATGGTGCTACCAGACAGTTGTCGTCTTTAGTGTCGGACGGGTAATCGTCGCTCTACAAAGGCGCATTGACGTGGGTCTGACCGCGATTGCACGGCTCACTTAGCTGCCTGGTAGAACAGCAGACTACCGTGACCTTTATTTCAGTGTTGGGGGAAATTGAGACCTATGAGCCATTTTCACTGTTAAACCAAAAAATATACATATTTAACTTTAAATTTACACTGCCGTACGAATAGGAATGTTTTCTAAGAGGGTCGTGAAATTGGTGGGATATGTCGATTTCCACGTATATGCCAATTAGTGAAAGCCTATAAAATGGTTCAAGGGACCCCCCAATCGACGACATGACCTTGAATCACAACAACACATTTACATTTAAAACAGATCAACGAATTAACATACGATTTTTTTTACAATAAACAAGTACATACGCTACGCGTTAGTCATTATAACTTATATTAAGACATTCAGGCTTTGCAATACATGCGTGTGACGTAGTACAGGGTATCTAGTCTTCCTAGGCATGACCTGCTTCTAAAGAACTCAAAAAATTAAACGTATAATCATTATTAACAACGTTACAGAGGTTAACGGTCCTAATACCATAGCATAGTTAACGATTTGTTAATTTGATGATTAATCTAATAAGAATATCAGTATAATTGATTTCTAACCACGATTATAGACTACCGGGTACCCCCATTAGCATCCTAGCGTGTCCAACCATCTGTTGACGACTGTGGTATTGCCCACATATCATTTTGAAATTGATCAACGTCTGATGTATCCCACAGTTATGATTTCAGAGGACTTAGATGCGATATAAGTTGTGTTATTATATACGTCTTTGAGTTAGGGTCTATCATTTCGTTTCCCGAATTTCCTATTGTCAGTCTATCCGTTTCGTATCGGTGGAATCATGTTTCATCCTTGGCAAGACATTGGTGCATGCGCACTCTTATCAGTTGGTTTTAAATAAAATAGTTATTCAAAGATAACAGGCCGGCGTTTGTTTTTGCAATTTTACAGCAAACCTATGATCTTTCGCCCTAATACAATGAAGACAATACAGGAGTACAACATTCCATGTGCGGATCCACGTGACTTAAAAGCAAGACGTCAGTAAATTGACCGGTCATAGGGGTACACCATAACAATGGACTGCTGACCAAACGCTCACACGTACGTGCTGTGTCGGCTAGTTCTCTGGAAGCAGAGAGCAAGTGGACCATTCAGAATAAACCAAAACGAACCGAACACACATCCGATAGATGTGATTAATCACAGCATAATGCTATTATAATTCCTATAGCAACAACTAAGATATAAAGAACACACTTGTAGAATGCTGTTAAAATATGTACAAACAGATTGTCGTGTTTGGTGGTCGCGTGACTCCGCAAGTGATATTTGCCGCATGGACGAACTTGGAGAGATCCAGAGTGCATCTCTTGGTCATTCTGTTTGCCATTTGTCACCGACGGACAGCGATCGCGTTAGTAAATAGTACGCCTGTATAGAACAGTATCATAAAGCCCGCTGCAGTTGCCCTGAAACACACATATTTACACTGTCGTTCTGCGTTATGAATGTCACATTCCGCTGTAGTCATTTTTCACGGTCATAAACACTCGATTGGTATTACACATTCGTGCCATCTTTGATGTGTTCAATGTTGTACACTGGCAATAGTGTCAGTCCTCCGGTTGGGCTACACATTTACACATACACAGACGCACAGGAGGGTTTCCTGGAGTATTTATAAATTATCTTTGTTACGATTAACTTTGAAACGGCGTTTCGCGTTGACGCAAGTTACGTAAAAAGGTCGCAACAGGTCGGCGCCCCTCGGAACAATCGTTGAAAAAAACGTTATGAATGTAATATACGTAACGTTATGAACAATCGATTTACGACGTCCGAAAAATTCAAAACAAATTTCTAAAAAAATTAAAACCGTCTAGGACACACATACATATACACATTGGCATACATACGACTTCCTGTCAGATCCGTTGCTGTCTTATTCGTCACATATATATGATCGTCCGTTAATGCTTAGTTCTATGTTCCGCTACCCAGAATAATTCTCTCTTGCTAAGGGTTATAGTATTAGTATTAACAGGAAGTTCGCTGTGTCAATAGTTTATTGTGAGGGAACCAAGGTGAACGCGCTGATCATCAAATGGCAATTGTCTTTAATTCACCTGACACCGTAATACTGCCAACAAAGGGTGTTTACAATATGAATGTCTTTGACAATTTGAACATTTCATGGGGACCACATTCACTTTGGCGGGGTCGGCCTGTACCCTCTACATATCTATTTTAGCAAAGAACAAATATTAAGACATGGTGAACAGACATCCTCTTTTTAATGTTTGCGTAGCGTTTAATAATAACTCCAGTGTCTCTGTGTCGGTTGCAGGTTGCGTGAACAACTACTACAGCGACTTCGAGTGCGAGCTGTGGGCGTCGTGGGAAGAGTGCGCGAGCAGGCCCGACTGGATGCTGCCCCACTGTCGTCAGGCGTGCGGCCTCTGTCCCGTGTTCCTGCCCGCCACGGTCGCCGCCAACGTGACGATCGCGCCGTCGACGTCAGTGCAGGACCCAGGTCGCTCAGCCGACCCATCGCAGGCCGGTCGAGTGTCGAGTCCTACTAATGCACCGAACCAACTGCACGCAGACTCGACCGTGCCAAACGTCGCAAAGGGTATGTGTCTGATTTTCTGTCAGTATAAGTACACTGAGCAAGGTAGCAACTATTGTTGTTCTTCTCTTTCTTCCTGTAGTCCGATGTGATGCTGGCCCTGACACTGGCAATCGAGTTTGTTCATTTATTTCTTTTTCTTTTCTTTTCTCACCACTGCCGCTGCATTGCTGGCTCCACAATTCGCCTCCACTCCCCGTATCTTTCGTTCTCGTTGTTCACTTCGCCCCTTTCCCAATCACGACAGATCTCTCCTTACATAATCCTTCCATATCAGTCATGGTCTTCCTCTTCTTCTCCTTCTACTTTCTACTTTGAGAAAAGTCAAAGAAATCCAAAAGAAAGCAGAATACTTCGTCCCTTCAACCCAGTCATTAGCTGGTAAGAGATACGAACAAAACACTCCTAACGAAAAAACAAAGACGACTGTTATCGCAGATTATTTGTTCCGTAGTCAACACTGATATTACGAAACAGAATAACGTTTAGCTTAAAACTAGCTGTACAATTTAAACACACCGACACACAAACGAGTTAAGTAACTAACCAGTAATTAATGTTCCCTACCGTGAACAGCACTGGTAACAGCAAGGGAATCACAATTAGGTGCCTTGAGAATCCGCTATAGTTAGGAGTGTGGGGGGTCTAGACAGTAACACTGACTGACTAAGCGGACCACCGAGGCAAATAGGCTGACGGACATGGATCGGCAGTCCAGGGAGAATCTCGGCATATGATGAACGCCGAGGCCTACACATTAGCCAGCCAACAAACCTTTTGCATTCATTGTCCGTTATTCAACATCAAGGAGAAGTCATCGTCATCACCACCATCATCGGTGACCTCTCGTAGCGAAGATGATCTTTCCATGGCTAGTACATTTCACGTTCTTTTGGTTACGGTTGTTTGTTTGTGCATGTAATGCCCGGAGTTCACTGACGACTAGTTTGACCATTTTTGGTTAACTTAACTATCGGAAGATATCGGAAGACATCGGAAGACATCGGAAGACATCGTAAGAATTTTGTTGTCAGCGTACGCCAGTAACGCAATTATGAGTCCTAGTTGGGCAACTCGTTGCGACGTTACAAAAGTAGTGTCGTCGTATCCGATTCAAAAAATGAATCGGGAGTACAGTGTGTCGTCAGTGTACGCGCCCCAGTAAAGCAACTCAACTGCCAGTCGCAAGTGTACGCGCTAATTAAGACGCAACTAGATCATCCGACTGCGATGGCCAATAACAACACGGCTTGATGGTGACGTAAGTAATCACTCAATAATTCTTACATCACATGGCATTCATAGAAACCTATGGGCCCCAAATCACGGCATCATGTCAGGGGAAAAACACTCCAACAGAATTCACGTACTCAACAAAGTACTCGCGTTGTGTTTTGGCACGGGCTGTCACGTTGGTACCAGCACGTAATTTGGCCTGTTTTTCTTTTCTCCAAGATCCGGGGGCGTACCGTTGTGCATGTCAGCACTCTCTTGGTCCGTCATTCCACCTGTGAACCCGATCTTATCGAGCAACATATTGTACAGTGCACACAAGGCCTGGACTAGTTTTGTGAGACCTTCTCTGGTTCAAGATATAGGACGTCGTCAGGAAAACACGAAAGCTGTTCGCCAATATGCCAACGGAGAACGCGTGTTTGCAGTTGGTCGCAATCGTGTATCTTCCTTCAGTGGCGCTATTAGCTGTAGCAACCAGTCAAATACGTCTGGTGGCATTCGGATAAATTTCCTGTACACTTGTTCTTCTCGGTCACGCAGTCCTTGAACAAGACTGTGGAAGGCGCCTCGTTCAGCCCTTTCCGCTACGTGTAGCACGACTTACACCCTGTCTTGACGTACTATTTGTCTGCGTGCGCGACGGCCTCTTACTGACTCTAGACTTCGGCAGTTAGTTGCAAAGCGAAGAGTTGGTTTTTTTTCGATAACCGACCTATTTTAACATCACACGTGTAAAGTGACGACATAGGTAAAATAAGGATTTTGTTAACGTAAATAGTTAGCCAACCGTTGCGTCATAAGTGTACCCGTCTACTTGGGTGAGATTATCGAAAGTGTACGCGGCAACCGTCATAAGTGTACGCGCCATTTTTGTTACTCCTTATAATGAAAATAAAACTAGACCGTTCCGTGGTAAACTTGTCGTTAGTGTACGCCGGGCATAAGGCGATAGACTTACACTGGTAAGGTCGACTCTCACAAGCCAACAGATGCTATGTTTGGACTGCCTCTGAAGCCGTATAAAAGAGGGCGTCAAGACTTGGTCTTTGGTGGTTGGTGGCACAGTTGAGTCGGTGCACACATATAGGGGGCTACTTGTTGAAACCGATCGTCTTGGTACAGATCTTCCTGGATTCGACATATTTTAATTATACCCATTTCATGGAATTGCTAAAGTAAAATCACACTTCCTAGACTCTATTGTTGCCAACACAACAAACAATCCGTTGATTTAGGTTTAACGCAATAACGTAGACTCGTTGTTCCACGTGTGTCGCTCTGTAGTTCGGTGAATATCTACTGCATCGTGATCAGTAAGATCTCATAGCCAGAATGCACGAGTAGGCCCTATTTACAGCGTCAACATAAATCGTTTAGCTTCCATTGCATGTAACGCATTTCATGTCCCGGTGCCGGTTGTCCTCCCATGAAAGAGCGGTATCTATAGGCCCTACGTCCGACTGACACACAACATAAGCAGACCTACGACGAGGAGAGTAAATTGTCACCGTTCTACTGCATTGGCGACATTCGATCCGCCTCCACTATTAGTAACAGAGCTCAAACACACGCATTCGCCCAGTCAAAATACGCTTGGCAGGCATCCTCGTTTCTAAATAGACACCCGTCAACTATGCCTGTCAGCGAAGCCCCCGGGTGGTATACGACTTGTTTTCATGCAGCCGTTTGCTGAGCCAATAAAAGCTTTCGGTGTACCAATAGATATGTTCAAAGCAAGCGACAGGTGTATATATATGTACACAGCTGCATAATGTAACAAAAGATCGTGTGGAAATGCAAGAAAAAGACGAATGTTTATACACAAAGACGAAAAACGACGATTTTATTACAAAACAATCTCAGAGGTCGTAGTAGGAAATTGAATAAACGCAAATGCTCCAATTCAACAGCCCCCTCCAACGTTCTTCTCTCTCTCTGACTTTCACACGCAGTCCGGCTTGCCATCTCACGTGTCTGTGGTCTATCTTTTCCTATGGTCTTGGTGTTTACCCGCCTGCACACACTTTGGTAGTCTTCCTTTTTACTGTATTATTCTTCCTATTAGACTTACTTAGACTTAGTACCTCCCGCGTCTATAGATGCACGACGCAGTCAAAGCATTCCACCCAGATATGTTATTCGCTATAGCATTCTGACGTCGCTCCATCATTTGTTGACCAACTGTATGTCACATTCGACGGTCTGGCGCCAATTCATTCTTGGTCGCTTCTCCTTCTCTGACCAGCTGGTGTCCACCGTAGTACACGTTGGGCAGGTATAGTAGGCGGGAGCCTTGTGACATGGCCGAACGAGCTCATACGTCTTCTGCAGATAGATGAAGATGCAATATGTTGTCCTGATCGTATTCGGACCTCTGCATTTGCCACATTGTCGATTCAGTGAATGCCCAAGAGCTTGTCCAGGCATTTAGTGTGGAATGCATCGATTTTGCTTGGCTTATTTTAGTTGTCATGATTCTCGTTAGGCTGAACTTCATCCAGATATATTCCCTTGTATCATTAAACCAACTTCTGTCCTTTTCTGCTGTACTATTATCCGGAGCCAATTGTTTGCGTTAACGGGATGCTTCTGTTATTGCCGCGTTGTCAGCGCGTTCGTCACCATACAGACCATAGAGGCGTACTGGTGTTACGATAACCGGTGTTACACAACACCCAGAACAGAACTTTCCCTTTCAACCTTTTGCAAGCTTTTTATCTATCATGCTTCCCTCTACCTTCCCCTGTGCATTCATTCCGCTTGTACCCGACGTCACACCTCTACCACCGCTTAAGTAGCCATTCCACCAAAGTACACAAAGTCATCCTCTTGCTTGATCTCCTTCCCCTCCACCCTGGTGTTCGTCTCTTCTCTCTGCTGCCCAACCCACACACTGTCTTAACCAGGATCACCCTCAAGCCATGCCTCTTGAAAACCTCCTTCATTTCATCCAACACTTCCTGTAATAATCGTTTACTCTCTGGCACTATGTCCAAATCATCCGCATACATCACCTTCCCGAGAATATCTTTCCAGCTGAACTTCTTGCTTGTTAATTCCACCACGACGATACACCGTAAAGAGCTAAGGACACTTTCTTGCCGCAAACCGATGTTAACAGGAAACTCTTCCGACATCCCATATCCATCCAGCATTCTTCCTTTTGTTACATCATTACACCATGCGTTGCTCCCGCCGTCCTGGTTTCTTCTTCCGGCACTCTCATCCATCCGCAACAATCTCTCTCGGAACTGTGTCATAGAGGCCTTCCCTCGGTCCACAAATACCAGCGTCCTTGTAACTGCGTGCCTCTTTTCTACCAGCTGTTTTAATGCAAACCATTACTATATTTGTGATATTATTAGTATATGAAATGCGCGTCTCTCGTTCAGTTTAATCTGTCTGTTGCAGGTCTGTTCTTGTCAAACGAGACACACATCCTGTATTACAACGGAGAGACGGTGACGTCAATCTTATCTCAGGTAACGCAATTCGATAACGGTGTGTTCTATGTCGGGGATATATTAAACAAACACGGCGATCGTCTTCTGGTCGTTCATTTACGTTTGCAACAAGTGTTTCTCTTACAAACCCCGGGGCGACTGCGAGAGCGTGCAGCAAAAAGACAGAAAGCAAATACCACACAACTCATGTTGACATACACTCAAAATCTCCCAATACAATGGCACAAACTGCCTTGTGTCGCGGCTTTTTGTCGCTGCTGTCGAAGACTTGCATCTAAGTTGATCTGCAGGTCGTAGAACCCTGGCATCCTCGTCGTAACGATAGTATTGTCAGCGACGCGTCACTGCGCAGACACACTGTCTAGATTTCGGATTCTTTCACGAAGGAGTACACCGGAGGTATTTCTACCCATGCAGAGTGGCTTAGCATAAAACAGGCGCTAAGATGGGATCTCGTGTCAGTCGACGGGTGAATGGAGCAGGCGCTTGCGGATTGCACTGGATTGTGTTACTCAGTCGAGGACTTAAGCTAACTTTTGTACGTTATTCGAGTCACGCATCGACTGGTACCGTTCGCAGGAAATCGGTCACCTCAGTAATATGGATGTTACGTCACTGCAATCGCATGATTGGTAACAGATATCGTGTTTTTAGAAGAAATTATCTCGTGCTGTTTTCTGTTACCTTGTAAGTAACATAGCTATTTGTTAGACACATATATGCAATTGCAGGACCATGATGTGGTTGGGTTTGTTGGTGTGGGAGGGGTGCTTATCGACTGCAGCATCCGAAGAAACCTCCAGTTGCACCCCGTCCCTTTGAGACCTCCAATTGCACCTTTGAGACTTAAACAAGACCAGGCTACAAAGCATTACGAAATCGAGCTGACCACGTTTGCCTCAGAGAAGGGGAGGGGGCAGAGCGTATGCCCCCATCCCACCCGAGTCTATGGGCCTCAATAGGCATGTAGGCATGTAGCTACTGATTCTAGTTTAAAGGGAAACAAAAGGCTATTGTGTGGCCTATGCACCTGAAGGAGTTAATACAATCTAACCACTTGCAAGAACAATCAACAATAGCTGTTTACTCAGAATTTATTTTGAAAGTGGGAGTTTCTAGTGAAATCTTACAATTCTCGGCGGCTGCCATATTGAGATACGCCCACGATGCTAATATGCGTTAACTGCAACCCGAGAGTATTCGGCAGAACATCATATTTTATCAAAACAAAGTAAAGTGTTTATTAATTGGCAAATAAAAAAAGTTGAATACCTAAAACTTGACAGTTCTTCAGATGTATCAAGACTTTTTTTTATACAAAATCCCATACCCGTGTTTGACGTTTTATAATAACCATTATAAACACGAACCCGTGACGATATCATTGTCTGCTGGTTGCCACGCATTCTGAAAATTAGGTCACCTTGCAAACTGAGATAATAAATGTTGACTGGATTTCGCGAGACTTCAATACAGCTGACTACACACAGCTAAATATTAAAAACGGTAATTATTTGGATGTGTTTTTAATTGATAATCTGTCATTCGCATGCCATTGATCAAACGGGGGACGGGGTTATTTCCCGTAATACAAAATAGCCTTGTTCAAACCGAATAAAAGCATTTAGCACGTATAACACCATCAAAAAAATACCCAAGACAATCAATAAGCCTTTCGGGTAAACAATACACGTTGGTATACGTAGATCTACCGTGTCTTCTTTCAATCTCCTTCTCTAACATGACTCGGTCTCTTCTGGCAATTCAATTTATATTTTTTCACCGTCATCTAAAATACTGGTCTTTTACGGAGTCTTGATTACATGGAGGCCTATATGTGTGTGTATATATATATATATATATATATATATATATATATATATATGTGTGTATATATATATGTATGTAAGAACTATATAAGTGGCACATTTACTTTCGTTTAGAACATCCGTAGCTGCTAGCATCTTTCAACTCCTAAGCCTACCCGGTTGGTACTCTAGCCAAGGTCCAAGCAAGCCAGTTGAACTGTCGAAGACACACGCGCACGCGCACGGGCGCACTGGCCAGCACGCGCACATTATCTTTTGTCACGACTGCATCGAATAGTGCGTCTTCTTGAAAGCATTGCAAAATAATAGTGGCACACTGTCGTGTATTACTGACCATTATCTTACAAAAATAATGTGTTCATGATACAAGCTGTGATTTAATATTGACACCGACGCTGTTACTTGACGACGTACCTGTTTGTGTTTGATAGACTGGCGGCAATATCGTTGCGTTGGCTGTAGACGCTGACAGTGGTTATCTTTTCTGGGCAAACAATGCACGGCGCAACATTTACCGAGCGAGGATAGATGGCTCTGAAGTTGAAACTATAGTGTCTGAAGGTAAGGATCAATTTTGTAGTTGGTAAATAATTTGCAAAAACATCTGTAAAATGAGCGCCATTATCAGAACAGTGGCGCCACGCGGTGGACCACGAACCAACTTAAATTCATGCTTTTGGTTAAGGTATGTTAACCCCGGTCTATATACGCGGATAAATGGATTTTTATGGAACATCCATATAAAAGTATTAATTCTATAACATGGCAGTAATAAGGTTAATGAATCAACTACTAGAAAGTATCTTGTTTACAAAATAAACCGGTAGAGGAGTTTGATTGCATAATGGCAATGAGGACGCCAGTAGCGCCTTGCGCTTGAGCCTTGGCGCTTGAGTCGTCGATTTTCTTGTTGTCAATCATCTAAATTGTGTTAAATTGTCAACATCTGGTTGTTATATTAGTGTCAGTTGCCTCCGCTGAAACAAAGGCACCATGTTACAAAGACATTTCATTGGAATGTTGCATACAAGCATGGAGGCCATATCTTAAGAAGGACATATATATAAGCTAGAAAGAGTCCAACGAAGAGCAACTAAGTCTACGACTACAGGTGTAAATTAGAGTAAGTACTAAGAGTAAGTCGGTAAAGCTAAGCTGATTCCTGAACTGAAAGATCTTAGTTATGAAAGCAGCCAAATAGAATAAGGGTTGATAACATTAGAGACTAGGAGGCCTAAGAGGAGACCAACTAGAAGTTTTTACAATATTGAATGTTTATGAAGATATTGATAGAAATATTTTCTTCAATCTTAATTAAACTGTTAAAGAAGGCAGTAGAAGCAGACCTCGGGCACAATGCGGCATTAGCCATTAGTCAAGGAACAGTGTAGGTTAGATGTGAGAAAATACTCATTCTCTCAGAGGACAATAAATATAAATGACTGTAACAAATTATCTGATGATTGTGTTATTGCTAGCAATGTGATATGTTCAAAAATAAAATTGACAGGGGAGGGCGGGCTATACGTAGGTGGAAAATTATTGGACTCTCGATAAGCCAAAGGCTTCCTTGTCCGCATGTCGTCTGGAGCTTATAGCTCTGGACGGCAATCTTGTTAAATCTAAATCATTGGCTCTGAGTCTTATCTCAGTATAACCGCCACCCCATGAAGTGTGGTGCCTGTTGACAGTTTCAATGTTTTTGTTTATGTCAATGGCAATGTGAAATTTAAACCGAAAGGTCCACCAGAAGGGTTATGAACTTTGAACCATCGTCCATGTTTAATAGATGTGTTATTAATGATTCATATGCACGACATAGCATCCATTCTACAAGGGAGCAACATATTGAATCTTGCACCACAAAGTAAATTACAAATTACCTACTTTCATTTTCACGGTAGCACTACAAGGCTCAGTAAGAGATGTTGCTTTGTTATTTTAATCTTGTTAAATCAAGTTTCAATAGGGAGTTTAAATCTAAGACGAGATAAGGTTAAAACAGAATTCCCATGCAACATTTTCAGAACATATATGGCTCCACTTATTGTTAAATTACACATTACATCAGCATTTGTGCAATGAATCATATATATAATATTCAACCTGCTGTCTGTTTATCATATGACCAGGGATTCTCGAGGTGAATGGGCTGGCAGTAGATCGTGCGTCCAAGCATGTCTACTGGACAGATGCACAGAGGAGACGAATTGAAGTGGTCCAGTATGATGGGTCAAGTCAGAAGGTTATCATCCACACCGGACTTACAGCACCACGAGGCATCATAGCTGACCCACTGGAAGGGTAGGGAACTCTCTTCCTCCTGTTTACTTCGTAGAAGGGTCCAGCATCTGTACTGCTGCACTGCTTGTGTTGCCCTCCACTGCTTCCTAATAATGTCACAAACGATTCAATGGATCCACCATTCAAATTAAAACAGATTTAATAGAAATGTAACTGCAGTGCAGCACCTACAGACATAAACAGTCAACCACACCCTATTCTACGCCAAACGGCACAATGTCAAACAATGCACACAACCATTAATGCCAGATCTCACCTAAACAAATTCATTTGGTGATAAATGCAAGAATGTGACACGAAACCATTTGGAATTATTAATTGCACTAACTCCGTGACTCAATTTGAAGACAGTCGACGCTAAATGGGTGACAGTGACAATGACAGGAAACATGTTAAGGTAAAGGTGTTTACTTGCAGGTACTTGTACTGGAATGACCAGGGCAACAGGCAGATAGAACGGTCAAAGCTGGATGGGTCAGCAAGAGAGGTCATTGTCAACTCAAGCCATGTTCATTTGCCCAATCAGATGACATTGAGCTCATGGACACTGTGAGTTGTGTGGTGATGATGATGATGATGATGATGGTTAATTATAAAAATTGTGATCAACATATAAGTAATACATACATATGATAATCATACATGTAATTATATCACAGTTGTTTTGATGAAAGAGCATGTACACCCATTATGTGGCGAATTTTTCCACAACAGTACAGTTTATTTCAAGGGTATGAGAAACAAAAATAGTGAGTGCTATTCTAATTAAAAAAAAGAGTGCAATTAAAAAAGAATACATAGTACAGCCTAGACAGTACAGCTGTATTTATTTATAATAACGATGAAGGACCCATGTGATCTAGATGTTTTATATTGTACATTTATGATTTTTATATCCTGTTTAATTATTTATATGTACATCCTTTTTAAAGTTATTTATATTTTAATTAAAATCATTTATAAGTTAAAATTACAAAATAATTATATTTGATGTTATTTATATCTTTAAGTTATTTACATTCTTTTACTTATATTTTTTGCTTATATTTTTAAGGTCAGACATTTTTAATGCATATTATATAACCTGAGACAAAAGTATTCATATTTGTATTCATCATAAATCATTTCTGCTTTGAAACGGCAGGAACTCGACTTTATACTGGGTTGATTCTTCTGACAAGACGATCAGGTCAATCAACCCATCGACTGGGGACCTAACAGACCTGGTTGACCTGACAGAGTACGTTCACGGACATCATGTATATGGCTTGGCACTGAGTACTCATGGAGAGAAACTGTACGTGAGTGTCTGGGGCACCTGCACTGTACTGGCAGTGGACCTGCAGACCAAGGCCGTGCAAACATTGTTGACAGACCTAGGACAAGAGGTCCTTTTTAGTATCGCAACACTGCAGCCAACACAGTCTTCTTCAGGTAGGTATTGTTTTATTTACTAGCTTGTTGCAGAATATGTCTGTTTCACTATAATTTGAAAATATCTTGTTAATATTATTATGCATACCATCATAACGGTTAAACTATATAATAATACCAATAATTAAATTGTTGTTTTATACGGCACAATTTTCAATAAATTCCAAGGCGCTGTACAAAATCTAATTACAGGTATGTAAAAAGTTAATAACAAATATATTCATAATTGCAAACATAATGTAAACCAAATAAAATCATGATCTAATAACTACAAGAAAAGTAGTTTCCTGCCATGGTTTCTTAGGATGATTTCACATACATTTGATTAAGTTCTCAACAGTGTTTATATGTTTGCTGTTGTTTTGTTTCCCTGGCAGCCGTCTACCCGTGTGACCCTCACTACCAGGGTGGCTGTTCACACCTCTGTTTGCCGACTGGTGGCGCCACCTATCGCTGTGCATGTCCCAGTTTCGGTGCACTTGTTCTCGATCACAACGGGAAGAAGTGCAAAGGTACTGGTTCATTGCTTTATTTGATTGTATTTTGGTGCTGTGCACAGATTCGTAGACTGGTGGTTTAATTTTAAAATAAGATTTGTTTGGTATTTTTACAGTCAAATCTTTGGTATCGTTACAGAATAAAAAATGTACATTTGAGTATAAAAATAAAAAGTGTTGCTGTGTTGTTGAATATTTTAGTCAGTGATTTTGTACGCAATTGGAAAAAAATGTATCATTGTTGAACCAGTTGTTTCATTTCGATCAAATCATTAGTATGCTAACTCTCATGTAATTTTCATACAGTTGCCAAATCGAGTAAATTTGCTAAATATGACAGAAAGTTTGCCATATAAAATGATTATCTTGACTATTTCTGCCTTCAGCTATTGAAGAGTTCCTACTCTACAGTCGGGCAGACACAGGTGAAGTCGGCTTTATTGTTCTTGATGGACTGTCGCATAGTGAAGACATCCACCTGGTGGGCTACAGCAGCAGCCCAGTGGGCGTGGCTTATGATCCTGTCACTCAAGTGAGTGTTCTTAGGTCTATGACAAAAAATTGAACTTATAATTGAGGAAACTAGAGCGTAATCCTCTTGGTTTCTTTCGATGCCAGGATCACCAGTTTGATTAATTTAGTTCGGTAAATGTTGTGTCAGTTGAATAACTGTACTAGTGACTGCCAAGTAACAGTCAGCGATGGAACAAATGCCAACATGGTCCTTGTAGCGAGTGACTGCTATGATCAGGTGGTTAAATTGTTTCTGTGAGTTGCCAAATGCCAACATGGTCCTTGTAGCGAGTGTCTACTGTGATCATGTGGTTAAATTGTTTCTGTGAGTTACCTAATGCCAACATGGTCCTTGTAGCGAGTGTCTACTGTGATCATGTGGTTAAATTGTTTCTGTGAGTTGCCAAATGCCAACATGGTCCTTGTAGTGAGTTTCTACTGTGATCATGTGGTTAAATTGTTTCTGTGAGTTACCAAATCCCCACATGGTCCTTGTAGCAAGTGACTTCTGTAATCATATGGTTAAATTGTTTCTGTGAGTTGCCAAATCTCAACATGGTCCTTGTAGCGAGTGATTACTGTAATCATGTGTTAAATTGTTTCTGTGAGTTGCCAAATCCCAACATGGTCCTTGTAGCGAGTGACTACTGTAATCATGTGTTAAATTGTTTCTGTGAGTTGCCAAATCCCAACATGGTCCTTGTAGCGAGTGATTACTGTAATCATGTGTTAAATTGTTTCTGTGAGTTGCCAAATCTCAACATGGTCCTTGTAGCGAGTGATTACTGTAATCATGTGTTAAATTGTTTCTGTGAGTTGCCAAATCCCAACATGGTCCTTGTAGCGAGTGACTACTGTAATCATGTGTTAAATTGTTTCTGTGAGTTGCCAAATCTCAACATGGTCCTAGTAGCAAGTGACTACTTTAATCGTGTGTTAAATTGTTTCTGTGAGTTGACCTACTCTACTGGTGTGTGTTGGAGTGTCTTGCTGTGTGTCTGAGTGTGGTTGTTTGTTTGAACTTTGCAGTACGTCTACTGGAGTGATGTGAAGGAGAAGGTGATTCACCGGGCAGCCATCAACGGGTCCAGCCATTCTGTCTTCCTCAATATCAGTGATGGACTCGGCTACGTTGAAGGTCAGTGAGAAGTGTTGGATGTCTTTGACTGAGGTGGTGTATGCCTTACTTTGAAATGTCATCTTCACATTTATGTATTTTTATTCAGGTATCAAGAATATTTTTTTCTTCAAAAAACATTGATAAGTTTAATTAAATAAGATATCTTTTGATGTTATTATCAGTTTGGTAGATGTTTCAAACCTAAAACAATATAGGTAAATTCTCACTTAATCTAGATAATAGCTAATAATCATTGCATGTCGTTATTTACTTGTACGTCCTGTTATCTTACACTTGAACAGATATAGAACTATTTGTCTCTTTGACAGACCAAAGCTACAAGATGTACCAATCGCAGACATAACAGTATATTGCAGTATACTTGTAGCAAATATAAAATAGCTATTTCCCAACCACATTAAACTTATTATGCTACATTTTAATTATCACAATGACTCCTATCATAGTGATAAAAGTTCTCAGAGTATCCAGTCCTCAGGACTGCTCAAAGCACTTTCTACTTTACTCCCTGGCAGACCTGTTCAATCGAACACCATCTCAGCTTCTCTGGGAAGCATTCAGCCACACTGCAATTAATGCTCGAAGACTATTCGTACGCAGATATCCACCACTGTCTATAACCAGCACATAGCTGAGTGAACTGAAGCAATGTAGAGTAAACGGACTTGCCCAAGGTTCAGTTGAGAATCCGATGCTCTTACCGCTGTGCTACTGCGCTCCACTTAATGATCTATATTGGTCTTAACAGGAGTTTCCCAGATCCGAATTAGAAAGGCACTTTTTTATTAATTTCAGCATATATATGATCTAGTTAATGCAATGTATAGCATACTTTGTTACTTTGTATTCTCAAAAAAGAATAATTAATTATTTAATATGTACATTACTTGATAATGCTGCTGATGTAATTTTTATTCATGTATGTTTGTAAAGTGCAAATTATGGGTTTGAATAAGCAAGTATTGTATTACATGTTGTATGATACTGCACTATAGGACTGAGTATCGATTGGAAGAACCGTAAACTCTACTTCACTAACACGGACTCAGTGACTCTGGAGAGTCTCACACATAAGATAGAGATGATAGGTCTGGATGGGTCCGGACGTCGCACCATCGTCAGTGACGTCGACAAGCCACGCGGCCTCTGGGTGGACGTTGGTCAGGGGTGAGTGTGGTGGTCTGAAAGTTGGTTTGACTTCTGTAATTACCCTGGGTACTACTGCAACATGTAGAATGGATTGTACAGATTGGTAGGTGGACCACAGTGCATGCCATGCACAGCATGTGTTTGTGTGTTTGTGTGTGTGTTTGTGTGGGTGCATGTGTGTGTGTTTGTGTGCATGTGTGTGTGCAGCCTGTATAGAGGGTGCATGTTTTAATAGTATTGTATCACGTGTGGAGAATAGGAATAACAAATAGTAATTCAAGTTGAATGAAGATTGCATGGGTTGTGTTGCAGTGAGTTTAAATACAAAGTGTATGAAGTGTGTAACACATGTATGTGTGTGTTGCAGTGAGCTGTACTATGCACTGTGATAAGTGTGTAACACATGTATGTGTGTGTTGCAGTGAGCTGTACTATGCACTGTGATAAGTGTGTAACACATGTATGTGTGTGTTGCAGTGAGCTGTACTATGCACTGTGATAAGTGTGTAGCACGTGTATGTGTATGTGTTGCTGTGAACTGAACTACACACTGTGATAAGTCTGTAGCATGTGTATGGGTGTGTTGTAGTGAGCCGTACTACACACTGTGATAAGTGTTTAACACATGTATGGGTGTGTTTTAGTGAACTGTATTGCACACTGTGATAAGTGTGTAACACATGTATTGGTATGTTGCAGTGATCTGTACTACACAGTGTGATAAGTGTGTAATGCATATATGGGTGTGTTGCTGTGAGCTGTACTACACAGTGTGATAAATGTGTAACACATGTATGGGTGTGTTGCAGGGAGCTGTACTACACAGACTGGGGTCAGAAAGGCCGGGTTGTGAGGCTCAACCTCGATGGCACACAACCTCACATTCTTGGATCCGATTTCGAGAATCCCAACAGCGTACTGACTGATGGCGGCACTGTCTATGTTGTCGACTCGCATCTCAAGTCACGCGACCGAGGCCTGGATGTTAATGGCGCCATCTACTGGACTAATCAAACTGGCACCTTCTGGGCAAACCTCAGTGGCATCGACTTGAAGGTACATAAAATGTTGATACAGTTGGACCTCGCTTTACAGTCACCTCGATAATACAGCCACCTCACAATTAAGGTCACCCTGGGACAGTCACAAATTATTTCTGTAACAGTAAGGTATAGGAAATTAGTCTTGCTAATACGGTCACCTCGCCATTCAGGTCACATTTGTCCAGTCCTGAGGATGACCTTAGTAGTGAGGGTCCACTGTACTATAGAAACCATCAGTTGTTACTTGTCTGGATTCTTGGCGTAACTAAACATGTCTCGGCAGTAATTTATTTAAAATTACATTCATCCATCTGGTAGATGTGACTTTGGTTAGCTTGGTTAAATTACTGCTTATCTGATTATTATCTAAACAGTTATCCAGCTAGCTTTGATCATCTAGTTTGTAGTTGTGTTTTGTTCCTAGAGTAAATACCAACATTATATTTCGGGCTTTCTCTGTTGTTTGGCCAACTCTGGAATTTGCTCCTCTTAGTATACGTCAGAATAGCTGAAAAATGTACACCATTTCACAGTCGTTTAAAAACTTACCTTTATGACTTTGCCTATCCACCCTAGCTCCTTGGCACTTACACCCATCTGTTGACAACTTTTATACTGCTTATCAATTTTGTGATTTACCAACCTCCTGTCTTGATATGCCTCCGAACATGGTTTCCGATGATATCATTTAGGTGCAAAAGAAATTATCTTATTATTTTTATTATAACTACCAGTGAATCATTGTATTGATTTCTTCTCCATAATGCAGACTACCTTGTTGATCATTTTGATTCTTACCTTCATGCAGGTTCCGTTTGGCTTGGCTGTCTGGAACACAACACTACTTGTGAGTGACTGGGGAAGAGAGGCCATTATTTCATATGACACAGCCACCAAGACAGAGATGATAATTATGTCTGATGTCGCAAAACCTATGGCTCTATTGTATAGCGTCCGAAGTCGTGCCATTACAGGTATGTGATATCTGAGTAGATATCTGAGTTGATATCTGCATACATGTAAATAGTTAGAGGAGATGCAACTCCTAAATTATTATTTCGTAACAAATTTAACAATGTTTTCATGTCATAGCTGTTTACTTTATAGCATTCCACATGTCTTTGTTTGTTCAGGTGATGTGTCATATGTTCAGGTGATGTGTCATATGTTCAGGTAATGTGTCATATGTTCAGGTAATGTGTCATGTTTAGGTGATGTATCATATATTCAGGTAATGTGTCATATGTTCAGGTAATGTGTCATATGTTTAGGTGATGTGTCATATGTTCAGGCGTCCAGGTGATGACCCGTGTATCATAAGTTCAAGTGTTGTGTCATGTGTCCAGGTGATGGCCCGTGTATCATAAGTTCAAGTGTTGTGTCATGTGTCCATGTGATGACCCGTGTGTCGTAAGTTCAAGTGTTGTGTCATGTGTCCATGTGATGACCCGTGTATCATAAGTTCAAGTGTTGTGTCATGTGTCCAGGTGATGACCCGTGTATCATAAGTTCAAGTGTTGTGTAATGTGTCCATGTGATGACCCGTGTATCATAAGTTCAAGTGTTGTGTCATGTGTCCAGGTGATGACCCGTGTATCATAAGTTCAAGTGTTGTGTAATGTGTCCAGGTGATGACCCGTGTATCATAAGTTCAAGTGTTGTGTCATGTGTCCAGGTGATGACCCGTGTATCATAAGTTCAAGTGTTGTGTCATGTGTCCAGGTGATGACCCGTGTATCATAAGTTCAAGTGTTGCGTCATGTGTCCAGGTGATGACTCGTGTATCATAAGTTTAAGTGTTGTGTCATGTGTCCAGGTGATGACCCGTGTATCATAAGTTCAAGTGTTGTGTAATGTGTCCATGTGATGACCCGTGTATCATAAGTTCAAGTGTTGTGTCATGTGTCCATGTGATGACCCGTGTGTCATAACTTCAAGTGTTGTGTCATGTGTCCAGGTGATGACCCGTGTATCATAAGTTCAAATGTTGTGTCATGTGTCCAGGTGATGACCCGTGTATCATAAGTTCAAGTGTTGTGTCATGTGTCCAGGTGATGACCCGTGTGTCATAACTTCAAGTGTTGTGTCATGTGTCCAGGTGATGACCCGTGTATCATAAGTTCAAATGTTGTGTCATGTGTCCAGGTGATGACCCGTGTATCATAAGTTCAAGTGTTGTGTCATGTGTCCAGGTGATGACCCGTGTATCATAAGTTCAAGTGTTGTGTCATGTGTCCAGGTGATGACCCGTGTATCATAAGTTCAAGTGTTGTGTCATGTGTCCAGGTGATGACCCGTGTATCATAAGTTCAAGTGTTGTGTCATGTGTCCAGGTGATGACCCGTGTGTCATAAGTTCAAGTGTTGTGTCATGTGTCCAGGTGATGACCCGTGTATCATAAGTTCAAATGTTGTGTCATGTGTCCAGGTGATGACCCGTGTATCATAAGTTCAAGTGTTGTGTCATGTGTCCAGGTGATGACCCGTGTATCATAAGTTCAAGTGTTGTGTCATGTGTCCAGGTGATGACCCGTGTGCCAGTCTCCACTGCCAGTCTCTGTGTGTCATTGGCAGTGACCAGAAGCCCCACTGTGACTGTTCATCCTACGGCTCTCACATTGTTAGTGACAATGGCTCCAGCTGCACAGGTCAGTTGTACATGTCAGCAGTGAACAACTGATGTATTAATGCACTAATTGACAGCCAGTCTTATTATTACTTCATGCAAGTATTAGAAACATTTTAATTGTTTTCTATGGCACTAGAAACATGTTTTCAATTTTGTTTGTGATTTATTCATCAGTTGGTGTGTAATTTTATGCAAGTAATTAAATGCAGGTAAACATAATATTTAAATTATTATCATTTGTGGCAAACAAGAACTTTTTAATGTCATGATATAAATAATTGTAGTAACAGTTTGTTGTTTAATTACCATTTCAAACTAATTAACTATTATGTATTGATATTTTATATATTTAAAACAACTTACAAGAACCATTTTAATTTCAGATTTATATGGTAATTAAATGTGGTATTTTATCATTTTAATAATAAGTAAATGTAGCATTTTAAGTATTTAAATAATAAATAAATGCTACATTTTAATTTTAATAAATATAGCTGTTTAATTAATAATAAAATGTGGTATTTTAATTATTTAAATAATAAAAGATGTAGCAATGTAATTATTCTGTGCAGCACCCAAGAACTTCCTGTTGCTGGCTGACCGCACCAGTATAAAGATGGTGGCCCTGGGCAGCAATGATGACAGAGTCTACACCGTGCTACAAGGCAATGTTTTCTATGCTAGCTTCACTGCACTCGCGTACGACCCCAGACGCAGCCGAATCTACTTCAGTGACGTCAACAGGTGAGTGGTTCGCTGGGGTAGTCAGTTCATATTTGTGTTTCATAGGGCCAGCCATAGACATTGTCAAAGGCAACCTTGTCTGCTCTATTATCCTGAATTATCCTCTTGAGTACAGGATGGTAGTAGTCTTCTTTCTTGTTAAATGATTTACAAGGGTGAGGAACAGAGACAGTTTTGTTGAACTACTCGTTCTGTTCTTTCTCTCCTTTTTTATCCTTTATTTTCCCCGTTCCATGAAGAGCATAGGCCATCCACAACAAATCTCTCGTGCACTTGACTTTGGGCTCTTCTCTCAATTTCCTTCCATGTGTAGCTTGTCCATCTTTCATTCTATTGTTTCCTATTAATCGCCTCCTTTTGTCCAACTTTCATCCTGCCCTGATCTTCTCATATCCCTCCTCACACAGTCCTCCCATCTTATTGTCTTTTCTTGTGTCCTTGGTGTTTTTCTGCCTCAGCTTACTTCGCAAGTTTGCCTGCCTAAATCCTTATAAAGTGGCCTGGCCATCTCATCCGGCACCAGTCTTCCTCAGGTATATATTGCTGACAGAATGTATGAAAGTTTGGTGAATCAACTGCACTTCGACCCACTGCTGTCTCCATTTGTCATTGTCTTTCGCTGTCACTCGCTGTTGTGACTGTGGCTACTAGCTTGGTTCAAAGCTCCAGATCAGTCTGTTTAGGGTAAGTGTGTTCCACTCTTCAAGTTTGATTGTATCTTTGTATCTTAGTTTGGGGCAAAGAGCAATACCAGGTGCTTGCAGTTAGGCTGTTACCTCAGCACCGTGCCCCCACTACACAGCTATCACTATGTTTTACAGGTGAAGTATTCAAATTGCGAACAATTTGTTTGGGATTGTTAAACACAATTTTGCAGACATTTCACCTTCAACATTTTCATTCCAGTGTTAAAAACATGTTAACAAATGAGGAACAATCATTTTAATAAGATTGTCATCCAAAGCATAAACCCAAGAAGGCAAGTGGAGTTGCGATAATCCTCTGAATAAACCTTTGCTTCTTAAAATCCAGAATATGCCACATGTGCTAGTAATATATGTTCTTTCTGTCAACAGGAGACTAATCTACCAGTCAGACCTGACAGTAGCTAGCTTTGACTTGCTCTACAATGCTGGACATGTCGTGGACGGTATGAGTCTGGATGATACATCTAGATACCTCTACTGGACGACCTATGATGCTGGCTCTGTGGTCAGACTGGACTTGGTCAACCACACTCGAGTCATACTTGTCACTGACCTTGATAAACCACGCGCTATAGTTGTGGACAACAAGAACAGGTGTGTGATACTGTTTGTAAATATTTATTTAGATTTTCTGTCAGTTGGGGTAATTAGTGTTTTTATAGAGATGTTATATCCTATCTTTAGTGTAGGTTCCAATTATATTTGGTTGTTTTATCAATGCAACAACACTCTGTTTTAGGGTTCACAGATTCATTATAATTAGCATTATTTACATTTCATATGTGATTAATTATCACAGTTAATTTGTTGCAGGTAGCAGGAAATTGTGTTATTGCTATGTTTTGTCAATCACATTTTAAGGAGTCCAGGAAAATGTACTTGTTAATGGGGATTATTAAATTTAAAGTCATTTTTTTTAAAGTAACATTATTGAAACATTGCACCAGATTTTAAATTATGTTGACAACCATTACAAATATCACACACATGCATGCACACATTCACACAAACGCACATGCACAAACACGCACTCACGTACATACACGCACACATACACACTCACACACATAGGCACACTGTGGGATAACCATATTTTTTCATGCACAAAAAGTGATACATCTTGACACCTGTTGGACGAGAGATTAATGATAATATTTATCTCTGTACAGCCATCTCTACTGGAGCGAAGTAGGCCAGAGACCTCTTGTTAGGCGTTCCAACCTAGACGGCAGTCATGCAACTGACATTCTCTCATCACTCGTCTCACCCAATGGCCTTCACCTTGACTCGTCGAATCAGCTGTTCGTCCTCGACGCAGATAGGCTTTTCCGCTGTCAAATTGATGGTGGGTTTCATATAAACATTTAGATATGAATTAATATGTTGACTGCAAACCTATTAGCTCATATATGTAACAACTTTCAGTTGTTGGTTAGTTAATTAATTAATTAAAATTATTATTATTTATCTTTATTATTCTTATAATTGTTGGTGTGGATACCATAGTAGTAGTATATAGCACTCAAGAAATGTACGCAAATATGAAATAAGAAAATCCAAGTTTTATACACAGAAACACAGCAATAATGTAAGACAAACAAAATCCTTTGAATTCACCGATATATAAAACAAATTATGAATTAACAAGTTTTCAGTGAAGTTAATGAACTATTAGTGCATTGTTGACTTGATATAGATACCGCTTTATATAAAAGAAATTGTGAATGAACAAGTTGTCAGTGAAGTTCAATAATTGTTAGTGCGTTATTCACTTGATATTAATACCGCTTTGTTTTTTGGTGGAACCAGACTTGGCAGCCCGCTGCTTCATCATGGCGACGCTGTCGGATGGTGGTGCCCCCTACTACGACGTCAGCGTCTACGGTGACTTTGTTTACTACAGCAACTGGGGCAACCGAAGTGTGTCAGTGAGGAATCTGCTCACAGGGCACACAGAGGTGATCGCAACCAACCTCGCCCGACCCACTCAGTTCATCATTCATCATCCGTCCGACATCTCTGGTGAGTGCCACGATTAGTGGGGTGCTGTAGTGTAGTCGTTAGAACACCCCACTGTCAGTTGAGAGCAGCAGTGTTCGAATCCTCCTGCCGCCTTTAAAAACGTGGGCAATTTTGTTCATTCCCATCGCCTCAGTTTTGTCAGCTGTACAAATGAATACATGACTGTAGACAGTGCATGGTGGATACATGTGGAAGTGTAGTAATTGCTGCATGGCTGAATGCTTTCCAGAAAATTTGAGATGGTATGCCTGGAGGTGAAGTGTAAAGCACTTTGAGTGGTTCTGAGCAATGGACACCGTACTGACTTCAGCACATAGATTAGCGTTAATGAGCTTGTCTCGTCTGTTGCAGAGTATTGCAGAAATAATGGCGACTGCAATGGGCTATGCCAGCCTATGCCGGGAGGTTCACAGTGCCTCTGTACCGCCGACACTCATATCATACCCCACCGTCGATCTTGTCTCCCCGGTATGTACTGCGTAAAAAGACTGCTCTGCCTACGTAGTGCAGCCTGTATGTGTGGATTGATAGAATCGCATGTTTAGAAAGGGTTTGCAACATTTAGTATCTTTGGAGTTCCATTTTTGTTATCAGTTATTTTATTCTGTTGTTATATGAATATTCTGTTATTTTACGTAATTTTGATAATGCACCTCTGGTGGAAGCGAGTGTTTTTAAACGCATTAAGTGTTGGAAATGTATAATATACAATATATACAAGAACAATAATATTCACAACACCAATGTTTTCAGGGCATCAACAGTTGGAAATGTATAATACATACAATATATACTACATCAGCAGTATCCACAACACCAAATGTATTCAGAGCATCAAGTGTTGGAAATGTATAACACATACAATATATACTACATCAGCAGTATCCACAACACCAAATGTATTCAGAGCATCAAGTGTTGGAAATGTATAACACATACAATATATACTACATCAGCAGTATCCACAACACCAAATGTATTCAGAGCATCAAGTGTTGGAAATGAATAACACAACAAACTGTAAACGCTACACCAGCAGTAGTGTCAGTGGTGTTATAATGGTCACACTACGTAGGAAACAGTTACAGTACCATTTGTCAAAATACCAAAAAAAACTTTTGAGTGCATTACATGTTGTCAGTATTACATAACAGCCCTCCTCATGTCTTGTCTCATCTGGTAGCTGAAGCAGACAGATTTGTAGCATTGTTGCAACTGACCCCTTTGTTACAGAAATAGACACAGGTGGAAAATCAACAGTTACCGTGACTACGAAGAAAGTTGACCTGGATAATGTCACTGTGCCAGCAGCAACACTGAAAGACAAAAACCATGTCACCATGCCGGTAACAGCATTGATAGGGAAAGACCATGAGACCATGCCAGCAACAACAGTGCCAGAAAAAGATCATGTCACCATGCCAACAACAACAATGCAAGAAAGAGATCATGTCACCATGCCAACAACAACAATGCAAGAAAGAGATCATGTCACCATGCCAACAACAACAATGCAAGAAAAAGAGCATGTCACCATGCCAGCAACAGCAGTGTCAGAAAAAGACCATGTCACCATGCCAGCAACAGCAGTGTCAGAAAAAGACCATATCACCATGTCAGCAACAACTATGCCAGAAAAAGACCATGTCACCATGCCAGCAACGGCAGTGTCAGAAAAAGACCATATCACCATGTCAGCAACAACTATGCCAGAAAAAGACCATATCACCACATCAACAACAACAAAGCCAGAAAAAGACAATGTTACCACATTAGCAACAATGTCAGAAAAAGACCATGTCACCATGCCGGCAACAACAATGCCAGGAAAAGACCATGTTACCATGCCAGCAACAACAATGCCAGGAAAAGACCATGTCACCATGCCAGCAATAACACTGCCAGAAAAAGACCATGTCACCACAGCAAAAACAACAATGCCAGAAAAAGACCATGTCACAATGGTAGCAACAACAGTGCCAGAAAAAGACCATGTCACCATGCCAGCAACAACAATGTCAGAAAAAGACCATGTTACCATGCCAGCAACAACAATGCCAGAAAAAGACCATGTCACCATGCCAGCAACAACAATGCCAGAAAAAGACCATATCACCATGTCAGCAACAACTATGCCAGAAAAAGACCATGTCACCATGCCAGCAATGGCAGTGTCAGAAAAAGACCATATCACCATGTCAGCAACAACTATGCCAGAAAAAGACCATATCACCAGATCAACAACAACAAAGCCAGAAAAAGACAATGTTACCACATTAGCAACATTGCCAGAAAAAGACCATGTCACCATGCCGGCAACAACAATGCCAGGAAAAGACCATGTTACCATGCCAGCAACAACAATGCCAGGAAAAGACCAGGTCACCATGCCAGCAATAACAGTGCCAGAAAAAGACAATGTCACCACATCAACAACAACAATGCCAGAAAAAGATCATGTCACAATGGTAGCAACAACAGTGCCAGAAAAAGACCATGTCACCACATCAACAACAACAATGCCAGAAAAAGATCATGTCACCATGCTAGCAACAACAATGCCAGAAAAAGACCATGTCACTATGCCAGCAACAACAATGCCAGAAAAAGACTATGTTACCATGCCAGCAACAACAATGCCAGAAAAAGACCATGTCATCACACCAGCAACAACAATGCCAGAAAAAGATCATGTCACCATGCCAGCAACAACAATGCTAGAAAATGACGAAATCACCTTGCCAGCAACAGCAATGTCAGAAAAAGACCATGTCACCATGTCAGCAACAACAGTGCCAGAAAAAGACCATGTCACCACATCAGCAACAACAATGCCAGAAAAAGACCATGTCACCATGTCAGCAACAACAGCACAAAAAGAAATAGACCATGTCACCACATCAGCAACAACAGTCAATGTAGAAACAGACAATGTTACCAAAGCAGCAACAACTGTGAAAGAAGAAATAGACCATGTTACCACATCAACAACAACAGTGATAGAAACAGACCGTATTACCATGGCTGCAACAACAGTGACAAATGAAATGGATCATGTCACCACTTCAGCAACAGTGAATGTAGACAAAGAAAATGTCACGATGCTGGTAACAACTACAAAGAAAGAAATGCACAGTGTCACCACACAAACAAAAACAGTTGAAGAAAACCATGTTACCATGGCAGAAACAACAGTGCCAGAAAAAGACCATGTCACCACATCAGCAACAACAGTGAATATAGAGACAGACCATGTTACCAAAGCAACAACAACCGAGAAAGAAGAAATTGACCATGTCACTACACCAGAGAAACCACAAGTGGTCAATGTCACAATGGCTGCACCAACAGAGAAACCACAAATGAATAATGTCACAATGGCTGCTCCAACAGAGAAACCACAAATGGTCAATGTCACAGTGGCAGCTCCAACAGAGAAACCACAAGTGGTCAATGTCACAATGGCAGCACCAACAGAGAAACCACAAGTGGTCAATGTCACAATGGCTGCACCAACAGAGAAACCACAAATGAACAATGTCACAATGGCTGCACCAACAGATAAACCACAATTGAATAATGCTACAATGGCTGCTCCAACAGAGGAACCAGATATGGTTAATGTAACAATGGCAGAACACACTGAGAAACCTCAAATGGTCAATGTCACAAAGGCTGCACCAACAGAGAAACCACAATTGGTCAGTGTGACAATGGCTGAACCAACAGAGGAACCACGTATGGTCAATCAAACAATGGCTGTTCCAACAGAGAAACCACAGATGGATAATGTCACAATGGCTGCACAAACGGAGAAACCACAAATGGATAATGTCACAATGGCTGCCCCAACAGAGAAACCAAAAATGATCAATGTCACAACCACTGCACCAACAGAGCAACCACAAATGGTCAATGTCACAGTGGCTGAAGAAACAGAGAAACCACAAGTGGTCAATGTCACAATGGCTGCACCAACAGGGAAACCACAAATGAATAATGTCACAATGGCTGCCCCAACAGAGAAACCACAAATGGTCAATGTCACCGTGGCAGCTCCAACAGAGAAACCACAAGTGGTCAATGTCACAATGGCTGCACCAACAGAGAAACCTCAAATGGTCAATGTCACAAAGGCTGCACCAACAGAGAAACCACAATTGGTCAGTGTGACAATGGCTGAACCAACAGAGGAACCACGTATGGTCAATCAAACAATGGCTGTTCCAACAGAGAAACCACAGATGGATAATGTCACAATGGCTGCACAAACGGAGAAACCACAAATGGATAATGTCACAATGGCTGCCCCAACAGAGAAACCAAAAATGATCAATGTCACAACCACTGCACCAACAGAGCAACCACAAATGGTCAATGTCACAGTGGCTGAAGAAACAGAGAAACCACAAGTGGTCAATGTCACAATGGCTGCACCAACAGGGAAACCACAAATGAATAATGTCACAATGGCTGCCCCAACAGAGAAACCACAAATGGTCAATGTCACCGTGGCAGCTCCAACAGAGAAACCACAAGTGGTCAATGTCACAATGGCTGCACCAACAGAGAAACAAAAAATGAATAATGTCACAATGGCTGCACCAACAGATAAACCACAATTGAATAATGCTACAATGGCTGCTCCAACAGAGGAACCAGATATGGTTAATGTAACAATGGCAGAACACACTGAGAAACCTCAAATGGTCAATGTCACAAAGGCTGCCCCAACAGAGAAACCACAAATGGTCAATGTCACAGTGGCAGCTCCAACAGAGAAACCACAAGTGGTCAATGTCACAATGGCTGCACCAACAGAGAAACCACAAATGAATAATGTCACAATGGCTGCACCAACAGATAAACCACAATTGAATAATGCTACAATGGCTGCTCCAACAGAGGAACCAGATATGGTTAATGTAACAATGGCAGAACACACTGAGAAACCTCAAATGGTCAATGTCACAAAGGCTGCACCAACAGAGAAACCACAATTGAATAATGCTACAATGGCTGAACCAACAGAGGAACCACATATGGTCAATCAAACAATGGCTGTTCCAACAGAGAAACCACAGATGGATAATGTCACAATGGCTGCACAAACAGAGAAACCACAAATGGATAATGTCACAATGGCTGCCCCAACAGAGAAACCAAAAATGATCAATGTCACAACCACTGCATCAACAGAGCAACCACAAATGGTCAATGTCACAGTGGCTGAAGAAACAGAGAAACCACTACCAGTCAATATCACAATGGCTGCACCAACAGAGAAGCCACAAATGGATAATGTCACAGTGGCTGCACCAACAGAGGAATCACAAATGGATAATGTCACAATGGCTGCACCAACAGAGAAGACACAAATGGTCAATGTCACAGTCGCTGCCCCAACAGAGAAAACACAAATGGTCAATTTCACAATGGCTGCATTAACAGAGAAACCAGAAATAGTCAATGTCACAACCACTGCACGACCACAAATGCTCAATGTCACAATGGCTGAAGAAACAGAGAAACCACCACCAGTCAGTGTCACAATGGCTGCACCGACAGAGAAGCCACAAATGAATAATGCCACAATGGCTGTACCAACAGAGAAACCAGAAATGGTTAATGTCACAGTGGCTGTACCAACAGGGGAAGTACAAATGGATAATATCACAATGGCTGCACCAACAGAGAAGCCACAAATAGATAATGTCACAAGAGTTGTGTTAACATCAAAACCCTCAACAACAGAAAGTGCCATCATTACAGCATCAGAGTCACCAGAAGTGAAAGAAAAAACTACTCAGTCACTTGCAACAAAGTCACTGGAAGTGGATGATGACGCAACCCAGTCAATGTCAACAAAAAGTGACACTATTACCACATCATTGTCTCCAGAAATTGAAGATGACACTACTCAGTCTCTGCTAACGGAGTCACCAGAAGTAAGTGATGACACTACTCAGACATTGACAACTGAAAGTGACATTATTACGACAACAGAGTCACCAGAAGTGGATGTTGACACTACTCAGTCACTGCCATCAAAAAGTGACACTACCACATCGTTATTACCAGAAGTGGATGATGACACTACTGAAGCACTGTCAACAGAGTCACAAAAAGTGGATGATGACACTACACAGTCTCGGTCAACCATGTCACCAGAAGTAGATGATGACACTATTGCCACTACATTGTTGCCAGAAGTGGACAAAGACACTACACAGTCTTTGTCAACAGAAGAACCGGAAATGGACACAAATATTACATCACGTCAGACGTCAGACAGAGCTACGTCACCACTACCTACCACAACAACAACAGAGAGCCAGGAACCCGAGGAGAGCTCTGTGTCTGTCCACCCGTCTGAGTTGCCAGAGATGACTGATGCTATGGAGACAGGGGGCACCACAGAAAGCTACGATGCAACTGAAGAAGTCACGCAAATGGATGACGTCACCGATACATCAGAAACTGAGGACACTGCCATAACAGGTATAGTAGTTTGGTATGTCACTTTGCATTGCCTAACTTCACGGCTTTGGATGTGATGACTGCACAGCCTCACGTACATTGCGAATGTAGGATCATACGCACTGCTTTCACATGCCTGCTTAGATCTTGCTATCTTCTAACATGTCTGATGGAATCATTCCGGAGTAGATCATGCCTTTATGGAGTCATGCTAGAGTAGATCATAGTTGGAGTGTCGTGGTGTATTGTAGCAAGTCTGCATGGTTTGACTTGGATGAGTGTTACTAACATTTCACCTTTCACCTAGGCCATGTCCATCCACTGCAAGATGTAGTCCGCCACTAGATTTGTCCACCATTCCTGTTGCTGGCTTTTCTTGTCTAATTCATTCACTCTTGTGTTTTCTCTTCAAACAGTCATGGGCCTGTTAACCATTTTTTGAAATTAAAATATGCTCTTACTGGTTAAGTTTCTAATGTAGTAATACATTTTACCTATGCTGCATTTATTCTTTTATGTTGATATGTTTCCAGATGCTTTCAAATATTTTTAACATTTCAAAAATGCTTGTCTTACTGGGTGAGTTTCAAGAAACAGTATTCATTAATTAATTTTCTTAACTGCTGAATGCAATTTTGAAAACAATTAATTTAAAAGCAGATGTAAGTATATGAAAATCACTCGGACAAATCATTTCCAGATTTTTAACAATAACAGAAGATCTTATCGAGTGAGTTAAAATGAGTGGTAACTATTTTTTATTTTTGCGCTGGCATACCCTTTTTCTTTTTTTAACAGGTAGCCAGAATTAATCAATATTTCGCTGATTCCATATCTTCAAAATTCTTAAGTTAGACATTCTCCCTGCATGCCTGGCATGTTTGTGTTGTCACTTTCCCTGAACAAAATTTTCTCTGCCATTTTCCATGAAAACGTAATTGACACTTAAGTAACATGAACAGTTAATTCATTTGGCACTTTGTACAAGCATTTCTTTTGGTTGAATGTTTCGAGAATGTATTACAGAAATAGTTTATTGATGTATTGTCATGAGGTGCTGGTAGTGGGGTGGGGTGAGGGTGGGAGTGGGGGAGGTGGTGGCGGTGGGGGTGTGATACTATTCAATTTACTGATCTTTCAGTACCTATATTTGACTGTGTCTTTATAATTTAACCCAAGTTTGAATTCTTACATAAAGAGTAAATAATAACTTACATTTATGTATATGGATCCATCTAGCTGTGTGCGTGCATGCGTGCGTGCGCGCGTCATGCGTGCGTGCATGCATGCGTGTGTGCATGCATATTTGTGTGCATATGTATGCATGCATGTGTGTGTGTGTTTGCATTTTGCTTCGAATTTAATTAAGTAAGTTAAAGTAGCAAATGACCAAGTCATCATAATGCTTAGACCTGCTTGTCTTGTCTGCAGAGTCGACAGGCGGACTTTCTGTTGGACCAGACACTCTCAAGTCTACAACCACACACATGTCTACCACAACCACCACAACTACAACCAAACCCACAAGAACTACACCAACAACAACTACAACCACACCAACAACTACCACAACCACACCAACAACTACCACAACAACACCAACAACTACCACAACCACACCAACAACTACCACACCCACACCAACTATAACCACAACCACACCAACAACTACCACAACCACACCAACAACTACCACAACCACACCAACAACTACCACAACAGCACCAACAACTACCACTACCACACCCACACCAACAACTAACACCACCATACCAACAACCACCACAATCACACCAACAACTACCACAACAAAACCAACAACTACCACAACCACACCAACAACTACCACACCCACACCAACTATAACCACACCAACAACTACCACAACTGCACCAACAACCACCACAACCACACCAACAATTACCACAACCACACCAACGACTACCACCACCATACCAACAACCACCATAACCACACCAACAACTACCACAACCACACCAATGACTACCACCACCATACCAACAACAACCACAACCACACCAACAACTACCACAGCAACAACAACCACACCAACTACAACAACAACAACTACCACAACCATACCAACAACTACAACAACCACTCCAACAACCACCACAGCCACACCAACAACCACCACAACCACACCAACAACTACCACAACCACACCAACAACCACCACAACCACACCAGCAACCACAACCACACCAGCAACCACCACAACCATATCAACTACAACCACACCAACAACTACCACAACCACACCAACATCCACCACAACCACACCAACATCCACCACAACCATACCAACTACAACCACAACCACGCCAACAACTACCACAACCACACCAACAACCACCACAACACAGATGACTACTGAGAGGCTAGGTAAGTAACCAAGGCTTGAAATCAGCCTGTAACAAAAGTCAGGCAACATGAACCATACTGCAGTGTGTTGGCATTCTTTGCATTGTGTTATTACTTAATTTATATCAGATAAGTTTTTAATCAATATTAACAACTGTTACAGTTATGCCCTTTACTACTGGAAATGCACGGCACCCCACATAAGCAGAAATGTTGGTTGAAAAACATTGGAAAAACAGATCAACTTATTACCATTTTGACTATGTGAAAGATCTTGTAGTACTTTTCAAATTGTCCCAAGGAAATTTTCTTGGGCACTCTTTATATGTGTAATGGCAGACGATTCCATAATGTGGTCTGCAGCCATCATGGCGACATTATACAGACTTGGATCTATGTGTTACCATCAGGTGGTGCTCCGGTGTTCCTCTTCTGCCCCGAGAGTCGCATGGTCCTCGCTGGGAGCTCATCCAAGAGGGTTTGGTGGAGGGCGCCCATTGCCGTGGATACGGACGGATCTTACGTAAAAAACTTGGACTCGACTGTAGACTCTGGCAGTGAGCTCAAGTTGGGAGTGACCCTGGTCAGTTATGTGGCCAAAGGAAGGAGTGGACAGAAGGCTTACTGCAAGTTCAACATGACTCTCATATATAAAGGTAAGAATGAATGAGGGAATCACCGTATTACAGAATATAACATTCCATATACAAAGAATAAGGTAAGTGTGCTTCCTATACATGTACCTTACCTTACCTTACCTATCCTCTTCGGGCCTTGTGGCCCATAAGGCTGCTGTGCGACTCCGCCACCTCGCCCTGTCAACGGCTATGTGTCTGGCTTTGCTCCATGTTGCCCAGCCCAGTTGCTTCCGTTCTTTTTCCACTGTGGTTCTCCACGTTGTTTTTGGTCGACTAACTTTTCTTGTTCCTTCCGGCGTCCATGTCAGTGCTGTCAGGCAGTGGTTTTGGGCCTTCTTTCTCAGCACATGCCCGATCCAATTCCACCTTCTTCTCTGTACTTCTGTGCTGATCTTCTCTTCTGCTGTTATGTTCTCAATGTCTTTGTTCGAAATTATTACTGGCCATCTAATTTTAAAAATTCTTCTGAGACAGTTGAAATGGAAAATGTCACATGTACAAGGTAGTTTAAAGGTTCCGTGTCATGGTTTTTTTCACTGATGTCTGAATTAATTTATTGTATCGTGTGTTTTATTAATGTTATTACTAACAATACAATGTGTACCCAAATGGCCACTTCTGTTTTTATGCACATTTTAAAATGGACGATAATGTTCTTGAATTGAACTGATATTGGCACTGTTATTGGCTCTGGGCTGCCATACTTGTACCATCTGAGGTGTGACATGTAGTTGTCCTTTCAGGCAAGTATACATACACCACCCAATGTTTGACGTTGTTTGTGTTCATTCTCAGCAGTGTTTTGCACAACTGCACAAAATGGTGCCAGAAGTGGGATAATTAAGCCTGCCACATCAGATCATCCCAGTTTTGAAGAATTTCATGCCACTTGTCAGCAATTACAACAGTGACAATACTTTGTTGTCCCTTGGGGGAATTCATGTAAAATACGCACATCACGCTCACAACCGTCAGTGTTGTCAGAAAGGCGCACTTCACACACACATGTACCATCCTCAATGTAATTGCAGGGTTCTCGTGTAAGGACACACCAGTTACTGCCCACGGCAGACTGGAGTGTAGCCAGGAGAACTACATCTACCACTGTCACATCAAGTGTGACGAAGGCTATGTCAACAAGAGCCCGTACAATACCAGTCACAAGTGTCAGACTGACGGCTGGTCACCTCCCTTCCCACCTGCCTTTGATGTCATGGCCTGTCTACGTGAGTTTCCTGCAGGGTTGTGGGTCAAATACAAAGTTGTGTAATATATAATTATGCTGATTATACACATATATATTTGACTTTTTTCAGAATCCAATATATTCCATGTGAGTTTTATACAGGTTTTGGGGGGGTCGAATACAAAGTTGCATATCAACGTGCTGATTTTACATATTTGTATTTGATTGAATCTTTCCAGAATCCAATATTTGTAGTTTATAATAAATATTATGAAAACAAGGTCACTTCTTTTGCACCTAAATACTTGGAAATTAAACATGGATGTTTAATTGATCAGAGGCTTCACCAAATATAACAACTATTTGGTGTATTTGGCTTGCTTGCATAGGCTTATTTTAGGATCTTAATTATAGGTGAATGCATACGTACCTAACCTACCCAGTTCATCAGTAGTTAATGCAATAATTCTCAACATTTTAACACCGTTGTTGATACACTCATATCACATATTTGTTTTGGACCTTATATTTGGAATTTTAAACAAATGTATTTATAGTTAATATTTTTCAACAGAGAGTATTTTATATGTAATAAATCTTCGTCATAACGATCAGTCAAAAAATATCAGCACAATTTTTTTTAAATCTGTGTTAAGTATATTTTATGTAGTGATGTACGTGATGTAAGAAGGTCAGTGTTCTTTAATAATAATAATAATGACAACAGAAGATGCATTTGAACTTTTGTAATTACAATGGAACCTCCCTTTAAGGTCACCTCAGTAATACAGCCACCTCGCAATTAAGGTCACCCTAGAGCAGTCCCAAATTATTTCCACATTCTGTAAAGTACTAATCCTACTAATATGGTCACCTCACTATTCAGGTCACTTTTGCACAGTCCAGTCGTAAAGGTGACCTTCATAGTGAGGTTCCACTTATGTCATTGGATCAGAAAAATTGTATTTGCATAAGTAAAAAAAAATTACGCAAACCTTGACACAAGCCACGTCATCATTACTGTCGTAGAGGTGACACCAAAGGCCGTGAAGACAACACTGGTCCTGAAGTTTACTGGCGAGTGTCGAGATTCCGACGCTGCTTTCCGTGAATCATTCATCATTCAAGTGGTGACACAATTACACCGACACACTAACGTGTGTGATGTCAACTCTGTCGGACTGTGTCAATCTCGCAACTTTGACCTTATATGTGGTCAGTTAGCTAGTAGACTGGTCAGGGCCCTCAGTGAAATCACTCTCAGAGTGACCGTTTGGCTGCCGCAAAAGTAAGCTTACTCTACTCATAATGTTTTCTGTTTGGGTGATTATGGCAATTTCACAAGAATCGGTATCATAATAATAATATATTGAAGAATGTTTCATTCTTCAGATTTTTTTTTATTGTCAAAATGTACTTATTTAACAACAAAAACTTATTGTTTATACGTATAATTTGTTGCCCATGGTTGCTAAACATGGCTCACGTTTATTGTTATCTTAACATGTGTAAAAATATAAGTGGTTGATTGTGTTATGGAGTTTTTGTCAACAAAATAGTTGTAATTAAAATCTAAGCAATCCTAGGTGTTTTATTCACAAAACGATGTGCATATGAGTGTTGTATTTATGTAAAACATTCTGTACATACAGAAATTCTGAATAATATTAGTTGTTGGATATTTACATCTAATGACCTTTACCTGTTAGAAGGATTACTCAAATATGCTGATAAAATGAGACTTAAACGAATGCGAGAGGAAAGATGTACACAAAGACATTACCAGATAAAAAGATATATTTTGATTTGACCATCATTGTTTTCACAGACAGGCTGAATCTACCAGACTATTGGGAGAGTTGAAGAACTTGACCGAGTCCGGTCAGTTTGATGTATCATTGGACGGAAACTCATACACGGCCACAAGTCTTCGCTACACGTCTACCAACAACACTGGCTGTCCGCAAGGCTGGATGCCAGAGAGGGATCATTGTTGTAAGTTTGAATCGATCTATCCATCTCTAAAAAAATTATGCTAAATTTGAAACTTAGTAGCTTTTTGAAAGTTATCGGAAAAATTTATTTGTCATATTTAAATATACTATTGATATGTTAAGAACATTGCTAAGGTGTTTTCTAATGCTACCAGGTAGTTCTTTAATATGGTAAATATGGTAAAATAATGTGGTCTCGTATGTGCTATAATGTTTTCAGCAAAACTAATTATGATAGTATCAATCATCAATAACACTGGGCGTGTAGCAATGATGATTTAGATTTTTCATCAAAATAGAGTTCTCAGAATACACGGATATAAAGAAGTCAAATAGAAATCAAAAAGATATTAAACAAAGGTATAAAATTATCAATATGAATATTTGTTCACTTAAAACAATATAACCAGGGTATACAAAGTATAACATTAGCTAAAGTAGATTAGATATCACAAAGTACTAATTCTCACAGAGGGTGAGATATTTATGGCACAGATTATCTGCTAATTACGTAAAACCAATGGTAGTAGCATGATTATGTTTCAAAAAAAAAATTGACAAATATCACAAAAGGATGTGTTAAACATAAATACAGAACATTTTGAACAGTCAAAATAAAACGAAGGGATTCCTTGTCCACCTGCATCTGAAGTTTTTGCTCTGGATGATAATCACTGGAAATATTATTGTAAGTGTAAACCCTAAGATATCTATAGAATATGATATGTGATTTTGTGGATGACTTTCTATAGAATATTTCATACTATAGAATTCTGCAGAATTCTCCTAAAATTGATGTTGCCATACAAATTCTAGGTTTCTATAGAATACTCTACATAATTATACAGAAATAGATGTGACCATAAACATTCTATAAATTTCTATAGAATATTCTATTGAATTTTATGGCTAGATCAATTTTTGCAGAACTCTACGAAAATTCTATAAATTTTCTATAGATTTCTATATAATTTTGTTACTAAGAGAAATGATGATAAGGTTCTGCTTTCTGTCGTAGTGTTGTGTCCAGCAGGAGCGAGACTGGACGAGGTCAGCCAGACATGTGTCTCGTGCCCCACCGGTCAGTATCAGTCCAGTGAGGGTCAACTGACCTGCTTCAAGTGTCCGAAAGGCCGCACCTCAAAGGCCGGGTCATTCACAGCAGTGCAGTGTGAGTTGTCAGACTTGTCTATTTGCTTTATTTCTTTAAACTAGGTTCTGATTAGTGTATAAACTGTTCCTGGATTATGCTACATATATTGTGAAAACTAGGTATAGATTCATCCCGGAATTCAATTTTCAGGCTCGTTTAAGCTTTTAGGACACTCATGATTCTTTATTCTGCATCAGTGTGTGCTGCTGTCTGTTGTCATGTGACAACCACGAACATGTCACATGACAATAGAGGGCAGCACATAATGATACTGAAGATGGGTCTTTCATGATCCCGAAAGCTCCGTCAAGCAAGAATCCGCAATATTAACTTGAGAGGTATCTTTTTGAGAACGTTCAGTAATCTAATAATTATTGTTTGGACTAGCACAAATTCCCATCGTCCAGATGGCACTATATTTACACAGATGCAGAAGACGGTTTCCTGTAATATTCAAACTGACATTTATAATGATGTAAATTTCAACAGTTTATCACAATGAGTGAAACGTCCCCAACTGATTAGTGGTCCTTGGAACAATCGCGTAACATCCGTCTAACATTTGAACCCTAAAACTTATAATAACCCTTAACCCACTGGATATTTAAAAAGTAGGGGTATCACTTTTCTTCTGAGGGATCATAGATTAATCCCTGAAAATCTGGCACCCGAGATGCAAACTGTCTATGAGGAAAACATTAACATACATACGCTTACTTGGTCTTAGTTAGGTATTCAAGAATGACGGTGATGTATGTTGCAGGTTTGATCGAGCCTGTTGAGGACGAGCCCCGAAATGACGGGACCTCAGGCCAATGGTCTATGGTCCTCATAATCATCCTGTGTGTTGTGGGTGGAGTGGTCCTTGTTGTTACCTTTGTTCTCGCCTGTCTCGCCGGTCGACGTGTCTTCAGACACAAACACAGGGGCAAGTTGACACTGCCTGATGCTGAGAAAAACGGGACATTGTCACTTCCGCGTAGCATCCATTATCACAATCCGGCATACTCAAGGCATTCTGGGAGCCAGGTGTCTACTATCAATGGAAAGAAACGATATGTCGGTGAGTTGCCCATGTTTTTTTTAAATATTTATTTTGCGATATTATTTCTGCTATGTAGTTTGTGTTTTATAGTTTACAATGATTTAAATGTTATATCTTTATAAAGAGTTATTAATATACATGCATATCAAACTATTTGCTCTATACCTGCCAACGTTTTTGATATTCCATGAGATTCATCAACGATTCAGCACACTTCCTGTGTCACGTTGTCTCATCAAGCTGTCGCAGAACGTCACCGGTTCGCTGTCTCAAGACTCGATGGGGGGTGGGCATGGGTGGAGATTTGTTGCTGGTAATTTAGCATGTCTCAGTACGTCTCCTGTGGTTTCGCACTGTCTCAAAGACAGGGTGGGGTGGGGTGCTGTTGTTCAGCGAAAATCTGGGAGATTTGCTTGTATTCCGGGAAACCAGGAGATACACCCAAAAAATATGGGAGACTCCCGGATTTCCCAGGAGAGTTGGCAGGTATAGTGCTTTGTGATTACACCAGCATAAAAACCTCTTATCTGAATGTCAAAAGAATCACATGCCAGTAATTCCTTGTTTTTTTTAGTGTGCGTCAATGGTAAGTTTTCTCACTGATGCTGATTGCAATTTTTATTTGAATTTTGGTTCTTAACTTGCATGAGATACATGAATTTTTCTTGACAGTGACTTATGCTTTGTGGCTAACTCTCACACTGATTTATGGGCATTCCCTGTCATGTCTGTCATCTGTTAGCATGATGTAGAAACGTTGTTTTTGTTACATGTGTCAGCATTAACTGTGGATGACTGTTTAACAGCTGCAAACTCTTTTCAGTAATTACTGTTAATAATTAATTTTTAATAGTTTTCTTGATTTCTAGTTCACCTCCTGCCACATCTGTTCATATTCAACTAACCTGTTGTTTGATGTTGTCTTTAATTCAGTTTCGGATGCTTCATGTCTATATAATGGCATTGGTTATAATGTTGTAGTTACAATGTCACCATTTAATAGAATCGTAGACAACAGAATGTGCCAATTAGTAAAATCAAATATATTTGATTAGACAGAATCATTCACCATTTCCTGTGTTAAAATGCATCACTGAAGTCAACAATTTGCCATTGCCGAAAAGTGATTCGATTAGGTGTAGTCAATTGTTAGTTCCCTACAATGGTTGTTTGGATGTTCTACTAAACATACCATCTTTTTGGCAATTTATTTTTAATATGTTGTGAATGTATGCTGAATAGTTTGCAAGTTTAAAACATTCCATACAATTTGCAAATACTCAGGTAATATTCAGGTAATCGCAATTAGATCTAGACATAAAACAAGTACCTGGGGTACCGCTTTCAGTGTATTTGAATAGTAGGGTAATCTCTATTATTGTAGTATCTACTCAATTGCATGTTTATACTACAATTCTATTGTATGTTTTATACTACAATTCTAGGGCATCTTCTATTGTATGATTAACGTTACACCTCTTGTCCTCATAGTCATTAACACTCGTTACCTGCTTCCAGTTTCATCTATTCCTGACGACCTGAAAGTTCGGTCTAATCATCGGAGGCCCGGTCGGGGAAAGAGGGCTATCCCGATCGGTGTGGGCGGAAGGATGGACCGCTTACACAAGTACAACATCACCCATAAACCTGAAGGGGTACGTCGTAGCGGGACACCTATTGGCATATACCGACGTCATGATACGGCATCTAGTCTCGGCTGGCAGAGTTTGTCTGTGATGGACAAAATGACGCAGTAAAGACAGTGTTGTGCATATTTTACTAGGAGCAAGAGGTTCATATCAAACCATTCCCAAGTGGTGAAGTTTTCCAGTTGGGATGGCTCAATTACTAGTGGATGTCTTCCTTTCGACACAAAGACACTCGTCAGAATGTATAAACAGGCAAAGATGGAGGAATATATGTTCAAGCATGTGGACAGTTGTAATTATTATTTTGTATACTGATGTTTCCATAAGCTAATGTTTTTGAAGACTGTATTTATTATTCGTGTTAATTTTGAAGGCAGATTTTTGTAATTTGTTCACAGGTATTGCTAGTTGTGGCAAACAAGCACAGGACAGTTTTTATGCAATACATTGGCCAGATCCCAAGTATACAGTTATGATGAGGGATAATTTGTAACAGTTCATTATTATGTTTGATAGCGTCTCCCAAGGTGCATCCATCTTTGATGATTGCATTTTAAATGTCCCTCTTCATTTGACGTTTATGCTCATTTAAATTCGTGAAAAATTAACCTACCCAGACATGCTAGAACTAGACGAGCTATCGTACTTTATTAGTGAATACATCATGCAGTTAGTATATTGTGGCACCAGCCGCTCTTTGAATTCTTTCTTTCAGATACCACATCCATGGACTTCCTTGCTCTGATGGTTTTATATAAGCAATCATACATATTTGTTTATACTTTGTAAAATACTTTTAAAAAAGTGCTACCACTTCTGCAGGACTTAACATTGATCTTAGATCATTCCTGGTATATAAGGAGATAGAAGTACACGCCTAATTGTGTAACCCTTTACATGCAAGTGGCTTTTTATTTAAAAAAAAACTGGTGTTCTTGAAAAATTTTAAGTAACAATTCCTTAGTGTAATTTTTTTAAACAGACCAAATATAAAATGATGAAACCCTGATTACCCAAATCAGACCAGTTTTAATCAAAGTGCATCATTGAGTTTACTCAAATTTTATTTTGAATTTCTGATCATTAGTTAAATATTGATTTTTATTTCACTAGTCTCACAATGCAAATGATCTCAGCGTGAAACGCTAAGAAAACTATGCCAATTATGTAATATATATCATGATCGATACATATCATGAACGAAGGCTAAACATAATCTATACAGGGAAGTTTTATATACCTGGTGTAGCAGAAACATCACACACATTGTTGTAATTGCTGCTACACTTTTGTTACAGTTTTTTTTACATTGTATTACAAGTCAGCACATACTAGCAAGTATATACAATTACATAACTTTTATTACTTTTCTGCACCTAGAAAATGGCTGTATAAAACATAATTGTGTACAAACTGAAGATAAGGATGTTGATAATAACTTAATCATGATAGATGTCATAGGGATGAGTTTTTTTTACAGGAAGGTGATGTACGACATGGTTTGTTGATGATCAGTGTTTGTGTCATAACAAAGATGAAATGAATTACCAAAGAATGTACCTGAAAGGGTACGGATGCGGTAAACAAATGGTTGAGTTAAGAGGTTCATCAGACTTAATGATTTAAATGAGTGATAGTTTTACTTATTTTATGGTCAGTTTACCTTTTGTTCCCTGAAAGTAGCTGAAACATCACGGGAACAAAAGGTACTGACTCTGAAATAAGTAAAAATATCACTCAAATTGTTGAGCAATTAGTGCCAAACACTAAGAATCTGTACAGGGAACCAACTCGGTCTATCCTTCACAAAAACTAATCGTATACCAGGTGAATAAATGTTAAAGTTGCCTCCTCAATTCGATTTTTTTCTTCAGTTATTTGAAGTTTCCATTTCTGAAAACACACACTATCCACTAGAACATGTTTGCTTTTTCGTGCACATTTTGTAATTTCTGCATGTTCATCGAACAAATTGTTATCTTATTTAATGCTGAACCCAACATTAATTCAAGTGATTCTCAAAATTGGAATCTTCACGTGAATGCACGATGCTTATGTAAATGTTTCTGTATTGACCGTGCTCTCTCAAAAACCATGTCTGACAAATTCAGGCGGTTGAAGGCTAAATGTTGGCCTGGCTTTGCCAACTAACTAGATATAACCACTTTCAGTTCTTTCAACCATTTAAACAAAACATTTAAACTTTTTATTAAACCGACAAACAACTCGCACACTACCTAATTTGACATGACCGGATTTGTGATGAGCTAAACCAGTTGAGGAACTAGATTTAATCAAGATGGAAAATATGTTTCGTGTAGGCCTGTTGAACATCAGATGGACATTCTTCTTATGAGAAAGTGTGTGGAACTGGAAGAATTCAGATTGTCAATGTGTTGGTTGTGCCGTATTCCAACTACAGTGAATTTATGTTGAGGTTTGGAACCTCAGCGCATACATAATGAAAGTTAGACGTAGATCTTTAATTGAATATGTACATGACTTTGTATATAATTATATAGTATAATAATTAGTTTCATGTATTTTTATGTGTATGTTGAATCTGTACATAGATTTATATGATTATAAATCTCACAAACATAGCTGTATTATATGCACTCCTGTCATTCTAGATGTGTACAAATGTTTAGCGTCTATGCAAGATCAAGGCACCATTATGATATAAAAGGTATTTTAAAACATTTGTGAACTTGTTTACTTCTTGGGGAAACTTAAATTATGCACTTTATTTTGCACAACTAGATTATGGTCATGACCACTAAGCACCTTCCCAGATCATGTTAGTAATGTGAAAACAAGTGACTCTCATAAAACAAGGTTCTTAACAATGATCATTATGTATTAACAACAGAAAAGAATGGCTTAAGATTTAATTTATGTATAAATTTTATTATATCATTTATAATCGTTGTAAAAATTTACAAAGGAATATTCATAAAATTGGACTGGCTATTTACTGATGATTACCAATGATTTCACTATACTAAAAATGAACAGCAATTCTTAAAAACGACTTTTAAATAAATTTTATTTGCATAGTTCTAACAGAACATCCAACAACCAATGAGAATTCAACAACTGCATGTAGAAAACTGTTCAATATGATTCAAGCCAAATCAACCAAGCAATATGGCATAACAGAATATACATACATGTTGTAGACATTTCAGAAAGAGTAAACTTGTTTAGTTTCTCCATGAGTCTGTGTTCCATATGAAGACAAACTGGAATCAGTTGATGCTAACATGAGAAACTAGGTGACATATAACCCGATGCACAGTGGAATACTTTTATTGTGTTATTAAAGGAAGGGTCAAGAACCAAAAAGTGTACCAAAGTATTCTTAGAAAAGCCATCACAATTTCTTTATAAGATCTATCAAGAGAAAGCCAATCCACATCCAGTCACATTTTGATTATATCTGACAGAAATGTACAGTCAGAACAAAAACCTGTACTTGTGGTCACAATAGACATCTATGTAAACACCTATAAAACAGCAGTTGAGTATTCTACCATGCACTATTTAACTAAGCTTCTTTACAAAACCATGTTACACGGATTGATCACACAACATTTTTGTATTATTAATGTTTTCACCCATTAACCACACAAAAGCCTATGGAATCAACAATCCTAAGCATGACCCGTTTTATACAAAACACCCCCGGCTGAAATGAACCATCAAAAATAAGCAACCACTTCTAGAGATGGACATAGCAGTCAGAATTTTCAATACGAATGACGTTTAGAAACTACATCACCGAACTTGTACAAAAATACATTGAATACCAACAGTGTAAATATGCAATGCATGTATATATAAATTATGTGCACACATATATTCGACAATACAAATTGCACACTTGTATGTAAACTACATATTTTAGGGCACAACCACAAATCTGCCATGTTCTTGCTAGACTATGGCAGTGTAAACTTCTGTGAAAAGGCAATGTTGGTATTTTAAAATTCCGTTGTGGGATTGTCTTGATATAAAGTAGTTGCATCCATAAAATAAACGTCGGTTTCAAGAGATTTGCGTTTGACTGCCGATGTTTCAACAGTTTTCGCATCACATAATTCTGTTTCTAAAAATGTCAAACGAGTAGCCAGCAAATACACTCTTTCTGGATGTGACAAAATAATTCACTTGCCACAGCAGAATGGGTATTACAGTGCACTTTTTATTGAGTTGTACCTTTTTGAATTCCACAGATTAAAAACTTTAATAAAATGAATTGTTGAAATATCTTCTGTAGTTTTCGCTTTATTGCAGAAAATGAAGCAGACTTAAAAGGTGACATTCTGAGAAAAATGGGTTTAAAAATTGGCCTCTGAAAATACAATGCCCACAGCAGCCGTACATTTAGTGTTTTATTACTTTAGGATTGTTACTTGAGGAAAATCAACCGGACACTGAAAGATGTGATTATAGCATATGTATTTCTGCCAAAACTGATGGGGATGATCTGGACCCCTATTTTTTGGCGTGCTTGCAGAATAGGCCTGTGCTGTTAATACCCGGTTTGCTGTGGTAAGTTGTATATATATCTGCTTCATATAGCCAAGTAATACTGGCAATGGCATTATTGCAAAAACGTTGGCTGAAACAACAAGTAGTGTACTAGCAAGTAGATTAAACATGTTATACCGATGACCTCTACCACTACGCAGACGAATCACAACAGCTAATGTCTGTTCATCTCACCCCAACTAAACAACACCAAACTTGGAAGCCACATTTCCTAATAAAGTCTACAAACTGGGAAGCACCAGTTTGCCTATTTACACACAAGATAGTCTCTTTGTTGGTCCATAACTGTTTCTGGTGTCGTGGGCTGCAGTGAAAGGTAAATTCTCAAATAGCACTGAATCCATTTCTTAGGACTGCTTGATGTGCTTTGAACGTTACACCCTGACAAACCTGTTCAATCGAACACCATCTCGACTTCTCTGGTAAGCATTCAGCCATACTGCAATTACTGCATGAAGATTATTCGTATAGATACATCCACCATTGGTTGTAGCCAGATACTCATTAACACAGCTCGTTGAACAAAGCTTTGCAACAACATTAAGAAGATTCTTCAAACTTGGATTCTCTTGACCGAGTCTGATGTTCTGACCGCTACACTACAGTGCCCCACATGAATAACATGTGGGGAGGTAGTCATGATACCACAGGAAGTTATCCAAAGAAAACACCACTAACATTACCACATACAAACAGCCTGTATGCGCAGGTAACAGATGGAATATATTATGCTAATGACACAGCTGGCCTGCAAGTATGAAACGTTCGACTCATTAAATCAATTTCTGGCCACAGATGTCAAAACCATAGTCTAAATTATAAATACCACAACAGCCGGCATTCTTAGTGGTTCTTATATTCAGGTATGACGAAAGCATAACCAGTATAAACTGTTTGCTATATGTGTTTGAATTAAACTTTTTTCACTTGAGTGAGTATACTCTAAAAATAGATTCCCCACACATCAAACCAACAATAGGCTTATCAACATACAGAGAGATGTGCTATGAAATAAGTCGCCCCTAAACAGTTATGGACCACCAGTGCCACTCAGTTTCATTGTGCTAGTAGCTACGTTCCGCGTCTCTTTATACAAATATAGGTGCATGCAGATGTGCAAGACACCAATAACAAAATGCACAATCAATATGTGTATAAAAACTTCAGCAAACATTTCACTACCTAGTCACGAGAACTCCATATGCCAAAACTCTCGCGCCATTACTAGCACTGTAGATGACACAGTCATTTGGAGAAGTAGATCAATTTGTTTGCTACTGACACCACATCTACGAAATAATTGCAGCACAGATCAGATCTAAGATTCCTTTGGGGTTCAGGCTAATTGGGGCCTAAATTTGTTGGATGTTTATTTCCAGGATTAGTTAAATAATAAATAGACCTCATACCTTTACTGTGTGGCTGTTATAAGCTAAAGATGTAACATGTTCTCAGTGACATGAAAATAAAAATACACGGACCCATACCAGGAAAATAACTTTTTTGGTAACCACCCCCGTCCATCCCACACCCCAATCAACCAGACCCTATCAGCTTCTATTGGCACACCACTCAAACCTTTCTTATTTGTGCCCCTGTTCCTGCCAAAATCCTACGAAGTTGCAAATTGAACATATTTAGCCATAAGACAATCCAGTGCAAAAACCGGAACAAACCGGTGCAAACCAGTCTGGTGAACACCCAAACTGGTACATCTGAGCTGCCTGCAAGACCAGAATTCACTTCCAAAATACCCTCAACTTACTTTTAAAAATACACTTCACTGTCCTGCCAAATCAGAACTTTGTTTAATACCTTTAAATGTTTTCTGACGTATGTGATCTTTCATATGCAGCAAACTTTACTAAAACTTTTAGTAAACCGTATGCTCCTAGGAGCAGTTTCATCATAGTATTTCTTATCAGGTAACAAAAATAAAACATTACCTCCATTGTACAAACAAAGCTGCTGATTTTCCACGACAATCTGGCTGCAGAAAAAGTCTTCAGGCCAATAAGTCTGCAATTTTCCATTAAACTTTTACGACCAGGAACATCACATGATCTTTTCTACATAAGGGGTGTGACACTTGACAACTGTGCTGCCACCTGGGTGATGACTGAGTTAGTACTGCGCCGTTGTCTCAACAGTGGAGGAGGTGGTGGTGGTGGTGGTGGTGCCGGTTGTTGCCTGTCCGTCCTGCCACGCACGGTACTGGAAGAACGTGTCCACTCCAAACACTGCAGTTGCAGCAAACGCAAAGAACTGAAACAATACGTTTGCTGAAGGTCATTCATTCATATATTTTATTTATATGGTCAAACCTTCCACATCTTCTGATTTCCTGCATTTTAGTATTTTTTCAAACATTCTCCTGATCTTTCAAACAAAACCTCCCTCTTTGTCTTATTTATTTCATTTAACAAGTTTGTAATTTATTTTCAAGTTATGTTCTTGATTCAATTCATATATTATGATTGTATGCTATTATTTAATGACTAATGGATATAGACAAACTTTACAAAGCCAGAAATCATGTCATTGCAATCTTGTGTTCTAATACTCTTGGCCTATTTTAATACACTGCCTGATTGTGACGGGCTCTGGCCTTAGAATGATATACACAGTGCAGCTAGAATGCACAATTTTTGATGTAGGTGTCTTTTACGAGATTTGAATTCCGCCAGTTTATTTGTGTAAGTACATCACACAAAATTACTTTTCTAACAGTTTATTTTCATGACGTTCAACACATAATATTATGTGTTAGCGATTTAGAACATGGCTATATTATGGAAGAATTTGTTCGTGTTTTTGTTAAAACGGCATAAAACATAACGACGCATGATTTGTACTCCCACAAGTATATACATTATAAACAAGCCAATATGGTCTATCTGCTGGTAAACATATTTATCCTGCTTGAATGTTCAGAAATGTTGTAAAATTGCCCGAGTAGAATGACGACACTTACAGCTGTGGCTGCGATGGAAGCGTGGTAGGCCCCACTGACTGCTGCCACAATCGCAGCAATCGCAAAGAACACCGTGAACACACAGTAAATGATGAACTCCTACATGAGAGAGAGAGATACATCAATTAACAAACGACCACAATTTAATAACAGAAGTACGTTTACTTTTCTGAAACCACATTCAATGCCAACTTGTAATCTAGTGAAGAAATTAAGTTATTTTGCAAAGGAAAATTTAAGACTGCCAAATAACCAATGGTGAAAATGTTTAAAACAAAATGAAAACAGTTTGATTGCATAAATCCTCATATAAACTAAGCATTCTTACGCATTCATTGTAATATTTGTAAGTGGCTCAAACAACTGTATTTGGCACTTCTCCCAATGTATGGCGTATTATGGTTAATTGAATATTACATCCTACACTGGCTATGCATCTGTGAGTTGAACTTTCATCACCACATTAATAAAATTATAATTGGACTGCCTTTCATTGTTCTGCTGATCAATGGCAGTGACTACTGACCATTATGAACGACATATTCCTGCTTCAATTACCTACATAGACACACAAACATGATATATATATATTTATGGTTGTATGCATAATATATACAGCATGTAGTATACATACATGAGTACACTGGACTCTTGCTAGAACTAGAAGGACCACACCGGGACTTGGTTAAACTACTTGTTATAGTTATATCTCTGATATAGTGATGGGTATGCAACACACTTCATGCTAGAATGAGGATTTCAAAGTAAAGAGGATGTGCTTATTCTTTAACACCAGGTGTCTTCATAACTACAGTTCATAATACTTGATACATATATATATATATATATATATATATATATACCTAAACGCTGCATACACAGACCAGTTATGCGTACAGCGCCGCATAGAGCAGACTGCTGCTCTATTTTTTTTATTCCTGGTTGCATGGTTAATACAATGAAGTTTAATATTCTAACTGACAGCATAATTATTATATATAGTATAACCAGAAATATAATAATACGTATGTTTTGGGACACTTTTATAAATTTAATTATTTTTTCCCCTATGTTTTGGGACACCAGTCATTCATATTTCTGATGAGCGTGTACCCACTCTGTTCCCCGATGCAGATAAGTAAATAAACAACAGCGTATTAATAAAACATTTTACAATCGCAGCTGCTCTGACATAAACAACACGAACTTGGGTGATGTAACTGACTGTAGCACGAGCTACGATGTGTCGCTCTTCTCACAGCTACCAGCTGGCCTTTATACATTTAGGAAGTGTCGCCATACGCATCTAAAATCCTAGTAGCTGTCCCCCAATGTTTGGCTGTAATGTACAAAACTGTGATCTCTCGACTGTCTGCAGTGTCCCAAGACTTGCACATCATTTCATGTATAGTTGATGTTTTAATGCATAGTGGTCATCCATCAAGAAATTAGTTACTAACAGTGTAATGGATGACACACTGTAAATACAAGAGGTAGTTCAATGGGGATTACATGACGCTGTGTTGCATGTTTGCAAGTTTATCTTTTATAATTTAATAACAAATGTGTTTCTATATGTGGCCGAGATGGGGGTGGGAGGTGATGTGGATATGGGCAGTACTGCGGTCAAATACCATACAACCTGTCACTTGGTAAATAGTCTTTGAACAAGTGTGGGAAACCGGTACCAGGCAGACTAAACATTTCACATGGCTAAGGATGTAATTATTACAATTGTTACACTTCTTCTTGCTCTTTTTCGACAATTGTATACATCTATAATTTAATAGTTAGCTACTTTATTGTCTGCTGTTGTTTTATAAATAATAAGCTACTTTATTTATTATGGCTGTTGTTGTTGAAATAAAGGTATCGTTAATTCATTTAAAAAATGTAGTCCCAACATATACCATTTGTTTCACGGGATTACAGCCATTCAGCCAATCAAAAATAGTTAGTAGCAGGATAACAGACGAGGTAACCATGGTGAAGTTAAAAATCCAGGTCAACACCCATGGTAATAAAACAGGGACAACATGACGTCAAGATTCGTTCGTGTCCCTAAGTCTTGGGACAGTGAATCTGAGAATTATTTTTTGTACCCTATGTTTTGGGACAGCTGATAATTTAATTATTTTTAAGTGTCCCAATACATACCGTCATTACAGTACACATATGATTGGAAGAAATAAGTCAGGAATATGTACTGTTAGAGGAAGAGCAGAATGATACATCTGACACATTTACGTCAGCCATTCCATGTTGTCCAACCCACATTTCCCATTTCACTAAAGAGTAAGGGCAATGTGTAATAACTGAATATGCAAGTAAGCCATAAACATACCAGAAATTCGGTCTTTTTATCAATTTGAATAAAAACCAAATATTTATCTTCTAAATTATGCTTTCAAAATGTTCCAAACAACGACAATAATCCTGCGTATTTCCCAGCACATAAGAGTTATGATAGTTTTATCTTAATGGAAAGTATCAAAGCTTCATTATTAATACCATTATTTTATCCACAAGATATCTGCAAAAATGCTCTTTGTGGATCACAGACAATACTGAGGCAAAAACAGCTTGGGCAAAATAGAAAGTGAAAACACCATCATCTGATGGGTGACCACCCGGGGTGAACATGCTCGGGCGCATGCGTACAACAAACACGCGCGCGGTGTACTCACAACCAGCATCCATGGCCCGGGGTAGTGACTGACGAGATTAAACAGGTTCATGAGAAAGTAGACAAGGATGCACGTGAACCCAGAGAGGGCGACAAACTGCGCCCATGCCTGCACGCTGCCCCAGTGCCACACGCACGCGCAGGCAAACACAACGAGACTGAGAACCTGCAAGAGACGAAGACGTTTAGTACTTACGATGAGCATCATAAACGGTGGCATGTGTTGGCGCAGACCGATCAGGTAGAAGATGAAATTGATGCCGACGGTGAGTAGTGCGGACATCGCGACAAACTCGACCCAGCCGTCACCCTTGTAGCGTGGATACACCACCGAGCAAATGAACGTGATCAGGCTGATGACCTGAAAGTCATGCGACAATGTATAAATAAAGGTAAGTTCTTATATAGCGCAGTATCCAGTTCTCAGGACTGCTCAAAGCTTTACACTTTACTCCCGGGCAGACCTGTTCAATCAAACACCATCTCAACTTCTCTGGGAAGCATTCAGCCATGCTGCAAATAATGTGTAGACTATTTGTATACAAATATCACCACTGTCTGTAGCCAGGTACTCATTTGTACTGGCGGAGTGAAGTAGAGCAACGTAGAGTGAACGAACTTGCCCAACACCACAACACAGGATTTGAACCCAGGTTCTCTCCATTGACTGTCAAGATATTCTAGCCACTGCGTTCTACCACAATCTTGTAGAAAACATGCTAAGTTTGCTAAAGGAGGGTTTCTGTTTGTTTTTATTGTAAAATCATCTGATACAGTATAAACTATACATATCCTAACATGCTGACTGCCCAAATATGTCTACGTTAATGTAGCAGAAACAACTTTTGAACAGTTGAAACTTGAATGCTTACTAAAGTCGTTGTGCTGTTACTGAGATCTCTGAACTGTGAGCTCAGATTAGTCTGTGGAAGGTCAGGACATAACAGAGTGAAGCTTCTCATGTCAATGTGCTACCATGTAAACAATGTATATATCCTCTCGAAACGTTCAGTAAAACACATCTGGGCAGGGCAGTCAGTATATAATCATAACAAATATAATTATATAAGTTTATACTGGTTTAACATGATTTTATGATAAAAACTAAAGGAAATCCTCTTTTAACATATAAAAACATAACGTATGCTTATGTTATCAAATATTTGATGGAATGAGCCCTATTTAGTTGTGTACTTTACTTCTAACAATAACAAAACAAATGGAAGATTTCAATTGCAATTTCAATGATTTAGAAGCAATTCCAGGAACGTGTGGTTAGCCCAATTTGCCTCAACAGTGGCTGGTGTTTCCTACTCGACATACAATGTATTCTAGTATTAATCTGAACGTTACATTAATAAATATTAATGAATAAGGATCAGACAAATAAGGTTATTTTAATGAGTTTCATATTTTTCAACAATGACCCCACCCCGTACAGTCCATCAATGTCTAGGCTAAAATATTAAAACTGCAAAAACTCACAGCCACCAGAATCCATGGATGCTGAAACAAACACTCTTTCAAACATGGCTACTCGCAGGAACTGCAAAGTAAACATGATCACATGGAAGAATGTATTAGCGACGCAAGACTGCTAAACACACATGGCTTGCATAACAGATGCCATGAGGTTATATATGTGACCCATCTTAACGAAATGAGTCGGATGTCGGGAAATCTGATTTTCCGTAAATGCTGTTTATGTGAACAAATTGCGAATCCATCGATTTTGAGATTTCCCCTGAAAATTATTCTTTGGTATTCGTTGTATCGATTGCTACTCTAGCTACCCTCTAATTAACTCTGTTTTGTGTATTTTAAAGCGATTTTTGTAGAGCTGTGCGAAGCGTTCCGCTCGATTTCCTTAAAACAACGCCGAAAATGCCAGTAATTACTCGCATTCGCAACTGCTAATTTTGGGATGCTCCTAACATATGGGATATCACCACGAAGTTTGGCGCGTCATCTTCCTATATATGGGCATAAATATGCTAATAACTACATTATGTAACCTCCAGAGAGCTTGGAAGACGCCCCCTGTTTAGGCCAGCTGTATAAACAATTTGGATCACATGGTAGCAACAGCAACTGTGAGACTCAGGCAACTGTTCTCATTGGTTCAGTGATGGGTCATTTACATATTCTGTAAAAACACGCATGCGCACAATGTATTTCACCGTATCACTGCTGACCCAGATAACGATTAAGAAGACGTGAAGAACGGCGTTTAACGTGGCAAAGCTGTTAAATTCGGATGGAAATGATTGCGCACAGATTGACAGTTTGATAGAGTTTTTTTTTTTTGGAAGACTTAACGGATGGAAGCAAGCCTGACGAGCACAACATTTTTGCTAGATCTGTCCACGGTAATTAAGGTACATTTCATGAAACATAACGAATATTTTGCATCAACTTTGACGGCCAATTTCTGGGTTTGAAGGTTTCTACCCCATGTGTTTGTTAAGCCATAACTTCAGTTAGAATTACGATATCTTCTTACACGATACACCATGTGAAAGCAGAGATTCTGCTCTTTCCAAAGCTACTAATAACTCAATATTAAAAATTTCCGACATGCGACTCATTTCGTTAAGATGGGTCACATGTGTAGTGCTGTACAGTCTATACGCGAAGTCACAAACCTGGTAAATGCTGCACAGAAAGACAACACCTGCCATAGTGCCTTGGCCAAAAATTACCTTTGTCGCACATACATGACAAATGAAATAAGATATTATGAAAACGTTCTGGCATGTTACAAATTATACATTTTCAGGATTTTCAGTGTGATTGTAATTGTTGTCTCATGGCTTCATCATCATCATTGTGCAGCCATAGTGTCCTGCCGTGGGGCGAAATTTTCATGGCTTCGTTGTCTTGATTTTTAATTTTTTGTATTAAAATATATTTCCATTAGCTTAGATACTTACCATCGGAAACAATGAAATGACTCGTCAATCAATATCGTTTCTAGCCTCGATCACACGATACCACCCGGCTGACTGGGTGTACCAAAATGCAAAAACCCTCTCCCATCATGCATCTGATACTGCCTCGTTTCCAATTTTTGTGATTATCTGATGCAGAGTGAGATATCAGACGCGGGGAAGGCAGGGCGGGTCCTAGAAGGTCCGACGGTAAGTATTTAGGCTAATGGAAATATATTATAATACAAAAAATTTAAATTCCATTACACAAGATAATTACCATCGGAAACAATGAATGAGAGTTAGGTTGGTGGGAAGATAAATCACCTACATCAGGGTAACTCCCGCACTCATAAGTGGTGCTAAACGAGATACCTGGCCACTCAGAAGTCATGTCCTTTTTAAAATGGTATGATATAAAGGTGTTCAATGACTTCCAAGTTCCTGCAGCTAGAATCTGCTGCATGGAAGCTTGTTTAAAGAAGGCCAAGGAGGTCGCCAAAGCTCAAACTGAGGGCACTTTAGGAGTAGATCGCAATCTGGCACCTCCAGATTAAAAAAATTCTTATCCATCCAGATAAAGTAACTGGGGATATATCCCCTTTATGGTTAAGTTGAAATGATATAAAAAATAATATCTTATCATTGCAAGTTTCCTTGGTTCCATGGAGGTAAATGTTCACTGCCCTAACAGGGCACAGTAGATCTTCTTGCATTTCCCCTCCTAATATGTTATTGAGAGCAGGTATATAAATGGACTGTAATGTTTTACATCCTTCTCTGCTAACTGGGTTTTTGCCAGAAAGGAAGGGCTAACTGAAAAACTATAGAAGACCAGTCTGGCTTCCAAACAAAGGAAGAAAACAAAAAAGGTGTGTAACTCATTCCTTCTATTGCCAGAAGCAAATGCAACTAAAAAGGTAGTTTTCCAGGTCAAAAGCTTCAAAGAAGCAGACTCTAAGGTTTCAAAAGAGGGTTGAGAACCAAGAAGAGGTTACAGTCCGGTATGAGACAGCAGACTTTGGCCTGGTCAACTCCAAGATTTCTAATCAGAGCCCTAAGAGTGTCACAACAACCCACCTCCACACCAATAGTGGCACGCAAGGTACTTGCTATAGCCATTCTGTATCCCTAAATAGTAGAAATAGCTAGTTTCTTCTCTTTACAGAGGAAAAGAATGAAGTCGCCCACTAAAGCTGAAGAGACAGAGAATGAATTAGCTTTCCTTTTATTACAACAATTGACAAAATTCCGCCACTTAGATTCATAGATGGCGAGAGTAGAAGCCCGTTGCGGTTGCGATGTGCGATTGGCAACTTGTTCTAAAAAGTGTCTAAGGGCTTCCCTGATAATAGCAGTGCGTGAAGCCGCAAGTTGGAGGGATCTCTGTGGTAGAGATTGCCCTGAGACAGCAGATCTGGGAGAGATTGCAGTGACTGTGGTAGATCTACCAACAGCTAGTAGGTGTATGAACCAACGCGCTTCTGGCCAAAGAAGAGCAACCAGTATGATCCAACATTGGTCGTGTCGACTCTTCTGCAACACTGCTGGAATCAGTGCATATGGAGGATAAGCTTATCCCCACATCTGTACCCAACTCGGCGACAAGTCACAACCCGTCCACCGCTACAGCAGATGGATCGAGGATTGGTGAGACAAAGAGAGGAAGACAAGTGTTCATTGGTGCTTCCCATAAGAGTTTTGGCTCGAAACACTGATGCATTCAGACACCATTCTGTTGATTGAATTTGACCTCTCCTCGACAGAGAATCTGCCAGAACATTCCTGATGCCGGGGATATGTCTTGCAGGAAGATCAATTTCTCTCTCCTGACACAATAGCAGAATTTGAGCAACTAGCCTTGTCAGAGAAATGGATCGTACCCCCCACTCACTTGTTGACGTACACAACTGCAGTTGAATTGTCCAGCTTTACAAGAAGAGTGCAATGGCGTAACCCGGGAAGCCAAAACAGAAGGGCAAGGTGGACGGCTTTCAACTCTAGGAAGTTAATATGTTGTCCAAGAAATTCCGGTGACCACTGACTTGAAGTTGTCTCCCAAACTTTATGAGCGCCCCAACCCGTTTGGCAGAATATATGTTGGGATACCGTGGTGTAATTTGTGAACCCCTGAATACATTTTGTTACGACATCCACCAGGTTAGTTCCTTGAATACAGGTCGGAGAAGAGGTACGAATCGATGATTTGTGCACTAATTGAAATCCCACTGGGTACGAAGTGCAAAATAAATTTCATGTGAATGTAGTCGACCGAAAGGTACCGCTTTCTCAGAGGACACCAACAAACCTAGCTGGAGCTCCCGTTGGGTGATAATGCATTTGGGTAGCTCCACTATCTATTTGTCTCTTGGCGGAGTGGAAAGGTACTTGACCAGACTGAACTCATAGCCTAGAAAAAGAAACTTCTGAACTGGTACCAAGGAAGATTTCTGCAGATTTATGAGCAGACCCAGACTGCGACATAATGAGAGAACAGTCTGGGGTGTGCAGATTGCATAAAATCTGAGATGGCGCTTGAATTAACCAGTCGTCGAGATACTGATATAATTTAATCCCCTGTATGTGTACAATCTTCTTTACTTCCGATAAATTTTCGTGAACAGCCACAGAGCTATTGCAAGACCGAACGGCAGAGTCCTAAATTTAAAACACTCATTCTCGATCTAGGATCGGAGGTATTTCTGGTATGCCCGGTGAATGGGTATGTGGAAATACTGTATTCGTTCTTTTTAACGTTCATGCCCTAATTAGCGTACACCCCCCCTTTTCAAGCAGGGGCTGATGTCGGTTTGTAACTAAAACTGATCACTGGATCCATCATTTATTGTAATTCCCAGTCAATCATTGACAATGTGATAAAGAAAGTTCCACCTGCATCCATAGCCTTTGCAAAGTTCCAGTATCCTTTTGACCACAAAAGCCCCATCACATGGATGTATAAATCACTTCCAGTTAGCTTCAGATACGTTGACGAACTAAGCTTCAATGAATGCAGAGAATGGCATGGCCTGCCCTCTGACTTTGACCATGTTTTAGCACCACTGTCTTGTAGATTGTTTGTCTTCTAACTTATCTCTCCAATGTGAAATAGTTTCAAATACTTGGTAACCATAAATAATTTACAAAATTGTATTTTCTAATTCAGAGTGACATGCATGTAAATGGTGCCATGTTTATTTAAAAAAAACGGAAATGAATGATCACAGAGTGGAGTACAGTAGAAACAGTAAAAAACATAATTTCCACCTTGTGGTGTCACCATTTTGTCATTTTCACACTGGTTTGAGAAACAGAATTTTTGTAACTTTAAGAATAGTCTGTAAGCGTACTGTACGCTAAAAAGAATGTATACAGTAAGCATCTTTCAAATCGAGAGAAGTCACCCAAGCATTCTGATGCAGACAACTGCGAATCCGTTCTGCTGTTTCCATCCGGAATATAGGAATATCTCAATAATGATTGAGTCTCGATAAGTCGACGACTGTATGCCAATTCCCACTGGTCTTCGGTACTAGAAATATAAGGCTGTAAAACCTGGTGAAGAGATGTTTGTCACCGGTTTTACTGCCCCTTTGAGAATCATATCCGCCACCAGCTAAATTCTTAATTCTTTCTTTGGAGAAAGCAGCTGACCAAAGTCTGGAGGATTCTTTGTAAGAGGGGGGTGGAAGATCTAAATATTTGAAATGGTAACTTCTGCAAGAATTCAAACAAACCAGGGTTGACACGCGAGGTCTTGCCAGGCTTTGGTAAAGTGGAACAAAATGCCACACACTTTTAGATTGGAAGGAGTATGATTGTAATTTGGACAAACATTTAGTTTTACACCATAATCAGGTGCGCCTATTATTACACCAGACGTAGGCAGTTCCCTGTAAATATGGAGATGGTGACGCATGGTGTCAGGGATGAGTACGGCTAGAGCCTCTCCTCCCTATTCCTCTAGTTGGGGGAGGAAGACTACGGCCGCGCCATCGTGCAACTGAAATGCGAGAGCGGGAGTTTGAAGAATGTTGAAAGACCTGTTTAGGAAAGGGATTAGCTCTGGTCGTGTGCCAATTCTTTGTAATGCAGTGACAGCATCAATCAGTTGACGATCGCAAAATCTCTGTGACACCTACAACACCAACAAATTCCTGTTTGGCTAACTCGCCATTACAGATGGTGGAACCCAAAACTGGGATTTGGAGTAATTGATCTTTCTGACATTCTAGCAGAAAGCCAACCTACCGATAGTTTAAAGTGACATCCCGGAAGGACCGGTGTAATTTGGCAGCAGATTGCGAATCGATGGCAATCCCATCTCCCCACATTTAGTCAAGGAAATTGATTGAGACAGAAAGCAACTGAACAGACACTTTTGCAAAAAACCCTTCCTGTGAGCAGATATAATCCACTGATTTTTGCAGAGCTGCCAGACTGCATTCATGTACAGATGAGACTGCTAAATGTTGCCTTGAAAGGCACCAAAAGACCTTCGGAACTTATGGTACAACGACAGTCGGAGCCTTTTTGCTTAAGAACGCCCTGCAAACCCGGTTCTGTTGTAGGGGGGTTGCAGTGACCTTACCAGGGTCAAGATCTCCTTCCTAGGCACAAAATGGATAAAGGGCTTTATGAAAGGTTTACTTTGTATAACTAGGATCAACCAATCTCCTGTCAAAATCAATTCTCATAGCCAAAGGTCTACATTGGGAGGGTGTACAAGGTTGACTCTTCCTGAAAGTCAGTCTCTGAAAATTAAAGTGATAACGACAAACAGGATTTCCTGTGTACAGGAACAGCAATAGGAATATGATCCTGTAGCAAGTGGTGAATTGTGTCTAAATGATCGGCAATAGTGGGAAGAATTTCCTGTCTCCCTACAATAAAAGATTCAGAATCTGAAAGAGATCCTTCTTTGATCTCTACCACATGATGCGAGACCTCAACTGGATAAGGAGTTGATGTCTTGTCTGTCTCTAAAGACAACCTTGAGTGAGACAAACTCGAGTGAGAAGACTTTGAATGAGTGGATCTGGGATGTGAACTCCAGCGAGCACTCCCAGAACTCAAACAAGGGTCAGCACCAGAGCATCCACCAGTGTCAGCTGACTGGCCAGTGGCACCGACTAGCGGTGACCAACATATGACACAGTGAGCAGGATCGTAACCCATGCTCAGATCCCCTAGTGTTCTCTGTCTCTTTACTCACAAGAGACGGAATGAGGACTGGTGTTGGTGCGATGCCCATAGGCAGGAACACTTCCTGGATTATTAGACTGTGCACACAGTTGTTGCTCCAGACTACAGTCAACAGGGTGAGGAGGCCGGGAGCGGACTCGACCGTAGCACCTCCTCTCTCTGAAACCCCACAGGGCCAGCAGCCACACGCTGGTGAAATACCAGAGAAACATGATTGCTTCCCGATACCCTCTGTTGTTCCTCCACCTTCTTCTCTAAAGATTTGAGGTGGTCAGCCATCTCAGTCATGTGAGGAAGGATGGTGTCTAAGGTAAAGGAGGAGGCGAAGGAGGTGCCGACACTGGAGAATTCGGAGGTAGTGGTGGTACGGCCAGTGTCACCATCTCCATCTGTAAATGTGAAACTTTTGGAGGAAACGAGAAAGGGTGAGATAGATTTCTCCTTTTCACCACAGGTCTTATTTTACCCAATCACTCTTTATTGTGACACACACCCACCCCAACAGAAACCAATAATATTGTAGCTGCATGGCAAAGAAGCAACAAAGCGAGTGGGCGAAAATGTGTCTGTACGCAGCAAGAATGTAATCTTACCTATTACATAAAAACAATGTTTTAAAACACTCCATAGAATCAAGGGAAATATATATTATTACGACAAACAAAAAATGTGTGTCTTGGCGAACGATAGAAAAAAAATTGGAAATGAGGCAGTATCACATACATGATGGGAGAGGGTTTCTGCGTTTTGGTACACCGTGTCAACCGGGTGATATCATGTGATAGAGGATAGAAATTATATTGATTTACGAGTCAATTCATTGTTTCTGATGGTAATTATCTGGCGTAATGGAATAAAATTCAGACTGGTATACCTATTGCAAACTTCTCTGGTAGCAAAATATACTTGTAAATATGACACATTTCAACAAGGATTCTACAGACCAATTTTTACATTGTTCCTTTAACAATAAAACATGACATTAAAACAAGAGTGATTCTTACTTCAGCTTATAATTGGATTGTCTAGTTCCAAAATTATATAAACCAACAACAGAGCATAAAACAGCTTCCACTATTAAATTTTCTACTTGTTATCTTGTACTGTTTTAGAATCAATCAACTGGGCAACAGCTTTCAAATATTGCTGTGAAATATTACAGATTAGAGTGTGATGTATGCGATACTAACCATCTCTGCGATCTTGAAGAGTCCCGGCACGCTGGTGACGTATTCGCGTCTGATGGTGAGACCGGGGCCGTTGGTGGTTGTTGTCGTACGAGACTCATACGTGGTTGGCATGTCCTCCCCCATGGCTGCACGTCACGCTCTATGGGCACTGAAATCAACGAAGAGAAGTCAGAATCATCCTATGGATGCATAATGTGGTGATGATGCACTGGTTCTGCGACACAAATAGTCTGAGGGACATTTTAGTGTCGCAATCAGATCACCAAAGGTTTCTGCCATCCCGTGCGATCTTCTGTCAGTTCTCTCAACGTCTTGATGACATTATGTGATGTAATGAACAAAGGAAAAGTTATTTTTTATAAATATGAAAACCAATTTCTTATGTAGCTATTAATTCCGTTCTTAGGGCCACTCGGGAGCATTTTACACTTCATGCCTTGCAAATCTGTTCATTCTATTTCCAACACAAACTCGACTTCTCTGGGAAGCATTCAGTAAAACACTGCAATTAATGTGCAAAGACTATTAATTTGCATATATATCCATCACTGTCTATTGCGAGGTGTACACATTTAAACAGCTGATTGACCTGAGGCAGTGTGGAGTGGTTGAAATTGTATAAGATTAAAAACGTCCATAAAAGGTTTTAAACTAGAACGGAGTTGCCTAGATTGACCCATTAAGAGTCTGTGACGTGCTAACCAACGTGTATGGCATTCCACATGTCAAAAAGAAACTGAAGTGACAGTGCTTATAAAACATATATAATACTATGATTTTATCGTATGAGTGCAGCTGTGAAATGTCACCATGATTGTGTCACACTTGTTTCTCTGGCACAAATATCAGCAAGAACACGATATATGATGTAAAGCAAATCACTAAGTCTGCAAAATCTTTACCTGCAACAAAATTAGTAGCTCCTGCACGCTTGTTTCCCAGTACAAATTACGATACTATTTCCATGAAAATGCCCTCTAATGTGAACCGGATGCCATGCAAATTGGTGAAAGGAAACCTGCCATCTTGCACAAATATTACTCAGTCGACAATGTGACCATGCAATTTGCCTGATGTGGCATAAGACGAAGTAAATATGAATTATGTGGGTGACTAAGAGGTGTACAGGACTTGGCACTTAGCTGCAGTATCAGAGCTCAGGACCTGAGTCATACTTCAAGGCTCCATTCCAGGTCTATCTTATTTTAGCAAGACATTTTATACCAGCTTAAAATTTAAAAAGATTTATTTATCTGAATTCACAGAAATTATGAAATCACAACAGAAATTAAAACAGCAAACACTTATAATTAATATCACATGATGTAAAAATAAACCTAATTATAATTATTAATCACAGACCTACAAATTTACATGAATGCTTGCACAACTGGTCTACTACAAGATGAAGGCTTCTAGCGAAAGATTTACTTAGCACTCCTTTTTCTGAAACCCAATAACAATTGATTCTAAACACAAGTACAGTGCTCATCCCACATTAATAGAATTTCCAGACACGGATATAATATATATCCCGTTATGTGAATAATTCGTTTATCCGGAAGACTGGAAAACTAGAGCCAAAGTGTCCAGATTAACAATGTTCCACTGTATATTTTACACATTAGCAGCATGAAGAGCACATTCCAGTAGTCAAGTTTATCTGGCTTCCAATACACTGCACACCTTGCCTAGGACACTGCTGACATGACCCCTTCAGGCTGTAACCTGTTCACAGATTGGACTGTCCACATTATCACAATGGCCAGGTTTCAAATGAACTGGAGACAATGCTGCGTATGACATGTGTCATGAATACAAACAGGCTGGTCACGGGTATGTGTGCCTATATATATATATACTAAGTTTTTTAGTCAACAGACTTTGATGTCACCAACCATGTGTGTTTTGCAAGTTTGCAGTTCATGTACCGTAATGACTGAACCATGTATTTGGATGCTATGTTTTCAGGCACCATAAAATTATACAAAGATAATAATTTTTTGTTTTAGTTCATTGTATGTTTTCAAACAAATGTTACCTGTATGTGTCCAAAAAAGTAGTCCATAATGATTGTGTTTTTGGACACCAAAAATAATATTTTTGTACTGTATCTGTTCGGACAGCTGAGAATGTTATTATTTTTGTGTGTCCAAATACAGACATTACAGTCATTTAGCACAGCATTCTAACTGGTTTAATCAATCAGGTTAGTAACTTAGTTTATACGCTTTGCATGCTTTATGGTAGAGCACACACAAATATATATACAAAATGAATAACAAGTTCTTGGAATGCCATCCGACAACTGAGCAGGTTAACAGATAAATTAATTACTTAAATTTCCCATTGATATTTTAGTTATCCCTTCAGGTTGAATCAACTCTGCTTCAAACAATATGTACCATGGCTAGTAATTTACTAATTAGCTATAATCAATCTTTTAACATTTAATACGAATGCAAGCAATTGCATGTAGTAGATTAACAGTAGTTACAACAATAAAAACATATTTTAATAACTGACTGCTTAAGCAAGAATATATCAAATTAATACAGTAGCCCATCACAAATCACATTAATTACATCATTAGCCAGTTAGTTTTAATAAATGTACATATACAGTGGAAACTCACTGAATTGAGGATCAACCAGGCTGGGACGGGACAAAAGTGACCTGAATAACGAGGTGATTACTGTTACAAAGGTAATTTGGAACTATTTCAGGGTAACCTTAATTGTGAGGTGGCTGTATTACAGAGGTGACCATTAAGCAAGGTTTAACTGTATTATGAAAACCATCAAAAGAATGCATGAATTTGAATCAATGCAGTTAAGACTTTTGCACAAACAAGCCAGCATGGCACAGTTGATACAAGGTCTAGTACTGCTAAAGACTTGATTAGAGTTTTTTTAAACAAATCTGAAAGGTGACTTGCAAAAACTTGAATTGCGGAGTTGTGCACACACCAACAGCTTAAAGACTGTGCACTGCAGTCATGTTGATATAATTGTTGCCACTGTGTCATGACTGTTGCCACTTTGACATGACTGATGCCCCTGTGTCATGACTGTCACAACAATGACATGACTGTCGCCACATTGACATGACCATTGCCACATTGACATGACCGTTGCCACATTGACATGACCATTACCACGGTGACATGGCTATTGCCACCATGATATGACCAATGCCATTGTGACATGGTCAATGCCACTGTGACATGACTTGCCACCATGACAAGATTGTTGCCACTGTGACATGACCGTTGCCACTGTGATATGGCTGTTGTTGCCACTGTGACATGACTGTTGTTGCCACTGTGGCATGACGGTTGTTGCCACTTTGACATGATCGTTGCCACTTTGACATGATCGTTGCCACTGTGGCATGACTGTTGTCACCTGGTCTTCCTTGTGTAAGTAGTCTTTGTGTGTAGGTTGTAGCCCAAAGGGCTCCTGGCAATGCCTGGAATACAACACTCTACTGACACAGACATCTGTGGTGCACCTATTTCTAGACCTGCCAATAATCCCTCAAGATGCATCATGATGTGCGTGGGTGTCCCAGACTGCATCCTACGGCGGGTGCGGTCAGGGACTCAGGAAAGTGCCACACCCTGGTTCTATGCAGTAGTTTGGTATTATGAAATCTTTCTCACAAATATATATGATCTCTATTGATTTACAGCCTGGCACTGTAGCAAAAGATGCAAGTAAAAAATCTATGCACAGTTCTAACAAACTTCCATGTATAGTCTAAAAATATGCTTGGAACAGTGTGTGCTCTTTCACTGAAAATAAAATAAAACAGCTGTGCACTAATAATATTATTAATGTTGGTGCTGATAGTGATATATCATGCAGATCTGGTGTCGATTTTAAATCCTGGATATAGTAAATATATTAAACTGCATTTACACTACATTATCCACCAATGGAACGTTAATACTGTAATAAAAAATACATTAATTTAAGTATTTGAGGTGGAAGGGTAAACTTGGGTCTTTTCACCAGAGGTCAGTACTGCAACAGCAGGTGGGTGTTGTCAGCACTGGGGTGCAGGGTAACTGACCTACAACCCTGACTACCCCTCCTCAGTCCTCAGTGAGGAGTCTATTTCTGTTTGACTGACTAGACAGCAGGTCTGACAAGTAAACAGACAACACTTCTAACAGTACCTGCCACCGTCTAGATCTGCAAGTTATGTGTCTGTTGTAGTCTCATCTCATCTCAACTTATTCATACTCGCTTGCACTCAGCCATGGAGCATCGGACGTAGGATAGCAGTTATCACCAGTGACCTATTCCCACGAACATGTAATTTCTGATGTCATCAATTATATGGTATGGCATGCTGCAAATAATACTCGACTGTGGCATCCCCTGGATAATGGCTGACCACTCAATATGTCCATTGAAAAAAGTTAATAAACTCTAAATAAGTAGCTTTGTTTTGTAATACTTTGCCAGTTGGTATATCAGAGGCCAATGATCCAAGTAAGCAAATGAACATCGAAACAGCACCTGGGGGGAGATACTGCTTACAATGTGCCTAACATAGCAAATTAATACAGATATCAGATGTAATTAAAACTGAGATAGTAAAGCTTGACGAACCGGCCAGTACAGAGTTGACCAATTTCACTTCTTTTTAGTATAATGCTCCCACAACAACCCCCAAATGCACACCAATACTTGCAGTGATCACTTGTTTACATGGTGCCAATTTTATAACATTCGCTCAAAAACTAATTGGGTGGCGCCCACGATAGCATAACATGGTTGTACTTTAAAAACAGAAAACAATTCTGGTCTGAGCCCCCTCAGACACTTGACAGAGTACAGTTCCCAGAGATAAATACCCAGGGTAAGTCAGCCAGGTCTAATAGTGCATTCCGCAACACAACATGTGGAACAAAGGCTGACCTAGGGGGTGTGAAGTGTGAACATAATACAGGGCTGCCTACCTGACAAAAATAATTTCCGTAATGACCCCCCCTCTCCCCGGTCTACAAGGTTGCCAATCAAACCTTTCTCTGGAGTAGATACAGTGACAAGCCCAGCCTGTTACTAAATTAATCACCAAGAGTAGATATACTTTGTTTCAACATATTGTGTTGCTATGTACAGTGTAAGTGTTGTGGCAGATAAGGTCATCGGTTAGCACTTCAAAGGGGTGCTTGTTTCACAACATCCAATGGTCTAGGTCCATTATAGCTACTTCCTGTTATAGCTACAGTTTTTTCTGGTTATAGTTACTCGTTATGTTTGGCAGTCAAACTAGTCCCGTTATAGCTACTTCTTTAATTATACAATTTCGGAGGGGGGCAGCAAGGGGAGCATTAACTATTTCAGATTGCATTGATTTGCATGCAAATGTATCCTACTCTACGAATGTAGGACAAATTATAGGACAAATTTCAAAACTCACAGGAAAGTCATAAATTTAACTATTGTTACTTGAAATGGAAAATATAACATAAAACACATGTGCGCAACAGTTTTTTTATCAAGACAACTACATTAATTGTACAGAGTACAGAATTGCGTTTATCAAAAAGTCATAACAGCCATCAACCACGTGTTTTGTCAATCATTCTGGTTTCAAGAAGTGTCTGTTGATCACTCTAGTTTCAACAAATGTCCAGCAGCACGCAGAAAGTTTAACACTGACCTGTCTCCTGATGCATACTCTTGCTTGAACACAGCCAGGAGCTGACCCACAATGCAGTACCGGTAGTTCTTTTTCTTATGTGGTGGTGGGATAACAGTGTCATGTTGGGCAACTTTGAGCTATGTTGCTGCCTGCTCTGTCTTCACAACTTCCACGAACTGGACAATGTTGGGATGATGTTTCCCCACCACCTTCATGAACTTTGAGTTCCACCCCTCAACATGGTTGTTGGTTCGTTTGTCGCTTTCTGTGAGGACATTCCACATATCCATGGGGATCTTTGATTCATCACTTAGCCACATCTCCCCAAAGTAATCATTAAAAGTTATTATTTCTGGAAATTACTCAATGGGGCACTCTTCCATCAAAGCCATCCACCCCTCATGGACATCGACTGGACAAAGATGTGCCAGTGCAGCAACAGCATGCACATGCTCACGCACAACATTCTCCTTCTGTGCATACTGCACAGACAGACCAACATTCTGTAGCTTCCTCCATAAACACTGATTGAAGTTGCACCCAGACAGTTGACAACCAGGGTACAACTCACTGACAACACTGATGGGAGCTGGCTTGTAGTTCAGTCTCGGCTTGGGATGATTGGACTCCTGTCCAAAATCCTCACGTTTCAAATTGATCTTCTGGAACAAGTCTCTGTATGTTTCCTTGTGTTTGTCCAGAAGCAGAGCATACATCACAGGCACTGTCTGCGTGTTGTTTCCAGATCCGAGACTGACACGGAGGGTGCATGTACAGTTGGTGGAACAGCTTAGGCGCTGTCTTAAATGTGCCATCACCTTGCATGTCAGTCGACTCACAAAGCAGATGAAAATAGTCATCTGTGGCAAATCCTATTATTCTATTCTGCTGTTGACTGTCAAATGCAAGGAAATCTTTGCCATCCAGTGTCTTCGTATAGCCTCCTTCCAGTTACGAATCCAGTATGATACATGTCTTCTCGTTGGGTTTATTTTATTGTAATGTCTATTGATGCATTTAGTGATTTTTTGCTCATTATATTTATACATGAATGTTCACAGTTGTATGCATATGTCAGCTACTGAATTAACTTTTAATTAATAATCTTTATTATGGCATATAAGATAAGATAACAAAGTTTATTATGCCTTTACAAGGAATTTGGTATACACTTCATGGGCAATTCGATACAAAACGTCATATCATATATATATAAACAAATCATATTTTATTTAATATTGTCTCAGTCCGATTATTAGCTAAATTACTTAGTAAATATATTATTATTATACTATACATATTGTTCAAGGTGGCTCTCATGGTAGTGGCATTTAAACCTATTGTGTATACTCAATTATAATATATACTGGTAATTATTGGTCTAATGAATTTCATTCATTCATTCATGCAACATGCTCGTTATTATATTATGGTGATTTCTTGCATGACATGAAAACATAAACCTATACTCTAATTATCTAAAGCTGTATATGTATATACATATATATATAAATATATACATATATATACACACACACATATATATATATATATATATGTATATATATACATGAAACTACATGATTTGTAAAATCATAATTTAAATACATTGAACAGTGCCATGCCAGCTGTAACAGCTGTTCATGTAAAGTAGTGAAACATTGGCATGAAACAACAGGCAGTGGCTAGAAAAACATGTGCCAGTCAATGGATTGAATTATGTCTGGTCCAGGAGCTAAATACTTAATGACTGAGTTTGAAGCCAAGTAGATCTATGTAAAGTGCTAATGGATATCTAGTAAACACTGAAGCAACAAGAAACAAGTGTATTCAGGGCATGAATGGGGTTGGTTCTGCCACCCTACTGTTATCCATTCCTTAAGCACTCAACAACATTTAAGAACTACTGGTCAGTATGTCAGGACTGTTTCTAATCTGTTGTAATGAAGATGCAACCATTGCCATAAACTGTAAGTGTAAGATACACAGAAAGTAAGCTCCATTAAGTTAACCAAGGTTATAAATTATATACATAAGTGACATTTTAAATAAAACTTAAAATGTTATGCCTAGAGCTGATGGTATTTTTAAAGAACACAAATACAGCCTGTGCAATACTACTTATAAATAAATAAAGACACCCTTGCCAAGTCACTTTATATAATATGTGTGTTGTATCTTATAGAGAAACTTTATTTAGAGAAATGCAAGTACATGTACAGGGAAAATCTCACTATTAAGGTCACCCTGAGGACTGTACAGAAGGCTGAATAGCAAGGCGACCACATTACTTTAGAGCAACTAATTACCCACACTTCACTGTTGTGTAAAACAATTTGGGACTGTCCAAGGGTGACCTTAACTGTGAGGTGATTGTACTACTCAGGTGACGGTACAACCAGGTTCAACTGTACATAAATCTAGATTCAAAGTTAACAGGCATTCCGATCTCCAGTCCCATCTGTCTATCAAACTAGTTTAAAAGGCCACTTCACATGACTTGGCTGTCACTTACTGAGCAAGTCTTGTCAATTTAAATGTCAATGAATACCATGACCAACTGCTGTTGCATACGGCAAGTGTCCATTGCAACATGTACAGCTCAATGATGGACAATCACCATGATCGCATTCTAGCCTTTGCAAATTTGCAATATCTCTAGTTGTACCATCAATTCACCAGCTATTTGATTTTGTTTTGTTTCTCGCTACAACTGTATTCCAATATTTAAAGGTGAAGCTCTTCAGACAGATAGTTCCTCATTGTCACCATTCCTATCATTCCCATGTCACAATCTCTGTTTTAAAATCTATTTAATTATCATGCCACTGATCATGAAACAACACTTTTAGATTAAATTTTTACTTAAATTTTATTGTGATTTAGAGCATTTTCAACCAGGCATTATCAATTTATCTGTGAGTAAATTTTAAGATCTATCCACTTTTGGCCCACTTATTAGATAGATGTTTTCATTAACAGTATATACATATGTACACCAAACACACAGCCAGACATTGATCAGACTTTAGTTGTTGGCAAAACTGGCTCCTAACATGAACATCGCTGGTTAAGCATCTAGAGGTTTGAGAGGAATGTGCTTTGAGACATAAAGCACATGTACGTGTGGAATAACAAAATGCATCCAGTTGTACTTGCAAATGGTAAGCAATGCATCATGTTAATGTCATTCATTGTGTGGAGCATAGTGGTGTAGTGGTTAGGGCATTAGACTATCAATCTACCCGGGTTGTGATTCCATGTTTGAACACGCTTGCTGCTGTTTTGAACCTTGGGCAAATTCATTCAGTAGCATTGCTCCAGTTCATTGAGCTGTATAACCGAGCACCTGGCTATATATATAGGCTACAGGGGTAGATATTTGTGGACAAGTAATCTTCTTGCAATAACTGGGAAGTCGAACTGATGTTTGATTGAAATGTCTGCCAGGGAGTATAGTGTAAAATGCATCGAACAATCCCAATGACTGGATACTGGGCTATATAAAAAATTTGCCTTTACTTTACAAATTATATATATATAATATTCTAGGTTTTTTTTATAGGAAAAGTATGTAAATGGTAAACACACGTGAACTAGTTTGAGTTTTTAAAAAGCAAGGATTCTTTAAAAATAAATCTAGTATACCACAATACAGCTAGAGTTCTGTGAAGTGATCCAACAGGTCTAGTATACACTTACACCCACGCAAGACTACCCACACAATTATACTAATAAAAAAACAACCTATTAAAAAATATTCACATACCTAAAGATGGCAATCAAATTGTTTTACTTTTACCCACTGCAGGCAATATTTATTAGCTGTGACTGATAAGCCATACTTCTTTGAAGAGAGAGAGATCTTGTGCATGGCAGGCCTGGGGGAAGCAGAAGAACAGGCAAGAGATCAACCAAGATAAAGCACATTTGGCCTGCACCTGTCACATTAAGTCTTGAGTCTAACTGTTGCTGCAGACACCAAGGCTCTCTGGTTTCCTCCATCTAATGTTTGTGGGAGAGAACCCTCCCAACTGCAGGGAGGAGGGACTCTAAGAATGGGGTCAATAGGACACAAAAAATGTTACATCAGTCTGATGTAAGTTCCTATGGAGCTATATCCATTTCTTGGGACCGTTCAAAGCACACTACACTACATCCCATGGGAGACCTATTCAAATTTCATTCCAACACTAGTAATAGTTCTAGACTATCTGGGAAGCATTTCGTTGATCAATGGAATCACTATACGAAGAATGTATGAATTTGTAAAATCATTCACAAATAAATGTCAAATATCCACCACTGCTTATAATTATAGCCAAGTACAAATTTATATATATATATATGCAGCCAAGGGAACTGAAGCAACATGGTGTGAACAAAATTGGCAAGTTTTGAAATGGTAATGGCTGCAAGAGGATACAAACCTAGATTTTCTCAACTGAGAGTTTGATGTTCTGACCAAAATTCTACCAAGCTACACACACAGTGAGTATCAGGATGTCCTGATGGCCTCCAACTACAAATGCTATGTGTATGTGTTAACTGAATAATACACAAGGTGGAATGCTGAAGTTGACACATAAACACATGCAAGCGCTCACACTTGCAAACATGCAGAGTGACAAAAAACTCACACAAACTTAGCACAGAATATGACTGGCAAAACTATGATGCCCACAAATTTCTGCACTGACTTAACAGTACACAAATTTAATATTTGCCAGTCACTGTTAATCCTTTACTTCACAAATGAGGTCATATACTATATGTTACAGACACCATCTGATTTATTATCACAACCTTTTGAGCAGAGACTAAGAAAAACCTAAGCAGAGTTCCATCAAAGACTCATCAATTATACATTAACTCAGTAAATTCTAAGAAGTCGGCAAGGTGCACAGTACTACTCTGTCAACAACTCAGCCTGGCAATAAAGATTTATCAGACAAACAATTAACACAAAGGTATGCTCACTACGCTGGCAGGCTTTGCACCTGAAGTGTGGATTTAGCTGAACCATGCATGTGTGCAAACCTCTTTTCAGCACTGACACAGCAGTATAGAATCAAGTTTGGATCTGATAATGTGTACATGTCATGTATAGATGTGTCATAGTGGGGGGTGGGTACAGGACAGTAGGTATTAGGTGGGTGAGGTTGGTATGGGGTGAGCAGGAGTATTATGGTTGCCAGTGTCAGGGGCTTAGCCAGAGATGTCTGCAGTCTTCAAGACTGGCAGTTGACTGGCCAAGACAGGTAACTACAACTGATAAGACTTATGGAATTTAGAAGGGGCCAGCTGGCCACTAAATTAATTAATAGTTCCATGTCTAGGGGCTTACATTAAGGACTATCATTGGCACAACTGGTAGTGAAACAACTTAAAAAGATCAGTATTAATTAAATAAACGTCTCAAATAACACTCGTTTGTCATTGAAATAATTAAAAAACTTGCCAAGTCGTTTGTGTGCTAAAACGGTATATTTTTTATTAATTCAAAAGTGGCAAAATGTTATCTCTAGCCCGAAAATTACTGCTGTGCAGTGAAAGTACTGAGGCTGGGAAGTGACACCACTTTCATTCTCAATATTATGGCAACCCTTTTTTGATAAGAAACAATTCCAATAATAAACTTTGGTTGTTATGAATTAACATATATGGCTGCATAGACACATAAAATTACGAATTTATTTAAATTTCTCTGTAAACATTTATAATGGGTTAATCTAACCTCTTTGAATGATACTGAAATTACCCTGGTCATGGTGTAATTTTTAGTATTACATATAATTTAACATGTATTAGCCACTACAGTTGTTAACATTCAATGGGTTTAGTAAGATCACGTGTCCTCAAATGAGTCTCAGTTGGGAGATTGAACAGGGCAACCGTGTGAAGATTCTGAAAGAGGACTTCCTACATTAAATCAGTTAAAGCCTGAGCATTGCATAATTTATCACTTTATAATATTGTTTAAGTTTCTGAAAACTGTTTCCCCAAATACTGCATTTTGGGAAGTCAGTATTGTTCTTTTCCTTTTTTGCATGATTGATCATGTTTGCATGCATACATGCAGATAACAATAATTTATTGCACTCCAACCCTGGACAAGTCAGTAATTGTCATTAATTTATGGCTGTGGTACCGTTGGTATGTTAATGTCTAATAAATTTTTACTTGCCGTTTACTCTAATTCAGACCTGGAGTTGTTGGAACAAGCAGCAGGGAATTTATGTTCCCTGGATAATATACAAAGTCAATGAATTGTGAGTTCAACCTGCCTACACAACCAATTACTCACTGATACTGTACGGCCAGTTCTTTCACATGAGTTGGCCCAGTACCAAACCAAGTAAATCCCTCCTCATATCACTGTCTGTGCTCGCAGCACCAAGTACTTTTTACAGGAATAGTGTTGACAGCTTTTTGCCACTGAGATTGGTGTATGCCTTTCTTCAATTAAATTGTGATCAGTTGATAATGACATGTATACATTTTGTTTTATAATATAATTGTATACCTGCATATACATATATATATTATATGTGTGTGTTTAAAGTGTCAGCCAGCCAGCCAGTCACACATGTATACAATTTAGTTTAGACTAAATCTAAATTTATTGATAACTGAAGTTCATGCTAAGTTTACATATATGCATACATATAAGCATTCTCTCCATACCATTAATATGTTAGCAAACAGGTGCATAATATAAAAGTGGATCTTGACAAAGGTCTGCTTGTCAAATTTAAATTACTCAGATAGTGATACTAGTCCCACCCCAGTGAACACAACCCCAAGATCTCCTGGATGCACTCTACAACATCCTATACATCCCTCCAACAATACCGACCTGCATACCGCTTCTCAAATGACTTGACTGGGGCCCGTCAGAATATATCAACAACCAAGTTACCTGCATAATATCTAGGTCACCGCCAGGCCTGCTACTGTCAACATTATTTACTAGTAAGTAACGTAAAGCATAAACATTCTCCCAATGCCAGTGTCATAGAATACCAAGCACTATGAATGCAGTACATGTATTGTTTAGTTTTTGTCACTTCTATAAAAGAACACATTTTAATGAGGTACTAAATTTAGCTTATAGTAATAGCCGTGTGCAGTGCTAGATTCGTTGTGGCTATATAATGACCATAAAAGGTTTCCAGTTCATGTACATGTGTTGTATCACTAGTTCAATGCGTCTTGGTTTCGGCCTGCTAAGATTTGCAGCCAGTTTTTATAGTTGAGAGACTAAAAAACTTGCTCATACATTCTATAGGTGTGTCATTTTGCTTGTTAAGCCATGCACTATTATATATTTACAACTGTGACCAGGTTGACCTTTCTCCATACACATACCTGTCACCCCAGGAAACAACTTGTGATTTAACATCACAGCAGGTATCACATTTTTTTGTATTGTCAACATATTTCTTCTGTAGTAACAGCAGCTATTATACTAGTGGAATTTTAAATTATGTGAATTATGTTAATATCTGAATCTGCGAACATCTTATAAATGCAGTCATTTGTACGAGATTATCTGGGGATGGTTTATTTTCTCAACCGTTCAGTCTTTCGGGAGTATAGCATCAAGCAAAATCAATTCTTATTTTAAAAGTCTACATACACCATTATTCTGGTAATTTGTGGTCAGTGAATGACACTGAACTCACCAGGCTGATGCTATCTAATATCAGTAAGTAGCAAGAGTATCTGGAATGATATCCTGCCCTGTTCGTGTGAAAATAACGTCATTGGGTCCATGGTAATTGTAATAAATTTTGCTCAATTTCGTAGGTAACACTTATTGCCAATATTTGTAGGGCTACGCCTACTATCTCACCCCCTCAACTTAAGTCGCAGTGTCAATCGGTAACCCGTGACCCCCGTGTCAATGATCCCATTTCACAGCAGAGTGTAGGCGTATGCCACTCACTGTCGTAGCGGATGGTATTGTCCGGTGTAGCCGTCGGCTAGCCGCCCTAATTAATTTTATCAAACTGTCCGGGCCATAGCTTGATAGATTCGCCTAGCGTTCCGTGGAAAAAATGACCACCCCTGGCACTGATGATATATACATAATCATAGGGACATAGCTTGCAGGGGCAGGACCCCTTAGACTTAGTAAGTTAGCTGGTATGCGAGCGTCCCGCCTACTCGCACTCGCAGTAACTCACGTTACACTCACACGGCAGATGCGACTACCTGCTTTCGAGACAACGACGTCGTTTTGTGCTGGGAAATGTTGTCATATTGCGACCATCATGTTGCGTTATATATGATTATTACAAAATACGGCAAACTTACCTAAAATTCGAATAAATCCAACACTTTACGGGCCACGTACCAGCTCCAAACAAGGCGCGTTGGTAAATCCCACCTAGTCAATCTGATGTACCGGTCTATCGCTAGATGGCGCATGCACGATCAACTATGGCGACACCTCCTGGATATATTTAAAGTATATAATCGAGGAACCGTGTATATATGCATGTATGTATGTATGTATGCATGTATTCATGTATGCATGTATGCATGCATGTATGCATGTATGCATGTATATGTATGCATGTATAGAAGGTACTGGGGCATGGCAAGGGAGGGTCTATACTAGTACATGTAGGGACAAATAACGCAGAGAGGGAGGGAACAACTGGGATAGTTCAGAAGTACAGACAGCTAGTGAAGAAGTTAAAGAAGACAAGAGTAGAACAGATTATCCTCTCAGGAATTTTGCCAGTAATGGGAGGAAGGGGGCCGACATATAGAAACTGCAAGAGGATGGCGATCAACGCACTAGTTGAGCAGATGTGTAAAGAAGAGGGGGTGCATGGGATTCGTAGATTTATGGGGATACTTTGTTGGGAGGGAAGATATGTACATGAGAGATGGCCTACATCTAAGTGGAAAGGGGGCAGCAGTTTTCTCAGAGAACTTGCTGCAATCTGTTGACAGTGGGACAGGCTGCATCTATTTAAACTAGATTCGCAGGGGGGATTCACAGAGAAGCCTGAAACTGGAGGCATAGATAAAGACAGCAGAAATAAATCGGCAAAGAACAGCCTGGAAAACTGTTCTGAATCAGGATATAAATGCATTTGTTTAAATGCAAGGAGCATAGTAAACAAAAGAAGTGAACTAAACATTATGGTAGAAGATATTGACCCTCACATAATAGGTATAACCGAATCGTGGGCCACCACTGATATATCAGATGCCGAATTGGGACTAACAGGATATGTAATGTTTAGGAAAGATAGAATAGGAAGAAACGGAGGTGGAGTTATTTTATATATTAAAGAATCTATCCAGGCTTATGAAATAAAATTAGAAAGAGAAGCAGATTGCGAAGAAGCTGTTTGGTGTAACATAGTTACAGGAAACTCAACGTTAACAGTTGGGTTAGTTTATCGAAGTCCAAACATAAGCATAGAAGAGAATGAAAAAATACAAAACGCTATAAGGGAAGTAAGCAAACGGAACTGTATTATTATGGGGGACTTTAACCATGGGCATATACAATGGAAATCTCTACAGAGTATGGGGAGTGAGGACCACAAGTTTTTAGTTTTAGTACAAGATAGTTTCCTTTCTCAACATGTGCTAGAACCAACCAGGGGAGAGAATGTGTTAGACTTAGTTTTGTCCTCACAGAAAGAATTAGTTGACAATGTCAAGACATGTGAGCCACTGGGGAGTAGTGATCACAACCAGATACATTTTACCATCAAAGTAAAATCAGAAAGGAATAGTAAAAAGCAGTATAGGAGAAATTTCCACAAAGGAAGGTATAAGGACATGAGGAAATATTTAGCAAAGATAGACTGGAATAACACACTGAAGAATAAGACAGCAACCGAATGCTGGAATATCTTAAATAGTGAAATTAAGTGCATAGTCGATAAATTTGTACCTTTCAAAAAACAAGGGAAACGGTCTAAAAAGAAACACTTATCGAAAGAAGCCATTAGAAAAATTAAGTATAAACAAATGATGTGGAAGTCATATAGATGTACTGGAAATGATGAAGACTACAACATTTATAAAGAAGCACTTAATCAAGCTACAGCTGAAATTAGAAATTCAAAGAGAAGCTATGAAACAAAATTAGCTAGTAATATAAAACATGACAGTAAGAGTTTTTATGCGTATATTCGAAGCAAACAGAAAGTTCAGGATAAGGTCGGTCCTCTAGAAGATAGTGCTGGAAATACAATATCAGAGGAATTCTTAATGGCAGAAGACCTGAATGAGTATTTTAGTTCAGTGTTTACCAGGGAAGATATTAGTTCACTGCCAGTACCAGAGGCTAAGTTCAAGGGGGCAGATTCAGATTATTTAGGACAGTTAGTTGTAACCTCGGAAATGGTAGCTAAGAAAATAAGGGCTATGAAGGATAATAAATCACCTGGAGTGGACGGGATTCCGCCCAAACTACTATTGGAAATTGTAGAACAAATTAGCGCACCGCTTGCAACAGTTTTCAATTTGTCATTAGAAGAGGGAGTGGTTCCTTTAGAATGGAAAGAGGCAAACATTATACCGTTATTTAAAAAAGGTTCGAGAAACAAGTCAGAGAACTATAGACCAGTGAGTTTAACATCAGTGATTTGCAAATTATTAGAAAGACTAATTAAAGATCACATGGTGGATTTTCTTGTTAAACATAACTTGATAAACCCATCTCAACATGGGTTTTTAAAAGCGAGGTTATGCTTAACAAATATGTTATGTTTTTTGGAAGACATCACTAGGTGGGTAGATGAGGGATCACCAGTAGATATCATCTATTTAGATTTTCAAAAAGCTTTCGACAAAGTACCACATCAAAGATTACTCCTTAAGCTAAAGGCCCATGGCATAGGAAATGGTATAATAAACTGGATAGAAAAATGGCTGAATGACAGAAGACAACGTGTAGTAGTTGATGGGGAGGCTTCAAACTGGAAATCGGTATTGAGTGGGGTACCACAGGGATCAGTACTAGGACCTATATTATTCTTAATATATATCAACGATTTGGACGATGATATAACAAGCAAGGTGTTAAAATTTGTGGATGATACAAAAGTGTTTGCTCTATTTAAAAACGTACGGTGTGCCGTACGAAGGTATGCGCTGAATTTAAAGTAAACACGGGAATGCGAAGTTGTGGTGCTGACCACAGTGCCGCTACTGACCACCCCACAGGTATGTAGGTGTGTAGGTGTGTAGGTGTGTAGGTGTGTACGTGTGTACGTGTGTACGTGTGTACGTGTGTACGTGTGTACGTGTGTGTATGTGTGCATGTATGCACATATGCATGTATGCATGCAAGTATGCATGCATGTATGCGTATGCATGTCAGGCCCGTAGCCAGCTTTTCACAATGGGGAGTTCACATTTTACCAATTCAGACTCCAGGGGCGCCATACGTTCATGTGGGGTTATATTTTTTTACAATGCAGACGGCCCCACATGTTCACGTGGGGGTTCACAATGCAGAAGGTTACATTTCTAACAGGAAGAACAATGATGTGGGTGTGAGATTGGTGGACCATATGGTTGCGTCTTATATTATGTTTTCATCTTATATACAAACACCACATTGGCATCCCCAGCACGCCCATAACGAGATCGTTTTGGGGGTGCGTTTTCAAACAAAATGGGACTCATATGTGGTCTGTGGAGAGTGGTCCCATTTTGTTGCCTGATTAAGCCGAATTTACACCCAATTGTATTCATAAAAGGTAACACGTAGTTTGTTGTTAATATAACTGAACTATTTACTTGAAACCCTTCGCCGTGTGTGCAGTTGTTTTGGATATGATCATATTAATATAATAAACGAGGCACCGAGGAGTGTAGGTGTGTCCAAGTTATTTTTAAGAATAAACAGTTAAAGTGTGACATTTACAATCTGGTTTTCATCCAATTAATATACTATATTTATCTGATCTGATGTGCGCAAGTTCTGTAATTTATCATAAATATAATTAAGTTAGTAAATTAACAAACCTTTATAAAACATGCCCGGTAAATAAAAGATTAGAAAAATGATTGTCCTCTTGTGGAATTTGAATTAAATTAAATTGTAGGTGTCAAACAATCAAGTAACATATCCTGAACAGCACACTGACTCCAGGAAACACAAACTGTACTTTAAAACTATACGGAACACAAAATGGACACAATAATAATAATATGTATGTATGTAAGGATGTATGTATGTATACTTTATGGTATATGGTGTATGCGGCACAGTTTTGAGTTGTTTTTTGTCATAACTAACAAATAGGCATCAGACAGTAAAGATTGGGGATTGTCTTTCATCAGCACTCCCTATTTCAGATGGTGTTCCTCAGGGTTCTGTCCTCGGACCATTACTTTTCACTCTCTACACAACACCGCTGAGCTCAGTAATTAACAGTCATAATCGAAGTCATCATCTTTATGCAGATGATACCCAGATTTACATTTCTTTATCTACGCCTAATACTAATGGCTTCGTAGATCGGCTTAGAAATTGTCTTAATAACATTTTCGTTTGGATGACTGTCATTAGAATAAAGTTAAATGCTGATAAAACAGAGTTTCTCATTATTAATACACAGAGGCAGAGTGATAAAGTTAAAAGCTTTTATCCTACACCTATACTTAACCAGTATATGCATTTTCAGCACAAAATCTCGGAGTTATCTTTGATGATACTTTCAATTTTAGACGGCATATTTCTCAAACTTGTCGCTGCTGTTATCATATTCACGATTGACAAAGTATTCGTTATTTGCCTCTTTCTGTTGCAAAAACTATCGCAACTGCACTTGTTACTAGTTTGTTTGACTATTGCAATTCCCTTTTTCACGTACAATATCGCCCTTAAGGCGTGGGCCGGCAACCTTTTTCAATGGAGGGCTAAATAAATGACTTGATTTAAGTTAATTGGCGGACCACACATGTATTATTGAGTATATATTGATGATCGTTAGCCTAATCCACGTTAAAACTGGTACATCATATTATGTATGGAATCAGAATAAAAGCAATCTTGTTTAAAACTATGCATTGAAATTTACAAAGTGTTACCAGTTACGAATAAGACGTATTGTTGTCATCATCAAACATCAACGTCTAAATGTAAACAACTCTTGTACGTCACTACTAAAAACTCCCCTTATTAATGGCCAATGTCCTTGGTACAGAAATGGCATCATGGTGACTTGTTTGACAATTGGTGCAGTTGCTGCGCCACCTAACAAATTGGCAATAAGGTTAATGTGTTTGATCAGATCAAGAAAGTTGTTCGTCGCCAAATGCATATACTAACACTTGCATATTATAGTAACATTCTACAAGCGTAATCTCTGATTTATTAACTTCCAAGACAATTACATCCTTGCAGTGACTGAGACCTGGCTCAGACCACATGACACAGCTGCATGCATTGCTGATATTTCTCCTTCCAGTTTCACCTTCCATCATCGCCCACGTTCAGTTGGGCGAGGTGGTGGTGTTGGATTTCTCGTCTCAAAACAGTTCAAAGTTAATTTGCATTAAAAACCTGTTTACTCCAGCTTTGCGGCCATCTGTGCCGACATTTCCGATTCACCTTTCTCTGCTTATTTTGTGTGCATTTATCGCCCCCCAGGACACCCTGCCCATTTCTTTGAAGAATTCCAAGATCTACTTGAAAATCTGGCAATTATTTATTCAGAATTTTATATACGCGGTGATTTTAATCTTCATCTAGACACACCTTCATCAACAACAAGTACATTTAATGACATTCTGGCATCCTATGACAAGAAACAACATGTTACCTTCTCAACACACATACATGGCCACTGACTCGATCTCTTAATCACCCGTTCAGATTGTAACAGTATTCAGATACCTACTGCTTCAGATGGTTTATCAGACCACAGCACTGTCATTGCTGATCTCAACGTTCCTAGAATTCCCGTAGAGTCCAAACACAATGTGTTTTACCGACCGATCCACAAGATTGACATTGCTGCATTAATGACAGACATCCTTAAATCCGACATCATCAGTAACCCCAAATAACATCTGTCAGATCTGTGTCGACAGTACTGTCAAGTACTCAAAGATTTACTTAATAAACATGCACCCCTGAGATTTAAATCTGTGTCCCAAAAACCGCATGCTCCATGGATGACTCCTGAAATTCGACAATCTAAAAAGCGCCGGCGCTATCTTGAACGTGTATGGCGCAATTCACGCTCGCCTTTGGACATATCACGATATTCTAAACAGTGTCACTACTGCAACAGACAAATGGCCAAAGCTAAATCAAATTATTACACAAACATGGTCTCGAGTAACTCTGATAACCCACGTCAGTGATGGAGATAGACAGCATTTACAAGATGATCTTGACAGGTTGATGAAATGGTCTGAAAAATGGCAAATGATGTTCAATTTTGGGAAATGTAAATGCCTCCACATAGGACATGGGAACGAAGAGGTAGAATATACAATGGGGGGTACTGTACTAAGTACTACTGTAAAAGAAAAGGACTTAGGGTTAACCGTTAGTGCTGATATGAAGATTTCAGAGCAGTGCGGAATTGCAGCTTCAAAGGGAAATCAAATCCTTGGATTAATTAGGCGAAACATAACGTATAAGGAAAAAGAGCTAATAATACCGCTGTACAAAACAATAGTTAGGCCTCATTTAGAATATTGTATTCAAGCGTGGAGGCCATATCGCAGGAAGGACATAGATATGCTAGAAAGAGTGCAGAGGAGAGCAACTAAAATGATACAAAATCTGAGGGATCTTAGTTATGAAATACGCCTAAAAAAATGCGGTTTAACAACACTAGAGACCAGGAGATTGAGAGGAGACCAGATAGAAGTGTTTAAAATATTGAAGGGTTATGAAAATATTGATAGAAATATGTTTTTCTCAGTTAAGAAAGATAGAAGGACTAGAGGACATGATCTTGCATTAGCAAAGGAGCAGAGTAGATTGGATATAAGAAAGTTTTCATTTTCACAAAGGACTGTAAATGAATGGAATAGATTACCTGCTGATTGTGTGGGTGCTAGTAGCGTGAATATGTTTAAAAATAAAATCGACACATACCTCAGACGGGCGGGATACACATAGATAAAAGGGTCGGACTCTCGAAAAGCCAAGGGCTTCCTTGTCCACCTGCTACCTAGAGTTAATTCTCTGGGTGGCAATCTTGTTAAATCTTGTTAAATCTTGTCAGCTATGGAACTGCATAAATCATATTTTACACAGACGGCCGCCTCCATCTCTACCTAGTCATGTGTCAGTCAAATCTCTGTGTGACTCGGTTTCTAGTCATTTCAAAGATAAAATAAGTCTTATACGTTCTGCTTTTCCATGTCACACTTTAAGTACTGTAAACGTGGACACCCCACAAGTAAATTCTCCACTTGTATTATTTGAGCCAGCCGCAGTTGATGAAGTGAGGAAAATAATAATGTCCTTCCCAAATAAGTCATGCGATCTCGATCCATTACCAACCATACTACTAAAAGCATGTCTTGACTCTTTACTTGGTACAATAACGAATATCATAAATGTATTACTAAGTTCGGGTAAATTCCCAGATGATTTTAAACACGCACATGTACATCCTGTTCTCAAGAAGACTTCTCTGCCAAAAGATGATTTCAAAAATTATAGGCCAATTTTTAATCTTAGCTTTATTTCTAAGATACTTGATAAAGTCGTAGCAAGCCGTCTAAGGTGTCATATCAGCTCAACTTGTTTATCCAGTGTGCTCCAATCAGCATACAAACAATTTCATTCTACAGAGACTGCTCTCCTAAAAGTACACACTGATGTTATATTAAACATTGATAAAGGCAAAGTAACTGCACTTACCTTGCTTGATCTGTCTGCCGCCTTTGATACCATCGATCACAACACTCTTGTCAAACGTTTATCAATGTGGTATGGCATATCTGGCACAGCTCTGACCTGGTTTTCTTCATATCTAACCAATAGACATCAATGTATAAAGATAGATAATTACTTTTCAACCTCACTCCCCACTTCATGTGGCATTCCCCAGGGTTCCGTTCTTGGGCCTTTGCTTTTCACTCTCTACACTACGCCACTCAGCTCTGTAATCCAAGGTCATAACTTGGATCATCACCTTTATGCAGATGACACCCAGATCTACATTTCCTTGGCCACGCCCGATACAAGTCACTCTTTAAACCGACTCAACGATTGTCTCCAAGATGTTTTCTCATGGATGACCCATAGCAAATTAAAGTTAAATGCAGACAACACTGAATTCCCCATCATTGGTACTCCTATGCAGCGAATTAAACTTAATGACTTTTTTCCAACATGCATCCTGAGTCATAATATCACACCAGCAGCATCAGTACGGAATCTAGGAGTGACCTTTGATTGCGACTTCAATTTCAGACAACACTTATCCCAAACGTGCCATTGCTGTTTTTATCATATCCGTGATCTTCGCCGCATTCGCCGACATATGTCGCTTTTTGTCACTAAGACTATCGCAACGGCTCTTGTTAGCAGCAGATTAGATTATTGCAATTCCCTGCTTTATAATATTGCTATCAAGGATATTGCAAAACTATAACGAGTCCAAAATTGTTTAGCAAGGGTAGTCACACAATCTCCTCGATTCTTCCGCTCAGTGCCACTTCTAAAATCACTGCATTGGCTCCCCGTGCGATATCGCATTATGTTTAAGATCTGCACAATCGCCTACCAAGCCCTTTCATCCAAACAACATAGTTATTTACACTGAATGCTCACACCAGCTAGACAAGCCAGACAACTTCGGTCGTCTAGTTCGAAGTTGCTATCTGTTCCTAGAGACAAAGGCTGGAACTCGAGCTTTTTCAGTTGCCGCGCCAACTATATGGAATTCGCTTCCCGTTAATGTTAAATCAGCAGAAAATATTGTTACATTTCGTCGTCATCTCAAAACCTATATTTTCAATATCGCCTATCCTCCCTAGCTTCCTAGCACATCCATCCATTTGTTGACGACTTTCGCCTATCACACGAGTACGAGAATGCTTAATCCTTTGGTTTTGGTGCGCCACTGAGCTCGGATTGTCTGAGGATATTGGCGCGTAAGAAGTTATTTATTATTATTATTATTTTCTGTGGCGTTAGCTTTGAGTGTCATTGAGCCGCATTGTAGTTCGTTGAAATCTATCCGAACAGCTTCAGAAATCTGGCGCATCGTCGAGTTCCACATGGAACGGGTTGGAAAATAAGACAACTTCTCACTGCGAGTCCTAATAATTGAAATTCACCCAGCTTTGCATTTCGCAGTTGTGTCTCCCACAGCGGCAACGTGATTTCGGAAGCGGAAACGAACCGGATAATCTAACTGATGAGAAGTTCTCGCAAATCCATCTGGGTTCTATGAATTCCGTTACTTAATTCTATACCCTTCTGCTCCATGAACACCCTATCATCCAATATCTCTGCTCGTAGAGCTTAACTACAACCTAGCATATTAACTCAGCCAGCGCGCTTCACAATAGAGGAGGTTTTATTACTGCAGTCATCTCAGGTAGAAGGTACTGAAATTTTATTTGAAGTTGTTTATACCACGAGCGCGATCGTAATTCACGGTCTTCACAATAACGCTCATTGTGTTCTGCATTTTCATTTACTTTGCATTCACGCTTTCTTGAGGGATGATGCAGCAGTTCTTCCTACCATGGAAGGTGCATCTATTGTTGTCACCCCGTAGGCCGCATTGTGGATAATCTCATTTTTAGTCTGCGGGCTGCATCAACTAGATCCGTGGGTCGCATTTAATTGGCCCACAGGTCACAGGTTGCCGACCCCCTCCCTTGAGGATATCATTAGGTTGCAACGTGGACATAATTGCTTAGCTAGAATTGTGACTCGGTAATAATTGATGTATCTACTACGTCACGGTTTTGCTTACACCACAATTTAATTTTGCACGTGACCTCTGTCAAGCTTTCCTTTGCCAACAATGTTCTTAATGGTTATATACACGTGAATTACATTGCTATTGCTGCATGACATCTCATAAATCAAACATTCCCACATACACTGTCATACTTAAAAAAAAATTGCCTTATGTTTTTGCCATAAAGAAAATATTTTTTTTGTGACCAGAATTTAAACAAAATATTCGACGGAATGTCTGAACCCACCACGTGTTTTCTGATGACTTTACAGAGGTTTTGCTAGGCAACGGGTCACGTTATGGATAGGTTAATTGTAGTGTGTTCGGCCAGTGTTGCCAGAGGGTTGACAGTGGGTGTTATGCTTCAGGCGGCGTGCCTAACCTGGACGGCATGACATTTGGCCAGCACGAGAAGATGCTGGAGGCTTGTGTCAGCAACCTGTACATCCAGGGCAAGGGACCCCTTGACCTCGCCGCTGACGCTGTCGGGGTATGTCGTGGCACCGTGACATCCTTCATTACTGCGGCCTTCCAGTTGCTACAGTGTATCTTCGGACTACGCAGAACCAACAAATTCAAACTCCTACTTTGTATATATCTCTAAGGTGTTCTTATTTCTTTATATTTTGGGGCCAGTGTTGGAGACAGTTTTTTTCTTAAACAAAATGTATTATTTGTCAGCTTTATTAGTTTTATTAACACAAATGTAACCAATTACAATTATATACCTCGACTGGTTGATACTTGATTTGAAACTAATTAACAGAACAAGAACAAGAAGAACAAGAAAGTTTATTTGGGTGATTGATATTTGAAGCAAAAGCACAGTTTTGTTGTCATCTGGCTGGAAAATATCTATGATAAAAATATATATTATATGACTGATGAAATTATTAAGTATCGGAAATCGTGGCAAACAAAATGTCATGAAGGTAGATGCCTATGCAGCAGGAAAGGAGTTGTTGGAGTATTGGTCGGTTGGTTCTGCTGGGCCTGATGCTATAATAAGTAATGCTGAAGAGTAGATATTGACTTAGGCAGCGGAGCCAAGTCAACTAAAGAGAAACAAACACCGTATTTTCAATGTTGCCAACAGAATCTAGACACTGTAAACTTGTGTGTAGCTACAGCGATACGAAATGTGTAGATCAGATCTATGCGAAACAGCAGGTTAACTAATGTCTGAACGAATTGTACCATTAGCCTGTAGATATGAATTCTTTGTAATTTTAGTTTATTTTGTACACATATTCTTGCAGTAAAATCTTGTCCTTGAACGTTGAACATCAGATTCACAAAGCAATGTTAATATGATGGAGATATAATGTAATTATGTGCAATCATACCACTAGATCATGCCATCAGAATGGTCTGATACAAAATATTTATTGAGCGCAAATGTCAGATATGCCAAATACTTATTGACTATTTTTCCACGCAGAAACAGAGTTTTAGGGGAAAGAAATCTAGTACTGTATTTTACTAGAATGTGCAACATTTCACCTGTCCCATGCCTGCTTTTGTAGTTTTGTTGAGTTGTATGAACCATGTGTGGTTTAATGATATCTATGTTAAAAATACCGCATTGTTGCCATATATTTTAGATGCCAGTACGTTATAATGAAAATGTCAAAATTATTTACAGATTTTATTGACATGCTCGTCTAGCTGTGGATGTTTGACCTGGTGAATTTAATTGGATGCTCATTGGTTCCAAGATTAACACGTATAGTTTATAGTGTGTAGATCTACATTAAGCTGGATAGTGTTGGGTTTTTGTTCTTATTGGGGGTAATAAGCAAAATTCACAAGATTCAAGTATGTATACTATCAATAGTAACTTGTGTATTATTTACTTTTAAAATAAAGAAACACAATGTTTCCCCAAGAAGAACACTATCTTGTTAATCCCTAACTTGAACTTGTTTAAAACATTTGACATTCAGTAATACTGTATCTTGAAACTTGTATTTGAATTCTCAAGGTGGCAATAACAGTACATATTTTACTGGCCACGTATTGTTGAATATAATACACCTTTATGGTAAACACTTCAATAACTGGCATTTTGTTAATTAAGCAAAGAGCAAGCCGATTCGTATTTAAATCTAGAGAAGTGAAAACAAAAAGACTAATCGCTCATTACCTCTCACCATGAGCTAAAGTAAAAGATAATTGCCTGTTTTAATACTCATGTTTGTATGAAAATATTGTTGTCATACCGATTACCACTGCCTAGTATTATTCAGCATGTGTGTACATGGTCATAGATGTGTCAATAAATTTGTTACAAAAATGTTATATTGTTATGGCAAGTGTTCATATGATACAGTAAACCCCTGATAATCTAGAAACCATGACGTCAGGACATAATATACCTTACAATATACATTCAGAAAAATACATTAGCGATTAACGTCCATATTGTATGAAGCATGTCAGTTCAAATTGCACAACCAACAAAAGTACCTGGTAAAACAGTTTGGTATTATACAAAGTTTTACAAACAACTACACATTTAAAACTTGCAAAATTGACTATTGCATTACAGCAGTACACATCCTCGTACTGCACCCATCCTTGGCAAACACCCCAGAAGATATATGTATCAGCAGAATAGCCTCTCATACTAGAGTACAGTTGTAGTTGTCGAACATTAGCATGTGGTCGCCTACTGTAACGTCTTTTTGTAGAAACCATGCAAGTTGGTTCCTTTCCTCCAGCCATCTTTTTATTTCATTGCACATAGGCAACATTTGCATCACATGTTGGTGTGCTATGATATATACAAATGGGTGATTGTGGGGGGGGGGGGTGAATTGTTGTATTCATGCCCTCCTCAGGTTGAAATACTCCCTTGTTGATGGGTTTTCTCTGTCAATTTAAAACTCTATTTATGTACAAATTCCGACATTTTCATCCCACTTAGGTTATTTGTCTTCCACCCTTGTTTCCACGACTGAGTCATTGCTTAGCCTTTTGAAGTTTCTTCCTACCTAGCTGCAATTGCTCTGTTATATGTGGCATGCTAATTTGCTGTGCTATTTCCAATATATGTTTAAGTAGAATTAACTTAATTTAGGTGGAGTTATTGTAAACGGCCAAAGTTATTGAATGGAATAAGTGTGTGTGCACAACCAGTAGTGCATGAATACAGAAGACACCAGCAGGGATCGAACCTGCCACACACAACACTGAAACACCATTGACATAATACATAACCAACACAGTTAACAGTTTTTAAACAAACAAATGACACAGTATGTCTGCATTTACAATACAATACTCAAACAGCATTCAGTCACAAATGTATTGTTTGCATTATTGGAAAAGTCATATGGTACATACATGTCTCTGAAATTTGATAAACGAGTGTTAATATTTCACAAAAGAGAAAAATAATATTGAGTGTTTGTATCATTTGACAGTAAAATAATACAATATATACATGTTACGAAACTATCTGAACAAACATATAAACCCACTTTTTCAGTGTTTAGCTCCCAACTGTATATATCCTCACTTGTTATATTAATTTAAGCTGCCGGCCCGCTCCTGTAACAGAAAACCAAATTTGCATTACATACTGGAAGAATTCACATTTTATTTTGAACTGGCAGGCACGGTTGAAATAAAACTACTTCAAACATATATTCCATGCAGAACACCATCAATTGCTTTACTACAAGTATCATTACATTTATAAAATATTCACAAACATGAACATGTATTGCTTTTTAATTAGTTTTACAAAACTTGTGCGTGTAAATAACGAATCAATGCAGCTGTGCTACAAATATAATAATGTTATAGATGTATCCACTTTCAAGTGTACATTTCAAGTCCACATATTACTATTCATTTATAACCTGGCTCAATATCCATTTAACAGCATCCTATTAAAATGTTGAATACGTGTTATCAAGTTCCACACCAAGCACGTTTTATTCACTAGTGATGATTAAGTCCACAAAACAGCGCTCACCCTTGTTCGTCATCATCCCATTCTGGGTGACCCTGTGTGACTGGCCGCGAGCACTGTACACATGCCTGTCAACTGTCTGTCCTCTTCTCTGTAACACAGTTTCCTATATATTAAACACACTGATCTCTGGCCATTTCAAACTGGCTGATGGATAGTTTTCATAATCTCACTGCTACTCAACCATAGCTTCTCAAATGACACCATGTGTGTGTGCGTGAGGGAGAGGTATACTTAAGGCTATCTTATCAGACCACCATTCATGTTATCTGCTAAGGGTGTAGAACGATGTCACACGATGTCGCGAAACGTGCCTTCCTTGGAGAGAGAACCAAGACATGCACTTGTTGATGTCAGCAGGAGAGCTAAGCACAATAAACATGCCTCTGCAAACAAATATAGAAATAGGACCAGAGCAGGTCTGGAGACTACAAATAAGGAAGAAGTTATTCTAAGCATACTGCTGCACACCATTGTGCGTAATGTCTAGGGAGGGGATATCCATGCAATAATAGTTTGCTAACTGGACAACATCTCAGGATTTCAGTTAGGTTGCAAGTACAACATTATTTAAACAGGCACTCCGGATTTCAACATACACATCTTTCGAAACGGTATACACAATGTTTGTGATCGACAGTTACAATGGTAAAATATAGCCTAAAATGAATTAGTATCTACATCCACACATCCATGTCATATAGTTACGGTTCAACCTCGGTTTACGATCACCTCATTAATACAGCCATATTGCAATTAAGGTAACCTTAGGATAGTCCCAAATTAGTTCCATATATAGTGTAAAGTATAGGAAATTAGTTCCACTAATATGGTCATCTCACTAATCAAGTTACTTTTACCCAGCAGTCCCAATGGTGACCTTAATAGTGAAGTTCCATAATTATATTATTAGTATATATATATATATATATATATATACACACACACACACATATATATATATATATATTCAGCATATGGGGGACCGTTTATGTAAAGAGTTAGTGTTTCATGCTCAGTGCATGTACAATGTGCTTTATGAATGCAGCGCTGTCAAATTTGCGACATTCGATAAATACATAATGTACTCAGTATACACAATTTAAGTGATATGTCTGTTAATATAAGCTTCGAAAATGTATTTAATATATTTAGTTATGTTTACTTATTTAATGATTTCTAATTTAATAACATGTACATTATATGTACAAGTAAGGAGACTAGGGAGTAAGCCTAAAAAAGAGACAGATACAGAGGAAGCAAGAAGCCCTAAAATGTTATAACACAGTGGAATCTTGTAATATCAACACATCGATAGTGGCATCAAAACTAAAAAAAAATAAAGACATTTAGATCATCAGGAACTGATGGCCTCCAACATCGAGCCTTAAACGAATTAACAAAAAGCATCAGCATTCCATTATCAATCATATTTAACACATCACTTACAACAGAAAAACTATCCACAGACTGGAAACAAGGTAACATATCTGCGATTCATAAACAAGGAAGTAAAGTCCAAGTTTATCGAGCGCAGTAGAGAACATATTAGAAGGAAATATCAGAGATACCATCACTGAATATATGAAAGAAAATGACCTGCTGAGCGATAAGCAATTTGGATATTCATCAAGGGCCATTCTACAGTATTTCATCTATTCAAAATTAAATCTCCTCTACATTTTGAAAACCCTATATTTCACTACCATATAGCAGAAGATCCATAACCGTACCCAATTACCAGTGAATGCGAGAGAGATCCATGACCGTACCGAATTACCAGTGAATGCGAGAGAGGTCCATGACCTCACACAATTACCAGTGAATGCGAGAGAGATCCATGACCTCACACAATTACCAGTGAATGCGAGAGAGATCCATGACCTCACACAATTACCAGTGAATGCGAGAGAGATCCATGACCTCACACAATTACCAGTGAATGCGAGAGAGATCCATGACCTCACACAATTACCAGTGAATGCGAGAGAGATCCATGACCTCACACAATTACCAGTGAATGCGAGAGAGATCCATGATCTCACACAATTAGAGAGAGAAAAAGAGAGATAGAGAGAGAGAGAGAGAGAGAGAGAGGCAGAGGCAGATATAAGAAGGCAAACATACAGTCAGCAGGCAGGTGGGCAGGCAGGCAGGCAGGCAGGCAGGCTGGCTGGCAGAGATTGGCAGGTAGGCGGACAGACAGACAGACATCCAGGTCTCCAGACTGGAGAGAGAGAAGAAATCTTGTGATGTATTTCATTAGAATATGCAACATTTCACATGTCCCATGCCTGCTTTTGTAATTTTGTAGAATTGGATGGACAATAATGAACATAAAGTGTGAACAGCACCCAGGCCAGTCAACCATCCACCAGTTAAGTCGGTGTTGTACTGAAACTTGTTGTGTCACCTATATTTCAACAACTGTATTCCTATTGGTCGTTTTATGCTTCTCAGTCACACGTGTGATTAAGAAGGTACCATGGTTGGGCAAGCACATGATGCCTAGAATGTTCACTGGTAGTTGAATCAATGCATTGTCTCTGAGGTAATCAACCATGACATTGTTTGTGTGAAGCACAGTTGACATGTATGTAGGAATAGCTTCTTTATTTGTATTAAATGTGCAAAGATCCATGACCGTACCCAATTGCTAGGCATGCGAGAGAGAGAGAGCGAGAGAGAGACAGAGAGATACAGAGAAGGAGAGAGGGAGAGAGAGGGAGCCAGAGAGAGAAACAGAGAGACAGAGAGGGAGAGAGGGGGAAGGATGGCGAGAGGGATGACGAGAATCAGAGGAGGGAACGAGGGACGGTGAATGGGACAGACAGAGAGGAGAAACAGGGAGAGCGACAGGGAAGATAAGGATGGAAGGGTAGAGTGAGGAGAGAGACGGAAGGGGAGATGAGGGGACTGGAGGGGACGGGAGAGGAAGGAGGTGAGGAAGGGGATGGAGAGGAAAACACACGAATGGAGAGTAACAATGACAATGAGTTTTATTTCCCTACGACCCCTTGCAGAGTATGAGATAATTTTTATTTATAAAGAACATTTTAATAGAATATATTGTATTCTTAAGAATATCTAGACTTTTATTACTTGAATCATATTTACAGTATGTAAAACATAAACAACACACAGTGCATACACATTCAGTGACCTTACTGTATTAAGTGTTTTCGAAAAAAAATTAATCAGTAGTGCAAACCAAATAATGTAAAATAAACCACGTATTATACATGTGACTAGTAATTTAATTATTAGCTAGAATGTTCTAATTCTACGCAATTCACAGTTTTGACGGGGAATTTGTTAGATAGACAAACTTTGTTATGATTAAATTAATAAATCTGGAAAGATCTGTCAACTGTTTCACATTATGTACATTAAACATCTGGATCATTTTCGAAGTATTATGTCTGATTCTAAAGTATTTCTTTTTGTATTTTGATCTTTCTTCTACTAGTGATATACATACAAGTACACAATGATATTCATCGCCTTGGTGTCCATTGTTGCAAAAATTACAGAGCCTCTGAGCATTTTCAGGGAGAAACTGACCAACAGAAATAGGTAATTTGCGATTTCCACAGCGAAATCTACATAACTTTATTCTGTTAGATGGACTCAAGTAGATTAAATACTTCTCGAGCCCTACTTCATTTGAGATATTCTGCAATTTGAATACAGCCTATTTATGTGGGACAGTGTTTCCTGTTAATGTAGTGGTGTTACTGACTCAGAATCGTAGCTAGTTTGCTGTAAATAACAAGGCAGATGTAAGTTTGTACCAGAGCTTTGTATTAAGCCAAACATTAAACCATACAATACAATATATACATGAATAAGCCAAACATTAAACCATACAATACAATATATACATGAAGTGCCTTAGCCTATATAATTCTAATAAATAAATTACAGCAAAGGTGAGTACATGAATTCTATACCACGTTTGTCTGTTTATGTCGTTCTCTTTAAGTTCTAGGGTACGCTTAAATCATTTTATATTTAATGAGGGAGGGAGGGAGGGAGGGAGGGAGGGAGGGAGGGAGGGAGGGAGGGAGGGAGGGAGGGAGGGAGGGAAGAGAGAAGAAATACAGAGAGGTTTAGACAAAGACAGGGGCAAAGACTGAGGCAGAGATAGGCAGATAAACATACAGCCAGCAGACAAACAGCAGGCATATCGACAGGCAGGCAGACAGAGAGACAGGAAAGACAGACATACAGGCAGACAAACATAGAGGCAGACACTCAGGGAAACATACAGGCAGAGAAAGAGGCAGGCCGGTAGGCAGCCAGGCAGGCAAGCAGACAGACAGGCGTACTGCCTAACAGACTTATGGACTGACATTCTAACAGACAAACAAAGAGGATGGAGGAGGGAGAGAGGGGGGAGAGAGAGAGAGGGGGAGAGAGAGAGAGACAGAGAGAGGGGGGGAGAGAGAGAGGGAGAGAGAGAGAGAGAGAGAGAGAGAGAGAGAGGGGGGGAGAGAGAGAGAGAGAGAGAGAGAGAGAGAGAGAGAGAGAGAGAGAGAGAGAGAGAGAGAGAGAGAGAGAGAGAGAGAGAGAGAGAGAGAGAGAGAGAGAGAGAGAGAGAGAGAGAGAGAGAGAGAGAGAGAGAGAGAGAGAGAGAGAGAGAGAGAGAGAGAGAGAGAGAGAGAGAGAGAGAGAGAGAGAGAGAGAGAGAGAGAGAGAGAGAGAGATTCGGGTAGAGAGGGAAAGTTGGAATGTGTAGATATTTGTCTGAACTTGTATAGACAAGAGTCGGAGAAACTTGTTTTACCTAAGTACTTCTCTTGACTAATAACTATCACATTATCAAAAGTCAAGCGTATGCACACGACATACCTATACATCACAATAATTAGTTTAAATGCTTGCTAGATATGTAAGTCGTTTGTAAACACGTACAATTTAACATTATGCGACAGAACGCTGCTACACTCGTTATATTATAGCTGGCATGCCCAAAGTGACGGGTAATGGGGCAATAAGAAACAATTTAAATTGTGTATTATTCTAATAGTATCACTATTATATATAACATATAAACATGAAAACATAACTCACCAGGCCGTGTATATTGATATTCATAACACGGAGCCGAGAGAAATGTACGTATATCTTTGTGGACACGTCCATGATCACTAGTAAACTGCGACTGGGTGTGACTCCAGCTACCCTACTCCCGTCTGGCGACTAACATAACAATAGCCTATGCAACCGCTTGCACGAGACAATTCCGCCAGGGTTACATCATATATTATACATGTAGTGTTACAGATTCTTTGTCTACCGGTCTAAAACACGAACGGATTACATGCTCACGAACATTATTGTTTGTAAGTTTACAACTTCATATTTACTAATTTCCAAACATGTTTTTTTCGTATTATTATGCCATTACGTACAATTATCACCTTCGTGAATTGCACGCATGACTTGATTTTGACTAATGACTTGTTTTGATTTGTTTGCTCTATAATAATGTTTCAACCAACATTCAATGAATCCGTTCTGATTCATAGTAAATAAGTGACGGCCACAATACCATGCGTATTTTATACAATTAATGCTGTCTTAAACAAATCAGTGAAAGTCGTCCATCAACGTAAAGTGAGACCTTAAATGTTAAATATTCGGGAATATATTAGTAATGTTTCAATGTATGGTATTGTAGAGGATTTAACAATACAAACATCAATACTTGTGTTGTTTTACAAAGTTTAAGACATGATATTATAGCTGTATAGTAAACATGTTATGTATTAAACTTAAACTAACTTATACGTTGCCTTGTGGAATTACACAATAATGCATCTACGTAATGTACACATCGTAAGACATAATGCGTATTGCAATCTGAAAGTAACTCTTGATATTTCATTAGTAAACCACTGTTTACTCGCAGTTTACTTCGCGTCAATGCGTCCTTCAATGCACCTGCACAGTTGTTAATACCATCAAGGCAGTATCTGCGACGCGTTGACTTATTATAACAATGCAATACGGTAACCTAATGCTGGTATGTCGGCATGTAGGCCTAGAGTTTGTATCCGTTTCAACTATTAAGTGATTTAGTAATAACCTTTTTGTGTCATATGATAATATAATGACTTTAGAAGAGTTAATTAATGTCACATTGTCTTCATATTTTATTTTAGAAAATAACTTAATACAATTTGAAACTGATATAAACTAGGACCTACATGCCGATATGCCAAAATTAACTTACCTTATTGAATTGCTATAATTAATAAGTCAACGCGTCGCTGATATCGATGACTACATTCCAAACAGACGTGTGCGAATGGTGGGAACTGCCTTGATGGTGTTAACAACTACATGTGCAAGTGTATTGAAGGAGACACTGACGCGAAGTGCACTGCGAGTAAACAGTTGTTTACTGAATGAGATTTCAACAGTTACTTTCAGCATGCAATAGTCATTATGGCTTACAATGTGTAATTATGTACTTGGCATTATCGTGTAATTCCACAAAGCTACGCATAAGTAGGTTATCTTAAACTGGTCGCGTGTAATGCATACCCTTTAAGGCATCAACTACACAAAAATAAATAATTAATGATGCATTGTACTGCGCTCCACAAATAATGTGTTCACGTTCAAGTTGTGACAACCAGATTTGTTTAATGGATATTTGATAACATTATGTTAATCTGTTTAAATTCCATTAACGTTTAATACAACACATTCCAAAACATGGCTGTCACTTTGTAGACATCGACGACTGCGTTGGTGACCGTTGTGCTCACGGTGGTACGTGCGTCGACGGTCTCAACTGCTACACCTGCACCTGTGCCGAGTGCTACACTGGGTCCAACTGCGAGTGCGGTAAACAAACCTGCGGTCGTTTTGTTCACCCGTTTATGTTTTAATGCGACATTAAAAAAAATAATACAACATATCTGCATGCTGGTATATATTTTATAAAATGCATTTATTCATATTTTAATTAATTATAATTTGTTATTACTTTTTACAATATTTATTTATTTATTATAGTTTAATACATATTATTATTATTTTAATTGCTTATGCAGGGGTCTACTAATTATGGAAGGATTATTTGAAGGATTACTTCATGGCATATTATAATGATTATTTTGTTTTAATCTAATGCAATTCTAAATAGTTACGAGTATATGCATACAACGCGCCGGGCTCTATATAAATAAGTTGTATTATTATCATTATTATAACAAAAACCGAATATATATAATTATTATAATCCGTTTGACCGCCAAAGGCAGGAGTGACACCTATAAACACTTTGTTGGTGTGGTATTTATGTGGTGATGTTTCTTTTTAGTTGTGTAAATAAACTATGTACAGTGGCAGAAGAAATAGCTGCAGCAGTGGCACCTCTACTACTAATAATACTGCAATATCATGATGCGTGTATACTTTAATGTCAAACGTAATGCGCGCACATTTTTATCTTATGGATTAATGTTTAAATTAATATCATTACTGGTAAGTTATTTATAAGAAACATGACCGTGTTGTGTAGGCCCTATGGGTGTTTCAGAATCGTACGAAAGTTGGATCTGTTACTGGCGATGGTTGTGTTGGTGGTAGGACAGGCGAACACATACCACAACAGGCCAACCCGACGTGTTGGTGGCGATGGTGGTGTTGGTGGTGGGAGACGGCAACACTCACCGCAACCGGTCAACACGACGCAGTCAGCCATACTGGACGACATCGTCGATCACAGTACCATCTAAAACGAAGAAAATCCAGAGTGCGCTCTCGTTCAACTGATGTAACAGATACGAACTGAAGACGGGACATTTGTCAGTTCAGGCTTTCCTTAAAATACTGCAGTATTCGAGGACACTGAAAAATTAATAATGTCCCAATCTGTGCATTCCAGGCATCCCGGAAGATTTGCAGTCGACTCGTCCGTTTGCTTCTTGACAGTCTTCTTTGTTGGCTTTAACGTGTTTAGTTTCTGTCAGTACGTGCGGATGAGGACGACCGTTGCGTGATCAGACTCCGATGGGAGCCCTGATGGTGACACGGTACGCATCCTTAAAGACTGTGTAGCAATGATCCAGGACCTTGATATTGCGTGTGGCAGAGTCTACGTGCTGCTTGTAACTGGGCAGTAACTTCTTCAAATTTGTGTGATTAAAGTCACCCAGAATTATGACTACGCTGTCAGGATGAGTCGATTCTGCTGCCACCACCTGAGCAGCCAACTGGCTGACTGCCTTGGTAGCACTGGCTTCATCATCATCATCATCATCATCATCATCATTGTGCAGCCGTAGTGTCCCGTGGTTGGGCGAAGGCCTCAGCCTCAGATGGTGCCCTTCCAGTACTCGTCTAGTTCGTCTCTCCACCGTCTCGCTGGTCTTCCTCTAGATCGTTTCCCTTCGAAAGGTCTCCAAGTTGTGCGATGTCCATCGATTATCTCGTAGTCTGCTGATGTGCCCTGCCCAAGTCCACTTCTGTCTTCTGATTTGTTCGATCACGTCTATGACCTTTGTCTTCTGTCTTACCCAGTAGGTTTATTTTTCTCTCCCGATATGTTAACATATTTCTTTCCATCTTTGTTTGTGCGGCTGTTAACTTGTTCTTTGCCTAGATGGTGAGTGTCCATGTTTCCGCGCCGTATGTCATCGCTAGAAGTACGCATGAGTTAAGACTTGTCTCTTCAAGCAGGTTCCAAAGTTACCCTTGAAGATGTCCCGGTGTTTGGCGAAAGCTGTCCAGCCGGCGGTGATCCTTCTTTGAATCTCATTGTCTTGGTTTTTGTCTCTGATACTGTATCGCTGTCCCAGATAGATGTAGCTTTCAACGTTCTCTATCTGCGTCGTGTTGATATATATTGGTGTGTCATTTTCTAGCATCACTTTTGTCTTCGAGATGTTCATCCTTAGACCTTGTTTTTCACTTTCATCAGCTAGCTCCTGCAGCATGTTTTGTAGTTCTTGCGGTGTAGTAGCGCATATGACTATGTAGTCGGCGAAGCGAAGATGGCTGAGATATTCTCCGTCTATCCTCAAGCCTCTGGTTTCTCAGGTCAGTCTTCTGAATCTACTTTCGAGTGTTGCCGTGAACAGCTTGGGCGATATGGTGTCACCCTGTCGTACTCCTCTCTTGATGTTGATCTTGTTGCTCTTTTTGTGTAGGTGGACTGTCACCGAGCTGTTAGTGTAGATGTCTTTCAGGAGATCGATGTACACATCTTCTATTCCCTGTTCTTGAAGGGAGGTCAGTATTGCTTGAGTTTGCACCGAGTCGAAAGCCTTCTCGTAGTCGACGAAAGCGATGCAGAGCGGGATATTATATTCTCGGCACTTCTCTTTCAGTTTGTTTACGACGTGTATGTGGTCTGTCGTTGAGTACCTGCTTCTGAATCCTGCCTGCTCTCGTGGTTGGTTTTCGTCGAGTGTTTTCTCTAACCTATTCGTTAGTATCTTTGTGAGTAATTTGTAGATAACAGACATATATCTGTAATTCTTCGAGTCTTTCTTATTTCCCTTCTTGAAAATAATCACAATTTTTGCGTTCTTCCAAGCGGTGGGTATTCGTCTTTATGATAAGCATTTAGTATACAGCTTAGCAAGTGTCTTCGAGATGATATATTCCCCTGCTTTTAATGTTTCAATGTTTACATGGTCATTGCCTGATGTCTTCCCATTCTTAATATCTCTTAGCTCTGTTTCTACCTCCCATGGTGTTATATCTGGTACTTCTGTCGGGTCAGTGTGAATTATGGTACTCTGTTCACTGTCGTATAGCTCGGTGTAGAATTCCTCTATTCGTTCCATGATCATATCTTGGTCTTGTATTTCTCTACCCTGCTTGTCTAGAAGTGTAATCAGTCTGTCTCGGCCTAGTGCCTCTGTTCTTCTGGCTTTCTTCAGGTTCTTTGATGACATAATCGTTTCTCGTATGATCTCTTGTTCGTACTTTCTGATGTCCTCCTTTGCTTTCTTTTTGATGGTCTTGCATATTTCTGCGTACTCTATTTGTTTTTTTACGGTCGCCGTTATCCACCATTTATTGTCGTTTCTTCATTAGTGCTCGTGTCGGTGATGATATTCTCGTCACTACATGCCAGTTGATTGTTTTGGCTACACTTGTCGCACTTAGTTGGATCATCTCAGTGATGTTTTCGCTCATGGTGTCGATGTCGTCTAGTTCCTGTAGTGTCTCGAATCGATTTCGCAGTTCGAGTTGGAATTCGATCTTTTTTGTTCCGATTTGTGTGGTATCTACACTCGGTGGTCTCTTGTTTATAAATGTCTTCCTTTCAGCCTTGAAGTCTAGTTTGGTGTTGCTCATTACCATTCTGTGGTCACTTCCAATGTTGACTTGTTTGATGACAGTTACGTCAGTGACCATGTCTGGCCTGTTTGTCAGTCAATGAAAACAGACCAGTAAATTTCTTTCTTGAGCTTTTCCATGTCCATCTCCTCCCTGCTTTCTTCTGGAACATGGTATTCATGATTTTGTACTTTCTTGATGTTGCTCATTCTACCAAGGTGTCGCCTCTTTCGTTTCTCACACCTAGGCCAAATGTGCCTGTTGCCGTTTCCGAAATGTTTGTTCGTTTCCCTACTTGCGCATTAAAGTCTCCCATCACTGTCGTGTCGCGGGTTGGCTTTTCTAAGGTCTCATCCACGTCGTTGTAGAAGTTGTCTGTGTCTTCTTCTGAGTATGATGTTGTTGGGGCATACACTTGCACTATCTTCAGTTTATAACGCTTTGTTATGCATAGAACAAGTTCTGCTACTCTGGGGCTGATGCTGTTAACCCTCACAATATTGTCTTTCCATCTCTTGTTTTTTAGAAAGCCTACTCCTGCGTGGCCGTTGTTCGCTGTGGAATGGTACAGTAGATGGCCGCTTTGTAAGGTAGTGAAGCATTCCTCTCTTCTTCGGACTTCTCCGATCCCAATCACATCCCATACCAACTTGGTTTCCTTACATTATTCCTCCAGTTCTTGTATCTGTTCATCTCTTAGTAGTGTTCTTACATTATATGTTGCTATCTTCAGTCTACTTACATTCTCTCGGCGGCTCTTCTTGATGCTCACTATTGGTGCGTGCTGCAAAATTTCCACTGTGCAAATGCGCAAGCGACTAGCGTATATTTATTGCTACCTCGTGAAAGATCTAATGCAGTAGTACATTCAGTATTCACGTGACTAACATGTGCCACGTCAAAGTGCTCGAAAAAATTCACACATCACACCAACACGGTATTTTCAAGGGCACTCTTTCGGTCGGTAATGGCGGATGAATTCTTAATGTGGTCTTACCCCAGTTCACGAGAACACGAAGAAGAGACAAGCTGAGTGTCATTACACCACCGCTGATTCACAAGAAAGCACACGCCACCACCCCGCTGCTTGTCCGTCAGTTCGCTCGATTGGTCCGCTCTAAACAGAGTATGACCAAGTGGTGTCACTGCCGCGTCAGGGGTCGTGGCATCTAATCACGTTTCCGTAAAACACAATATAGACGCGTCTCTTATTTCTCGTTTGTAAGGAGAAAGAGTTCGTCCGTCGAAATCTACCCGCGTCTACCCCGCTTGCGTGTGGGGCGTGAGGCGTTGTGTTGTGTATGACCCGTGTTGCCAACAGAAAAAGTGTCCTCCAAGGTGAAGTTTGGTTTGTACTTACAGTTCATGGATTCCCTGGTGCTAAGTTGATCTTCACGATCATAGTTATATACACATACAGTCTTAAACACGAGAACAATCATCGAAAACGTTCAGACAATCATTGACCGCCACAACGTGTCGCCATGTACCGGCGCGCCATCTTCCAGGGATGCAATAGAGAGAAGAAGACCACACATGAGATGGATGAGATCTGGGATACAATAGAGAGAGAGTAAGACAAAAATCAGTCCTTGTATTATGTATGCATGTTGATACATTGAGTTATTATCAACTATAAAAACAAGTCATGTGATATTCTGATTTGTGTCATGTAAATTTTGTTGTTGTTTATATTTATAGGGTGGCTCCTGTGCTAGCGATATTATATATCTTAATGGGAGTCTCCCGATCTTATCTATTACTTACGTTATTCGTTGTATATGTATCGTATTTATTGGTCAAATAAATTTATTCTGAGTTCTGAGTTCTGAGATGGATGAGATCAGGGATGCAATAAAGAGAGGAAGACCACATATAAGATGGATGAGATCAGGGATGCAATAAAGAGAGGAAGACCACACATGAGATGGATGATATCAGGGAAACAACAAAGAGAGGAAGACCACACAAGAGATGGATGATATCAGGGATACAACACAGAGAGGAAGACCACACAAGAGATGGATGATATCAGGGATACAACACAGAGAGGAAGACCACACAAGAGATGGATGATATCAGGGATACAACAAAGAGAGGAAGACCACACAAGAGATGGATGATATCAGGAATACAACACAGAGAGGAAGACCACACAAGAGATGGATGATATCAGGGATACAACACAGAGAGGAAGATCACACAAGAGATGGATGATATCAGGGATACAACAAAGAGAGGAAGACCACACAAGAGATGAATGAGATCGGGGACACAACAGAGAGAGGAAGACCACATATGAGATGGATGATAGATCAGGGATACAACGGAGAGAGGAAGACCACATGAAATGGATGAGATCAGGGATACAACAGAGAGAGTGCGTCGGATCGAGCGATGTACTGATGACTTGAATGAGTGGATGACGTGGAATTATCTGCTCATGAATGACACCAAAACAGAAATTCTACCGGTTGTTCACAAATCAGCATCTGCCATCGGGTTGATTCACAGTTAACTCACTCAACCGCCAGCGGAACGGATAGCCAATGCCATGATTACAGTCATTTGCAAAAGTTTAAAACCAGGCACGATTTTTAAGCATTTTAAGGTATGGCATCAGACTGCATCATATGTCTGGATTGCATCATCCTATTTGGGCCTTGAAGCAATACGCCTAGTCAGTACTTCCAGGTCATTTGTTTGCTGCTGTCAGTATCGATTAGGTGTTTTTCAGTTTTGTCTTCATCCCTGAAATGGAAAAAAAATCGTCTTTGACAGAGGTTCTAAGGGCACAAATAGTGACTCTACATGGAGAAGGATATACGGAAAGAGACATTAGTGCTAAATTACGTTATTCCAAGACAGCCGTGCACAACGCCATCGTCAAATTCAATACTGATGGCACTTTTCGTGACAGTAAAAGGAGTGGTCGTCCACGGAAAACTACGCTCAGGAATGACCACGCAATGAGACGCATCATGATGTGCTCGCCAATGAGGTACGGAAATAAGTTTCAGCACTGTTTCGAGACGTCTCAGCAAGGAATTTGGGCTCAAGTCCCGCAAGCCGGCCCGGAAGCCACGCCTGACACATGAGATGTAAAAAAGAGACTGGACTTTGCCAGACGACATCGCCAGTGGACTCTCGCGCAGTGGAAGAAAGTGTTGTTCTCAGATGAATCGACCATACAACAGTTTATACCTCGCAAGAGGCACGTTAGGCGGCCAGTAGGTAAGCGATTTGATGAGAAATATACAGCAACCACAGTGAAACACCCGCCAAGTCAGATGATTTGGGGTGCCATGTCATGTTTTGCCCCTTCTGGTCTGTATTTTATTCCACCTAACACCTCTATGAATGGACGTGGAGTTGCTGAAGGAGAAGCTGAAACTGCATATGGACATCCACAAATGTACGATTTCCATGCAAGATGGCGCTCCTTGTCACCGATCTAAGGTAGCCACTGATTTCCTCAAGAAGAACAACATCTCCGTGCTGGAATGGCCTGGGAACAGCCCAGATCTAAATCCCATTGAGAACCTGTGGACTATAATGAAGGATAAGGTGGCAGACAAACAACCATCAAGCGCTCAAAACTTGAAACAAGCTAACAAGGACGTTTGGGTCACCGAAATCACCCAGGAGTACTGCGAATCTCTGGTTTCTATCATGCCATATCGCATCCAGGCGGTCATTGACAGCAAAGGAGGCCACATTAAATACTGAAAAGTAGAGACACTGACACTTTTGGACGACATAAAGTTTCATATTATGTTGTACTACGTTTATTTGGCGAAATAAACTGATATAATGTTATGTGAAGGCAAAAAAATCATAGTTTTGTCAAATTTCTTCCAAAAATCGTGCCTGGTCTTAAACTTTTGCTGATGACTGTACATCCCGTTTGGACTACTCCAACTCTCTACTGTTTGGTACCTCAACCAATAACATCGGTCGATTGCAGCGACTCCAGAATGCCGCAGCTCGCCTTATCACTCGACAAGCTCGTAGTGAAAGTGCGACCCCTATTATTCGCGAACTGCACTGACTACCTACTCAACAGCGCATTGCATTCAAGGTCGTTGTTCTTACGTAGAAGGCGCTGCACGAATACCTCGCAGAAGCTTGTGCCATCTTCGGTCTGGTAACTCGAACGCATTAGTTGTTCCGAGAAAACGCAGCAGAGCCGGTGACTGTACATTTGCTCACCCAAGGGCAGCAGTGTGGAACGCTCTGCCGTCAAGTGTTACCGACAAACCATCACTGGACTCATTTAAATTTGTATTGAAGATTCACCTGTTCACTGCAGCGTATATGTAACTCAGACCCTTACCAACACAGTTTTATTAAACCTGATTGATGTTTAACGTTTATTTATTATTTATTTATCTATTTATTTACTTTTCACATATATTTTAGCCTAATTTATTGATGTTTACATTAATTTTAGTTTATTTATTAAAATAATAATAATATGACCTTAACTATTTTATTTTATGATATTTTACATCACATTGCTTTTCTACTTCTCATATATTTATTGTCTTAATTACTATTATTATTATTAGTTCAGTTTATTTATGATATAACAATTATTGTTTTTCATTCAAATGCATTATTTTTAACATACATTTGTATATTGTTGTAAAGCGCTGTGAACAATATTAGATGTGGCGCTTAACAAAATAAAATATTATTATTATATTCAACACATTGGTCTCCATTGTTGCATAAATTACAGAGCCTCTGAGCATTTTCAGGGAGATACTGACCACATAAATAAATGTAAACGATTGATACCTTGATATGGTCAAATCTACAATGATGTCCACACGAGATGCCGAATTTGCTATACAAACTAGGTGTGTCTGCTATCACATTGCCTGTAGAAACATACTGTCTTGGTAGAACAATTCGGTCTCGCCTTCTCGTTGTTTCTACTGTTGATCTCGGCATCGTTTGAACTAAGAATAGCGAACAATGACACCAACTTGTATGTTGTAACTTGTGTATGTATGTTGTATTAGTTTATTTGATAATTCTGGTAAGGGTAGATGGAAGCTTGAGGTGAAAAGATGTAGACGATTAGCACTTCTACGTGGTCAAATCTACAAGTGAGATGCTTTCGTTTCTACATAAACATGTCTAAATTGAACTAATACTATTTGTTTAAAACCTTTGTCCCCTGCTGTACTACTCATGTGCCACTACAACATTGTGATATCATCTTAATTGTCTTGAATTTAAACTAATCTGCCCTCCTTGTGTCTGTATAGATACCGCAGTGACAGCCCAAAACGTTTTAGGCCATGGGCCAGATATGCCCCTCGTGCACCCCCACACAACTCTACCAACCCATGTTTTGGGATCCCTTGAGGATGCTTTCAAGTGGTAACAGTAAAAAAGTCTCACTACCCATTTCCAACCTATCTTGGATGGTACCATGAAATATCGTATTTGTCGTCAATGTCGCGTGGTATTTAATCACCCACACCACAATCGTCATTGTATAGTCATATGTGTCTCAATATGTACTTATGCTATGTCAAATTTAAGGTTTTCATCTGGTAATCATTATAATAGCATTCAGTAGATGTTTGCTATTATGGCATGTGCCCTAATTAGCATAGAATAAGTATACCTTATTTTCACTCTTGACCGCATAGATGACATCATTATTTGTGTCAAATTTTCCTTAATCGCATGGCCTCTTTAAGATACAAAATAAAATGCATAACACTCTGCAGTATCATATCTTTCATTTGATACCAGACTTGTCTTTCTGTCATTACAAATTGAATAGATATGTTGCTTCAAAGATAACTGTAGTGTCGCGGATCATGAGGCGTAAAGTAAAGATAACCATGAATAGTCATGACTGGCATACATGTCAAAACTATCTTAATTTCATATGCATAAAACAAAGCACTACACATTTCATATAATGTGCATGTATATTAGCTTAACATGGCATCCAAAACTTGTGAATTAAGATGTGACAAATATCAACAGTACAGATAAATCGAAAGCCAGTATCTCACAATATGATAATTCAGTTTACAGCGATTTACGTATGTATGGCATTCGTTTAGATGCTAGACATCGATATAACAAAATGTAGTTAGATGCCACAAAGTTATTCACATCTTAATTGTATGCAATGACATACAATATCTAGGTTGGTGTACGGACACTTGCCAAACATTGATAGCTACATAACCAACTAACATTAGTCACATTTTGATGCTCAGTCATAATTACTGTCACTGTCAGCATATAGTTCCATCCCATCAGACATGTCCATGTCAGACTCGTCATCACTATCAGTGTGGTCGGGGTCTACCTGAGCTATATCAGTCAGTTCACGTGGCAGCACATCTCCGTCATACCAGAGTGAGTCAATGGTTCCATTACTGATGTTCCAGCCATGGTTTCTGCTCACCTTGGGGACGTCCGGCTCAGGAATATGTGCTCTCTTCCATATGCCAACTTGATAGTTGACTCTTCTGTCATGCTTGGTGATACTGCGCTTGCATAGTGGTAGACTGGCCATGTCAATATTACCTGAAGGAATAATACCGTTATCCTTGGCACTCAGCTCATTGATAGGAATTAGCACAAGTGAAGCTGTCGAGCTCATCAATCCTTTCTTCAGGTACGTCCCATGTATCTCCCAGCGTATTGAGTACATGAATGTATTTAGGAATCTTCAGTAGAATTTTTACTGGTTTGAGTTTGCCAATCCCTCGGAAAGCACTAGTGCTGTCATATCCACTGAAAGCAGAGCCGTACATTTGTTTTGGCCGAGGTCAAATGCTAGTTTGCTGACATCAATAAATATTTGCTTATTTCTTACACTAGTGTCAACCAAGATGGTGATGTCTCCAATTGATGCAGCATAGTGCAGGAGAACGAAGAAGATGTCTGAATCTGGTCTCTTCACACGAACGAATCGGTAATTCCAACTCCGCGCGTAATTAACATTGAGTATAACTCTTGAGTCACTTTCCTCCTGTGATGACTTCAGAGGGGGCAGTTCATGGGTTACTGCCATCCGGCCATCATTGAAAGTCAGCAGAGTGGCATTCCCCTCACATATGAAGATCACTTGTCTTCCTTGCAGTCTGGACGCGTATCCATCATTCCGCCACAGCTTCAGAAGCAGTTTGATGAACTGACACTTGTTTTCACATTAGGTCAAGAATTATTTCCAATCAGGTGGCCTCTTGGTTGCCTCTCCTTTCAGAATCAGCTTCTCTCCAGTGCCACGGCGTTGTCTTCCCGGTGATGTCGAATACCTTGGCACAAATCTGGCTAAAGTTTCCTGGTACATCGTTCAGATAGTAGAAGCATGCATTCCCACCATGAACTGTCATTGTTTCGGCTGCAGGTGGTACATCAGCATCATTGCATTCTTTCGTTAAACATTTGAATGCCTTTGCCTTATTAGTCTTAGCAAGGTACCTGGCGGCTGTGGCAATACTGTATAGCACAGGAGTTAATGGGTACATAATCAGTCTTTGCTTTTGCAACTTCACAAACAACTGGAATGCAACATGTCCTTGATGTTTATACTGAATGACCTTGGTCTTGGTGGTCTTCATTTTGTTGTGTACATATCACTCAGGGTCTTGAAGTTCAGCCTCTTCACTGGCTCAAAGAAATCCTGGCCTTTTTTCAGTCGTGACTCCACAAAAGTGTCTCTCACCTGCTGTCCGATCACGTCTGCTTTTAGGACATCTTCCGACACCTCATCAGATGCAGCACTTCCAGAGGAGAGGAGCAGCAACTTGTCCTTTGTGTCCACAGCAAAGGGGTTAAAAAAACTCGACAGCCTCCTTTGCTTTCGTCACCAAACGTTTTCCTTTCTGGATCTCTGTGGCGCGGACATCACGGTGTTTGTAGCCTTCACTGCTGTCAACCATGCCAGCCATTCCAAGAGTTGCATCCACCTGACATGTGTTGTTCTGACCCATCGCTGATATACTTAGTAGTTGGTGAGCAGACCAGACACTCGTACAGCATTTGTTCCTGCACCACCCGCATGCCGCATGAATGTTTCTTCCATGGTTTTATCAACAACGCAACGGTTCCCATGAAAGAAGGGGCGGGCTACACTGATAGCTCCTTTCTGGATGAGATTTGCTACACCGGGGTGAGATACCTCAATATTGGCAAGGAATATAGTGAAGAAGGTGAGGTAGCGTGCACAATTTTGTCCTCCAAAACTTAAGAAAAGTGGCGACATTTCACTCTTAGATGTGATCCATATAGGACACCCATAGTTGTGCAGTCTTCCCCAAATTGAGGTAAGTAACAAAGCCTATAATTTCTCATTATCCAACTTAAATAAAATGTTAACTTATCGATATATGTGAAGTTGATATGATGTATTCATATAGGCTGCAATTTAGACTTAAATAATATAATATGGAATACAACCTTGTGATTTCCGCATATGATGATGAAACATATAAGAAAACTAGTATTCAGCTGCAAACATGTACCTAGATACTGCAAAAGAACGTAGATGGCTTATAAAACAACAATATTATAGTAATTTCTTCGTTACATTTTAAACAATCCACTGCTGATGGGGTACGGTGTGTAAACATTAAAAATGCCCTTCGTTACGCCTCTTGAACCGTGACAATACGGTTATCTTTGAAGCATCATATCTAATCCATTTGTAATGACAGAAAGACAATTCTGGTATCAAGTGAAAGATGTGATGCTGCAGAGTGTTATGCATTATTACTTTTTGTGTCTTAAAGAGGCCATGGGATCAAGGGAAATTTATATATTTAACAAAAATAATGACGTCATCTATGCGGTAACGATTGAGAATAAGGTATAGTTATTTTATGCAAATTAGGGCACGTGCCATAACAGTAAACATCTATTGAATGCTACTGTTATGATCAGCAGATGAAAACCTTCAATTTGGCATACTATAAATACATATTGGGACATATACGACTACACAGTGACGATTGTGGTGTGGCGACATTGACAACAAATACGACATTTCAGGGTACCATCCAAGATAAGTTGGAAATGGGTAGTGAGACCCAACTTTTTCACTGTTACCACTTGAAATCATCTTCAAGGGACCCCAAAGCTTAAAAAAACATGGGTTGATAGAGTTGTGGGGGGTGCACGAGGGGCCTAATTTGGTTTGTACGAAGAATTTATGTTATGACTGAGTTAATTTTGTTGTGTAATTGAATTACATTTTTTGTTCTAACTTTGTGAAATTTAATACAGATAAATTGTTCTTCCTAAATAGTCGCATTACCCTGACAACATTAATACTGGTCAGACGATTAAATATATTTTGTTTTCTCCGATCATTCAGCTCCCAAATAGTTTTAATTTTCATATATTTCATCGTTGCGATTTCTCCTTTAAACTCCGCCATCTGCGTTCTATCTGGTCGTGTCGTTATACATATTCTTCGAAACCTGATGTTATCTGCTACCTCTAAATTATCCTCATGTCTGCACGTCGCTGTTAGTAATTTCACTACAAAATGCATTGTTGGCATTTCGTAAATAGTTGCAGGGCAGTCAACCAGACGTCGTCGTAGACAAAGACCTTGGCAGAGCGAAGATCGAAGTCATAGTATACCTGTTGCGTGAAGCACTTCAATAAATTGGCTTTAGCCTGTGCATTCCATGTGCATGACCGTTCGTCCTCCACGCTGACCAGTGTATCTAATACAACAAGCACCTAATATAACGATTCGGATAACAGCTCCACTATCACGTTGACTTCTCGTGAAGTATTCCTAAATGTCTAATGGCAATTAGTGGTTGAGTAGGCTCGTTAAATTGTAATTGTATTCAAACGATACCTTTTAAGATGTAGCTCTGAACTGTGAAGTACCGTTGACTTGTCTATGCAAACATACGAATGGACATATTCTCTTGAAATGTGTACACATGTACAAAACACTCGACTTCATACGGGTCACCACACATCATGTGGCAGTTTCATTGTTTTCATATACTCAAAAGTGCGGAAGTCGTTTGAAAATTAAATTATTAATTCAGTACGACAATGCTGTACAGAATATAATCTTCGTGAGTACGTGATTGTTTAAGTAGCTTGTTTACTATGTGCGTCATGCGAATGGAATGGGAAAGCGTCCAAGAAACACTGACGTCGCCCACTTGAGAGAATAGAAAATGGCTTCCTTGGCTGTTGGTTGCCCAAATATGCAACGGAAGCCAGTTGCACTTCAACGTCCGACGTGTTCACTTTATAGTGTAAATATCAACGGACCACAACAGAACGACAATACATGCGGTATGTGGCATTGTCGAGTGATGGTAACATGGCTTAACACCGCAGTAGGCACGAAGACGGACACGTGGATCTATCTCTAGCAACGACAAATCTTGCGTTTGCAATGGATCACTGCGATGCCTGTATCTACTGTTTCGTCGGGCGATACGTGTGCAGGTATGGTGGCAACACATCCATTGTAATAATATGTATTAGGCTTTACGTCATAAGGTGAAGGTACACACATCTACACATAGCATCGTTATCCGGAAGCTCTATACGTCAGACTAACTTTGGCGAGTTTTACCTATACTCATCTTTCAGTTTATTTTGTATCTGATGTAGATATATGTTCGCTTGATTGTGTGTTTGTGTAAATAAGAAGTTGGAGCTCCTACATTAATTTTCAATCAGATACCCCATTTAACTGGTGCAAGTTTTATTTTACATAAATTGACACAAAAGGTTCAAATAATGTCATATGTATGCATGCGTATGTAATTACATGTGTGTTAACGAGATTTCCTGAACGTATTCCACAAAGCCATCCACAGTCACCTATCCTTGCCTGTCGGAAACGTCCCCCAGCCCTTCCTACGTCTATCACGGCATCTGAATAGCAAAGCATTCAACACCATCTACACCAGCAGAAATGTTACAAATGTTCTTATTTCCCCCGAACAATAACATATTGAAATTCCCTACCAGATGCAATAGTCAACGTCACATAACCACATAAATTCAAACAATCTTTAATAGACGACTAATTAGCATGAGCACCCAACCCCAACCCTGACCATATGACTCCTCAGGAGTGTTGGCCAGTATACAATCAAGAACATGATGGTATACGACGTTTATATCGACGTTACATTTGAAAATTATGAATGTGTCGGTGTATAAAATATTTATACACATCAGATATTAAAGAAACGTGGTTAAATATGACAATGGGACATTGTTAACATGACACATTGTCATGAGTGATGGGGGAATTCCGACATGCGCATATTTCCGTATGTAAACAAAACTGTACATAAACAACTACAATACGCACAAGTATGCTGTGCTTACATACAACACAGTTACTTTTGCATGGATAGGCCTTGTGCATTTGTTTGATGCGATATTTGACTTGGTAACATCGATGCCAAAATAACTGTTATCATTCAGTATTAAAAAACTATATTCCGCTATACCCGGAAACATCCAGAGTTTGTACTAGCAGGAAGTTTGCCGAATCATTTGTCCTTAGTGTGGGTGACAACGATCGCGCAGAAAATCAATAGGCCTTGCAGTTAACCCGGCCGACACTGCAACATTGCCAATGAAACGTGCTTAGAATATCAATGTTTTGTTTACAGTTTGAACATTTATCGGGCTAACAATGTTTCGAGCAATTCAATTTCAATAATAAGACCTTGATATTAAAAATTGCTTTTAATAGATGCAAACATAACATTAAGGTTGTGAAGCGTTGTGTTTACATATTTTATGCCAGGTTTAAAGCACAGCTTTAATTTTACCGAACGCATTAATAGAATGAGAGGTTTTGATGCTTTGTAGTTATGCACAAACATCATAGTGCAATTTAAATCTTTATCGTAAAACGATCGTATAAACCACATTTGATCGACCAAAATGTATTTTAATGACCAAGAAAAAGAGCTATATACATATACTTTGTTTGTCTACATTAACATTGCCATTCAGTACACATCCAATGTTGTAAACATTGCCCATTATCTGTTAACAGAGGTTATCAGGATAAGTGTTCGCGGAATCACGTACCAAACATATTATTAACACTCACACAGTTATGTTCCCGTCCGCATCAAAGTACAAATATAGTTTTCGCACCGAATCATTGACACGAAACAGACAACGGTCAAAGTGCATTTAAAAAGCGTCTTTCCTCGCCTTCCATCTTCCTCGATTTTCTGCAATGGTCTTCAATTTCCGGTCCTTCATAATTGCTCTTTCAAGAGTTCTGTTTTTCTTTCCTGCATTGTACTGTTTCCTCATACCCCACCTATCCTCTTGTAGTCCATAAGGCTGCCAGGTAATTCCTCCATCACGTGCTGTCTCTGGGCAGTGCTAAGCGTTTTCATCATTCCGTGTTCTCCATCCTAGTTGGTCTTTAACTTTTTCAGCAGTTGTTCGTCGTGTTGTTTTTGATCGACCCACTTTCCGACCAACACGTATCCACGTGGACAGTTGGCGTTTACCTAGATGCGAAGTAAAATATACACGATTTGTTCTTTGTTAACCATAACCCTGTAATGCATGTACGCGTGCAATACGTTTGAAACACATTTATTTGCATAGTATTTTTATAGCGCAATTTACCTGTGTTTGCAAGAAATTATACAAATATTTTATTAGTATGCATCCATGTAGCCAAAATAAAACAAGATAAATACATATTTGTTATGCATGAAAGCATAAACAGACTAGACTTCTAATCCAGTATTTAATGTGTGTCACTGGACTGTTAAGTATTTTTACAGCACATTGTGAACACAATTCACAAACAGTGGATTGTTCGACTGTACTAGTCATCTATGCGATAATTATTATGCAGCGTTCCAATGATTTGTGTTACTATAAATACGTGTAGGGCCTACGACTTCGTAGCCTCTACGTGACGAACGTAAAATACCGTAGAATTCCTATCAAACACATTTAAATTGCACTAATGCGCAATGGAAGATGTCATTGAATGCGCACATAAAAAGAATCGCTTGGTTTTACGAATTGCAAAGGGTAAAGCGTTCTGAAAAAGATAAAACAAGATAGTAAACAAATATATGTATGAACCACGTGTACCGTGTAATAATTTGCTTCGCATTTAACTAAACACCAACTGTCCACGTAGCTACGTGCTTGTCGCTAACTAGTTGACAAACGCCACCCTTGCTTGACCCATCTGGTCACCCAAGACAGGCTACCGGGAAATATCAGCTTTAAACATGTTGTCATTGGCGACAACAGAAATTACATGGTCAGCGAGTTTAAGAATAACATACGTAGGCCTGTGTAATGTGTAACGGTGATAACTGCTGAGTTTTATGCGTTGTTCCATGACCGGGTCTAAGCTATCAATATACATAACGTGGTGGTACGATGAACACAATTGACTGTGTACCTTTTAGGAACAATCCGCCAATTGCATCGTATATGGTTAATGAGGCCAACTGCGGTGCCACGAGGGAGCACAGCAGTGATCTCATATTGCACACGTCGTCGATGCCTATTTGAGTTTACACGCACTAGCTTGGTCAACAATCTTGACCACTGCTTGCTGCTGTAGACACGTGTGCGTTGTGAGACGAACACGTGAATACATGACCGACACACGAGAGGACATACTTCTGTTAAACTGTCATTCTTTTATTCCGGATCCAGCTCATTTTGGTGTGTACGCAAAAGCTTTGCGGGTACATAATATAGTCTAATATGTCCAGGCCGTTTCCACGAACTTTGGTATTATATATATAGTAGTGTGTGTGTGTGTGCGTGTGTGCGTGCGTGCGTGCGTGCGTGCGTGCGTGTGTGTATATATATTACAAAATACATTCATGTATATATATATATATATATATATAATATACGTGAGCATAACATGGTGTGCGTTAATAAATTTAGATAGTATGCGGTTTTATAAGTTCTGAACGATTCATCCTTCCCGCGGGTAAAATAACAATGTCATGTTTTGTATGACACACGTATGCTTTGGTTGCTACAGTAGTAAGAAATAATTAACAAAACATATTAAGACAATCATTGGGCAGCGAATGACGAGTGAAACCATCACAAAGAACGTTGTATCTAATTCAAACAACATGAAACGCACATTGTGGAACACACCTGGTGGGAACGGAAACAAGCCGACACGGCTAATTGAAATAGTCTTAATGACATGTAATTTAGAATGGAATTGATATTTGTTAAATACTGACATGGAAAGACGATGGCGGCAGCGACGACGACGACGATGACCGCGTGTCACAATCCGAGGGACAGAAGCAAACTGAGGTGGCGACATGCAAGATGGCGAGATGGGTGAAGTGCGAAGAAATGGCCAATATTTGAAGATAATGAACACTATTACTTGCGAAGGAAAGGTAGAATACCATGGAGCAAAAAGCTTCGTTGAGGGCAGAACGCCCAACCGCTATCTACCTATAGCGCTCACAAATTTGAATTTCGAGACAGTCAGATGGAACAGCATGCAGTTCATAACGTTCAGTTAAATACGCTTACCGCAAACACAATATACGCAACACTTATTTTAGTCAAACGTTTTGGTTGCGTGGGCACTAACCACAGGAAACTGAAGCAAAACTAGCTTATAATAACTATGTTAAATTAACTTTTCTTGTGGAACGTCATATAATGGACTGATCAATTAGCAATTCCTGTCACAATTTTTGAGAGGATAAGGCCCAGTGGAAGGCGTACCCTTTCCGTGGGGAAAACGCCAATATTTGTGGACCTCAGTTAAAATGGACTTTAAATTGTTCTTGTAATACTAAACATAGAAAATGTCACTACATCAAAGTGAACAGAGATAATGAACTAGTTGATACTTGCAATGTATCAAAAATATGTCTAAAAGATGTTCGATTTTCCCCCAAAAAAGTAGATGTATTGCGTTACCCTTCTATACAGAACTCTGCATACAGTGCTGAGACTGCTACACGTGAATATTCTTAACATACATAAAATCACATGTCTAGTTGAATCAGGATAATCAATGAAAGCCCTACTATATTTGACCTAATGTTTTAGATTGCGGGTTAAAATCCCATAAAACTAAACTCTTTGTGTATGTTTATATTTTAGTATACCTGTTATTTTCTGAAGAAAAAAAAAAAATTTTTAAACACGTTTTTTTCATATCAAAACACTTATTATAAAGTATACATTTACACAAAAATACAGACTCTGTCGGCGAAATTAATTTTCAATTAAAGCAATTCTTCTATATCAAAAGGTGATAATTTCCCAAAAGTACTTCCTTATTTCATGCATTTTATGCATTGTTTGGTATAATAAAAAGCTGATAGATAATTGTGTTTACACAAATAATTTTGAACAATTGGATAATTAAAGACATACGACAGACATATGGTTCTGACCCCCCATTAAATGTGAGCGTGAATGTTTGTTTTTGTGGCGAGCGTCAATGGCGGGTATAGAAATGTAAATTTTATGAGACGATTAATGTGTATTTTTGTCGTCTGTGAAAGGTGTGTGCAATTGGAGGGTAGACTTATTGTTTTCTGCCCCCCCCCCCCAATAATAGCCGGCGTGATGGCCCCCTGCCCCCCCCCTTCGATGTCACAGTCAAGCCAACCGAGACAGCCACAAGGAAGAAGTGAAGATTTACGGCGGCGAAAATGTTTCAGTGATGGTGAAGCTCCGTTAACCCCCCAATATGAATTTATTTCCCGCGTACGTTACTTGTCAAGATGTTCACCTATCATAGGGTATGTTTTAGTTATTCGGAACGTAAAACATTATGTGCGTGTAATACGTAAAACGTGACCTAACACTTGTTGGAACCACGCGCGCGCGGCAAATAATTCGGGATAACGGCCCCTGTGTCATAGACTTGGCAACATGATCGAAGTTGACAAATAATGTTTCGTGTCTACTCTCATGCAACTGGCATCAGGGGCGTGTTCAGAGACGGTATTCGGGGGTGGGAGGCACAAAAAAAACTCCACTGGCGACCGTACCAAATTAATGGTGTCGACAATTTTTCGCTGCCGCGCCGGCGTACCTTCGCCTTTTCCGCTGTGTCGGCGCGACTGGTAACATCGGAAGACGGGGGAGAGGGGTGTGCTGGTGAAATGTTTAATTTTTGGTCGCTACGTCAACGTAACGTCACCTTATTGTAACCTTAACGGGGGCACGTACCCCCAGGCTCCCCTAGACAGGCCTACGAACATAGCAATACGAACATTATGAGACAATTATACACTATCACGACCAGGACCTATCGATGGACGTGAACTTCACATTCTCTCCGACCTTCGCCATTTTGAACAAACAACGACTATCTGCGAGAGTGTTGTGGTGTTTATGCAATGATGCTGTGTATTTTCTAACATTTAATAAATATTGCTATCAAGATTGTCATCTACAAAGGCATCCCGTCAGGTGACGCGAAATTTTGCTAGTAATTCTAATAAAATAAATGCATAGAATTACATGAAATAGTCATATTAATAGGAGTAATGAATAATTTTGTACATTATAACGAGATTAAAATCCCAAAAGACTTGCTGTAATTGATGCCATCTGACAATGTTCCTGTCAGACTTCCTTGTTCGCACAGCCAGAAGAGAATCGATTAAACGAGACGAGAGTTAAGTCACACTGAGGCAACCTCTGTTTTGGTCGACCGCTTCGCTTAGATGATCGGTGTCTTCATTCCCCTTGAACGTCTTTTAAATGTTAATTGACCTGTCTTGAGAGACCACCTTTTCCAGGCTAAAGTGTATGTCGCTTAATACAGGTTATGTGTTGTATACACGGGAAGCTTTTGCAATGCGATCACTTGGTCCCATCCCCGTTCACCCATGACAACACCGTCTAGTGTACATACCTATTTAGGGACCTACTAAGGCTTTCATTTGGCAATCACGTCATTGACAGAATAAACACACGTGTGAGGGACGAGAGGACCTTTTCTCTTTCTGTTTCCCTCATGTGAAAACTAGGCTATTAAGTGCAGCATGACTCATTTATAACTGGACTGAGCATGGGACTAGCGCGCGGAGGTTCCGTCGCGAACTTGAATAAAAGGACAAAACACGTTCTATACTAAGAAGCATAAACTCATATAGCTTGGTCACGTTCCGAGAAAACATAGCGTAGAAGAAGGGATTGATTGGAAAAGGAATTGTTGAAGAGAAAATAAGTAGAAGAAAACTGAAAGACACGTGACGTGTCAACTGCCAGGCATTGGTGTGGGTAACATAATGATCTATATATAATTAAAATGGCGTAAAATACCATAGACCCAGACAGCAGTGGCGATCAGGATAGGCAGCCTTGCGAGAAGAGATTGCACCACACGACGACGACGCTGTATTAATTTTGAATATTATTGTTGCTGACATAACTTTCATTTGGACATTTTACAGCTAAATTCATATTTTATGTATGTATGGTATGTGTGCGCGCGCGCGCATGCGTGAGCATTGTGTGTGTGTATTTGTGTGTATGTGTGTGTGTACGTGTGCGTGTGTGTGTATACACGTATGTATGTGTGCATACATGCCTATATGTGTGTATGTATATGCATATGCATGCATGCATGCATGTATGTATGTATGTATGTAAATGGTGTATGTATGCATGGTTGTATTTGTGTACATATTTAATAATAATTAGTATTTTATAATTATACACACACAATATCTATAGAAAGGCAACAAATAGTACATTTCCTATACTCACAAAAAGTGTTTATTCCATGATGTCAATATGATTCGCCTGTTTTGTAATGTGATTGAAACAATGAGATAGGAGGTTAATCATAAACGGCCATACGGTTCACACAGGAACGCTCACCCGCAAATAGTGTTGAGTGTTTTGTGCGAAACCTCTGGAATAATGTGGGAGTGAAGCCATATTGTCTGGTCCGGAGGCTTTGGGTTAGATCAGATTTGCTACCTGCAGCTACCACTAGAGTGCTATATAAAACAGTCTCTGATAAGATAATTTGTTAGTAGTACATTTAAAAGGAATTTAACAGCAATTTTGAATTTTTAGCTTGCTTTTGAAAATTGTCACGTCTCTGATAATTCGAATTGCTTTGGTAGCGCGCTCCACAGTTTCGATACAGATGCGCGTTTGAAGACGCAGTCACCCAGAATCGTTTACAACTTTCTTGGCACATCAAATGTCGGTAGACGTATCCGCTAGATGGCGACATTGAAACGCTCGCCTAAGTAGTTGGGTCGATGAGTAATTGCGTGGTTGGTCGCGAGAGTAATGAATGACAGATCTGATGAGTTCGACGGAAGTGGTAGAATGTGGACGCGACGGATTCGGACAAGAAGTCAGATCACTGGACTGACCCACAGTGTTTATGTCACTGTAGAAGGTGCAGTCGTGTATATATGGATGATTTAAGACACCAACGGTTACGAACAGCGCAACAGGTATAACTTATAAGCTGATACAGCCCCAGGTAAACCAAACTTTTATTTAGTTCGATCGTCAAAGTTGAGAAGGGGTCCGTGCCAAATCAATCAAAAACAGGGTGAAATTTACATGTCTGTCTTCGACTTTGACGAAACTTGGTGTGTTGGTTTATGTTCATGAGTTTATGTTACAAACCAAATTATATGTCGATATAACCTTCCTTTCGTTTCGCATTGATAAAGGTTATATACGTACCATGGCCGCGGGCGTAGTCTTAGTCTCTTAGACTTAGAGTCAATCAGTACAAGTACGCATTACAACTAAATCGGTACATTACTTGTTTTAACTTACGGCTGGGCTTCCTTAGTTCTTATAGTTGTTTAGACAGACCAATGGCAATGGTGATGTCGATCTTTACAGTGTTTAAACATGACATGATCGAGTGTTAACATTTTGTTGTACCAGTCATGTTTCTGTCGCGTCGTGTGGTAGCCAGGTAGGCCTACAGCTACGGCTACACCACAGCTCGGTGACCACGTCGTGCCGTCTGGTTCATTTTCACAAGATCCTGTTACAAACGCTGTTTCGGATACACGAAATAGAGTTCAAAGGTTGTCGCAGGAGCCGAGGAGGGGCTAGCTTTGAGGCGTTTGATGTCCGGTGCACGTTTAATGTCACCAGTTAAGTTAAATTAATTACAATAATATGAGTGTGACATTCTGGACTGTAGCAGCCCCATCCTGTGATGATTGAACAATGATTTATGTGTTAATTGTTTTGAAGCACCAATGGCAATGGTAATTCTAATGGCTGACAGTGTAGGTTTTCACATATAGCCTTGTTAGTTTGATATATAAAACAGTTAATCTTTGCAGTATAATAATAATAATTATGGTTCTGAACTACATATAAAAATGATATTAACTTATGAGCAATGTACATGCCATATATTTTTCCACAAAAACAATTTATTTTCACTTTTCTTGATCTATTTTGGAAATGATATATGTCAGTAGTTGGTCTAAATAGAGTTTATTGTGTATTTAAAAAACAGTATTCCATTTTATGAAATCAATATATCTGGCCATTGGAGGAATTAAAAAAAATGGTGTTTGATGCCTAAGTCTCCCCTATTTAACATTGTCACTGTAGTATTTATCTAGTTCCTCCTTATTTGTTACTTGCTTAACATTAGCCATTACCAATTATTTGAACAGTTCATGTCATCTATGAAATTAAATCTGTTAATTTTAAGTTTCTTCCATGGTTGTAGACTGATGAATCTCTGCGACATCCCAAAGGGAATAAAAGCCCAGAGAAGGGTGCCATCGGCAGGACACGGGAGAATTGTGACACAGCACCCTGGCCAGGTTCCAACAATAACACAAGTGTTACTGACGGGAAAGGATGAAAACATGATGTTGAACTTGGGTTCCCACCAACGTGGGAAACGCATACAAGAGCTTCTTGGTGCCCTACAAAGCATCAATCCACCTCCTAAGTCTTGTCAAAACCCTGCATCATACACACACACATCTTGTCCAAAACCGGCACCTCGACAGAACCTTGTCCTTCAAAACCACAAGCCAGTTCCGTTACCTAGGAAGACGGCGTGTATTATTTCACGAAAATCTTCACGATTTCGAGTGTCTGGAAAGCTTGTCTCATCGGGGGTCGATGAATTAAACCCGTGTGCGCTGGAGGGAAGCTGCACTACACTCAGGGTCCCCCGGCAGTTTTGTCGCCTGAGAACAAAGCCGTCGATTAAACCCCGCAAACATCATCCTCCACGTCATAGACTCGCCTCCATTAGCACCCAGACAGTTAACACTGCCTCACAGGTGACAGATGAAAAAATTGCCGAAGTGATCAAGTCGAAAGGCATGACCCCAGACGATTCTTTCAGACCAGTGGATAGTGAGATTACAGCCACTGACATTGGCAGGATTAGTCACTCGGGCAGTGTATCCATTGATGTAGCAAATGAGACAGACGGCAAGGAGTTATCATCAACTGTGGCCACTGCTGCATCTCACTCTGATGCCAGGCAACAACAGATAGATATACCAGTGCCCAGAAGTCTTCAGCCTTTTGATATAACACTATCCTATGACAGTGGCAGAGGCTCGAGTTTAAACTACAACCCAGATATGGCATCTCCACCAAAGACAGGTGAGTCAGTGTTTTCATGCATTTATTCTATTCATAACAATCATGGAATACGGCAGTCGGAATTGTATATGATTCCTATATTTAAATTTTCCAAAGAATTGCTAAACTTTACCCCTAAATATTAAGATACATGAACAAAGCAAACCTTTCAAGAGTGAGACAAAATCTTGAGTTTGACTTGTGGTTACTATTGAGGTATAATTATTCAGTATCTGTAATTCAAGAGTTGAAATATGAAACTTAAAATATACTATGAATATTCTAAATGAATAAATTATATATGTGCCATACCAGTATACAGCTTGTAAAAATTGTGCCTCATGTTTGATTACAGTTAAAGTGTTAATGCCTCACGAAGATAGGTTGTCTTAGTTTGTAATATTGTATGCAGTACATGTCCAGAATCTCATGCTACAGAATACATATCGGCCTAACCGCATCTACATCTAGATGTGTTCTCAGGCAGTTCTCATGATATAATTTCTGATAAGTAGTTCATTTAAATGATTTTGTTAAATCAGTTATTTAAATGAAAACATTTTAATAAATTATTTTATTAAATAATTTAAATAAATTAACCCTTATTTAGATCAGTTGTTTAAATAAAAAAAGTACATCAATTGCCATTTTGTAACCAAATATGTAAGGGTAATCAGCGATAGAAATAAGCCAGAATATTTACTTGTCTGCTGGACAAGTAGGTTTTGAAATCTACTTGTCCGCCAAAATTTTGTCCGATTGGTTGTGAAGGGGAATCGAAGCTTCGGAAAAAACAAAAAATAATTTTTATGACAACACAATGTTCCTGCTGTTTCGTTGCACGTACATCTGAGTGACATGTGATCAAAGACACAATTTGATTTAATCTTAACATTTTGAAATTGCAAAATTATTTTTGCAACTATTTTCCGGTCAATTATTTTTCATCACGAATATTAAAAGTACACACGTTACATGATGTATACCAATATTTTAGTGATGCTGATATGAGCGTTTTTATTAATAACAAATAATTATTACGATGATAGGAATGAGACAATTATTTTCCTTGCTATTTGTTTTTATAATGTTGCAAAAACTGTTTATGTTTAATATGATATATGTTTTATATATATATAAAACATATAACTGCTGTAAAATTTTGGCATCAGTTTGTCATTGAAAATGCCACTCATCCAGGAACACGACCAATGCGAAGCCGGGAAATGTCACAAAAATCATAATAAATTATATAATCTGATATTATTTTGTTAAACCTCTATGAACTTCAATATTAACAAAGTTCTGTATTTTACAAACGAAGATAATATTTAATTGATCATCACCAAACAAATGCATATTTTTTTCTAAATGTTATATTACCATTGCAATGATGATAAAACAGTTTTAACGGTGTCTGAATTACATTTACCAAGCGGAAAATAATTTATAGATTTAGTTACGTCGTAACGTTGCTGCCGCGCGCAGACCGCCGTAGTTAACAGAAACCGACATGTCAACGGCGGTTGGCGCCCCGTCCCCGGCCGCGCGTCTTGCATAATTTGGTTTCGAAAACTCGCAATTTATGATTAAAATAGATGTTACATAAATACAACAACACTTCTGAAATGTCATTAATATTCCGTTTAACTTGCACCATAGAATTACCGGAGAGCCAGTTACAAGTTTTGAACATTTTCACCGATCTGGATCGGCTAACGTTCGATGACTTGGTCTTGGAAGACTGCAGAGTCCGCGTGGGTTAGGTGTAATAATGGTTAAAACTATATACTTATTGAAATAACAGGTAGCGATACAAAGTCTACTATTTCCAAAGTTCATCAAATCTGATCCGAGAGTGGAAGCAATGTGTACGTCGGCCAAACTGAACGCCCTGGCTATTTCCAGAGCAGCTCTGAAAATAGCATCAGATTCGGGCTTATTTCCAGAGCAGCTCTGAAAATAAATCTCTTCTCAATTTCCCCCTCAAGACCGTCAAAACACGCACGAAATGATTCAACAGCGTCGTATTTACTTTAAATAATTAGTCTGTCCACGTATATACAATGAAAATATTACTAAGTGCACGTGCGTACACGTCGAGATCTGCTCTGGAAATAACGGTCAGACTCGCGCTTATTTCCAGAGCAGCTCTGAAAATAAATCTCTTCTCAATTTCCCCCTCAAGACCGTCAAAACACGCACGAAATGATTCAACAGCGTCGTATTTACTTTAAATAATTAGTCTGTCCACGTATATACAATGAAAATATTACTAAGTGCACGTGCGTACACGTCGAGATCTGCTCTGGAAATAACGGTCAGACTCGCGCTTATTTCCAGAGCAGCTCTGAAAATAAATCTCTTCTCAATTTCCCCCTCAAGACCGTCAAAACACGCACGAAATGATTCAACAGCGTCGCATTTACTTTAAATAATTAGTCTGTCCACGTATATACAATGAAAATATTACTAAGTGCACGTGCGTACACGTCGAGATCTGCTCTGGAAATAACGGTCAGACTCGCGCTTATTTCCAGAGCAGCTCTGAAAATAAATCTCTTCTCAATTTCCCCCTCAAGACCGTCAAAACACGCACGAAATGATTCAACAGCGTCGTATTTACTTTAAATAATTAGTCTGTCCACGTATATACAATGAAAATATTACTAAGTGCACGTGCGTACACGTCGAGATCTGCTCTGGAAATAACGGTCAGACTCGCGCTTATTTCCAGAGCAGCTCTGAAAATAAATCTCTTCTCAATTTCCCCCTCAAGACCGTCAAAACACGCACGAAATGATTCAACAGCGTCGCATTTACTTTAAATAATTAGTCTGTCCACGTATATACAATGAAAATATTACTAAGTGCACGTGCGTACACGTCGATATCTGCTCTGGAAATAACGGTCAGACTCGCGCTTATTTCCAGATGTGCTCTGGAAATAACGGTCAGACTCGCGCTTATTTCCAGAGCAGCTCTGAAAATAAATCTCTTCTCAATGTCTCCCTCAAGACCGTCAAAACACGCACGAAATGATTAAACAGCGTCGCATTTACTTAAAATAATTAGTCTGTCCACGTATATACAATGGAAATATTACTAAGTGCACGTGCGTACACGTCGAGATCTGCTCTGGAAATAACGGTCAGACTCGCGCTTATTTCCAGAGCAGCTCTGAAAATAAATCTCTTCTCAATGTCTCCCTCAAGACCGTCAAAACACGCACGAAATGATTAAACAGCGTCGCATTTACTTTAAATAATTAGTCTGTCCACGTATATACAATGGAAATATTACTAAGTGCACGTGCGTACACGTCGAGATCTGCTCTGGAAATAACGGTCAGACTCGCGCTTATTTCCAGAGCAGCTCTGAAAATAAATCTCTTCTCAATTTCCCCCTCAAGACCGTCAAAACACGCACGAAATGATTCAATAGCGTCGCATTTACTTTAAATAATTAGTCTGTCCACGTATATACAATGGAAATATTTCTAAGTGCACGTGCGTACACGTCGAGATCTGCTCTGGAAATAACGGTCAGACTCGCGCTTATTTCCAGAGCTGCTCTGAAAATAGCCTACCGGTAAGCCCAAACTGAACGATTTACGATTGTGTGAAATACAGCCTCGATCAACGATGGCTGATGCGGAGTCTGTCCTACGCGTATGGCAGAGCTAGGTCGGTGCGCTCAGCGGATGAACCTGTTAACGCAGGCACTAAACTCGGTCGAACACTGACGGGGTCAGCACACTGTCAGGTTTCCCATTGGCGACCATGTTAATGTTTTGTGTGATTATAAGAAAACGTGACCTATAAAGTTTCTTAAACTTCTCACCTGCTGTTATTATCATCTCATTGACATGCTGGTCGAGTTTAGTCAAAATCTCATATCTCTAGCTCTTGCAAAATGCCTGTATGTATGACACCCGTCAATATTTACAACTGGATGCAGGCAGTAATCCAGCTAAAGTGTCAACTAGCCAAATTGCTGCCAGATACCCTTCCGCTTAGTAAAATCAGCTAAAAAGACACCATTTTACTGTCAACAGCTTCAACAATCACATCTAGAAATCTGACTACTCAAGTGCACTTATGTCAGAGCAAGTGAATATTATAAAAAGTCATTTCTCAAAAATATACTGCACTTTGTTTCGTCTGTAATCAAGCAGGAAGTCCAACAGTGTGCTGACCCCAAATAGGTATGGCAATTTTTGAGAAAATGTTGAAAACAACACACTTTATAGGCACCAATGTTACAAGCACTGTGCAATTTAATTTTTTGTAATCCCTCCAGGTGTTTGTGTTTTATGCACATTTCAAAGGTGCCACCAAACTTGGCAAGGCACCATAAAAATCAGCACTTCGCCGTTGGACAATTTGTAATCCAGCACAATGTTCTCAGGTGGCACTATGAACTCCTAATAAAGTTTTCCAGAAAGTCAAATATGTGTTTTATAAGAAAATTCAATACAGCCAGTTGTTACGTTACATTCAAATTTGTATTTATTTTTTGACCTTGTGCCCTATTTACAAAGGTAAACATCAACAAAAAGTCACCTTAGGGTGTGAATTCCTCAAAGGCCTGACATCTTAAGCATTTCAATTACATAATATTACACAGCCTAATTAGCAGACATTCAGAAAACAATGCCACTTGCTTGATTGGCCAGAAGGTCCAGTCAGTAGACAGATCTGATAACAGGCTCAGGCTATGGCTGACTCCAGCTAATCACTGTCCTCAGACTTCATTAGGGTCAATTACAACATCTTCACATGTGTTTAGTCAGCTGAAGTAAACAAAAAACGATTGATGAATCACCCTGCTGCAATGTTATTGGTTCATTTTCATACGTATTCTCAAATTGAGGCTTAACTACTGGCATACGCACCCCACCCCCCTTATAAGACATGTGTTCCGTCGCTGTGATTTGGACTTGCCTACTGGTGAGAAGTCTGTAATATCCAAAAACGGTTTGTTCCATTCAACTGCAGTTTTGCCATACACGTATTTTCAGTAATTGTTTCAAGATATTTGAAGTAAAATGCGTCCTCCGTGATTGTGCAATGACTATAGCGTGTTTCCCTTGCTAGGGACTTTAATTGGGGTCAGCACACTGTCAGGTTTCCCATTGGCGACCATGTTAATGTTTTGTGTGATTATAAGAAAACGTGACCTATAAAGTTTCTTAAACTTCTCACCTGCTGTTATTATCATCTCATTGACATGCTGGTCGAGTTTAGTCAAAATCTCATATCTCTAGCTCTTGCAAAATGCCTGTATGTATGACACCCGTCAATATTTACAACTGGATGCAGGCAGTAATCCAGCTAAAGTGTCAACTAGCCAAATTGCTGCCAGATACCCTTCCGCTTAGTAAAATCAGCTAAAAAGACACCATTTTACTGTCAACAGCTTCAACAATCACATCTAGAAATCTGACTACTCAAGTGCACTTATGTCAGAGCAAGTGAATATTATAAAAAGTCATTTCTCAAAAATATACTGCACTTTGTTTCGTCTGTAATCAAGCAGGAAGTCCAACAGTGTGCTGACCCCTGACGTACAACACACTGACGGCGGAACGACAAGATGCCGACACACTAACAAAATTGGAATGCGCGCGATTGCTAACGAACATCATTTACGTATGAATTTCCTCAAATAAAAAGTTTGCAATGTTGCACTCGTCATGATTTAATGTAAATTTTCACTTGTCCGTCGGATAACCATGTCGAGTCATTTTACTTGTCCGGGCCAAAAATCACTTGTCCCGGACAAACGGACAAGTGCTATTTCGAACGCTGGTAATTTATATCTTCAGTTTCTCTGCCTAGCCAGGTTAGTCTCAGTTAAGGTGCGCAAACCTGTGGTTTGATTGGCAGACCACAGAACTATTTATAATGTTGAGTCCAGAGTATACATTAGAGGTCATGCCTTGACCTCCTTCCCCTATACACCTGTATAGGTATTTTGTCGACAATTGTGAACGACCCCATACTACATGTATACCCAGACAGAACCGTGCTATAATAAATATGAGTACAAGCTAAATTAACATTGGCTAAGCCTAAGGCTAAAGGCCCCTCCTGAAAGAGGATATGAGCTATAACAGATGAATGTTTTATTTTCTCTTTGGACTAAAGTAAAACATATGGTGTAGACCAGTGATTTGTGGTCCCTGATTCCTTGCCGCACCTGTACAACAATCTAGGAGACATTACTCGTGCTACAGGTGTAAGACGATTGATGGAGAAGGGCGTTGGGGTTTCAAATGACAAGGTGGTTTAAATGTGCTTAGACTGTTGTGACTGGACTAGACCAGTGAATCACCTTTTAGGCACTTTCGTTTTGTCCATAAAATGTGCATGTTCTAAAATCTTGGAGCCAAGCAATGTAACGTTGGTCATTAATTTGTGTTTGTACTATCTTTTTACACTGTAATTGTCCAAGTTATCTTTCAAAACATTTTCAATTAATGGTGTAACATAAATTTATTATTATCTACAATTTATTCTTTTATAAATCTTCTATCGGTAGCCGATTGTTTTAATATATATGATAAAACCCCAAATTATTTTGTTTTTGTCACATATAGTGTTTTATTTTGATTACACAAATTTATGCAAACATATGTTTTAATGTAACTACCGGTATAGGTTAGATACAATCACAGTACTTATTTAAATACATGTATGATAAAATATTTGTTGAATAATTTGCCATGTTTTTGTACCCAGGATTTAAGCGCTCTGATCTGCCTTACATATTACCTGCTGATGGAGAATTTAAGATATATGTATCAAAACCTTCATCAGCCCCCTCGTCTTGTTGAAATCTGGTGTCTGTGAGATGTGTAAAAGTAATGTTTTGGTTGAGCTAGTCTGGTATTTACAGCCAGTTTTAGCAGCCTGCGTCATGACATATCTATATCTCCATCAGGCAGTGTTGGCTTAACTTAATTTAGTCCACTCCCTGGTTTTGGTTATCCTGTTCCATAGAGCATCAATTCATCATAACAATCTCTAAGGTTGGGGTGACCTAACCAACTTTCATGTTCTGGAGGCAGAGTCATCCCTTTTTGTTAGAAGCATATAATATTATGTCAACCACTAATCATATCCAACCATATACATTATGGTTCTATTAATGTGTAATGAGTTTTCTATTTAAGTATGTGGTTATTAGGTATGAGTTAAAGAGTGATATTTAGCAGTTAACCACCAAGATGGAGATTAACTTGCTTTGTTAGCCCTCCTGGTTGGAATAAATAACTAAATAAATAAAAGTACTTATATAGCGCCCGATCAATTAAAATTGCTCTTGGGTGCTTTACATACATGGAGGCTAACTCAAACCAGAATCAGCAAGACCACGAGTCATATGTGACTACCGGTAATATAGTGAGGATGTTTCTGAAATCATCAATTTGTGTTAGATACACTGTGTTTGATTTTCTTCACACGCACACACACCATGCACCTTCCAGAATGTTTGACAAATGCGTATGACATATTTCATGGTCACCAAGGGAAAGGGAATATCTGTTCCAGACATCTAATAAGGACTTGCACATGTGTGCTTTCAACTGCCCCCCCCCAAAAAAAAGTAATTTGCTTTGCAGACTGCTCCTTGGTTTAAATCTAACCATCTTCATGATACCCATACACATTTAAATGTTTAATCAGTTATTCTAATCATGGAATCATGCTATTTTTACATTAGCTATTTAGCACAAAATATGAATCATATATATTTATATATATAATTGACACCACAATGTATCAAGGTTGGCAAATATAGATATTTAATTGATCAAAACTAAAAGTAATTTAAACAAGAACAATGAAAAAAAGTTAATAATTGGAAGCTAGTTGTCCAGTTGACATATCAAGTGATCTCCACTGCCCCCCCCAAAAAAACACCAAAGTTTGATACACAATTCTGAATTCCCGATATTGTTTATGCATAAATTACGAAACACACACTCCAATAAGTCAAGTGTATTTCAGTGATTCCACTGCATGTTCAAGTTAACAACACATTGCCAATACTTGCAATGATTTGCAGCAGGAAACAGCATGGTGGATGAAGACTGGATTGATGAACCAATATTTGAAGTTCAAGAGCCAGCAAAAACTATGGTCATGCCACCAAGGTATTGCTTGTGTTCTACTTTCTTCTAGGAAACACAAATTTGTTTATTTGTTCTTAGAAATATTTATCTTTGAAGGCATACAGTTTGGCAGTAATGATAGCATTAAGAGTGTTTCTTAGTAGCAACAGTGAGAAACTCTGATATTAGTAAACCAACTTCTAGTTCTAGGAAAGATTGTCGCCGCAGAAAATTAACATAACATTAAGCTGAAAGATAGTCGCCACAGAAAATGAACATGTTAACAAATTCAAATGCTGAAAGATACGTAATCACAGAGAAACTCCAGGAGATTAAAAATAAGTTATGAAATAGTTGATATTTTGGGGGGTTTTCAGTATCTTTTCATATTATATTTTTGAGCATTTAATGTAGGAATCATTATGTTTTTATTAAGAATGTATTTTTAAAATATACAAACTGAATTATTTAATAAGAATTTCAAATTTTATTATATATATATATATATATATATAAGAATACTAAGAAATGGTCCAAAACTGCAACTAGGAATTTTTTTAATGTTAAATTGATATCATCCCATTGGGGATATAAAGATGGAGAACAGGGTCATGTTAGCAGCTGTTGTTGTGGCCTGGATCTAGGGATGAAATATGTGTGTAGAACATGTATCAACTTTCATTGGTTGATCCAATGCTATGGAATAGGCTTCAGAAAGGTAAACATACCCAATGTTTATGGGGTCTTGTTTTCTTCCCCTATATACAGACAGTGATACCATTGTAGAATTAAGTAATCAATATTTTGGGCATGATTTCATAAGTTTGAAAAGTCAAAAAAATTTATGTGTTTAGCACTGGTTCAAACCCCCCACCAATACGTGGTGTGAGAACTGCAGTTTTTTCTACCCAAAATGGTTATATTAGCAACAATATGCATTAACATGTTTCGTTCACTATATGATGGCACTGTAACAATTTATTTTCCCACGATTCATGGTGACGACCAAACCACGCACATAATGTTTAACATATTTTGAAACTTTGCAAACTTATACTTATAATGTCTTATTAAAAGGACATACATTTGTACCAACTTCCTATAATTATATGCTTACAACATGTCACCTTACCTTTGGTCTTTTTTTCTCCTGTCACTCTCTTCTCTTGTCCACGCTGTCTTTGTAAGTCTTTTCTCACTCATTCTCAAATGGGCAATCACCTCCCAATTACTTTTCTCATCAGGTGTTTCTATATTCAAATATCTTCTCGTAATTCCAGTTTCCTTCTGTCATCTCATCACTCGTCATTTTAAAATGAATCTTTTCTTGATGACAGGACGCATCGCCGAGTTCGTAATCAGAACTACAATGTTGGTGGAGTCTATCACCAGAGGGCAGGGTCTCTTGTGTGTCGGTCGAGGGGTGGGAGCAGATCCCGGACTGACGTCATCCCAGAAACAGACCTGCCTTCCGAAGTGAGTAGATGTTCTACAGAGACAAATGTTTTTTGCATGCATGCTCTTTGTAATCATGCCTTTACACGAACAATGACTAATGGAAAAAATCAAAACAATAAAATTTGTCATCGCAATGAAGCTACTACAAGTGAAAATGTCACTGAAAAAAAAAATTCAATTCAGTGCTTTAAGTTGAAGCTGTCTGTGCATCATTTTAGTATGATGTTCTCAGATACTAATTTAAATATGTTGAAGATGTACTGCCTGCCAAATAGCGTTTAGTATGTGTGAAACAGTGTTCATAGATGAAACACTTTGATAGGAACAATTTAAAATTGTAAAAAATATTTGGCAATATTAAAGAAGCTAGCTGGTTTAACCATCAGACCCATGTTTGGCATATTCACAATGTTCATACATTCAAGACGATTGATTCAGTGAACCTCCTGAACTGATTTAGTGAACTTCCTGCAAATGATTATGACCTCTGTTGATTCTGGGTCACAGCATAGACAACCTTGCTTTAAGCTCAGTTCTATTGGGCTTACCACTAACTGAACCTGAGGCTCCGGATCTCTGATATGATTGCATCTCATGCCATTATCACTAAATGCAGTGAACAGTCATATCAGATAAAGTCGCCAGACTGAAATACTAATGGCCTCTATCCCAGTGTGGTAAACATCCAAAAAGTGTCAGTCGGGCAGAGATGTAACAATTTATTTGTTTCCTGGAATGCATGAATCGTGCACTGGCTTATGTTGTAAACATGAGGTTGATAGATTTCCTGGATGTGAGGCTTGGCCTCAAAACACTGATGTCATGGATGTTAGGGGTGATCTCAAAACAATTGATTTCATGGATGTGAGGGATGGTCTCGAAACATGGTACTTAGTGTGACACTACTTATTAATATTTACAACATATTATCCTATTTTATTATTATCTATTGTATTTTTCTTTTTTACATAATTTTTAATGTATTTCGTATGTGTAACATTCACTCTCACGAATGAGACATTAGTCCCAGATTTGAAGGTGTATAAAATTTGTAATGTTTATGACTAAGTAAACCACTTGTTAGCCACTTCACCCATGAAACCAGTTCTGTATAGTAATGAATGAAGGATGGTTAGCCACTGTTTTACTTAGTCATATAATGATGTACATTACATCAACATTGTTTATCTTCCAACCACAACTCATAAGAGTGCAGACTTTAAGTACATGCAGTTCTGCAGTTATGCCAAACCTCTCAGATTTGCCGTGAGTCTCCCGGAATTGTTGTGAAACTCACTGCCCCTATGAAAGAAAAAGTATCCTGGATTGTAGGCTTTTAGGTGCATTTGTGATTTTGTGGTGAGCCTCAGTGGGGGATGTAGTTGTAGATATTTTGAAGCACGTGAAATTCTCCTGGATTTAAAAACTGAAAAGTTGGAATGTGTATCATTAGGATGGCTGAAATGTTTCCTGGTGTGCACACAGTAGAATACAAAGTATTTAGTAATATACACACACACGCATGCAAGCATGCAAGCACGCATGCACACACACAGTTGGTGTAATAAAACGTACAAGGTAGTGGAAAGGAATGCTCAATGAGTGCTGTGTTCTTTCAGAGGGTACATGGCATAATTTTTTGTACATGAACCTTTTGAGATTGCTCCTGCTGTGCGGTTGATTTCTGCTTGTTCACTTATGTTGCATTCATGTTAATTTAAGATGTTTATGTGTAATTATAGTATCCTTGTCGAAACCAGGCTGACAGTGATGACGGGCAGTGGGAGACCGACACTAGTTCCGACGATGACGCCACAAACTATGATCTTGCAGAATCAGCACCAGTATTTACAACGCATCAAAGGTCACTGATGACATATCATCCACAGGTTTGTTCATAATTGTTACCACGTAATTAATATTCATGGCACTGTTATTACTTTATTGGCATCACTGGTCGGCCGGAGCCGGAGCATAGATGAGCCGTTCCCATATGGGTCAATCATTCATTAGGGACGGAAAGTCAGACACTTCAACAACAAAGTCAATTGTTTATGTTTCCTTCTGTTTTCTCTCTGTTTTTCTTGCCATGAGTGGGTGTCTAAAATATGAATATTGACACTATGACGTCATGATGAAAATGAGCAAACTGTTTATATATTCAGACATTGGGCCCATAAAGTTATTAATAGGCTCCTTCCAGGACCTATGCCTGGAAACTGGCCTTACCTAGGAAGCTATTGTTTCGCCCTCTTATGCAATAGTTTTCACTCTGTTATGCCATTAAACCAAATCCAACACCAGTTTGTTTTGCAACTTTTCCAGTTACAAGGTAATCTATAGAACATTTGGTTACAAATTGTGTCATGATTACAAATGCATGCAAGAGATAATGAACTGAAGTGAGATTTATAACCCTCAATGCACTGTTGCATAGACTGGAGCGAAGAAGAAAGAAAACAAGCCAATGAGTGCCAAAGAGGACAACGACGAGGACTATGTACTAGAGTCGCCATCTGACAGCCTCGCCAGCAGTCCGAGAGTGCCAGCTGGTGGCAATGTTCCTAACAAACATGTGATTGCACACCGACTGGTGTCCAGGCTGCAATCGTCTAACTCGATTGACGTGAAAGTGCCTCTCGCCAAACGGAATACTCACAGAACACTGTGTTCCACTGACTCTAATTTTTCCGTGTCATCGTTTGACTCACTAGACGTGACACCATCGCCTCCACTGCCAAAGCGAGATCCGAAAAATGTGCCGAAAAATAAGGCAGTGTCGAAGAAGCATTCAGCATTGTCCCAGCTTGTCTTGATTCCCAGTGATAAACGGAGACCGAACGATTGTCTACCGCGACCACCTCCACCGCCACCGCATAGGGACAGGCAGATAGGTGCTAAGGGGAAGAAACACTCCGAGACAGATTCGGAGTATGATGACTGGAAGTCATGTGACAGTGCACGCACCAGTATCCGCAGCCTGGATACGATTCTGAAGACACGTGGTCCACCGCCCCTTCCACCTAGGGGCGTGGGGGGTAACACGGGGGTGGAGAGGGGGGAGAAGACACCAGGGGATATGGACACAAAACCACTGTTTGACAGGTAAGTTGTTGCTGCTAAGTATATTGACTGGAAAATTTTAGCCAAGTCAAAAATCGTGATATTGAAATCTCGTGTTCTAACCCTGTTGGCCTATTTTAATACAAGTGATATGTTCTGGCCACAAAGCGATTTATACAGCGTACATATGATACACCAGCAGTTCCCAGTCTTTTTTTTCTTGCGTATCCCCTGAGGTCTGTGACAATCGTCAGGGTACCCCCATCATCTTAACATTAAATATACACTCTATGAAAAATAAATATTCTACCCTTAGTTCAATGATAACACATAATTTTATTAATTCTTTAATAAGTTAAATTGTATGCCAAATTTATAATGAAAAATAAAAAAAACTTGAGGGATGAGCTAGGACTCAATTCGGGAAACAGATCATCTGTGACAAAGAGTCGAGCTTGAAGTTAGGTCTTCACTCTGAACAATGCCAAGAATCCGTGTTCACATAATGAGGTGAGCAAAAATTCAAAAAATGGTCTCAATCCCCCATGGGCACGTCATCCAGACTCGGTTAAAACACGCCCATCTTAGACAATCATTTGGCCAGGGGAAGATGTTCAAGCGTGTCATGGGAGATGGTCGAGTCAGGGCCTCACCCAGAGACCCGTCCACCCGTCATTTGGACGGTTAAAATTAGAAAATTGCATTTTTGGACAGTTTGAAATTGATTCGTTTTTTTTGTGCGGGCCAATCCGTCCACGCCATTTTTACGTCATTGAAAATGCTGCGAAGCCAGTTACAAAATCTACGGAGACTGGTTTTGAAAACTGCCCACCGGATCGCCTGGCCAGCTGCCCGACACACGCCAGAAACCGATTAAGCCAGCTAGGCCTCGACTTCTTAGGGTAATTGTCACCTAACCAATAGCGGTGGTTGCTTGAAAGGCAGCCAACACTTGCGTTGACTAAATAATCCTACATGAGGTCAACGTCAGGGCAGGGAGATACAATAAGCACTTGCCGATTACGACGCGATCTTGGAAAACGGATGGAATTCCGCGTAATCGACATTTCGAAACGGAATTTGTGTTTTCAAACGGAAACTCCGTAAATGCTGAAAGAGTAGAATCACCAACACTATACTGAGTTTATTGGCGACATTTTGAAACAAGCATGATTACTATGCAACGGTATTCATTTATTTTGGTGGATTTATGACGCAGGATTTTAAAAACGCGTAAGGCAAATCGTTACGACTATCATCAATCATGGCGCCGCAAACAGGGACGTGGGCGGAAGGCGCTAACATAAACCGTTTCTCGATCGTTGTCTGGCTGTCCGCTAAGCGCATTGAAGACATGTTGCTAATTAAATGTAATTGTCACATCGTAGAACACGCATAAGTGTACATATTCCGGTTTCGAACACAAAAGTCGAAGGAATAACAACAGCCTAGGTTACGCTGGCTGAAAGTGGTATAGCCCGCGTTTCGTAGTTCTAACCAATTCCTTTGGATGGCATCATATATAGATGTAGCTAAAATATCAGTGAAACAGCATTAGTGATTTGAACATTCATAATTGTTAATATGATTGTTTGTTTAATTTACATTTGTTAACTTATATATTAAGTACTGCTGTATTAGAAACAACCAGGCATTTACGTTATTGTGCGACATGAATTATTTGATTATCTAAATTTATTATGTACGGTTGTTTTTGTGCTGCAAATATCGCACAAATAAGTGTTAGAAAAGTTAACCACAGAGTAAAACAGTATTATTTAGATGCAGAGATCATAACATTGTGATATTTTAAATATTTGACAGAATGTATTATTTTTTAAAGTTAACTTTGAAATAAAATATTATTTTTCTGAACAAAAATGGGCTTCTGTTTCACTTTTAAACAGAAAATATGTATTTGACACAGAATTTGCCTTTTTTGAAATGGAAAATCAGTGTCCCTGTCCACTACTCATAGTTGCTACTGTGTTTTATGAAGTATCTCTTTGTTGTATTTATATTGTTATTACTACTTACATTTCTGATCACACATGAGATGTGCATTCAGGCATGTGCTCTGCCTTGCCTTCATAAATGGTAACATGTACTTTTAGTTTATTTTTATGACTGGACACATTAAGTATAATTACCAAAATGTACCATGTAGGTGTATATATATATACATACATATATATATATATATATACTCATAGTTACATAGCATGTCATTCGATCGCGTGTCCATGTAGGTGTATATATACATACATATATATATATATATATACTCATAGTTACATAGCATGTCATTCGTAGTGTGTAGAAAAAAATTGGGACTGGCAAAAATGTTATTCTGGGTGAGGCCCTGGGTGGAGTCATTCAGGATCTCCAATGGTCCTAGCTTATGTGCCGTCTGCTAAGAATATTGCACCTTCACGCTGAAAGGATCTCGGAGCAAAGTTGCATCTTTCGCACACAGATCCGGGAAGTTAGTTTTGAATTCCCTTTGGCATTGACACCTGGTATGTGAGGTTGCACAAATGTTTCTTTTCATAATTTCTTTGTCCTCAAACGCTGCATTGAGATGTTGATGTTTCTGTAGTTGACGGCGCCCACAACTCCAGCTTCACGATGAATGTTCATATTTTAACAAAGTCAACTTCAAGACGTAGCCTTTTTCCTATAGTTTATCAACGAATGTTTCTAGATTTCTCCTTATAGATGTGGTCAAACAATTCTGCATTCTCATTTGCTTAACCATTTCACTTTAGTTCCATGTTCTCCACGAATAGCCGCACCTCTTGGTGCTGGTCTGCATGAAAGTCTTGGCAAAAGCAAAATCGAGTATTGAGAGCGCAGGATTTGGTGGTATTTACATATTGACAATATCATCAAGGTACGCTCTTAGTTCCGGTGGGACACTTTCGATGCGAGGGTCATTCAGTGAAATATTTTCAGAATGGTAAAACATATCACCTTCGTTCACTTGGGAAAAACTATTAAGCATACCCGGGGCACCATCCATGCACATGCGTACACATTGTCCCAGGATAATTCCTCATCCTCAGAACCTTTTCGGAGACCTGTCGGTAGACGCCTTTGCCCTACTTCATAAATTTCAATGGATGATAGAACAAGAACTCTTTCTTGGAAGTCTCCATTTTTGATGCAAAGCCCGAACACAAGCAGCACACAAGATGGCTGACAAAATCCCTTCTTTCAGCTAACACTTTGCGTACCCCCTGGAAAACTGCTGTGATACATGGTTTTTGATGCAGGCATATTTTACGAGATTTGGATTTGGCTGGTCTATTTTCGTAAGTACTTCACTTAAAACGACTTTTCTAACAGTTTGTTTGCATAAATTTCATGGAATAGGTGTTAGACGTTTAGCACATAGAATTTGATCAGGTTTTTTAACAGCAAAAAACAATTGGACACACGATTTGAGCCCCCCACCAGTATACTCAGAACCATAGCAGAACTGCTTGCATCGGATGGGATCTGATATTCGAGTTTTATTCCCATGATGTTTAATTACATTTTGTTTACATATCTGCTTTGCTGTATCCAGGCACACTCACATACCCGGCAAAGCTGTCAGCAGTTATGCAAATACAACCAGCCTGTTAACTGCTACAAAGTAAAGTTTGAAGTGCACCAGCTCATCCATGCAAGATATCCACTGGTCAGATTATCCATATCAGATATAATCCAAATGCTGCTGTATCAATACAAATACACGTTCTCTACTTACCTTCTCTGCACACACATGCCTTGCTTTACACTTACCTCAGTAATACAGTCATCTTCCAATTATGGTAGCCCTAGTAAAATATAGGACATTGGTCACCTTGCTATTCAAGTCACTTGTTTGGTCTTGAGGATGACCTTAACAGAGAGGTTCCACTGTCTTGAGGGTGACCGTAACAGAGAGGTTTCACTGTCTTGAGGGTGACCTTAATAGAGAAGTTCCACTGTCTTGAGGGTGACCTTAACAGAGAGGTTCCACTGTCTTGAGGATGACCTTAACAGAGAGGTTCCACTGTCTTGAGGATGACCTTAACAGAGAGGTTCCACTGTCTTGAGGATGACCTTAACAGAGAGCTTCCACTGTCTTGAGGATGACCTTACCAGAGAGGTTTCACTGTCTTGAGGGTGACCTTAATAGAGAAGTTCCACTGTCTTGAGGGTGACCTTAACAGAGAGGTTCCACTGTCTTGAGGGTGACCTTAACATAGAGGTTCCACTGTCTTGAGGGTGACCTTAACAGAGAGCTTCCACTGTCTTGAGGATGACCTTACCAGAGATATTCCACTGTCTTGAGGGTGACCTTAATCAAGAGGTTCCATTGTCTTGAGGGTGACCTTAATCAAGAGGTCCCATTGTCTTGAGGGTGACCTTAATAGAGAAGTTCCACTGTGTTTACAATTTATACACATCTGGTTGTTACTGGACCAACATTTGGTAAATATTTGCCTATGTGTGTCACTCGGTAGAACTTGGACTAAGAAGGTCTGCTTGTGTTTGGTACGATGTAGTGTCCATAATCTAGACCACTTGGTCCTTTGTATCATAAGTTCTGGCAGCTCATGTTCAAGATTGAAGATTAAGAAACCATTGCAGCCACTCATAATTAAGCAAGTATTTCATGGATATAATTTAACTTATACAATTTCACTTAGGGGTAATTTCATAAGTTTAGAAAGTCCTTAAAATGTGTTTCACGTCGGATCAAACCACCAGTCAGCCTCACCAATAGTGATGTAGGACATGCGATTTTGAGCAATAACAAACATGATTAATTTAACAAATGTATAGTTAAAAAAGTCAGTCAACAGTTCTAAGTATTAACTGAATGACTCTGAAAAAAATGTCTTGCCAAAGGGTTAAACTACATGATTATGCTACTCAGTAGGGGTCAGCCCACTGTTGGTTGCTGCCAAATATCCTTCCGGGTATTCAAATCATCTAGAAATCCACCATTTTACAGTCAACACCTTCTACAATCACACATGAAAATCTCCCTACTCAAATGCGCTTATGTCACAGCATGTGAATTTTGTAAAAAAAATCATTTCTCAAAAATACACTGCATTTTTCTTCGTGTGCAATGGACAGGAAGTCTAACTAGAACATGACCTCAGTAGCGTGCATGGCACAGAACAGTGCTGCCATCTCCTGGATAAATATAACCTACCCATTAAGTTATTAATGTGATTTATGTACCTGATTCTGGTAAACAGCAGGAAGAAATGTATTATAATATGACTTTAAGAATTTTGCAGGTCACTTTATTTATAAAAACACCCCCCATTGTTATGTTCATCCTGTATTTGAAGGCATTTCAGGGCTAAACTTTCGGTTTTGTGTTTTTGACCTTTATCATCCTTCTTCGGAGCAGTAACGAAAATTTGTAAATCATAAATGATATTGGAATATTATAAGAATATCAGTAGCAAGGGCCAATATCAATAGCAAGGGCCAATATCAGTAGCAAGGGCCGATATCAATAGCAAGGGCAAATATTTTTTTTTATACATTTCAATTATGAAATTTCGCCTCATTAAAAATGTCATCTCAGATGGTACTTATTGCAGTTTTGCCCTGAAGCCTTATATTTCTTCTGAATCTTTGTCCATTTAGTATCTTTTGAATTTGTTTGTTTTAGTCTTGTTTCCATTTAATTTGATTTTTCCTGTTTATTTCTAGCATATTCCAATATTTTTGTTTACAGGAAAGTTCTTGAGGCATCTCTCTCCCTTGAGATTCCCTACCAGTCAGGTGAGAGTACTACTTCCTTGTGATTATAATAACTCAGGTTTTCTCTTCCTCATTACTTAATGTAATGTGCTGATATCATTTAAATAAGTACTTGAATGTACTTGTTAGAAAACACTGCCTGCAGAAGTGCATTTAATAATAATAATAACAAAACATTGTTTTCTGTTTGATTGTTTCTTTAGCATAATGTTTAGATAGTCAACCATACTGATTCGTAGACACTAATAATTACCACCCTAGTCTGGTTCTGGTAATGAAACAGATAACCTCGCTTGAATATTTAGAAATAATTCCATGTTGAAAACAGAGAAATTTCTTTACACCAGACTTCAATTCAACAGACCACCTGATTATGTGAATCTGGTTGTGGCACTCCATCAATGGAATTGTGTAAATTAGTAATCATTTTGTTGTAATTGTTCCAAAGTAGTAATGTTTTTACTAACATTTACCTCAAAAATTTGGGTGAAATGTGATGTACGTTAGATACTGCTAGTATAAAAGTGTGGCAAATTTATAGAAATGTTTGATTTGGAAAACATTCTTTGCACTGTCTTTGCTGTTTTACAGACTGGTTTGCCAGCAACAGAAGCAGCTCAAGGTCAAGGTCAGACTTATTTACAAGTTTCTTAGTTTCACGTTAGTTGCTTCATTGAAGGTGAAGAAAATATGCTTCTCCAACTGTTCATTTGAATAAATATTTCTTAAAATAATTTTTCAGTGTAGTTTGGACTATAGTTAAAGTAATTTGTGAGATGCAGCCATTTTAATTTAAATAATCAACATTACCTATAGTCCGTGACAACTGTTTATTTCTTGGTTTCTGGTTTCATAGTTTAACTATTAGTATCAATGTATGCAAGCATTTAATTTGTTGTGTAAGTTGATTGTAAAATAGTCCTTAAAATTTAGCACTACAGATTATGTAATTATGAAAGGCAACCATTGTGTAAATGTAATATTCCCAGCAAATATTAATGACGACTTTTGTTTTCAGTTCAATACATTTTATTACCATATATGACCATTGTAGTACAGTTTTATGATATGTGCAAATGCTCTATTTTTAAATACAACTTTATTCGCAATTTCTTGCAGACATGGAGAAAGCTGTACTAAGTTTAATACTTATAAATTGCTTTCCCCATTCTTGACAGTATGTAACGTTATATAATTGTAGTTAACATTTGATTATGTCTAAGAATGCTGTGTGTTTCCAGGGGTGTGTATACAGACAATATGTCCACCACCAGCGAGGGGATGTCCGACTTGGATCCGGATACTGACCTGAGGTCAAACTTCAGTGACCATTCCAGTCAAGCTGCAAATTACCTACAACTGGTTTGTAATGAAATATTTATTAAGTTTTTCACAGTTACTTTCTTACTTAACCCTCTTCACTCTGAATAGATCACAGAGCTAAAACAATGCTCCACCAATGCGTCCTGTTGTTTGCTGTCTTCTGACTTTTATTCGATGTGATTTCAAAGTTCCGCAGTTCCTTTGTTGTGGATCTCCTCTAGCTATTTTTTGGTCTTCATGTTTTATATGTTTTCCTTCTGGATTCCGTACTAATGCTTGTCTTGGGTCTTGCAACAGTAACGGCTGTATATTGCACTCTGCACTTATATCTTTTATGTATATTTAGGTTTGTTCATCTAAAAGTGTGCAGAAGTTGCCACAAAATGTTGAAGTTGTGAAGTTTATAAGTTGCAAGATTTGGAGCGGACATCCATGGCATTTAAAAGTACAAAATGGCATATTTTGTATCATAAAATGATGATGTGTAGTTTAAACTGTATGATATATATATATACAACCGGTATATATATATATATGTGTGTGTGCAACTTCACGACTGCCCAGATGTGCTTACAATCTAACACTAACTATGCTAGTATATCCACATGTTTACGTGTTATGCTTTTTCTCCTAAACATTCAATTTAAGCATTTTGGGTGCCCAACTTTCTGATGTTGATCTACAACGCGTCAGAAGAAAAACAACTGTTACAACTATTTCATTTTTTTTATTCCTCATTGGTTAACGGTTTTTACCAGTTTTATTGTTCATACTGGATGATATATGGACATTAATCGATTGTTCACATTATGCATGTTTTCTGTGATTGTTCCGAGCTGCGTAGACTGTCCGAGGATCAGTTGGGTGTATGTTACATAACTTGCATTGCTAAAACTGTTCAAATTTACATCATAGCAAACGTCCAGTTGTGAGTACTTTCAGAAACTATATTCTGTGTGCATGGAGCACTCACTATCTAGAGCATGGGCATTTTTGTTAGTGTAATATAAAGAAACGAACTGTGTATTGTTTGCATGTCTGAATACTTCCAATGAAGTTAAGATTGTTTGAAACTTTAAAATGCCTGCTGTGCAAAGGTAACCTGATACTGGTGTATAGTTAATGTTCTGTTTTGCCTCACTTTGACCCTGTCTTGTCGCTGTATGTTGCAGATTGCTGATGAGGATCAGTCAGTTGTACCGAGGACGTCTCTCTTTGACGATGAGCCTCTCTATCAGATTTATCATCAGTCGATCATTGCCCGAAACTTAAACTGGCAAAATGAGAGCGACACAGGTACATAGACAATTATTGTATCTGGGATTGAAAGTCCACATCTTTATTCATTACCACCTTGAATATGCAGTTCCAATAAAATCATATTTCAACCATTATACGAATGGCAATCGAACAATGTTTTGTATCTTTTAAACTTTGCAGATCCATAGTAATTTATTATTGGGTGTTTTAATGTTATTGTGGTAGTGTTCCAGTGTGGTGATTAATAGTAAGGTATGCATTATTTATTTTTCATCATTGTATTTTAAAATACATATTACAAGCAGATTTACTTGTTTTACTCTATAGAATTAACTGTGTGACATTGTAGAGTTACCTGTGTGACTCTGTAGAGTTACCTGTGTGAGTCTTTATATTTATTTGTGTGACTGTAGAGTTACACATGTGTGACTCTGTATAGTTACCTGTGTGACTCTGTAGAGTTACTCATGTGACTTTGTAGAGTTACCTATCTGACTCTGTAGATTTATCCATGTGACTATGTAGAGTTACTTGTGTGACTCTGTATAGTTACACGTGTGACTCTGTAGAGTTACTTGTGTGACTTTGTAGAGTTACCTGTGTGACTCTGCAGAGTTACTTGTGTGATTGGCGTATGGAAACATGCATGTATGAATGTCTTAAAATATAGCAATGCATTTGTACTATTTTTGGCTTATAAGACATCATGCTTAACACTTTTTCTGCAATATCCAAACATTCAATGTTTTAAGCCAAATTAAATTCCAATCTAGTAGATTGGATTATCTCTGGATGAATATGTGTGTACCCATCTATATGACAGTCAGTATAATAATTTGTATTTGTGTTTGGCAAGAAAATGTGAATACTTCAACTTCATAACACCAGATAATGGACGAAAAGCCATAGAAAAAAGGTTGGCAGTCAATTGAAAAAGGCCTATCACTCTATAACAGTGCCACTTATTAAAATAATGATATGTCACATTGGCAAATATGCAGTGTAATAATAATAAACATACATTTCTTATGTAGCACCCCATCAAAATGACTGTTCTGTGCGCTTTACAATGTTTCATAAAATCTTAAAAAAACATAACAATAATAAAATATCCTGGTTGCCTTTTGCAGGCAACAAATTATATAATAATGTTATCATTGTAGACTCCTCATCGGCCCCTCCAACAAGAACAAGCAGCCTACTGGACCCAGGTAGATGCAGCCCAGTATTAACAGGGGCCAACAAGTCCATCATACAGGCCCTGCTAATTGGAACAGGTGCCAACTCAAGCAGACTATGGAGTGACATGCCAGAGGTAGTGTACTTGTTGAACTCTGCGTCCACCTCCATGACAGAGTCTTCTCTATGTCACAACCTCCTTCCATTCATCTATGCTGCAGGCAATTCTCTGACTACTAGGAGTAATGTCTCATTAAATTGTAATAATAATACATTTTTATTTACACAGTAGCATTATAATACATACATACATACATGATTTTATGTTTTAATGGTACATGTATTCACAATTATTGTAGAAAAAGAGAAAGCAGAAGTTTAACACTTATGAAGTGCTTTCCCCTTTCAAAACAGTAATCACAGAATATATGAATAGTTTGAATCATAATAACATAATAATGTGAACATAATAAGTAGTATTTTTTATTATCGTATAAAAAAAATGATAACGAAAGACAACATCTGAAAATGTTTTCAGTAGTAACCCTAAAAATAACTAGCCATAGTTCCTATTTAATATACATGAAATATTAGAGCACTATCTAATTAGGTCAATGTTTAGATTGTTGAACCATTAACTATGTGATTTGCCATTAAACCTGACAATTGTGGGTTAGTTGTGTCTAGGTCATGAATAGAGCTTGTCTGAATTTAAATAACATTAGACTTCACTCACACATGGCCCAATACACCACGGGCCGCAAGTATCGTCATTACAATCTGTCCTCTGAAAAAGTAAACAACTTTAACTACCATTGTGTTTATGTGCATTACTGAATGATAGATCAGAGACCAATGCTCCAAGAACTCCACTGCTCCAAGGACTCCACTGAACACAGACAGTTTATCTCCTCCCAGGTGCCATGAACTGTGGCACCTGGGAGGAGATAGACTTACTGTGCCTCCAAGTTAGCCTATTAATATGTAGAATTAATGAATCCTGAAGAGGTTTTATGGAAGATATTGTTCGATGCTCCAGGATTAAATTCTCATAGCAAGAATTGAACTTACACTGGGGCTGTGTTTGAAACTTGCAACGTTTCGATCCATCTACAGCGGATCTTGATCACGCACTGACGTCACATCGATCGAAACGTTGCAGCTCCAACGTACGTTTAATTCTTGCCACTGAAGAGGTTTGTCGTTGATGTATGTTGTGAGCATACCAAAGTTTAACAAGATTTAACATTCACATGTATTGTCTGCAGGTAATCAGCAGTGGAGTTCTCAACACCATGGATACTGCTGAGAAGAAACTACAAGAGGTATGCGAAAGATCCATATTTATTTGATGGTTCTTGTATCGGTTGGTCCTCTTGTTAGGTCCATGTGATAGATATTTGGTCCCGTGTCATGGATGGACTCTTATATTTTTGGTCCGTTATTAATTGTAAAGCGTATGTTTGTAATGGTGTCAGTTGTAATTAAGTACACTTGTTATGATATATTATTTGATGTTAATTGTAGTTGTAATGTGTCTGTAATTTGGATTGAATAATTTATAATTCAGATGTATTCTCATATAAGATGGTTATGAAAATTTGTAGTTGAATCCGTTTAATTTGCAAGACAGTAAGATGTTTAAGTAATTTATTGAAACCCACACAGAATTGGGATAATAATTTAACAAGATTTAACAAGATCTAACAATATTTAACAAGATTGCCATCCAGAGAATTAACTCTAGATGGCACGTGGACAAGGAAGCCTTTTGGCTTATCGAGAATACAACCCTTTTTATCTATGTGTGTCCCGTAGGCTAACTGGGAAGCACCATAATTGTAGTTGTAGTTTGGTTAAGTGCTTCTTTGTAAACTTCCACATCATTTGTTTGTACTTAATTTTTTTAATGGCTCCTTTCGATAAGTGTTTCTTTCTGGACCGTTTCCTTTGTTTTTCAAGGGAACAAATGTATCGACGATGCACTCAATTTCACTCTTTAAGATATATAGCATTCTGTTGCTGTCTTATTCTTCGGTGTATTATTCCAATCTATCTTTGCTAAATATTTCCTCATATCCTTATATCTTACTTTGTGGAAATTTCTTCTGTACTGCTTTTTACTATTCCCTTCTGATTTTACTTTGATGGTAAAATGTATCTGGTTGTGACCCCTACTCCCCAGTGGCTCACATATCCTGACATTGTCAACTAATTCATTCTCACCCCTGTTTGGTTCTAGCACATGTTGAGAAAGGAAACTATCTTGTACTAAAACTAAAAACTTGTGGTCCTCACTCCCCGTACTCTGTAGAGATTTCCACTGATATGACCATTATTAAAATCCCCCGTAATAATACAGTCCTGTTTGCTCACTTCTCATATAGGATTTTGTGCATTTTCATTCTCTTCTATGCTTATGTTTGGACTTCGATAAACTAACCCAACCATTAATATTGAATTTCCTATAACTATGTTACACCAAACAGCTTCTTCGCAATCTGCTTCTCTTTCTAATTTTATTTCATAAGCCTGAATTGAAACTAAGTTATTACGATATTTGACAGGTACTTCTTTCTGTGTAATCTATATACTCCAAATCACTTGTTCTGATATATTCGATAATGTAAACAATACTCTGAATTAGACGGACCTATCACTTAGTGCCCAACTATCCTACACTAGATATATGCTATGTGCCCCCTAGCGAATGGGTGTAACACTACAATTTAGCAACAACCCTTCTAATATCGCTCACGAAAGCTAAGGTAGTCTAAAATACTTTCTCTGACTAACGTTTAGCTATAATCGTTTCTTAATATGTATACAGGTAGTTTATGAATAATACTAATGCAAAATTATACTTACCTAATCAATATTTCCACTGCTTTTCCCATTTTTCCTGCACTGCAAAATCTCAATGATCCAGCCCCAAGATTTTCCCGCGAACGTAATCAAATTATAATTAGTTCTTTACCAGTACTAAATAATAACTGAAATAACAGGATAGACATCTTCTGAAGTACTTTTATAGTGTCAGAAAATGTACATCTATTATATAAATTACGTTATGTACATCAACATGATTACTTGCATAAATTGCAAGTGTGAACAAGAGTTGTATCTGCTGCAACAGACGCTGTTTGAAATCATCACTTCGGAGGCATCCTACCTCAAGAGTCTACACCTTGTCATCTCTCACTTTGTTGAGTCGGTCGAGTTTGATGCCCTGCATTCCCCTGCATCCATTCTCACAAAGCGAGACTACAAAGTCCTCTTTTCTAACATCATATCCGTGTGGACAGTCAGTGCCAGGTATGTACATCTGTGTGTATTTAGGCATCTTCTTCAATCACAGGGTTTCAGGGCATATTCAGATCAATCTGAATGGATAGAAGATCTGGGTTCTCGGTTGTTGATACCGTACATAGTTACCCCTCAAGAAACTTGTTTTTGGTGATCTGTATATTTCAGCACCTTACGCAGCCTTCTTTAGCAGACTGAAATTACGAGCTGGAGCAGGACTGGTGGGAGCTAGATACATAGGATTACATAAAGAAATACATACATACATAAATGTCTGTATTATTATTTTCTTTGGGGTGGCTCGTACAATAGCGATCAATCTCCCATCACACAGCAATTGTTTTTTATTTATTTGAACTGTATATTTTACATTTCAATATTTGTATGTATATCTGAATAATATGCTGTCTTTCATTGCTGTTGGGATTAATAAAAGTATCCTTATCCTTATTGTGTTGGTTCCGAGTGTTGTGGTTGTATGTGTCTAGGTTTCTTGCCCTCCTGGAGCGTGTGTGGAACCACAGTTGTACTCTCTCCCCGGGACAGATGTGTGGCCTCATTGCTGAGTACGCACCCCAACACTTTGACGTCTACATCAACTATTGCACAAACCAGATGTTCCAGAATAGGAAACTTGAGAAACTCAAGTAAGAGTCCTTTTGGAGTTGTTACACAGTCGATTAAGTCCGAATTCAGAGTGATGTTATTTTGCTAGATTTGAATGCAGTTCCATGAACGGAAATGCTGATAGTAGACAGATGGAGCGAACAAGACATCATGGGAGCAAGCTGTAGATATTCTCATAGAAATACACCTTTCTGTCGCAGGTTGAAACCATCTGTATATATTGATATGCTAACTTTCCTAGCAATATCTTCTCCCAGGTGCCAGGGCATGTTTCTATGTACAGTCGCTTTTTTGAACCATTGGCCTCAGTATTTAAAAAAGCTAGTTGTTTAAAGTTATTTTCTTACCTATTTGCAGTATGCATTTTTGTCTGTCGAAGAAATACAGAAACAGTTAGTGGTGAACCACTCTCAAGAGGGCACCACCATGGTGAAATGTTTGCTTTACTGTTGCTGTAGTTGGCGACAGCAGAAATTAAGTGGTCAGAGGTAATGTGTTTGGTATCAAAATATTGTAACGGTGATAACTACTGCCTTTGGTTTAGTGCTCCATGGGTCGGGGTAAGCTAGTATGTTGATTTCAAAGCAAATTTCAATAAATGCGTACTTTTATCAATGCACGGTGTAAGTGTTATAATATGTGCAAGAAAGACTTCACTAACGTTTAGCAGAAACTATTATTTCACGTTATGAATGTTTACCTAGAAGGATCTTTTACAATAAAAAAGCTTTATTTGCAGGATGAACAACGACTTCATGAACGTTTTGACTCGACTTGAGAATCACCCACAATGCAACAGTCTGTCTATACGTTCCTTCTTGCTGTTGCCTGTTCAGCGAATCACAAGACTTCCTCTGCTTGTTGACGCAGTGTGCCATAGAATGGATACAGCGAGTCCTGACTACCCGGTTGTCATGAAATGTCTTCACGTGCTGCAGAAGGTATACATTGTGTCTTCAGAAACAGACAGGCAAAGGGCAGGAGTTAAACCACAAGATGCACCAACAAAATGGCTGTCACTTTCAAGAATGCTGAAGTAATGTGCATCTATTCTAGGCTCAGTATGGTCTAGCAGTTAAGTCGTATATTAACTTCATCGTAATCAAAGTTGAGCATAGCACATTGCAAAACTATTGCACTATAAGAACATTTTGTTTTAAAATTAAGGGACAGGGCGGCCTTGGATTAAAAAGTAGCCGATAATGACCTTTGACCTTGTTTGCAGCTTGCGAATCAATGCAACGAGGGCGCGAAGAGAATGCATAACCTAGAGGAAGTTACCCGCATCAACCAGCTACTCGACTTCCGCAACATCAGAGTAAGTGCTGCCACCTAGTGTTGACCAGCTGCAACATTAAAATAAAATTGATGAAAGAACAAGGTATAGGAACCTCTCGGAAACTAACCTTTGTGCTCATCAGAGCTTTCTGGACCCATTCCTTCTTCAGCATCAGCTCTCTGTTGTCATGTGACAATGTTCGTGGTTGTCACAAGAGAGCTCTGAGACCGCATGAAGGTTCTACCGACTGTCTCAGTTGGCGGCTGGGTGTCTTCCTTTAGACATCTTGTTCTTTCATGGTGAATGCAGTGGAATAGAAATGCAGTTTACATGCTACAAAAATAGATGTTCCATATGAAGTGATTAGAATAATAAGAATAATCCTACTATCCAATTGTTTATACACAATACAGAATACAGTGTTGTGTAGAAGTTTACACTAAAATCACATGAATAAATGTACTGTGTGTTTATTAATGTCAACTTGGTTGAAATATTTACATAATCTAAATCTTTATAAAATAATCTTTATTTGGAGCCAATTTGCCAGTGGCTGACAGTAGATCATTATTTACTTCCACTGACCAGCATTCATCTATTATACTCTATCCAGATGGATATAAAGCCTTGTTATTTAAAAACTAATTAAAAGTATTCCAGGAAACCAAGCTGAAATTTAATCCCAACCAATGATCCATTATGATATATTACAGAGACCTACTTTCTGTTTCATTTTGTTGACAAGTGATATTTTGTACCAATGTTTGTAACATTTTTATTCAATCTTGTAATTGCAAATAATAAGTATAAATTATAATGAATAATATAACATGTCTTTGTTTTCAGACGATAGCCCTCGTGTCGCAGTCGCGGTCACTGACAAAACAGGGCCAGTTGACCCGCATCTTGCCTTCCTCCCAGGGTATACTGGACAAGTGGACACGACGCAAGGAGCTCCTTCATCTCTTCCTCTTCAACGACCTCCTCCTCATCACCAGGAAGAGAGGGTTCGTTGCTTCAAACCACCATTCTAAATTCAAATTTATAGTTAAGCCGAGGCTGTCGCTTCCTCATTTTAAGTATAAACAATAAGATAAATAAATATGTGAAGGGTTTCAGGGTAAGACGTAAGATATCCATTTTTGTGGTTTTGAGAAAACTTTTGTGTCTTATCCTCAAAATTTAAATAAAAACTTGTAAATGAAGTTGGTGTATATTAAGAATCTTAAATCATAGAGAATGGTAACAAAATCTGTTTTTTTAAGATTTGTTTAGATACTTTGATATTAAATGATTTTGTTACCAAAACGTGTCCTATTCATACAGCGCGTGCTGTCGCTGCTTAGCTGCATATGCGGCATGACGGTTCTCATTGGCTGGACATGGATATATCGCGTTTTTATTCAAAAAAGACACATGGCGCTTATCGTGGTTTGAATAGAAACACTGTTTTGTGAACGTCGTTTCATAGGGATTTATCACGTTTTTTTTATTAATTAGATAGCATCCTAGCTCAACATGTGTTAAGTGAATCAATTTTTTTCTCAAAAATGGACTTTATCATGTTTTACCCTGAAACTATTCATGTGTTTAATATAGTGATGTGATGTTCCAGGGTGAGGTACCAGGTGATAGACTCTGCGCCTCGTATCTCCATCCATGCAGACATCATCCAGGAGGACCAGATTACCAACTGGCTGCCCAACGGTGCCCCTCGCAACTGCAAGAACCTCTTTGTGATGGCGCTACTGGAGATGACCACAGAGTACATCTTCTCCGCCAACTCCATGTATGCCTCTTAGTCGCATTATAGTTGTTGTTTTAACATATTTTACATAATTATTTCATTTCAATGTCATCTATGATTTACACAATCAGTAGGTAATCTGTTCTATTCATTTTTCATCCTCTGCCAGAATCCAATTGTGCATAAATACAAATATATCAGTGCTATTCTTTCACTAATGTTTTAGTGAATAAGAATTTTTGGCACATAACATGTCACTGATGTGTGGATATGTGCGTGTGCATGTTTGTGTGCATGTGTGATATTGTGTGCGTGTGTGTGTGCATGTGTGATATTGTGTGTGTGAGTGTGTGTGAGACAAAAAGTGAGTGGGTGTGCTTGCTTATGTATGTATGTGCCTGACACTGCCTGTGTGTGTGAGAATGAGTATGAGAGTGTGCCTGCTTGTGTGTGTGTGTGCATGTGTGTACATATTGAGTACATACTTTGACATGTCAGTGTAGCAATCTCATCTCATGTCATTGCCTGTCTGACAGGAGTGAAAGAACAAGATGGGTCGAAGCAACCACACCATCCCAGCAGGTCAACGAAGATGAAACAATCTACGAGTCATGGGGTTTGTTTCATTATTAAATCTCTCCTTTGTTACATACCATTGACACCGTTACCTGTAATTCACACAAACAAATTATAGTGTACCTTTAAGAGAAACTCAAAGTGGGATACACAAAATTGCCATTGACTGTGGGGGTAGTGATCTAGTGATCATACATATTTATATATATATAAAATGTATATATATATATAAAGAAAATAAATCACTAACCACTTACAACATGATATATAATCTTTCTGGTTAACAACCATTGACATAATTGAGCTGGTCCTTTTGTAGACTGTCCTCAAGTGCAGGTGATTGAACGGTACGAAGCCAAACAACCAGACGAACTGCAGCTCGAAGAATCAGATGTGGTTGATGTGTTCAGGAAGATGGCCGATGGTACGAACAAATCTACACAGTTTTACACACGTTCTAACTTTTGCCGAGCCTCATGGTTACATTGTTGAAATGTTAAACCGTAACTACCAATATATAGTTGAATTTGTATTTACTTAATTCTAACTAACACACATAACTGACAGAAATTATAAATTGTAATTACCAGCACATGGTTGAAATTTGATATTGCTACTACAAGTGCATGACAACAATGTAAACTGTAAATGCCAGCGCATGGCAGACGTATTAAATGTTAACTGTAATATCACATTGTTGAACTGTTTAATAGATGACTACCAGATGTCAATATTCGTATGAAGTGTTTAACAAAATTTGCTTCCCAGAATGCACCAATAAGCATCGTTTATTGAAAAAAACTCCAGGGGCATGCCTTAGTTTAATTTCTTATTTGCCGTTACCGCTTTTACCATTACATGTGTGTTACTGCTCTGCATTTGTTTTAGGCTGGTTTGAAGGAGAACGAATATGGGACGGTGAACGTGGATGGTTTCCCTCAAGCTGCGTTGTCGAAATCATGGGTGACCATCGGCGTGCAAAGAACATGCGGCAACGCTACCGACTGCTACATAGCATGCAAGCGTTTAACTAAAGGAGAATCTCCACACAAGGGACTAATCATTATTTATATTATATGTAAATACAGTTCTTTGTTCATTCCATCTATAGTTTATTTACATTGTTCTAAAGGTTTTTATAAGTTATCAAATCGTGTGTGTTCAGTTTCTGTTTGTTTTTAATGGTTGAATGTCAATTAAATGACAATAAGTGTACATTTTGTGATTTATTTGTTAATTTGCTCAATTTTAAGCAACATTTCAGTTGTAAGAAAATGTAGATATGTTGTGTATACTTTTTCTCATGGCTCTATTCAGTACTATTCAGCGAGGGAGTAGATGGTTGTACGCCTAATAAAGTTAACTAGTACGATGAACAAAAAATGGAGAACGATGATCGACAATGAAAATGTTCCTCCAAAATATTCCTTGCTGCGAGAAGAACGAGATGATAGGTAATAAGGCAGAAGACACCTTTCGCAATTCTTCGTTGAGGCGTCGCAAGACACTTCCACTTCTAGGCTGAAATAGTTGTGGTCGTATATGTCTATAATACTCGGGTCCATCCACACCCTTTTCTATTGGTAGGCTTTCTTCGACGAAGCTTACCTAGCTGATCTGATGGAGCCGACGGTAACATGACTGATGCTACTAACAGGTCTAGTGTGTGTGCTTGTGTGGTGCCTAAATGTTTTTTTTTTTTTATTAACATTACCCTTTCCTTGAGATTGCCATATCCTGTTGGACATCCTATATATTATTGTATGCAGTCAGGTCATACGTGTGTCAGGAAATGCCGAGATCTCGGTAGGCCCATATTTAGAATGCATTCTATTCTACACATCTATGGTTGCATAGATACCATTCGTCAACAAAATGTGTGGTTCCAATGTGTTTAAACTAATAGGCATACTCATGTCGTTTGTTCAAGTAATAGGAAAACTTGAAAATCCATCAATACTACAATTTATTTATCATTCCATTTATATTTTCTTTGTTGTTACTCTTTGTAACAACATTCACATCTGTATACAGTTTGCCTTTTATTATGTTTACATCAGTAGCCAGAACAGTAAATAAATATGAATACCAGTTGTTACTAGAGAAGGAACTGTTGGCGAAACAAAGACGATTTGAGTTATTACTGCTGACAAACATCCTACATCAGTTAACTCGTCTCGCTTAGATTAACTTATATATGACCATCGTTTACCATAATTAGTGCACACCAATATATTCGCATGTGACAGTCTCCACGGCCATTGATAACATGTTACGTCATTGTGAATAATAATTATTAAGTTACACGTGAAGCGCTTAGCGTTCGGTTAGAACATTGTATATACATTTCAGAAGAGGCAGTCGTTGTAATTGGCTTCGATTCTCTCCTGAGAATGCATAGCGATCGCCTTTGAGTGTTTGGTTGCCAATTCAATAATGAGGTGATTCGTTTTCTAGAACATATTAAAGCAAAACACGGGGTTGTGAGGCATTTTACAGTCTCGGGAATATATTTCGGCCAATAAATTTTACAAACAATTGTTTGCATAAGTTATCCAAAACATTGTTATTATGATGGGCCAATCGGCAGCGATCGATATAACAAACTTAGTCGCCGCATGTCTGAACCATAACGAGCCTGGACATGTTACTAATATGACAGAAATGTCACATTTAAAAAAAAACATGGGCAAACTAATGTCGATTACATAGATATAAGCTTGCGAAAATTAATGTACTAATACAAGACATTTAACATGTGGTAGTATAAGTTTATATAATTAAAGTCTCCCATCACTCGTGTAGTGGGTTGGCTTTTCTAAGATCTCATCCACGTCGTTGTAGAAGTTGCTTGTGTCTTCTTCTGAGTATGACGTTGTTGGTGCATATACTTGTACTATCTTCAGTTTGTGGATCTTTAATTGTTATGTGTGCAACAAGTTCTGGGGCTGATGCTGTTAACCCTCACTACATTGTCTTTCATTTCTTGTTTATGAGAAAGCCTACTCCTGCTTGGCCGTTGTTCGCCGTGGAATGGTATAGTAGGTGGCCGCTTTGTAAGGTAGTGAAGCATTCCTCTCTTCTGACTTCTCCGATCCCGATCACATTTCATACCAACCTGGTTTCCCTAATTTCTTCCTCAGTTCTTGTATCTGTACTTGTCTTAGAAGTGTTCTTACGTTATATGTTGCTATCTTCAGTCTAGCGCAAGTAGGGAAACGAACACAAATTTCGGAAACGGCAACAGGCAAATTTGGCATAGGCGTGAGAAACGAAAGAGGCGACACCTTGGTAGAATGGAGAACATCAAGAAAGTACAAAATAATGAATACCATGTTCCAGAAGAAAGCAGGGAGGAGATGGACGTAGAAAAGCACAAATGGAGAAACTAAGAACGAAATTGACTACATCCTGGCAAACAGGCCAGGCATGGTCACTGAAGCAGGGAGGAGAGTTAAACGGAAATGAGGATTTCCGCGTTTTAGGCATCCAATTGGATAATTCCTGTAATTCGTACAGATTCGAGAAGAAACATTTTGGGGGGGATTTATATATATGGAGGGGCCGCAAAGCTGAGTAAAATAAAAAGTTGGGCATAAACCGTCGTACTTGTCCTAAACGAGGTACTGTCATATGTCCTCCTTGCTCAAGAGATATCATTCGGCCGGAAACCCGTAAGTGCTTAGCATTGTGAAACGCTATTGGATAATTCAAATTTAATGACGCCAATATATCTTGCTTCCATTTGGGAACTCCGGGGAAACACCAAATCGGCCTCTGGCGATTTCGCTGTAGGTTAATAGTCGGGTCATTTCCTGGATTGACAGTGGCGACCTACAGTGGCATGTTATTGGTGCATATCGAACTAACGTGTTGGTACGCTCAACTTTGCTGTGCAGTGAACAAAACAAAGACTTATAATCAAAGTTCTGTAGTTTGGTTCTGTTTGAAACTAATAATAAATGCGCAATATCGCCAGGAAAGCATTAGTTTTCACGCAGATTTTAGTATCTCTGTTTCGTTTACTACCTTCCGAAATTCCCGCTAGGTGGACACAATGTTCTCGCTGCGTATAATCAAAGAACCATCACGAAACTTCTGGACAAAATATAGACGAGGTTCGCTTTCGAGAAATTGACTAAACGCTCAGGAACAAATTTCGGGCAGACCGGTTACAGAAAACTGTCGAAATAGATGTCGGTAGTGATAACAAAATAACTAACAATCGAGAACTTTCTAAAAAAAAACACGGATCAACCAGGCGTCGCGTTTTGTGTATTTTCTAATGACAGTGAATACACTGAAGTACGGTGGGCGTAGTTTTGTGTCAATAAGGGACCACGTTCTTACTGATAAACACTACGACGATATGTTTGTGGTGGACGAACACCACTATTTCTAGTGCCTTCGGATCGCTTACTTGAACAATTACATCCAGCACTACGGCGCGGAACCAGGCCCCATACAATCACCCCTGTTTCAGATACCTGTACGGTATCTTGTTATTGCCAGTTACCCAAATGATTTTATTATTAGCAAGTTAAATATTTCTTTGAATTGGTACGACTTCATTGAATAATTTCAAAAGAATGCCAAAGTTTTTGAGATACTAATAACTATGATTTATATAAACAGCCAATAGCTTGACATTACCAATTATATGGGTGGGGTGGTGATCTATAAACATTCTACTTACCGTGTTCCCCTCATACCTTGTTCCGCTCGATGTCATCATAACCTTTAGCGGTTTTGCTCAAATGTCGCTCTCATCCCTGCTGATCGAAGTAACTGTCATCATCCAAGTCAACATCGGAAGTGACCACAGAATGGTAATGCATAACATCAAACTGAACGTCAAGGCTGAAAGGAAGAAATTAATAAACAAGAGACCACCAAGTGTAGATGCCATCCAAATAGGAACAAAAAAGATCGAATTTCAACTCGAACTGCGAAATCGATTCGAGACACTTCAATAACTAGACGACATCGACACCATGAGCAAAAACATCACTGAGATGATCCAACTAAGTGCGACAAGTGTAGCCAACGCAATCAACAGGCATGTAATGATGAGAATATCGTCACCGACACGAGCACTAATGAAGAAACGACGAGAAATGGTGGATAATAGCGATCGTAACAAACAAATAGAGTACGCAGAAATATGCAAGACCATCAAAACGAAAGCGAAGGAGGACATCAGGAAGTACAAACAAGAGATCATACGAGAAACGATTATGGCATAAAAGAGCCTGAAGAAAGCCAGAAGAACGCAGGCACTAAGCAGAGACAGACTGATTACACGTCTAGACAAGCAGGGTACAACAATACCAATATATGATCATAGAACGAATAGAAGAATTCTACACCGAGCCATACGACAATGAACAAAGTACCATAATTTACACTGACCCGAAAAAGGTACCAGAGATAGCACCATGGGAGGTAGAAGAGGCGCTAAGAGATATGAAGAATGGGAAGACATCAGGCAACGACCGTGGAAACATTGAAACATTGAAAGCAGGAGAAGACACCATCTCGAAGACACTGGCTAAGATGTAGGCCTATACTAAACGCTTATCAGAAAGACGAATACCCACCAATGGAAGAACGCAAAGATGGTAATAATCTTCTAGAAGGGAAATAAGAAAGATTTAGAAAACTACAGACCGATATGTCTGTTATCAAACATCTACACATTACTCACATATATATATATATATATTAACGAATAGGCTACAGAAGTCACTCGACGAAAACCAACCACGAGAGCAAGAAGGATTCAGAAGCAAGTACTCAACAACAGACCACATACACGTCGTAAACCAGCTGAAAGAGAAGTGCCGAGAATATAATAGCCCACTTTGCTTCGCTTTCGTCGACTCGGTGCAAACTCAAGCAATATTGACCTCCTTTGAAGAACAGGGGATAGAAGACGTGTACATCGAACACATGAAAGACATCTACACCAACAGCTCGGTGACAGTCCACCTACACAAAAAGAACAACAAGATCAACATCAAGAGAGGAATACGACAGGGTGACACCATATCGCCCAAGCTGTTTACGGCAACACTCGAAAGCATATTCCAAAAGACTGACCTGGGAAACCAGAGGCTTGAGGATAGACGGAGACTATCTCAGTTATCTTCGCTTCGCCGACGACATACTCTTATGCGCTACTACACCGTAAGAACTACAAAACATGCTGCAGGAGCTAGCTGGCGAAAGTGAAAAACAAGCTCTGAAGATGGACATTTCGATGACAAAAGTGATGCTAGAAAATGACATACCAATATATATAAACGCTACGCAGATAGAAAACGTTGAAAAATACGTATATCTTGGACAGCGATACAGTATCATAGACAAAAACCAAGACAAGGAGATTCAAAGAAGAATCACCGCCGGCTGGACAGCATTCGCCAAACACCAGCCGAGACATCTTCAAGGTTAACTTTGGAACCTGCTTGAAGAGACAAGTCTACAACTCATGCGTACTTCCAGCGATGACATTCGGCGCGGAATCCTGGGCACTCACCATCCAGGCAAAGAACAAGCTAGAGGCCGCACAAATGGGTAAGACAGAAGACAATGGTCATAGACGTGACAGAACAAATCACAAGACAGAAGTGGACCTGGGCAGGGGACATCAGCAGACTACGAGATAACCGATGGACATCGCGTATCTCAACATTGAGACCTCACGAAGGGAAACGATCTAGAGAAAGACCGGCGAGACGGTACTGGAAGGGCACCATCTGTCAGAGGATAGCGCAAGACAGGCAGAGGCCTTTGCCCAACCACGGGACACTACGGTTGCACAACGATGATGATGATGATGATGAAGGTTATAATCATAATTATACTGACAAAACATATCAGGATGTTATTTATCCAATAACCTGCATATTTGGTTTGATATACTTATGCACAGTATTTGGTAAACACCTCTGATCAACAATTGTTTTGATGAAATCATTTCTTAGGGCAGTTACTCGCCAATATAAATACAAATAAGTGTACCGTATTATATCACCACATAAAACAATATTTTTAAATTAGTGTTATGGCTAAAATAAAACGTTATGGCTGAGACATTATTGTTATGGCTAAGACAAACATTCGTATTATTATTGTGGTGAGTAAAATTATGACATATTTACGCAATACTACATTGCTTAATCGGGTAATTATAATTGTTAAATATTAATGCTGTTAAAAACGTCGCTTATTCGCTTATTACTGGGGGGAGGCAGAAAATCACATGTCTGCCCTCCAATTGCACCCGACTTTCACGGTCCCCAATATAACACCTTAATCCTCTCATAAAACGTCGATTTGTACCGGCCGTTGACACTCGCCACAAAACAAACATTCACGTTTACTGGGGGGGGGGGGGGGGGGGGCAGAACCGTGTGTCTGCCACCCAGCGAAATTCCAGGGGGACAGCTGTCCCCCAGCCCCCCTATTCCCGCGTCTATAGCCACTACGATGTTTCATTAAGTACATACATAGTAACACATTCCGTTTTACTTGCCCTACGTTTTTTCTCTCATTATATTCGTCGTTGTATAATTGATGGAAAATCCTTTTCTGGTGATTCAGACACGAATTTCGTAAGTAGTGTAGTATGTAGTGTTCATTGTCTGTCCCTTTTTGCTTCAGTGTGAAAAACAAAACACAAACACCCACCTACAACACACAAACAATGACCCAAAACACACAAACACCGTCCTAAAACACACAAACATCCACCTACAACACACACACATTCATATATACATATATTATATATTTATATATATATATATACATCTCAATATATATATACACATATATATATATATACATATATATATATGCGTATATATTATATATACGTATATATATATATATATATATATATATATATATATATATATATCAGGGATGAGAAATTTCCGGTTTTTGCCGGAATTCCGGTTTTTATACTGCTCCAAAGAAAATGTTTGTGCATCGTGTAAATCCGGGGAGAAAAAAATGAATGTTGGGGGGTAGGGTATATAAAATCCTGGACAATTCACTGACGATCTATCTGCGGATTGAGTTAACCATTTATCCACCGGGTGTCGCCACGTGTTAATGACGCTGCCTGGCGATTAGAGACAGAACCGACCCAACCGAACCCGCGAATCTGCGAAGTAAAACCCTTAGTTCTGTCGGCTGTTCGCTTCAGCGCTTTCGAAGTGCGCGCACAAAAGCAGACCAATAGGAAACGACGATGTATTTTGTGGAGATGTCGATCATTTTCGAACACAATGGCTAATCGACGATTTGTTGTACGGCAAGACAAATGTTGCGTGAAGGACATTGACAAAAGTGTCAAGAATAAGTGGAATTGGGCGTGGCTGGAGAGATCGACTGGAGGCACTATGTTGGATATATTCATCAGTACTACTGTTTGTGGTGCGAGGCCGATGTCAACTATGCGGATTGGATCCTACAGGCTACAGTCAGAGGGGAACCGAAGGCATTGAAGTACACACGTTGGCACTGCCCACACTGGTCACCAATGTTCTATTAGAACCTGAACAGAGGGCGTATCACATAGAAGTTCGCCGATTCCATGTAGACAACACATTTCCACAAGCACCCACAAGTTCCAGATTGGACTCGTGGTGGGCTATCATATTATATACTGGCAAGTTCCCAGCCTTGTCAAAGCTGGTGGCTGCAATGATGAGCTGCTTTCATGGTTCTCAAGTGGAAGGGTGTTTTTTAGTCACATGTCTAGCATCATGAATACTGCCACTGCCAGAAAGAATGCTAGTACATTCAACACTATACAGACAGTGAAGTACTCACTCATGGCAAGCAACAAGACTGCTATACAGGACTTCCACAAACAGAACTGGTCGCCTCGTTCACAACACGAGGGGTGCACACAAAATGTACTCCATCCATCTTGCCGAGGAAGGAAAGATGAAGGAGGTGAAGAAAACTGAGCTGAACATGTCAAAGACGAAGGCAGCCACCAAGTACAAAGCTAAGGAAGCAGTTGAGCTGGCAACGAAAAAAGCTAGAATGGCCCATCAACGGGCTGTTTGACAAAGCTGGCCAAGGAGAAAGCTGCCCGTCAGCCAACTCGGGTTAGGCCCAGAAAATATCATTAACAAGTGAGTTAGTATTATGACAATGTGTGCGTGAGTCCGTGTGCTTTTTTGCTATTGGAAATGTTAAGATTTTCTATTTAATATTGCTCAAAATACACCATATGTCGTCTACAATTAAAAAATATCTGAGGAGTCCCCCTCCCCCCATTAGATGAGACAGTCCTCTCGGGCTGAAATGTGGGCCACAGCAAACTTTCCGGTTTTTTCTCGGAATGTCAATCTCATCCCTGATATATATATATATATATATATATATATACACATATATATTGAGATAACCATGGAGTACTTGGGAGTGTCGGTTTGGTCGTGTACTTAATCTCGATTCCTGTCGGTGTGACAGATCTGTCAGTGGTGAAGACGACCAGTGGCAAGATTTCGCTGGAGACCACGTCTTTTGGCAGTTCGTTGGCACATAATTTGGCCAGTTGCCGAGTTGAAGTGGTGTTCGTTGCCATCATGAATTACGACGTCATCATAACAACTGCAAAAGCTGGCTTCCACATCGAAACGCACAAAGTGAAGTTGCACACGCTGTTAAACGACGAACGTTTCGTGATACTAAAATCTTTATTTGACATTTTTATGCTCGTATTCTATTACATTTGTGGGGTGTCTCTCAATGTGTGTGTGTGTGTGTGTGTGTGTGTGTGTGTGTGTGTGTGTGTGTGTGTGTGTGTGTGTGTGTGTGTGTGTGTGTGTGTGTGTGTGTGTGTGTGTGTGTGTGTGTGTGTGTGTGTGTGTGTGCCTGTGTGTGTCTGCATATATGTGTCTGTGTGTGCGTGTGGGTGGGAGGGTTGGTGGGACGGTGGGTGGGTGGGTGGGTACGTGCATGTGCGTGTGTTTGTGTGTTGGATTGCAGGCATTCGCTATTGCTGTTCCAGACGTTCAAAATTTAAGTAAACAATATACATGTAAATCAACTGCCTGACAAGCTTTTCATTTTGGTGATTTATACACCTCACGCTATAGAATTGTAAACACATAATGTCAACTTACTTGCGAACAGAAGAAGCAGCAGTAACTTCATCCCTGCAACTGGTCGCATGCAGCGTGTTTCCACGACGTGTACATGGCTTATCTGACACGCACTGAACGACCATCCATCTAGGAGCAAAGATGTGTAGTGAAGCTGCGTTACACAATGCAAACTTGCGACAGTTCGTATGCTTTTAAAATTGCTATGCTAAACAAAAAAGCCAGTCTCCTGACGGGATGCCTTGGTAGATGACAGTCGTGACAGTAACATTTACTAGATGTTAGAAAACCCGCAGCATCGTTACATAAACATCATAACGCGTTCGCAGGTACTCGTTGTTTTTTGTTTCAAAATGACAAAGGACGGAGAGAATGTGAAGTTTACGTTCATCGATAGGCCCTAGCCGTGATAGTGTTAAATTGTGGAATAATATTCATACTGCTACACAAGCATTATTGTGTCAGCGTCTACTTCATGACGCCAAGCCCATGATACAGGGGCCGTTTTCCCGAAGTATGTGCAGCGAGCGCGTGGTTACTGCGATTCGATTGTTAAGTTACTTTTTATGTATTACGTGCACATGGCGTTTTAGGTTCCGAACAACTGATTTATTCCATAAAAGGTGAGAAAGTTGACCATATGGGGTATTTTTAAAAGATACATATCTTACGTCCTATTCTTGGAGTCGTAGATCAATCCGTGACAATTTGGCGCTCGAGGTTCAAGCCTTCTAAGAAGAAAACGTTAACCTTCCCGCATACATACGCAAGCTCGATTATAATTAGATGAATACTTGATGAAAGTGTACTTTATTGATTCTTTAGATATAGGCGACCTACCTAGTCCTTTATAGAAAGCAGGATCGTGCAAAGCCGGCCACCACTTCTTGGTTGATGCATGGATGTGTGTAGGACAGTGGTGAGATTGTGCGAACGAATGTCATTCTCTCACACCGGACTACACTTTCATCTTTATTCGTTCGCATCTGGCCATCATGGTTTCCGTTTCCGTGATCTCTCTCTGTCTCCCCCCCTCTCTCTCTCCCCCTCTCTCTCTCTTTATATATATATATATATATATATATATACATACATATATATACATATATATATACCTGTACATATATATATATATATATATTAATGTTATTGGTATTCTTATTTCAACTTCATTTCGTCATAAACTAAAATTGGGGAGACTATTGACACCAGCTTGCCATTGTAATCATTGAATTTGTTGGCGCCATTGTTATTTGGGATATTTACGACTTCGTTTACGTCCAAAGTTTCCCTATCTATAAAAGGATTTGATGATCTGTTGCTGGTATGTGGGTCATATGCAATCATACAAGATAACTCAAAAGAAAGTGCTAGTTCTGCAATACATATAGTGGAGGTTTATGGGATTGCTGGATACTTTAATAATAATATATTTTATTTAATATAGCGCCAGATCCAATTACAAATTGTTCGTGGCGCTTTACAACATGTAGAACCCAGATAGAGGTAATAATGATGGCTAAATAAACATGCATTTTCTAAAAGAAATTCTAAAAAAATTAATATTAGTAAAATACAAATAAATACAGTAATTAAATAAATATAGTAAAATAATGCTCATATCTACAGTTCTATGTAGAAGTAAGACATTGTCAATTCATTTAACTGAACTAATGTACATGTAGGTATAAAGTAAATATATAAGTAGGTTAATTAATACATAAGAGATATAAAACAAATCAATGCAGATACTAAACTATGCCACATTGGACAAGAACGAGTCTAAAAAAAATTGTCTTTAAGCGTGCCTTGAAAGGAGAGAGACAATCAGACGTTTTAATGTCATTAGGCAAAGTGTTCCACAAAGTCGCCGCGGCGACCGCAAACGAACTGTCCCCAGCTTTGACATGAGTCCGCAGGACCGTTAACATGTTATTGTTGGTAGAGCGCAGGGCTCTTGTTGGTTTGTATGGGCATACAAGGTCGCATAAATATTTCGGGGCATCGCCATGCACAGCTTTATATGTAAACACTAATAGCTTAGAGTCGATTCTGTGTGCTACAGGCAACCAGTGAAGAATGCACAACAAAGGCATGGCGCTGTTACTCCGTGGGCGGCGTAGGATCAACCTAGCAGCAGAGTTGTGCATTCTCTGCAGTCGAGCGATGTTGTTGACAGAAGTGCCGTATAGAAGTAAATTGCAGTAATCAAGCCGTTTGCTTGATGCTTGATGTAGTAATCCCTTTACAGCTGTTCACAGCTAAACTGGGATTTGTGCGGTGCGTAACGTCAGGGCAGTCGAACAAAAGGGAAAAAATCGTGTAGAAGGATGTTCAAAATAAAAAAATAAAAACAATGAAAACCAACGAAGAACAAACAAAAGCGCGGATAAAAACAAGGGGTTACCGAAAAACAAGTGATGCACTACAGGCTGTATATACATAAGTTTGTAGCTTTAGAGGATGTGGACGCCATGCAAGGGTTGCATTTCCCTGATGGCTGTCATGGCGACACACAGGACGGCTGGCAATGATGGCGTGATGTGTAGAACAGCAGATGGTGGTAGTCTGTTCCATATGGATACTGCTCTGGGGTAGAATGCATATTTATATGCATTGATGGTTGGAATTATTGTGTTGGTATATTTAAGTGGATGGAAACTTGGCGGAGGGCTGAAGTTGACCATGTGGTAGTGGATTTTGTAAAACATTGATGCTTGTTGAATGAGGCGACGTGTGTGGAGCGAGTCCCAGTTGAGTTTGTTTATGAGTGGTTTAATATGTGTTTCTTTTCTGTAGTCGGAGACGATGAATCTTGCAGCATTTCTTTGGATTTGTTCTATGCGGTTAATTTCTGTTGCTGTGTTGGGATTCCAGACGTCACTGGCATAATCAACTTGTGGTCGGATGAGGGTTTTGTTAAGCTGTTTCTTTGACATTTTGTGAGCAAGGTGACAGTGTTCTTCTTAAGAGTCCAAGTGTGCGGCTGGCTTTGGTGGTTATTTTGGTGCAGTGGTCGTTCCATCTTAGGTCATGTGATATTGTGACCCCAAGGTAGTCGTTTTTTTTAACATGGTTTAGTGATTTTCCCAGTAATGTATATTGATATAGTTTGGGGTATCATTTGCGTGTGATGGTGAGGACTGCACATTTCTTAACATTGAAATTCATTTACAACTTCTTAGTCCACGTTGTGAGGGTTTCTAAATCGTTTTGTAATATATGTTGACCGTTTGTTTATTTATTTCTCTGTATAAGATGCTGTCGTCTGCAAAGAGTTTGATTGTTGAATTTATTTGTTCCTTGATGTCGTATATGTATAGAAGGTATGGGACCGGCCCCAGGACAGATCCCTGAGGGACTCCGGAAGTGACATTAGCCCAGGAAGAACGTGTGCCATTGACTGAAACAGATTGTATACGGTGGGATAAGAAGCTTTTGATCCAGCCAAGAGTGTTGTTTCGGATGCCGTAGTAGTTTAATTTATCTGATAGGTGGTGATGAGCAACTTTATCAAACGCTTTACTGAAGTCTAGTAAGATTACATCAGTCTGACTTTTTTAATTTAATGTTTCTGACCAGTCATTAGTTGAGTTTATGAGTTGTGTTGTAGTTGAGAGGCATTTCCTGAATCCATGTTGTTCATTAATAAGGATGTTATGAGTGTTGAGATGTTTGGCGACATGACTTAGGATTATGTGTTCGATGATTTTACAGCACAAGCAGGTCAAGGATATGGGTCGGTAGTTGGAGGCGTCTGATTTTGGACCACTCTTATGAATTGCTGTAACTAGTGCTTTGCGCCACTGTTTTGGGACTGTTGCTTGGTTATGTGATGTAATAACAACACCAAGGTTACGAACACATCTTGAGGCAGTAATCGTAACATCTCCTATGCGTATCACACTGCCGTCAATAAGCGCAGCGGCAGTCTTTGGCATTACGGGAAGATATTCCGTTTTCTTGTTGTTCATGCACATGTAGTTTGATGTCATCCACTGATTTACAATATCTAGACACTCCTCCATACGTCGCAGAGTAGCAGCCAACGCAGTCGCAGTGAGGTCAAAATGGCAGTACAATTGCAGATCATCCGCATAATGATGAAAACAAAGTCCATGCGCTCTGATTATGTCGCCAATGGGTTGTACGTACAACGAGAATAACAAAGGACCCAGCACCGAACCCTGTGGGACACCCGATGTCACGCAAGTTGTATTCGATGACGCATCACGAATGACCACCCGCTGGGTCCGGCCCTGCAGATAGGATTGCAGCCAGCCAAGCGCCTTGCCAACAATGCCGTAATGCAACCGAAGGCGCTGGATCATTATCTTGTGATTGATTGTGTCAAAGGCCGCACTAAAGTCAATAAGAATTAGTGCCGTGCCTTGTCTATTGTCTATAGCGGCTTTCATGGCATTTGTTACACACAATAGTGCGGTTTCAGTTGAATGATTCTTCCGGTAGGTTGATTGGGAACAGTCCTCCATTCGCTGATCGAAAATATGAGAGATGATCCTTCGCGCAATAACTTTCTCTATGAATTTTGACAGATGGCTTAAGTTGCTGACTGGACGGGAGTTGTTGAGTATGTCCTTGTTGAGTGATTGTTTCTTGAGCAATGGCCGGACAATTGCGTGCTTAAGCAGCACAGGCATGACTGCCTCCTCGAGTGAGGCGTTTACAATGTGTGTGATGATAGGCACGATACTGTCCATGTTGTCATTTAGTTGCTTAGTTGGTAGTGGATCAAGTGAGCATGTCTTATCCGTAGTGCCAAGAATATTAGTGATTTCGGCTGTAGTAGTTGGCTCGAACACTTGAATTGGGTCAGTAAAGCAACGTGTCTCGTCCTCTGTCGGGTCAACGGCAATGCGTTAGTGCAAGTTAATCAGTAATTTCTCGATCTTTTCTTGGAAGAAACGTGAGAATTTATCACATCCTTCCTTCACTGAGCAGAATTCTGGAAGTTGCATTTTGTGTACGTCGAGTGATCTCAGAATGCGAAACATGTTCTTGTTATTAGCGTTCTGTAATTGTCCGCGATAATACTCGGTTTTCTTACTGGCTATCATTGTAGTGCAGTCGTCGCGAGCGGCGACGTATAATTGGCGGTGTATTTCGAGTTTTGTTCTTCTCCACAGATTCTCACATGTTTGCCTCTTCTCTCTTGCTTCGTCGACCTCAGCGTCATACCACGGATGCGGCAGGTTGCTCCTGACGTGTACGTAGCGCCAAGGAGCGTTCTTGTCTAAGCAGTTAGTGAGACAGGTGTTGTAGTCCGATGCTAAGACCTCCGCTTGCTGACCGTCAGCGTGGGCAGACATGCCAGAACATGCAGATTTAACGTCATCATCCATGATGCGGAAGGTGCGCTTGGAAATTACTGAAGTTTCAGCTGACGGTTTCAACACATTTAATGCCAGTTCTATGCGATAGTGGCCCGATATGCAGTCTGAATAAACAACAACAGAAGATACTAAGTTATCGCTATCATGACTTATCACCAGGTCCAATGTATGTCCTGTTTTATGGGTCGGCGAATGGACGTGCTGCAGCAAATTGTAGGAATCAAGTAGATTGCGAAGCGGTTCTGATTTCGTTACATCATCAAAATGAATATTAAAGTCTCCAGCAATTACGGTTGGAGACAGATGCTTCTGTAAATAAGCATTCAAGTTCAGCATAAAATTCACACGAAATTCCAGATGCCTTACTTGAAGCAGGCATGTACTTTCTGGTCTTTTATTATTTGATAAATAATCGCCAGGTGTCACAGATATTTAGACTGTTTCAATTAGCAACCACCTCGACTTATATTTCCAATGAATGGCTTAGAATGTAAATTTTGGTTCACAAAAGCTGTGTAAACGCGTTTATTATTAACGAATGTATATAATGAATGGATAAAAAATGTGTTCAATTTCAGTGGTTACATGTTGATTTAGCACAGTATATACATTTTTAATCTTTTACACACGCAAACAAACACACACACACACACACACACACACACACACACACACACACACACACACACACACACACACACACACACACACACACACACACACACACACACACACACACACACACACACACACACACACACACACACACACACACACACACACACACACACACACACACACACACACACACACATACACAATAAAATAGTATCTACAACACTTGCACTTAGAATACTTATACACATTTTTTTAACATACGACTATCAGAACATTGTATTGTAATGCAGTTCCTCTGTAGATCTTTGCTCCTAGCTGGACGGCTGTTACGTGCGTGCCAGATAAGCCATGTAGCGCGACAGTGGAAACATATTGGATGTGTCCAGTTGCAGCGATGACGTTACTGTTACTTCTTCTCTTCGCAAGTAAGTTGATATTACGTGTTAAAAATAAAGATATATATAATTTGGCCAATGTTACTCTGTAGTATGTCTGAAGTATCGATCGGAGAATCTTGCCATGCATGTGATAGGTTGTGTACATTTTTATGTGTGAAATAAGATCTGGGATATCAATAGGCAATATGTGCCATTTATAGCAGATGTGTATGTCATACAGATATGTCTGAAACACGTTCTGGAAAATCGGCAGGGCTGTCTCGACAGTCTCTCACATATTTGGGACGTATAGAACCAAGGTATATCTTCAAGCTGAAGTCACTTCATACAGCTATGTTTCAAAGAAATATGTTGCTGAAGACTGTATATAATACAAACAACGTCTTTGTTATCTCGAATGCAAAGTATCCTGTACACATATTCCGCATACACACGGACGTACGCAGACAAGCATGCAGACAAGCATGCACACACGCATGCAGACAAGCATGCACACACGCATGCACACACGCATGCACACACGGATGCACGCAAATGCACACACATACACACACGCACACGCACACGCACACAGACACACCACACACACATTACACACACACACACACACACACACACACACACACACACACACACACACACACACACACACACACACACACACACACACACACACACACACACACACACACACACACACACACACACACACACACACACACACACACACACACACACACACACACACACACACTCACGCACACACTCACGCTCACGCACACGCACACACACCCACACACACACACACAAACAAACACTTGCAAGACACTTAATTGTTTGACATGAAATTTGCCTGGTGTAGATGGATGCTGCACTCTGAGCGTCTACAATGCCAACGAGGGTGTGATTGGGGTAAAAGGACGTGGGTACATAAACAACTTAGAACGACAATGGCTCATCCGACCTTCAGGCAGCGCGGTAAGTGCCAGCAAAACTTGCACTGGCCGTGTAACCTGGATGGTTTCACTATCATGGTTTCTTCACACACATATTTCACGACTTGCATCAGTAAACATAAAGTGCACAGCTAAGTTAATTGTAGGTTATTTTGAACACGGAACGCTCCTTTTCTGTTGTCGTTCTAACCCTAACCCACAGCTGTAGGCCCGAATTTCATGTTATTACTAATTATCATTTGACACAAAATGGGAATCTTCCTCTTTTATATACCGTGTCTGTCACAAGCGTTGGCAATAATCATAGCCCTTCAGCCGCACGGTAGTTTGACGTTTGTAGCAGTTCTGTTGTGCTCTTTCTATACCATGTTGACACATTATCTATTATTTTTATTCTCATGCGACTCTGGATCTTTTTCCTTCAATCTTTCTTGCTGTAACTATATGTTCTAACGTTCTCTTTCTCATTACATGGCCTATAAATCTTGCTTGTTTTGTTCTAATTTGTTACAAGCATGACTTCATTGCATTTCTTGTCAGTCCATGGCACTCGCAGCATTCTTCTTAAAAATCACTTTTCAGTGCCTTCTATGTTTTCGTGAATTGTTTTGTTTATTGTTCAGTATTCACCCCGTATAGGATTATGGGTTCTATGTAGCAGTGCATACGTGTTTTCTCACTTCAAGCCATATGTATTTGTTTGTTGGCATGTTTTTCATGTTGTGAAAATCTGTTTTGGCCTGAGCAATTCCGTTCTTTTCTCATCGTTGCATCGACCGTCATATGTTATTAGGGATCCTAGACAGTAAAACGTATGGACATTCCTCAAGACAGTGCCATATGTGTACGATGTTGCAGGTTGTGTAATGTTTCTTTGAGATGACAATGGTTTCTGTTTTCTTTTTGTTCAGGCACAACATTTTTTCTCACTTTCCCTGATTACTGTATCTAACATTTGTTGTAGATTTATTTCGTTTTATGCAATCAGTACCATGCCGTGTGCATATCGAAAATGATTCATGTTGTATCTCCTACTTGAATACCAGGCATGTCTTCTAATGTACGTAAGATGTTGTGACTGTATAATGAAAAGAGATTCGCGATATGACACACCCGTGTCCTACACCACGTTTTATTTCTTGCAGTTACTGATCTTTGTCCCCAGTGTACATTTCTCACAATTCTCGTATCTTTCCCATCAATGTTCATACTCTCCAGTATTGATATGATTTCTTCATGACGAAAATTACCTATGTCAAATGTATTTGTGTAATCAATAAAACGTACATACATATATCTGTGCACTTCCAACACTCTCTCAGTCAATGTTCCTTGAATGTACTTTGCATTACTTGTACCCGTATCTTGTACAAATCCACACTGTTCTTCAGCAATTTCCGGCATTGTGTTTTGTTTCGCGTCCTGACCATAATAATGTTAAGCAATATCTTGGTGAAATGACCCAAGAGACTTGTAGTTCACGTTCAATGGCGCCGGGTTTCTTTGGTGTTGTTACAAAGATGGATAAATTGGGCATGCACCTCTGAAAATCGTTTGGAATAAATATCATATGTCATGTATTGTATCACTAAATCCGCTAAACATTTGATCTGCCCGTGCAAATGCTCGGACGTTGAGAAGACAACGGGCTAATGAGACGGAATACGGACATCATAATTATTATGTCAACGGAAGAAGTAAGCATCACTGACACCACGTTGTTCTACAGCATGTGACACTTCACTTCCTGCATTTCGACGTGGAAGCCAACGCCGGGGATTGTTACTACGATCACGTGAACATCTACGATGGCAGTGCCACTTCAGCTCCTATGCTGTCCCAACTATGTGGCGACCACCTGCCTCCAGATATCGTTTCCACCCAAAACTCGGTACTGGTCGTCTTCTCTACCGACGTGTCTTACACGATGACAGGATTCGCGATCAAGTACAAAGGATCACAACCTCTAGGTAAGCAACACTTATCACATTGATAAATATGACTTGTTAAAAAATTGTGTGACATGGGCGTATTTGAAATAATCAGAAAAACAGCCAGAACCAGGTGATGCATTTATAATATTTGTTGTAGGCCCAATTAGTGTATCCAGACATGCTTTTGGCAGTATTGTTGGAAATGGATCAAGTGCACGAGATTTATTTGGGGAGGACATAATTATTTTCCTAACTTCATCAAGTGTTGCAGGTTCAAATGATACACGTAGAGAATTTAGTTGCGGAAAGCCCACACTGATAATACTTAAAATATGACGTGGGAAAGAAGAACGAATAATATTGATTTTATTCTTAAAGTGAATAGAGAATGAATCACGTAAATACTTAATTGACACATGATCAGTTAACGATGGAACAGGCCGTCTATGTAGAATTGTACTGTTGCAGTTCCATAACTGACGCGGGTTATCAGACTTATTTATGACCATATTTGTATAATAATCTGATTTAGCTTTGGCCATTTGTCTGTTACAGAAGTGACATTGCTTAGAATAGCGCGACCTGTCTAAAGGCCATACACGCTCTAAATAACAACGACGCATTTTAGATAGCATAATTTCGGAAGTCATCCATGGAGCCGGTGGCCTTTCTGACACACATTTGGATTTTATAGGTGCATGTTTGTTATGCAATGCTTTGGGTACTTGAGAGTAGTGTTTATATATGTCAGATAGATGTTCTTTTGGATGTGTGATAAGATCGGATTTAATTACATCAGCCATTAAAGCCGTAATGTCAATCATGTAAATGACTCTGTAAGACACATTTTGTTTCGACTCTAATTGGGTTATAGAAACGTTAACATTAGCAATGACAGTATGTGGTGGTCTGATAACCCATCTGAAACAGTAGGTGCTTGGATATCATTACATGTTGAACGGGTTATCAAGAGGTCAAGCCAAAGACCATGTCTATGTGTCGAAAATGTTGTTTCAAATCAAATGATGCCAGAATATCATCAAACGTAGATGTAGTTGTAGAATGTATATCCAAATGTAGATTAAATTCACAGAGAATGTTAAATTCTGAATGAATAATTGCCAAATTTTCCAACAGATCCTGAACGTCGTGACAGAAATTTGCCGGGTGTCCTGAAGGGCGATAGCTACAAACAAAGTATGTGTTGCTAAACAGTAGAACAATTGGCATAGTTGAAAGTAAAACTGTACAAACAATCATAACTACGCCTATATGGGAACACGTTTTGGTCAGAATTGTATTTTATAACCCATTGTAGTTTTTAAGAGTGGCCGAATTAGTTGTCAAATAACGGTTGAATAACGACTACATAAAGTAAGTAGTTGGTATTCGATAA